>CM056590.1:38040951-38718451 GCA_029721435.1 Gymnothorax reevesii
ACTGTATAGTCAGTCACCTATCTATTCACTTTTTAATCCCTGATGGCATAGGCATGTTCCAGGATAACAATGCCAAGATTCATCGGGCTCAAAATATGAAAGAGCGGTTCATCGAGCATGAGCAATCATTTTCACTCATAAATTGGCCACCTGAGTCCAGACCTTAATGAATTGAGGGTCTTAGGGATGTGCCGGGCTTAACTGAAGGCTTAACTGAGTAGTTTGATTCAACCATTATCAATACATTATCTCAGCCAAAAATGAATGCAAATTTAGTTGGAAATAAATGTTGTAACATAGTATAAAATTGTCAGAACAATACCAGAAGGAATGTGCACCGCGATGAAATCTGAAGGCCAACAAAATAGAGTAGTGCGCAACTTTCTTTTGGACGGGCAGTGTAAATTGTTTGCTTTACATCCTGTTACCTTCACCCTCATCCCTAAAACATGTTTTTCATCTCACTCCTCATCTTAAAGTGCTGTTTTCCTTTTTTATTTCTTCCCTATTCCACCTCACAACCTATTTTGAAGGACCATTCATCCCGTCACCCAAACATATTCATCCAAAAACACGCAAATGAATTAAAAAAAAAACAAAACAAAACAAAATATCCAAACCATGGACTGTATGCTATCTAAATCCTAATCTTCCACAACCGTGATTTAAAAAGTCCTCATTTTCCCAAAATGCAACGCGTCATCCAAATCTGAGCCCTGTTGTTTTGCTTCTGACTCGTTCAAGGAAGATGGCGGACCCGGTGAGTCAATATGCCTGGCCTAGTCTGTGGCTTTGTCAACTGTTGCTTGTTTTTGTGATTTAAGACCGAATGTCAAGCGAATGTAACATCTTAATTCTTTCTTTATGAACAGGTCGATGTTGTCGAAGGCTGTCGACTTCCTGTCCTCAGGAAAAATCAAGAGAACGAAGACGAATGGCGTGAGTAATGCTCTCGCTAGGCAGCTAGCTAACTAGCTTGCTAGCTAACGTTCAACGAGCTTGGTATGGATAATGGGTAATACTTTGCTTACGTTATTTTCCGCCATTGCGGAGAGTACTGAAACTAATTGACAGTGTATTGATTGTTTGCCGTCATGTTCACAATGTATAGCTACTGGCAACTGCCAGGTGTTACTATGACAATCAGGCAGTTGGCGTTACTTGGCAGCACCTTATGAGATGTATTTGTGGGTAGATATCAGCTTCGTGAGCCAGTCAGCTTGTTAAATCATGACGACAGTGTCTTGTCCGCTAGTCGCCACCAATTCAATTCAGAGGTTGACGTTAAGTTCTTGCAATAAGAGTTGTTAATTATTGCTGTATCAGTATGTATAGCGGAGAACACTTACTGGATCTGACGTTTGCTGGCTAGAGAACGCGCCCATTGCTGGGAGTCAGTAAAGTGGTAATTTCCAGAGCATCTCATTGTTCAGCTAGATTTATGAAGGTTCACATAGTAAGTGGACTGCTGATCTACCATCATTGGTGGTTGTTCCATACTGTTCTTCATGTAATGCGTAAAAGCACTTTATCCTGTCGATGAGGCAAACGCATGCCTGAAATTGGACTGATCATTTCCATTGCAATAATGAAGGTTTACGTCATTAAGAGAGATGCTTTCAAATCTTTTTGCATGTATTCAGCTATTCTTAATTTCTTCATTGCCTCCTGGTTATTGTGTATAAATTTTACACGAGGGTACAGATTTATATGATGTGAAGCTGTACCCATTCCTCCCCAACAGCCCTGGCAGAAATTCTCAGTGTGAAAGAACTAACAGGGAGGAAGCTTTACTATGTCCACTACATTGACTGTGAGTATTTTTGTGTTACGGTCAGGGGAGTGTATTTTTTATTGCAGTAATGCGGCTTTGTTGTTTTACATAGTGTAAGTATGATGAATAAAACAGTGCCATAATTAGCACTTTTAAGTAAACGCTATCATTAAATTGATTAACGCAGGTATGACAGGATGCGTACGTTTGGAGCATCTATCCTCCGAACGAGATGTTATGTTATACTCAGGAAATCATGTATTTTTCCAACCAGTCAACAAGCGTCTGGATGAATGGGTCACCCCGGAGAGGCTGGACTTGAAGAAACTGCAGTTTCCCAAAAAGGAAGCCAAGACCCCCACAAAGAATGGTCTCTCTGGGTCTCGCCCTAATTCACCTGAGAGAGACCCTGTTGTAAGTACTGCCGGTACATGGATTTTGACGGGGATCCAGTCTGTCCATTACCTCAGTATTCAATAAAGCATTGCGCAGCTATGTTCTGACATGTTTGGACAGTCAAAGGAGGAATTATTTATTTATTTTCATCTCTGGAGAGGGTTCCCGGCGAGGTCCAAGTTCCACATTGGCTTCTGCTCCAAACCACTCTGTCAGGGCTGGACTTCTCACTGGTGTTTTTCTTGTAGATCATAGTGCTGTAGTGCCGTCACAGTGATGCTCTTCCCACACTGATATTATTACCACCATTCAGACGAGAGAAGTCCGCTGGGTTGAGGCATCTGAAAGCCCCTCCTGAATGACAGTTGAGTTTCTTAGAGGGTGGTTATCATTTTCAGATGCCACTTTCCGTCACTGGGAAGTTGATATTTCAGGTGTAGAATTGATCATCTAAATGTAAGCATTCACTACAGTGAGCTATCACGCATGGTGCAATGCTGAATGAGTGTAATTTCCTTGTGAGCTCAATGTACAGCTTCTCACACACATCTTTGAGGCTTGTATTTAGTCTAGCCTTCCAGGGAAATTTGCTTGTAAATACTAGTTTGGATAATTTTCAAGAAGTTTGTATTCTTTATTTTGATCGTGGTTTGTGATTTCTCAGTGAATCCTTATTGAAACCTCAGTTTCTTTGTATTGTTGCTTTGCCTCTGTGATGAGTAGTACAAATGTTGTGAAATTGTGGGGGGGTTTTGTAGTATTACAGCAGTTTTTTTTCTGGTTAACTGGAATTGAAATTTGATTATTCATGCAGTAGCTTTTCATGTTTGAATGGTACTACCATTGTTGCATGGAAAAATTGAATGCTAGTTGTTCAAAATATCTAGAATGCAAAAGTTGACATACGGCTCAAAAAGTGATGTATTTTTGAACGACGGAAAAGCTGTGCTGAAGGGTGGCACCTGTCAAAGATGTGCTGCAACATGAAACACGGTACATAAAAATTTTAATTGGGCAATAAAAATTCTTTATTGCGGCTAAATTCAAGACTGTAGTCCATTTGCTAAAATGGAAATACCATTAATATGCTTTAAGATGCAGTGAATGTTTAGATTTGAATGTGAATGCCAGTTAACCACCCTTTCTGTCCAAATTCAGAGGAAGAGTCTAGATCTCAGTCTTCATACTGCTACAACTCCGTCCAGAGGCAAAACTGTCCCCACACCGGTATAACCTCAATTTACCAGTTTTCCACATTTTTTGAGAAATTCCGTATTGACTGTGTCCCATTTCAGTGTATTTTAGGTTAAAATGCTGTCAGCAAGACTGTTTTCTCAAGACTGAGTTCTACGAAATGACGATTTGCAAAATAACAAGAAGTCTTGGCCAAGTGCTCTGTGGCTGGAGATGAATATCTGGGTCGTACAGAGTAATGTGTCTATAATTGACCTCGATAAGTTTATTTGCCCCTTTGGCTGTATCAAACCTAAATTCTGATCACAAGGTATTCCTATCGAAAGATAAAAGTTGACTAGAATCAACAGTGCACATGTGTGCAGGCGTCTTTGTCTGCACTATAATTGCTTTACCGTAGTTGAAACAAAATGGCTGCCCCCAAATAATGAAGTTATGTCATTTTTTAAAATAAATAATTTTATTGTTGAATCATTTTCAAATTAATGTAATCATAATCCATCAGATGCTTTGTAAATGTTTTACTCTCCCACTCAGACAAATAGTTTTCAAGCATTGTGTTGTAGGACTATAATTTACTAAACATGACTCATGGTCTCGCAGTCTGAAATAGTCCGTCGTCTAAACGCAGTACACCACTGATCCAATGGTGTTAGAAAACATCGCTGCCAACATCAATGCTTGTCCAATAACATCTTCATTATGCAACGGCTGTTTCTTTGCAGGACTGGCTACCCGCTATGATAGCGGATGCTACATACATACTCCACTTTTGTGCATCTTAGGAGAATCTTTCCTTGGTTTCTATTTGAAGTTGAACCTGTCGTGGCTTTTGAAGTCTCCACACTTGTGTAAATATTTCTATATGTTCAGATATATATTTCAGATGTCAGCTGTTCTCAGTTTACGACAAGATAAGTGGGCAGAATCTGCACACTTTTTAGCTAATTTCAAAGCCACAGGAAATATTAAATTGGTAGCTAAAAGTGCATGTCCTTTGTACAATTTGGTGTTAACTGGCTGCATATGGTTTTGGAAAAATCTCTACATATTTTTAGGCACGTTGAGTTCCGAGTTTTACTGCTTATATTATGTCTCTTCGTCAGACTTGGAGTATTTTAGAAAAGTAACAGAGGACTAAACGGTCACACTTAAAGTTTGCAAAAAGAAGCACTGGATACTAATGTCTGAAAGGCTATTTGCGACTCTTGTCTTGCAGCTTTTTTGTGATAATGGTCTAACTGCGGCCGCCTTAATTTTTCTTTCTCGGTTGCAGAAGAGGAAGGGGGAGTCGGTTTCCCTAGCAGCGCAGGCGTCCCCGGCCACGCCCATTTCCTCGCTGCCAGGCTCCACGGAAACCACACAGGCATCTGTCTTCCCATCGGCACGGGACACTAACACCTTTACCCTGAAATCCAACGCCCGTGACGACCACGAGCAACTCTCTTCCTTCACCACAGTAAAATGACATCACGAACACGCTGGCACCAGAGCGAGTGGGCCACGGGCCCACTCTGCTGATTGTGATGTGTGGAGTGGCGCTATTTCAATCAAATTTGCATTGATAGACACACAGGATATAAATACATAATTTTCCCATTGCCACTTTGTCTGTTTTTTTTTTCTGTGCGTTGCCCGTCTTCAGTGAAACGTGTTCTATCCGGTGAAGATTTTTTCATCCAGTTCAACTGGGACTCATGTAGAAAAATGCCGTTCTTTTTGATAAATTAACTCCAATAATTTTTCCTGAATGCTTGCATATTGTGTAGAACTCTGATACGCAGTGGGAACATACAACTCACAAAACTGCCCTACAAATTAATTAAGTCTTTTAGATGTTTTATAATATCTGCACTCCAATTGCATCTCACCATATTAATGTAAAATGATACTGTACATAAATAGTGTGATTCTTGTTGGCCATTTATCTTCTTTCAAAAAAAATGTATATACTCCGCCATTTTGAGAAGCGCCCGTGTGTACATGTATGTTTTCTCGATTCTTTGCTGTTGCAGAATGGCACTGCCCGCCGGCCAATGCCCTGTCAGCCTGGCAGGAAAAGGAAGGTGAATTGTGTTGGCACGGATGAGGTGAGCGCCAGTGTTCAGCAGGTGTATCCTGTGTACCCTACAGTGCCCTGTCATTGCTCTCAGCATTCCTAAGCACCACTGGACAACATCCAGATTTCTTTACACTTACCCTTAAAAATATTAACATTGACCTTTGTGTCAAATCTTGATGACCTTGACCTGCACAGGCCTTGTTCTTCATGATAACCCTTAGACTGCCAAATGCAACTTCTGTTACTCAAGGATGTAAGAATATCAAAATCAAAGCTGTTGAAAACCTATCACGTGGCAACTTGTTTAAATAAGTTGCCATGTGACGGGTTTTCAATAGCAGAAAAAAATTTAATTTCTATTTTTTTTAAATTGATTTTGGCGTTTAAGGGTTACTGTGACATTTATTACTGCCCTGGTCCCCTGCCTTAGCCCTTGCTGTTGTGGAAGCCCATGATTTACTAGAGGACAGTGATTTAAAATAACATTTAAAAAAAACTTCACTCATCTGTGTGTTTTCCTTCAGACTTGATCATAGAGTTGGTTCACCAGGGAACACATAGGGAGAAAAAAATTGCTACGTTTTCTTCCCCCTTTAAAAATGTTGTCCAAAAGCCTGCAATCCCTTGTGTCTCTTCTGCTAGATAATAAAGGTTTTCCAGTATAACAGCCCTCGATGCCCCAGTGTATATCTACCACCTGGAGAGGTCCGTCTGAATTTCCTTCTCATTGCCTTGTGCTGTGTGTCACTGTTGGGGAAAATCAAGCGTGATTTCTAGGAGATCATTGAAAGAGTGCAGACCTATGGCCTCTCTTGTTACAGCCATTTTTTTTTCTGGCAATTTCTATTCCCCAGCAAGTGCTGATGAAGCTTTTTTTGACATATCCTTCAGTTGGTACACCAAGGATGGTATTCTGGGCCTGATCTATGCATGGGCTGTAGTACTTGATGATGGAAGAGAGAAATAATTTAGGAGTAATTTTTTCATGAGTTTCCTGATTTTTTCCAGGGCTTCTGTAACTGTTTTTAATAAAATATTAGGGTTCTTCTTCCATTCGGTTCTTCTTCCGGCTTTAACAACCATTTAAAAATCACTGTACTTCTGCGCACCTGAGTAGGATCTGCTGGTTTAGATGCTGATGCGTTAGACTCATGCCTCTGTTCCTTGTGTTGATCTGGTTTGTTTCATATCAGCATATTTGTTTCGTTGTTGGGCGATGTGCCTTATTCGTCTCATTTAGTGAGAATATTCTGCTAAAATTTACCGTTTTAGTACAAGTAATCCGTATTTTGAAAAATGGGATGATCTTTGGAATTGTTGATCTTCATGAGGAAGGACCTCTGGCATGAATAATTTTGATTTGAAGCATTTGTGTTATTTTTTTTTTTACTGAAAACGAGAAGGAATGTAGCCGTAATGAAAGTAGTTGTAGTTATTCATTTTCGTTTATTAAAAATGGTTTTGAAGCCCTTAGACAAATCTCTCAATTCAATTTTTTTTTTATTTAGTTCCGCTAAAAGGGGCATTACATGTACAAACAAGAGGAGTTGAGCCGCAGAATAGTTTTAGGGAACAAGTGTTGCTCATGATTGGTAGCTCTGATTGGAGGACATGTTTATACTTTAATAAATCACCAAGTATAAAAATGAATTGATTCATAATGATTTACTTGCTTCATCTCTAAAAATCCCCTCTATCTGCTGATTAGGGCCTGCTGGAGTCCATTTCTTGATTTGCATAATTGCTTGCAGTTTAACTATAAACTAAATGCCATTGGCCACTCAGCGCTTACTGCGGAGAAAACCCTCAAAACGCAGTTGTTGAATTAAAATTGTCCTTGAAGACGGCTACTGTAATCTTAAGTGTGAATGGGGAAAAGTACAAAATATTTATGTGGATTGTGTCCCAGACACTTGTTTAAAAATCCTGTCCACTCGAACCCCCCCCTTTTTTGAGCAGGACTCTCAGGACAGCTCGGACGGGATCCCTTCCGCCCCTCGCATGACCGGGAGCTTGGTGTCCGACCGCAGCCACGATGACATCGTCACCCGCATGAAGAACATCGACTGCATTGAGCTGGGCCGTCACCGGCTCAAGCCCTGGTACTTCTCCCCGTACCCACAGGAGCTCACCACCCTGCCCATCCTCTACCTCTGCGAGTTCTGCCTCAAGTACCTCAAGAGCCTCAAGTGTCTACAGAGGCACCTGGTGAGTGGAGGGAGCCCTGTTTCCAAATGTACCTGCCGTCCCAGCTCATTCAGCGCCGTCCAAATGTATCTGCAATCTCATTTCATGCCGTGCTGTGCGGTTGTTTTGGTACCTTGACATTAGTTTTGTTTTGACTCCTGCATATTGAAATGAAACCATAAATATGAAGTTGATGTCAACGGTCTGCTTCAGTTTGAGGGCATTTACTTTCATATTGGGAGATGTATGAAATTGCAGCCATTTTGTGCATTGTCCATTTACACACAGGACTTTAGACACTTTCTCTGCTCGTATGAACCCTTTCCCCTCATTCTTCCTTCCTAATTTCCTCTCAGACAAAGTGTAACCTTCGCCATCCTCCGGGTAATGAGATCTACCGCAAAGGGACCATCTCTTTCTTTGAGATAGATGGCAGGAAAAATAAGGTAATTTCTGCCATGAACAGCATTGCAGAGCTTTATTTCATTTAAAACTTCATTTATTTTGCTCCAAATAAACAGGAAAAAAAGAATGGTTGCCAGAGAATTGGTTTTAATGGACCATTAAATTTGCCAAGAGCTTTGATGAAGATCTTCCCACGTGCAATAGTGAAAATCTTGAACTCATGATGTTCAGAGCCAGTTACTGTCGTAGATTATAAGCTCCTAACATCTATGCTTCAATGCATCTTGGCAATGAAAAATCTGATTGGTGCAATATGTTTACATATTTGTTTTGTAGACATATTCCCAGAACTTGTGTTTGCTGGCTAAATGTTTCTTGGATCACAAAACTCTGTACTATGACACCGATCCGTTCCTCTTCTACGTAATGACGGAGTACGATTCCAAGGGCTTTCACATCGTGGGCTATTTCTCAAAGGTAAACTATGTTTCCCTGTTTGTCTTCTGGCAGCCACCGAATCTGCCTTCATTTTTTTCCTAGTTGTGTATTCTGTGATGCTCTTTTTGGCATTTCTGGGCGAAACTGTCTCTCTTATGATTAGCTACAGCTATTTTGATGGTTTAAGTACTAAAACTAGAGGAATATAAGGCCATACTGGCATCTATTTTGTATTTTTATGGAGAGCCCACAGTCTTGCTCAGCTTTGGACTTTTTCAGATCATTCATACTGAGGAAGCAGTATACTAATCGAAAAATAATTGTTGTGAATAACATTGTCATCATGGCGGAGAATCAAAGCTTCAGCTGAAGAGTGCTTCTCACATGAATTAGGAGTTGGGTGCCCAAAGGAGTGCACCAGTCTGTGCTGATCTTTCTCAGAATTTGAATTTGTTTTTAATTCTCTCAAACCATGTGCCACGCGACGTTCACAGGAAAAAGAGTCGACGGAAGATTACAATGTGGCCTGCATCCTGACGCTGCCTCCTTATCAGAGAAGAGGATATGGAAAACTGTTGATAGAATTCAGTAAGTTTCTTGCGTTTCCCCGCGTGCAGTGGGGCCCTGCTTCTCTTGGTGGAGCTGAGGGGGAAAATCCCCCTGGTGCATGACTCTGTGTGGGACAGCTTGGTGTCCTGTGTGATGCATTGCGTTTTCCAGTTTGAAGCTAGGATGGGTTAGATATCTTGGATTGTTGGTCCGTCTGGAATTTTCCATGATGTTGACCAAGCCCTCTGAACCCACCCAGGCTACGAGCTGTCTAAGGTGGAGGGGAAGACGGGCACACCTGAAAAACCCCTGTCGGATCTCGGACTCTTGTCCTATCGTAGCTACTGGTCCCAGACTATCCTGGAGATCCTCATGGACCTCAAGTCTGACAATGGAGAACGGCCACAGATCACCATTAAGTGAGTTTTTTTTTTTTTTTTCCCCCCCTTTTGCATTTATTTTCTCCTGTACATTTTCATTTTGTATATCATAATTACAGACTTGCATCTGAATAAAATTTCTATATGCATCAAATCAATATAATAATGTTTCAGGTAACCTTCCAACTTGATGTGAAAATGTTATATGCAAACTACAAATCTGAACAGTTGTAAATCTTTGGTAGCGCTTGTAACCTGGGAGAGATTCTCTTTTTTGGCTTTTTGTTAGTCTGTAATCGCATAACCACCCATAATTGTGTACATTTTAGTGGCCTGTGGGGTGTTAAAGAGGGCTGTGGTTTCAGAGATGGCAGTTTTTTTAAGTTGGGATTATGTGTATTTTTTTCCTTGCGTTCACTGCAGTGAAATAAGTGAAATCACCAGCGTGAAGAAAGAGGACGTCATTTCAACCTTGCAGTATCTCAACCTCATTAACTATTACAAGGTAAGAAGTTGGCTGTGCGCTGGTTACCTCTCAGGAGGTCCGTGTTCCCACTCAGATTCACCTTTTGGTGTTTGTTCTAAACTGTGCAACACCAGGGCCTGTAACATGAAGCAGGATTACCGAACTGGCTAACTCTGAGCGAGGAAAACCCTGGAGGAACAGCTGTTACCCGAACCAGATTTTGGGTTTAATTCTGCGGTCATTCTGCTATGTGTTGTTGGCCCCTGCTTTCATTAGTGATATTTCTACTCAAGCATCAGAAAACTTGAATTTGAAAATACTGCAGTGGTTTATAGACTCGCGCACGTTAATCACTCGCCTGGGATCAAGTGTAAAACAAGATAAATTTGTGCACCTGTCATTTCAAATACTTATTTCCAGTGTATGAAAATTGTACGGTTGCTCACGTGCTGCCCTTCATTTCATTCATTTTAGCTTCAGCGCTCACACAATGAGAATCTTCACTTTTTATCAATATTTTTTATCGTTTTGCCATTTTTTTGGTATTTATCTTCTGTGCTGTTTGTTGTGGAAACATTTATTTAAATGTGAAAATTTTGAGTTGGTTTTTGCAGCATACTCACCATCGGTCTATAATCGGTCAGCAA
Source organism: Gymnothorax reevesii (assembly GCA_029721435.1). Taxonomy (NCBI): domain Eukaryota; kingdom Metazoa; phylum Chordata; class Actinopteri; order Anguilliformes; family Muraenidae; genus Gymnothorax; species Gymnothorax reevesii. The sequence goes on from CM056590.1 coordinate 38,051,450, forward strand.
CATTTTGAAGGCGTGGCCTGATTCTCTCAATGAGCTAGAACTCTTCTGTGCTAAATAGGAGTGAAACTAAATTGGGGGCATGTTGCACTATCTGCAGCATTGCACTAGTGCACAACAGCGCTTCTATCCACAGGGGGTGCTACAGTACTGTAACATGACATTTTTGCAATTCTGTTATATTGCGTACCAAGTTTCATTTTACTCAAGTTCTGCCTGCGTGTGTCCATGACATACTGAAGCGTGACCCCTATAATCCTGCTTTGTTTACATTATCACAGCACATACTACTAAACTATCATATCTCTTGAAAGTAATATTTCATGGTTACCAAATTCAGTAATTTTGTAATGATGGGGATACTGTCTATCATAATAAGTCTATCATTTGATAGTGTCACCTACAGGTGACATTTTAAAACCTCTAACATTTGATAGTGCCTCTTACTGGTGAAACTCAGACATTTTAAAAATTGCCGTTGAAGGAACTGCCTGAACCTAATGCAGCTGGCAGCAGTAATGGAAACGTGTGGCTGCAGCGCGAGCAGCTGCAGCGAACAGCTTACTGCTCTCACATGCAGTTTCCTGTAGAAATGCCCAATCTCATTCCAGTTGTTGTTCTTGACTGCCTGTAGAGAGTAACCAATCAGATGCTTGACTGAAAGTCTTTCTTGTGTACGTTACTTGACTTGTTTGGTTGATTTCAGCGGTTCATTTTTATACTGCAGAAGCTGTAGTGACGTTCTCTTCCCTCAGGGGCAGTACATACTGACACTGTCGGAAGACATCGTAGAGGGACACGAGAGGGCCATGCAGAAGCGGCACCTCCGCATTGATCCAAAATGTCTGCATTTCACCCCTAAAGACTGGAGCAAGAGGGGCAAGTGGTAGACCCTGCACATCCACAGCGCTCCCCGTGGTGAGCTCAACCTTCCGAGAAGCTGCAGTACAGAAGCCATTTTGTCTTCATTTCATCTTGGATTTTTTTTTATAACCACATGAAGCTGTGACCGCATCCTGAGAGGATAGTGTTTGGCTGCTCTGTTGTAGCTATAAACTCTTGGTCATTGATATTACCATAATCACTTGATGAAAACCCTAAGCGACTCCTAAGAAAGGAAAATGCTAATCATTTCCTGACTCTCAAGCTGTGCATTTGAGACGGAGAGGATCATTGAATACTACTATGAACACCTTCAAGATTTTAAGAAGACTGGGGTTTGTTAATCCAGACTGAGAAATTCATTGTTCAAGTGCAAGAAAACGTGTATTATAGCCGAGGACCATTTGTACATAAATATTTTGTAAAGGAATTTTAAATAGTTATTGTGTTTCTGTGTGATAAGATGAAGTGTGTCAGGAACAATCTGGCATTTTAATTATGCCACATTGAATCATGACAGAAATGTACATTTAGTGACCTGTACAGTGTGTTTTTTTTTAAGGAAAAAGAAATTCAGTGTAAACCATTCTTGTGTGCATGATTTTCCTTTCAGATAGGGATAGTATTAAAATTTCGGCAGTTTTTAGTCATGAAATTTTTGGGACGACAGTGCTTTGTTCGGCCTACATGGTCGCCATTCAGTGTTTTGAGTTGATGCCTTGAAATGCACAGGTAACTCATGTCAAGCTACACTGTCCTATCACAGGTTGTACAGTCCTTCATTGATTTCCCTTTGTGCTGATGTAATATACGGTAAGCACACCTGTGAGAGATGAGGAGAGCTGACCGTTGCACTACTGTAGCAGGGTGGACAAATTTGGGTTATAAAAACATTTATTTTAACATCAGCAGTTTTAAACTGTAAAAACAGGTGGTGACATTAGCTTACATTCTGAAGGCCATTACGGTGATCCAGCCTTACATCATGACAATTCTACGCTTAGAATGTGTTTAAAAAAAACATTAAAGAATAAAGGACAAGTGATGAGGATTAGATGCTTAGTCCAATGTGGGAAATGGAATGTCGCTAAAACAAAATTCAACTGAAACTTCCTGCCACACACTGCATTTTTTTTCCCTTTTACATTTCCAAGAGACCTGAGATGGCTAAATAAACAGGAAATGCGAATGAAACTAGTCTTCTTTAAGGAAAAAAAAAAAAAAGCTCAAAATATTTGCATTCAATTCCATTATTGTATGCATTTTTATTTTTGAAATGCATACAAGCATATTAAGTGGGGGTGGGGGATTAGACAGTTGTAGACTTCAAGAGCAGGAAAAGGTCGTTTCCATTTCAGTGGGTGAAAACTAGCTAGTTCCTCAGGCCTAAGACTGCTGCTGCTAACACCTCTGCAGTGAGAGCAACCTGTCCCTGGTGCAACTTGCAACTCTGGCATCACTTGTCAGTTGCTAGAGTTTCACAACAATTCACAAAAAAAAAAAGTGAAAACTGAAACGGCGTCCATTTTGCATTTGCACATCTGTCAATCATCCACAGGCCCATGAATCTGCAAAAATAAATAAATAATGGAAGAGCAGATCAGTAAACTGATCACACCATGAGGTAGTAGCTATTCATGATTCGCATCTTGAATGATTCGCACACCTCAATTTTATATAATTTTTTTTTTTTTTCAGTTTTCTCAGAAAAATTTGCATTGAACGTAACTGGATACTGTATATTTAAGTGAATTTAATGGAGGATGTCTCTCAGTGCATAACTTGATATGCAATATCATTACTTGTTAAATTCTTGTAGCTCTTAAATTCTCATGAAACCTTGATTGACAGTCAAGAGTCTTCCAACTCTCAGTCTGGTTAATGTTCTTTTCCCCCAGACCACGATTGATCAGAATCCGTATTCGGAGAAATGCGCTGCACATTTTGGGGGAACTTGTGGGATCTAATGGCTTTTCGATGCGTAAAGACTAACAAAGAATAAAATGTGCCATTATCATACAGACACAACACTTCAAAACATTTTTTTTAATATGCAGCAAACTACATTCTGATGACACAAGGATCAGCTACCACAGACCAACTGATGTGTCATGAATAATCACTGAGAGCAGATGTGATGGTCCCATACAATGCAACTGAGCAAAGGGGATGACCTAAAAATTGAAAGCACTGGCATAAACCAATCTGAATGACCCAGCAGCAGCCATAATGCCATCTGGAAGGTGAAGGAACGGCAGACAGAAGCCACTCGAGCCATGTTTTCGTAAACGTATTTCATGCGCATTTTGAAATATCGCATAAAAAAGGTCTAATGAAACCGCCAGGAAGAAGAAGAAAAAAAAAAAAACTTCTTTGATTTTGCAAAAACATTCTTATGCTTGCCGTTTTTGAAAAAGGGTTTGTGTGTCCAATGTGAGATGGACGCATCGCTGCCAAGTAGGTTCTGATGTAGTAAAGATTTCACTCACATGACCAATCGGCTGTTCGCAACCTCATTTTCCTCCTACTCTGTTTAATACAGTCATGCTTAACGTAGCCTACGCCTCCAACTTCTAGATGATGCCACACTTTGCGGAGACTAATTTATTAGCTCTAAATCAGTATGGACACACGCCTGAATCACATTTCCTTTCACAGGACATTTCAAAGTTAACTAAAAAAAATATGCATATCAGTAGTTGGAACCATGGCCATTATGTAAACTGTGCAACCCAAAACAATAAGTGGATATTGAAGTAGAGTTGATGAGCTGGCTTGCAGCTGATAGAGTTAAGGCGACACACGGAAACATATGACTTATGGGACATCTAGCAGTTCTGAGTGCAATTTGATAAAGCTGATTAACATCCACTTCATTTCTCTTTGTTTCCCATTTCATCACAAAGCAATATTAGGATCTGCCTTGCTAACAACATTAGCACTGGATGTATTAAATCAAAATGACATCAACACTCAACAAGCTAGATGAGGGTTTGCTAGAATTCAAATAGCAATTAACTGTGATCATGTAAAAACACTCACTGCCTCTGCCAGATCAGGCCATGCCATTGCCATGACGACGCCATCATCAGAAGTGGGCGGGGTCTCAAGGTTCCAGTAGGTGAAGCGATCGAAGACAGACTCCACCCGTACTGTTCTGTCCTGAAAATGGAAAAATAACCTGACAAAGGAAGTTTCTTCCGCTGCAAGTAGTCACCAGCAATCTGTCCTCAAAGCCCCACCGTGTATTCTGAGTATGACAACAGCACAAATATTGTTTACCTCTTGGTCAGACGTTGGCTTGTAGTCTTCTTTTAGGACAAGTCCAGTGTATCCATGAGGACAGCTGACTTCCTGACCTTTCAATGCTCGACCCCTAAATGAGACAGCCTTTTCTGCGGAGGGGAGAACAACCATTACACCATGAAACATTTCCTTGAACAATGTTTCTTACATAAGTACCACTTTACCCCATACAGATCACACCGACCGTGTTTCCGGTTCTTCACTGCTGAAGTGAAGTAGCGGGAGACCTCAGCGGGTCCGTCCCGCTCAATCTCGCACGGTAAGAGATGGATCGCTGGTCTGTCCACCTCAGCAGCTGAGCTGAGCTGCAACGTGGTTACACTGCTATTCGAGGACATTCTGCCTGCAGCAAAAACGCATCATTATTAGCAATCACTCAAATTAATTGTACAAGCATGCTTAAGAATCAAAATGTATACTTAGCACCATTAAAAACGCAATAGCGCCTTCACGTGGCGCGTCAGCATTACAATACCATGCACTTTTCTTTATTAGCACTGATATCTCATTCGAAAAGCAGTAAAAATCGATTGATTCAGTTTTTCATGAGTACAATCCTCACTTGCGTTTTTAATGCTGCTAAGTATACATCGATTCAGACAGGCTTTTAGCATGTTTCTATGCAAATAAATGACGTTTGAGCAGGATTATAATACTCATCTCCATAATAACTAATACTCTGTTCTATTCTCTAGATGGATACATCTTAATTAAGAGTAAAAGGTGGACAAATAATTTACATATAATCCATATTACTGGGAAACAGTTAAACCAGAGAAGAGAAAATTCTTTGACATGACAGCATTCAGAAGTATTCTATCATTGGTCAGCCATTGAATGCTGAAACAGCCATTTTTGAACCTCAACATCTCTGTCATGTCTAAAATCAAACTTAACACTAACTAGATAAATTATTATTGAAATTCAAAACCTGAAATAATGACATAAATGTCAGACTTTTTCCTTCTTTAAACCTCAGAGTGCCAAATGCAGCTATTGTTGCAAGACATCAAAATCAAAATCTAGTGCCGTTTAAAACCACATGGTAGGTTTTCAAGAGCAAAAGATCATTCATTTATAATTTTTAGAAAATTTATTTCAGCCCTCTAAAAGGTCAATGTGACTTTCCAACCACAACAAAATTAAGAGAAAAAACAAATAGTGCATTTCTGAGAAAATAGGTAAAAATGTGCATAAAAACCACACAAACCCTGGTTGTGTATTTACCCCACCAAAAAAATTACAAAGTGGATCCAAAGTGGAAGTGCCTTTTGCATAAACTAAAACGGCAAGTCTTCATGAATAAGTTTCCATGAACATCACTCTTTTAGCTGTTGTGATCCCACAAGTCATCCCTCAAGTTCCTACAGATTCCCAAACTGTCATACTTTCAACAAGTTTTTGATGGGACTGTTTTCACTGTTCTGATGCCATGCGCTGGTCACCCTGGATGTGTGCATTGGGTCATCATCATCATCTCAGAAGACAAAATTCCTCAACAAATTTCTGACAGGGGCCAGATGGCTGTGCGCCAAAGTACCTTAATATTTTGCACTATTCATCACCACATCTTTCTGCACAAGAGGCCCAGACTCAGCTGAAGAGAGGCAGCCCCAAAGGACATACTAACGCCACCATGACTCACAGTTGGTATGGTATTTCTTCCAGGATGAGATGTATAGTCCGATTGTGCCATTATAGGTTTTATACTTAAGGCCAAAAAGTCTGCCTGACCATTTCCCAAATATTCTTAGGGTAAGGGACAAAGGCCAAAATGTTTTGCCTTAATTCTCCAATATATGGCACAAAGACAATGCAGCTTAAATGAATACCTGCCAATGAGTTGCACTTTGTCAACAACAAAAAAAAAAAAAAGAAATTCTACTACTTAGCAATCTTATTCTAGCTGTGCTTATGGCGTATTCCAATACAGTAATACAGTAGACTGGCGCTAATTACTTCCGTTTGCATCTTAAAAATGACTATCGGGCGCATAAGAGACTCATCAAATAGATGAGTCACATTACACGTTATATATAGTAAACTGAACTTTCAGAGCATACCACAGACGAATTAACTCTTTGAATCAATGCCTTCGACGTAAATAGGTTGCTAGTACATTTTAATGCATCTCGAAGAATGAAAACATGAACACAAGTTGGCACAGACAAACATCGTAACACGTTACCATTTATCAACCTCTTGCTAGCTAACTGTAGGCGCTAGAGACCAAAAGTTACCATTTACATAATAAGCAGCCAGCTTTTTCTGGAGGTTCGCCAGCTGTTACCACCATATGCTATACATATACAGTCGGACTCTTACGTGCTTAGTTTATCAGTTTTCACTAGGAGGATACATACTCATTTCAATCCACAATAAAAAGAATGATATCTCATCACGAACTTTTGTCAGTTGTTTTGAAGCCTACAGTTTCACTTCCGGGTTATTCATTCTTGGCGCCAGTACGCACGGAGTTCTGTGAAATGTGGTCTCTTTTTCGAGTGACGCCATCTACACTTGTAATGCTCGCCAAGAGCTTGAAAAGATTATCCTGAGGCTGAGAGCAGGTAATGAAGAAAGAAACTTGTATCGGGGAAAAAGAGAATGGAAAGGCTCGTCACTAAACTCTAATGTTCATGGGGGAGTTCTAAATGCCAGCCATCTCTTAAGCCATTATTACTGACTAACAATATTAACAGATTTAAAAACTGGGAAAAGTAAAAACATTTTACGTGGATTTTCGGTGAAAATCCTCAGCAAATGTAAGAACATCCAGACTCAGCCCTAAAAATTGATGTTCTTAAACAATAATACTAAAAAAAGAGCAGGCTGCTTCTGTTTCGTCTCCAGCCATTTCATCGGCGATTTTTTTCAAATCTAAGAATAAAACAAGCTGTATAAAAGTTTGTCGACTGGGCTATTTTCCCCAGTTGAGTGGGATAAAACATATATGTGTGTGTGTATATATATATATATATATATGTGTGTGTATATATATGTGTGTATATATATATGTGTGTGTGTATTTATTATTATTCTTTTTTTTTTTAAATCCATACCTGAGAGCTATTCCCTAACCAAATAGTTTGCTAGCTCTTCAAGTCGTGGCCGTTCTCGCATTCTTGCTCAAGTTTCCGTCCCTTCTGATCCTGAATAGCCAGACGCTTAATGTGGTTGATGAATTCTCGCCTGTTAGTTTAAGGACATTTTGCGCATTGGCACCTGACACTTCTTCAACCCCAAGGATAGCCAGGTTCACACGTAGGTACTTGAATCAGGAATTTATCTTAGGTTTGGAATGTATTTAAGGCGTCCTCTTAGTGCTCAAGCACCATGCTTTGGGAAGCCTATCTTTATTAGCCTATTAATCCCCCGCCACGTAGGAGAGCGGGGATATTGCATGGAGCTCGTCGGCCGTCCTGCTGCCTGTCTAGGACAAGTGAAAGAGAGAGAGAGAGAGAGAGAGAGAGAGAAAAAAGAGAGAAAAATCAAGAACTAGTTTACCTAGACAAATGAAATTTTCTGTGTTGGGCCCTACTAGCCGTGACCTTGTTTGGGTTGGAAAACGAGATTCTACCATATGGATTCTACAGGCTAGTGGCGGGGGATATTGATGACAATCTCATTGTTTGTAATAGGATTTGTAGTTTTTGTAGCCGCCAAAGAAGGTCGGTATTTATGCAAATTGTTCATAATTCGGCAATACTCTGACATATTATTGGTTTTGCGAAACGTTGTGCCTTTGTGGCGCTTGGTAATACTGAACACATTTTATGCTGATTTGTTAATAGAAATGGGTGTAGCCGCAGGCACCGGTTCTATCCGCATATCATCAGTTTCACACGATACCGGTAGCAATATAGCGAAATAGTAATTTTCGTTTTGAAAAACAGATGGCCTACATCAAAAAGTCAAAACATGGAATCAGAAAATTGAACAGTAGATATGCACAAAAAGCTTTTATTCTGTTGCTTGCTTGCCACGCTGATACAACATTAAAATGGCTGATTGTATTTCCTTTGGTTAACTTTGACCACATTTAAACTGCTTTAACACATTTTAGGATCCGGTTTGAATCATTTCCTTTTCAAGCTCTCTATATCTCTCCAGACAATTCACACACGCCGCGCGCCCCAACAACCTTTAAAATACAATTAATTAGAACGTCCCCCGTGGTGCGCTGGTGAGGTCGTGGACGGCATGCAATTTACACCTTGCCAAGTCTGAATGGAACGTAATTAATAGCTTTGACTGATTTAAGGGTTCTCAAGCCAAGATAACAAGGAAACAATTTGCACCTCGTTTGTGTCCCCTCCTCACACACGATGACACAGCTGGTAACGTCGTAGAATACGCACATCTGGATTTGAACAGCAATCCCCTATCCTGACTGTCGGGCAATAAAGCACTTCCTGTAATCCTACATATGAGTGAGAACCAAGGAAGGGATTATAGCGAGCCCTTTTGCAGGTGTCCTGAGTCGTGTGGTTTGTGTTGACCAGAGGCGTCCAATCTTATCCGTTAAGGGCCGGTGTGGGTGCAGGTTTTTGTCCTAGCCAGCAGTGCTACTGCACCTGATTCCACTAATGACCTAATCAGGGGGTTTCAATCAGGACCTTGGTGGGTAGAATCAGGTGTGTTAGTGTTCAGCTCTAACAAAAACCAGCACCCACTCTGGCCCTTTCTGGTTAGGATTGGACACCCCTGGTGTTGACCGTCCCCTTTCAGCATTAAGAACCTTTATTTACATCTGATGAAGTAAAGCCAACTACGTAAAATTACATTTTTGGGAACAAATTTATGTAGCAAATACACACCCCAAGTAAGAATGTAACCCAAGTGTTCTTTTAAGAAACTGTAATGCAATCTGATAATTTAACTGGAGTATAATTCAAGTTTATTAGTCAAGCATTGGTGGCATGATGCTATGTTCCCTATTCTAATCAATACTTTGGGTGCTCCATCACATGCAATGTTTGTATTGTTCTCTAGAGCATAATAAAATTTGTTTTTGTTACGTAGCTATAAAAAAACTTCAGATGGATAAGTTTTTTCCATGTCTGACGTCATCACTTTTTACTAAACAACCCATTACATATTGTTCACTTCTTTAAAGCCCTTAACATAACACAGAAATTAAAATGAGTATCTTGACCCAGGCACAGGAAACAATTCAGAAGTTGCCTTTGGTTTTGAGAGCTAATAAATGAAGAAACAAGTGTGGGATGGCTCGGCCATCTACCTAAAATTAGTCAATCCATTAGTTCTGTTTGCTTTCACAACTGCTTGTGTCCTCAATTGGGTCAACAGATCTTTGCAAGTCAGTTCCATTAAAACCTTTCTACTTCTCAAATGCTTGCAAATGCAAACCTCAGTCTTTTTTAGAGCTCATGCACAATGATGTTTTACTTCATAATTGGACATATAAATATAACATCTAATCTGCTCACTCTGCTCCCCCATCTTTTTAAATAAACTGTGCTTGCTTGCTGAAACCGACAGGCACACACACACACTCACACACACACAAACACATTTGCAGTCTTGCTGCCAAAAGTCAGTGACATATGGAAACATGCATACATCAAAAGCATTTTTTTCTGCACATTGAGAAACAGTTGATCCAAAAAATCTTGCAGTTTTATATCCCTCTAACACATACACACACATTCCCACACACGCACACACACTCACACATGCACACACTCACACAAACGCACACACAAACAGGTTTCCAAGTTCTAATTCTGCAATACTCCAGCACACTGTTCTCCGCCGTACCCTCTTCAATCTCTCTCTCTGTAGTAGAGAGTGAGTTTTTCTCTGTGGTTGCCCATACCAACCCTTTTTGTTGCTGTTAGTCAGAATACAGGAACCCGCACAGTGACATTTGACCTCTGCCTTCTGCAAACAACAGTGGGCGCTTTTCAGTTCCTGGGGCGGGGTGGAGTGAGTGTATGTGTGGTGGGTGAGAGATGGCTGGGGGTGCTTCATACAGGCTATAGAGTAAATGTTTACTTTTTGCCAATAAAAGTGAAACTCTAGTCCCCCATCCACTGGGCAGCTGTCTGACACAATAGAGGGAATGGAGAAAAAGGGAGGACAAAAAGGAGAATTTTTCTGCATATGAACCTTGGCGGTTTCACAACGATTAATTATACAGAAGATGAAAGAACCATGGCGGCCATTTTGCATTTGTGCAGAAAGCATAATTGGAATTGTTGTCTGTCTGCAGTTCTGTTCTATACGTGCTCTGTTAGTATAGTCTCAAAACAAGAGTACTGCAGTTTAGAGATCGGATAAGTTTAAAAGTTTTATAAGTTTAATGTTAAGTATGTCATTATTACTTCTAAAGAGAATATTCCTCGGAGTCAGTGGTACATTCGGCAACATTATAAATAAATTAGATCAAGGTTGTTCATGATTGATATTGCGATGACTTGAGTTACTGACTCAAACAAAAGATGAACTTCACTTTATTCTTAAATTGGTATAGCGAATAGTGTAGACTCAGCTCTGGAGTTGCTTTATTGCCACCTATTAAAATATTTGAATGAACATCTTTCCAGTATATTAACTTAAAAGAATAAAATATTAGTACTAGATTTCATTGACAATACAAAGTGAATCTATTTTGTTAGAATAACTCCGTTAATTGGTTTCCTCTGCGACTGTAAAGCATTTCACTGTAGATGTTTTCACAAAGGTGCTTTTCTTAAAATTGGAAATTCAAAACAAGTTAAGCAAGAATTCTGAAAAGATCAACAAGTAGCGAATTTAAAAAAAGTTTCCAGTGGATACTGATTAAAAATCTTTCATGGAATCCTAATAAAGAGTTGGATTCATTGCATGGTGCAGTTTCATTTACTAAAAAACGAAATGTTTTATTTTTTTTTTAAGTGTCATTTCAAGTGATTCCATCTTCATCAAGTAACTTCCAGCTGATTTGCTTAATTAATCTGGCCTAAAATCTTAGAATGTGATTACTTCAAAAAGTTAATTGTGCAGAAGTTGTTTACATGAAATTTTTATGTAAATTTTAGTTTTTTGAGTGTAATTATGTTTGTCTTTGTGTGCATGCCCGTATGCATGCATTTTTAAGTGAACGTTTGCCTGCGTATGAGTGTGTGCATGTGTGTTTGTGTGTGTGTGTGTGTGTGTCCACGTATCTGGTTAACTGTTGCATTTTCCAACTGGAACCAATCTTAACCTGAGTCAGATCAAATTGACTTTGCGAGAGTTAATTTAGCTCTAAACATTTTAATTTACCGACAAACGTACATGTATATGAGAAAATATATTTTTCTTTGCATCGATGGAACCTGACACAGTAATGTAAAATGTGACAATGTCATCTGGCTATCGTGAAAAAAGAAAGGCTGGTGATTTGGCCAATTCAATCAAAAGCATTCTCTCATTATTCATATCTAAGGGATGAACAAGATTTTTAAAATCATTTCTATTTTGAAATTTACATCTTCACTGCAGAAAGATGTTGAGTGGTCTTCTGAAAAATGACTGGCTCCAGTACCTTGAGAAATATATTTAATCAATGATAATTGCACAAATGTCTTAGTCAAAAGTCGACCTATAGCCATAGATGTCAGATGTGAATCAGCATTCAACCTTTAATGAGACCAGCTTTCAAAGATTATGTGGCTGCTCTGAAATGGTGAATGATCCTCTTTGTGGACAATATAATAACAGACATAGAAAATCTGTAATCAGAAGCATTGAATGACTGCTGCAGAAATAGGCATATTCATTTCTTTGGCAGTACTACTCCCTCCAGTAAATTTAAATAGAAAGTGTGCATGCATCGACTTGCATCAGTCACCAAAGAAATTCTTTGTTTTTTCTGCTTTAAAGGGGACATCTGGCTAGGGTATAGACTCGCAACTGGCAAATGAGATACGCGATTGCTGAGAAGCCAAAGCCAAAAAAAATTAGTGTGCGTTTCGATGCAAGGTTGTCCACTCGATTCCGCACACTGACATCCCTTTCCAAGTCAACGTGTCAGCACGCGATTTTGTGCGCCGGGTCTAAGCAATGTCGGTCAACAGTACCTTTCTTCTGTACGCCTTGTACAAATGACAAAACACTGTCTTTAATGCTTAATATAATGGCGCAATTACGATTAAGAAGGAAACTTTTTTGTTCCATCTGTTTACCCTGGGTCAATCAGCCTTTCCTGTGGCTCTGCCGTTAATTTTCTTGCCTTCTTGCTGCTCTGCTGTTTCCTAATTACAGACGTTTAATAATTTTGTACGGTATTTAGTCTAAATTTAGTGCCAGTAGTTGGGCTTTAGAGTGGGCAATACCCATGGAATCCTAATTAAAATGTAGTACCATCAGGGCAGTCACCGCTTTTCATACGCCAGCACCAATCTGCGCGCAAAAAAGTCGATGCAGAATCAACTTTTTTTGCGCTGAGAACCCGCGCGCGGATACAGGTGAATGGAATGGTTACCAAAGCTGTTCATTTTATCAACTTTTCCGCACGCAGACAAGTCTCCAAATCGGGCGTCATGGAATCTAACATCAAATTGTCTATGGATCAGGCTCCTGTGGGGTTCAGAGTTTGTGTGTTGGATAAAGTGCCATTTCAGAGAGAGAAAAAATGGGGTGGGTCAAAGGATAGAGGGGCGGGGTGAAGAGAAGGGGAGATGGGGGTGGTGGTGGTGAGGGAACTTAATAAGAGCCTTTGGAGTGGTATTTTACCCTAAAAGTAACGCGTAAAAGTGAAACCCTCTCTGCCATTCGTTTTGTTCGAGAATAAAAACTCAAAAAAGAGTTTAAAACAACTCATGCTTTTATTTTTTTGAGGTGTGGATGTGACTTTTGCCTTTACTTTAACTTGGAGCTTTGGAAAAGAAATGATCAGCGGGGTTAAACTGGAAACTAACGAGGAATGGATGGCGTATTATCAGGATGAGGTAGGCAGGTGCGCCGTTGGTTTATTCCTTCCCCAAATAATTATTTTGTTCAGTCAAATAAATGCGTCATTGGATTAGGGGTAAGCATATTTTAGAAACTAAAAGAGCAAACAATTTGCCATTTGTTCAAATTAATGGTAAAATTGGAAGCTCCCAAATTTGTTCATTTAAAAGATTATAGGGCCTAATTTCATTCCAGGATGTGAAAATACAATGGAGATATTTGCAGTAAGAATCAGTGCATCATAATGTTTTAAGATTGGTTTTTATATGATTAATCCTCTTGAGCTGAGTACGTTTATTGTATTTGGTCGGAGGCGTCTCCAATGTAGAAACTTCAGGGCGATATAAAAATTAAAATATATAAAATGGACACTTATGTGACGAAAATGAGAAATCATGAGGAAATAATTCATTTTTCAATTATCGATTATCAATTCGTTCATATTCTATGTTTGGATTTTTATTTAATTTTTCGGAACTGCTTCGAACTTTCTAATAGATTAAGTGCAGGATTTGTTGCATTGCGTGATATATAAAAGAGTTATATCGAGTTATATTACATTCAGTAAGAGTTATATTGTGTGGTTTTCAGTGTTTCCTTTATTTTTTTGAGCAGTATATATATATATATATATATATATATATATATATATAGCAGTTTTCCCGTTTACTGTGCTGTTTATTTGTTTCTCATAATTAGATTCTCATGTCAATTTAATTGAATTAGGCCGAAAAGAAAAACAAAAACAATTTCAAATAAGCTGCGGTAATTTTAATAAATTGACTGTTAATTCAACAGATAAAGTACAGTGAGTATAGCAATTAGACATCAATATTTCAGTTCATGGGGGAGAAAATGGAATAATTCATGTGCCATTGGCTGAAAAATCTTGTTTTTGTTCTTCTTCTTTCTCACAATAATAATAATAATAATAATAATAATAAATATCAGATTGAATTATTATGAAGGTTTCATATAAACGTCGATTAAGAATCAGTCTCGGCCTATATGTGAAAATTTCGATGGGCTTTAGTCTATATGAGTTCAATGTGCTAATCGCCTATTCCTTGTAAACCAGTAACTTCGAGTGAGATCAAGCACGCTTTTGTGCGCTTTCGTCTGACAAACCAAGACTTGAATTTAGACACTTATAGATTAGTACTAATTAAATATTCAGGTTTAATTCAACCCATTACTTGAGTCAAATAAAAACCAAATGTTTAAGTTGATATATTGCTTGAATTTTTCTGTTTATGATAAAATTATATTCTATAAATAGCCTACTTTAAATGTGTTGGCTGAGAGGCTATGGATATTTGATATATATTTACAAAGTTAAAATAACGTTTAGCTTCATTGAACACAGAAATTGAGGCCTATATATATTTCTTTACACAAGGTTTCAATATTTATTTTTCAAACCTTTTGTTGTTTCTTAAAAGTAGGCCACTACGAAACACCTTTTAAAATAGTCCGTCCTGTCAGTATTTTTAAACAATAATCTGCTTATTAAATTCCTCCTGTGCTCAGGCTTAATGGATTCATTAAACGGACGTATTCGTCTTAAATGATTACGAACGTGAAAAGAAAAAGTAGCGTGCTGTCCAGTCTGAAAAGAATCCAAAAGCAACTTGATCGTTTCGAGGGCGTTCTGATCACAACTCTGTGGTGAACATTTGAGAAGATCCAAAATTGTATATCTACATTTTTGATCTTTCATTGAAAATCTTGAAGGTGCGATTGGGCCATGATTTTCAAAGTAGGCTTGCTAATTATTACCAAAGCCTACAGTAGCCAATTTCGGTCAGGAAATGATGACGTGTTTTAATTTTTTTTGTTTGAATCTAATGCATATTTTCGGTCGTAAGTCCAGGCGTCTCTGTTTCTCCGAGTGGCGGAATGTCACTGTGTGTGGTCTCGGAGAAGTTAATTGATTGACTCCTGGAATAAGTTTTCTTTACGGGTTGTAAGGCTTGCCTGCATATGACTGACAAGCGACAAACGCAGCTTCATAATCACAGAGGCGTTTCTGAGCATAGAAAAGAGATACCAGGGGGTTCACCAGCCATAATTAGCTATTGCCGATGCCCCTTATACAACAAACCTTTGCGGACAGCGGTCGCATCCTCTTGCCTCCGCTGTCGTTCTTTCTTTCAAGACACAGAAAAAGGCGGTCGGTGAGTGACTTAAAAGAACCTAGTAACAAGGGCGAGAAGAATAGTTGCACAGGCACAACAATAGGGTTGTAGGAAGCGACTGGGTGGGTGGCCCGAATAGATTTACATGGCGATATCCAGACAGACAGCTATGAGTTAATGAAATTAGGAGGAAGCCGATCAAAGGAGGTGAGCGTTGAGGAATTTGTCTCGACTGTGGAAAATACGCTTTCCAGCAGCACTGATGAATATTTACGATTTGAGCGCAGCCTGTGCTGTGAGCATAATTACGCATGGGCTTGTAGTCTTGCTCTTCCACGAGAATCACACCCCCGCAAGCGAAAACTATTTGCACCTTCCTGGGGTTAAATTGTCACTGTAAGAAACAGAATAAACGTTCACTCCTCTGTCAAACTTAATTTATTTAGATATTCAATGTTTTCATCCAAAAGGACCAAATCAACTTTACGACTTACCCGCAGAGTGAAAATGTGCGTACAGTCATTCAAAAGGTACAACAACTGCAAAAGATCTTCGCAATTTTCAATATCATGATTTAACATTGTAATCACCGTGGCACTGATCATTCTCTCAACACAGCAAAAACCCCAGTGTTAATTCAACTCCAGTAGAGTTTACGTGAGACCAACCTATCCATCTTGGACTCAAATTAACTCTATTGGAGTTTAATTAACACTGGGATTTTTGCTGTGAATATCTTAATTCCTCCATGGGTCCTATATAGGTTTAAATTAAAAGTATTATGTACTTTTCTCACCTTTTGTGTCCATATATCTTACATTTTAACATCTATCATCTCTGTAGATGTACCCTGGGACCAACAACCTTTCCAATGGCCTGAGCGGATACCTCCCATCAGGCACCCCTTACTTGAGCAGTGGCCACACGGGACCAGGGGTGCCTACAGGGGCCTCAAGTGGCCTTAGTAGCCCAGTGGACCACTTTGGTGTCCTGCCATCCCAGCTAGGGTACAGCGGGGATGGGAGTGGGGGGCCGTACACCTTTGAGGTGCCAGGAGGGGGAGAGCCCAAAGGATACCGACGGAACTTTAGCCATGCTAAACCTCCGTACTCCTACATCTCCCTGATTAGCATGGCTATTCAGCAGGCCCCAGCCAAGAAGCTGACACTCAGTGAGATCTATCAGTGGATCCGCCAGCTCTTCCCCTACTACAGGCAGAACCAGCAGCGCTGGCAGAACTCCATCAGGCACTCGCTGTCCTTTAACGACTGCTTTGTGCGGGTGCCTCGCTCGCCAGACTCCCCTGGGAAGGGCTCCTATTGGGCCCTGCACCCTGACTCGGGGAATATGTTTGAGAATGGCTGTTACATGCGGCGCCAGAAGCGCTTCCGCTGCCCCAAACCCAGCGACGCCAAGGGCCAGAAAGAGGGGAAGAGCAGAGACGCGGGCGAGGCGACGACTGCCGTCATGCCGTCCAGCACCCCCCACGATTCCCCGCCTCAGTTGCCCCAAAGTGCCCCAAGCCCTCGCTTACCCAAATCCCCCTCCCCTCCGCCCCACTTCCACCCCCACTCTCTCTCCCCACCATCCCTCCCGCCTTCGTCCAACCAGCGCCCTCTCTGCATTTCACCCACAAGTGTCCCCCCCGCTCCTGTACCCAGCCATCACCCTCAGCTCCCGCCCCTCGGCGCCCTGCAGCACCCCTCTCCGTCACTGGACCCCTGCCTGCGTACAGAACCCCTCAGCCACCACCCTTTCTCCATCTCCCAGCTCATGGGCATGGAGCGACAGGACCTGACGCACTACGATTCCTCCATGGGATTTTCCGGCTATTACGCGCCAGCTACCTCCTCCCATCATCATTACAGTCACCACCCTGCCCCACGGGACGGTACCCCATTTGGAGGGGAGTCCATGTACCCCAGTATGTGCTCAGTTCCCATCCTGAGCTCATCGTGAGGAGAGAGTGTGGGATGGGGCGAAGAACACTGGGGGTCAAAGTTCAAGCGAGAGAAGAAGACTGAGCATTCAATCGAGTGTGTGCGTGTGTGTGTGTGTGTGTTTATGTGTGTGTGTGAAGAGATGGTGAGAGAACTAAAACATCACCTGAATTTTTCTGAGAGAAGATGATGCTGGCAGGATAAACATACAAACTTGTTTTCACTTACTGGCGATAATGTAATTTAAAGGTCTAAGATGCATACAGTAGTGCGCAGTGAAGATTATACACCACCACTTTTGTCTAAAAGGGGTCCTAATAGATTACTTGTCCATAATTTTTTTTGGTGAAAATATATTTAAAAATACCATTGTTGGCAATGAGAAAAAAAAATAATCCCCACAAGTATATTGAGGTCAAAATACGGGTAGTCAATTAAACACTGAAAACATACATTTTTTTAGAACAATTGAAAGGTGTAACAAAGTTTATTTTCTAGACTCTCACATAGCCTGAATGCATGTTTGAAGGCTCATTCCACGATTACTGATGCTGAAAAAATTGTTTAAACTGGTTTGAGGCAACATTAGTCTGCAAAATTACCCCTGATGGGCAGTTGTTTCCGCATATAAGGTGACATTAACTTTGAGTGTCACAGCATTGAACACGATGGCATGACCAAAGGAGCTCTCTGAGATGGTTCGTAGCCGCATTGTGGCCTTACATGATGCTGAAGATGTTAAATGCTGCCATGACACCGTAAGAAACACTATAAAGCATTCCAAACGGACCGGTGCACTGAAAACTAGAGGCAATAGAGGTGCAAAACAGAAGTGCCTCTGATGTTCATGATCTGTGTATGACAATTAAAAAGAAATTGGTGCTTGACAGCACGACAACTCCATGATGATATTTATAGCGCCAGAAGTGAAGAGATGAACATAGGTACTTGAATAGAACTTGTTTCTGATTTATCTTCAATTTGTTAAGTGTATAATCATCACTGCACGCTACTATATAAAAATTGTGTTTGTAGTCATTGTTCAGATTTACTACATTCATGTTCTTGGCTGTGAAAAGGATGTGGTTATAGATGCTCAGTTTAACAAAGTACTGGAAAAATGTAGCAATATAAAGCATCCAGAGTAGATATCCTGATGGCAGGGGCATGGGAGGGGGACTTTTTACGATGCCTGTATTAGGGGAGTTCTATCCTTGCACTAGATAAAGAATTGACACCTATGTATAAATGTAAATCAAAATTATCTATCTCTTTTCCCGAGAGTCGATTAAAAATGAGTTCTAATTATTTGGTGTATTTTCCAGTATTTTTCATGTTTACTGTCTGTCATGAATGGTTGATTTGTGTATGTTTTTCGACATCTTAAAGTGTAGCAGAACCATGATTGACATCTACTTTGATGTTGAATACAATTCACACTTTCAAATGTGAATTTTAGCACTGTAGGAGAAGTTGTTGCTGGAATTTTTGTGAAGGATCCATTCTGTTTTTGTGAAGATTTTATGTTATGGGCTGGCACACCTTTGGGCAAAATGACAGTAGGTATCAATAGTTCCTCAGTGGCATCTGATAGATGCAATCACATGCCATTAGAACAGTTGTTGACTAGTTGGGATAGTATTTTGCCATTAATGACATATTTCGAGTTTAACATGTTTTGAGATGATAAATATTGTATTTTTTTGTATTTTATGCTTACAAACTGTAAGTCAGATTTAGATTTTGTTTTTTTTTTTGTTTTACTTTGTATAAATGACTTGTCTTATTGATATAATACATTTGAAATGAGCTGTTAAGACTCAGAAATAGGCTTCAGACTTTCAGTGAGAGGTATTGCCAAGTTGTGGGTTGACATTCTAACCAAGGGCATTGAAAACATTACTGAGATATCTGCATTCGTACTCAACTCGGTTTTACACACCAGAGATGAAATGTAATTTATTCATATGTCCCGGAATTTGCATCTTGAAACAAGATTAAAAAATAAAGCAGAAAAATTGAAAGTTAGTTTGTTGTTTTGCACATAATTGAGATACAAAACTGCACACTACAGCACAAAGGGCAGTAATTAATTCTTCACAGGATTTTGGCAAAAACCCACCGCTAATGGTGAAAGAGGCTGGAGCGTTGTCGGGAATCAGCCTCAATTATACGTTAACATTCCTCAGATACTTCGGGAGTCAGAGCTGTGTACACGGGAATCAAGCCCTCTATCTAAACACCATCCATTGTCTTCCAGCATTGTTACTCCCTTGGCTCTTGCCACAATATTACCCTGGGTCCATACCTTGCATTCCTTCTATAGAAAAGCATTGGGTGCTCAGTTCTTGGTTCTGAGCCAGCCCACCATTGTTAAGTAGCTTTCTGCATATCTTAATCACAGAAAAAACAAGTAAACAGATAACTAAAGTCAAAGAGCAGAACAATTTATAATTTCCAAAGGACACTGTTTCCTCCAGTATGTTTGACTGCATACGAAGTCACCATGTGAAGTGTAGTAAAGCAATACAACAGCAGTGATCAATTACAACAAATGAATGAATGAAGCTACAATTATTGAGCTGCGCATATATTTATGCCCAGCCCGAATAGGCAAACGAGACACCATAAATTCATACAAGCCATTACCAGAGTACAGCATACATTTTCAAGCAACAATTAAAATGAATAAGTTATCAGAAATGTATTTTCTAGTTGGGTTCAGTGGTAGTATTTCAATTGATTTTTAAATTACCTTAAATTTAAAACCAAATCAATCATTATGACATTGAATTTCACTTTCAGGTTAAATTGGTTCATATTAGCCTATACCTCTCTTTGGAACATACTTCCAAATAAAATTTCACCCTTGAAGCAACATTATAGTTTTGTATTTGGGAACGGAACAAATTTGCTGCTGAATCCATTAATTTAGTTGACTGGAGAGACGATAACACACGTATCTCATCAAGCACATTAGATTTTGGTTGATGATCAACTACTTAATACATTTTACAATCAATATGAAATAATGATCTTGACGGAAATCGTCTTGATTGTAATCACGTGTTAAAGATTAAAATGGTGTAATCAATGATGATCTGTCTGAAACTATGAAAACTTGGACAAATAATGTGAAAGCACTTGTTGACATTCACCTGGCTTTCATTTAATTACATGGTCACTCGTTTAACATTCATTGTAAAGCCACTGCCTAAAATACAGTAACCTCTCTTTGTGACAGATAAAGACCCACGTCCACACAGTTCTGCATCGACAGTGTCTTTCCAAGGCTTAGGTTGACATCTGTGTTTTTAGGCTTGCTTATAACAACCCCATTTCCAAAAAGTTTGGAAGCATTTAAAAATGTAAATAAAAACAGAATGCAATGGTATGCAAATAATATAATCACTATATCTGATTGAGAATAGTACAACAAATTAAATCTTGAATCAGAGAAATTTCTTGTTTTTTAAAAAATACATGCTCATTGTGAATATGATGCTTGCAACACTTTGGGACAGGGGCATGTTTATCACTGTTGCATCACCAATCTTGTTTTAACAACACTCTGCAAGCATTTGAGAACTGAGGTGACCAACTGCTGTAGTTTTGAAAGGACAACGACTTCCCATTGTTTCCTGCAGCAGGGATTCTTCTGCTCAATAATTTGCGGCCTCTTTTGCCATATTTTTCATCTCATAATGTGTCAAATGTTTTTACTGAGTGACAGGTTTGGACTGCAGGCATGCAGCTCCCAAGATGCTTTTCTACACAGCCAAGTTGTTGTAATACATATAGAATCTGGTGTTTGGCATTGTCTTGCTGAAATAAGCAAGACCTTTCCAAAAAATATGTCAGGATGATGACATATATTGCTCCAAAACCTTTATACATCCTTCAACATCAATGATATCTTCACAGATGCGCAATATGCCCTGAACACTAATGCACCCCCATATCATTACAGATGCCAGCTTTTGAACTCTGCGCCAATAACAAGATGGATAGTGCCTCTCCTCATTAGCTGGGCATTGCAGTCACCATGATTCCCAAAAAAATTCACATTTAGATTGGTCAAACCACAGGACAGTTTTCCTCTTTGCCTCATTAAATCAAAAATGAGCTTGGGCCCAGAGAAGGTGGCAGCATTTCGAGATTTTTTTAAAAATATGGTTTTATCTTCACAGTGTAATTTTAACTAGCATTTGAGGATGCAGTGAAGATCTGTGCTCCGTGATAGTAGTTTTCAGAGGTGTTCCTGGGCCTGTGCAGGGATTTCCACTGCAGAATTCTATCTGTTTTTAATGAAGTGTCACCGGAGAGCCTGACAATCAAGGCCATTCTATTTTTGGTTTTTGGACTTTTCTCACGCGTACAGAGATTTCTTCAGATTTTCTGTCTCTTTTAATGATATTTTATTCAGTATGAAATGTTCTAATTATTTGCAATTTTATGTTGAGACTAGTTAAATTATTTGTCCATACTGTCTTCCTCAGAGTGGTGCAGCCCTTTTAATTTTTACCTCTGAATGATTAAGCCTCCATAGGATGCTCTTTCTATACCCAGCCATGCTACTGATCAGTTGGAAATTAACTTAATTAGTTGTGAGATGTTCCACCAGGTGTACATTTTTAGTAGCACACAACGTTTCCAGTTTTTTTGTTGCCCCCATCCCAACTTTTTTGAAAACATGTAGCTGGCATCAAATTAAAAATCTCAGTTTCAACATCTATAGGTTGTCTTCGAACTATTTCAATTACATATACAGTTCAAATGATTTGTAAGTCATTGCACACTGTTTTTAGAAATTGTACATGTACATATTCAAAATTATACCAAATTAATGCAGTCACTGATAAAGAGCCTTTGGAAATAAACAAAACCACAAGCATGAGCTCCAAATCCAGAGAGCTTTAACTGAATACAGAAGGCTCTGACGGCAGGACCAACTAATGCTCCCGGGTGTCTTCATTTCGCACTAATTCAAACCACCCGCATAGGCGAATTTCTGCAGACTGACTTTACGAAGACAGCGTTTTTCGCACATTACACACATGGCTTAAAGCTCGAAAAATTGCCATGCCGGAAAAATGAAAAATCCAAAAAAATGAGTTGCATCCAAACGCACTTTGTGATGGTCAGAGGTGTAAAGTAACGAACAGTAGCCGACTTCAGTAGCTATTTTATTTGAGGATTTGTACTTTACTTGAGTTTTGACTTCTACTTTCACTACATTTAAAAGATAAAAAGTATACTTTCACTTCGTTACGTTGACACTGGCCACTTCGTTACTCGTTACAAATTTAAATATGAATGTAACTCTAAATCCTAAATAATAAGGATTATCTGGATTTGGGGCGCTCAAGAACACCGGTGTTCGGCCGAGTATCTTTGTACAGATGTTGATGCCAACGGGCATGAAGCTGCAAATTTATTCACGCAGTTACAATATTGTATCACTAGATAGCACACCAGGATCATTGAATATTCACAAGCAAGCCAAACTGAAACACGGTTTTATAGATGAGTTCACTCCTCATTTAAATGCAGGATTTCTACTTTTATTAAAGTATTTACATTGTGATTTTGACACTTTTAGTTAAGTTAATCCTCTGAGTATTTATTGCACTACAAATGAAATGCCATATTTTAACACGGGACAACTATGCCTCCAAATCAGGTTGTTGAACAGGTGATTATAATTCTTTCAAAATGAATTGCTTGCACTCAATAGCAAAAACATAACATAAAGCAGGATTGACTCTGTCATATGCTTGTTTAGTAAATTGATAGTTTTTGCAACCATGAGCCTACAGTTTCACCAATTAGGAACCCATTGATTTTTTTCCTTTGATTGGGTACATTTTTTCCCTCTTTTTGTGCAGTTGTTACTCATATATTGCAATGTGGATGCAGAATTTATTTATCACTGTTTCTATGCATATCTGTCAAAATACTGTTTGTCAAGAGAGGATAAATTGCTGCACGGAACAAAAATGTACCCAATTAAGACTAGGTTACCCAATTAAGCTTGTTAAAATCCTATGATTGCAAACTAGGGTGGAGCAAAAACCAGCATATACAGGGAGGCCCCAGGACCAAATTTGGGAACCCATGATCCATGATGTATCCTGATGGATGCTTTGATCATTTTCACAGTTCGTCTGTTTCTATCGGAATAGGACCTAAGTCTCTTTGCTTTGATTGTCTTTGCAGAGTCAAGTGAAAACTTGCCCCTTAAATAGAGATGATTGTTAATGAAAAAAATGCTTTTTTCAGCAAACTGTAATACCTTAAATTTTGTTCCCAGATGCCAGGAAAACGCGTATTTGTCACTTTAATTTTCACATTTTTTTGGGGGAGGGCCCCCAGACCACCCCTTCAGGCTTTGCGCCTTCGGCGCTTGTATGGGGGCTGTGCCCCCCCTTTCCGAAATTCCTGGATCCGCCCCTGACCCTTTTTGCAGTTGGGCTTTAACACGTTTAAGGTATCTGCCTGTTTTGTTTTCATTTTTAACTTGGTATGACCCAAAGAGTTTGACCTCAGAGAAGATGGAGGAGGTGAGAAGAGTGTTGGGGGTAAGAATAATGAAACAATAGTCTGCTAATTGGAACTCAGAGCATTTGCCTGAATTACTGTACACAAAATAAAGGTCAGCAGGAAGAAAAAATTTTTTAAATTTCCCAGTATATAGCGTAGTACTCCCATTGCAGTAAAGTCCTGATGTTCATTCCAACCTTTCCACATCTGGAAAAACCCAAATTCCAGTAGTACTAGAGTGGAACTCCTCCTTGTTCCAGTATAAATTAAGTTTCTCCAAAACGTTTTGTAGTCAGTGCAAGACAGGTGTTCAAACACTAACCATCTTTGTCGAAGAGGTGAACTTGTGAGTCTTCTTGCAATAATTACAGATATCTACAAGTCGATGAACTGAGAATAATACAGTGGTCTGAAGAAATACTGGTGCTCGTGCTGTTATCCAGGTTAATGTTGACATGGTCAGCAGGGTTCAGAGGTCTGCCCGGCTGGGGTTGGCCAGTGTCCGGGATGGTACTGGTGTTGGTATGGGGAGAGGTTATCCACAAGGTCCTGACCCCCCAACCTTAATCTGCCTCAGAAGCCCTCATTGTCCAGCAAGGCCCATAGACAATAGGATGACATCGGGTATAATGACAGACCTCCCACCCCTCAACACTGTCCTCATAAATGGGAATACAGGGACACACACAGAGTTCTAAGCTGTGTGCCTGAGGTGGCTTTGGCTGACGAGTTGTAAAGGGCCACGTATAATGAGATCATAGCTTCTTATCCCTCCTCCCGCAATTCCCCTCCTGCGTGTGATTGTCTTCTCGCCGAGCTCTCAACTGATACATTTTAATCCCTCTTTGAGGTGTTACAATAATTTAAAGATAATAATGTATTTACACTGCACATTCTCGACACCCGAGGAGCAACATTGGCGACTCTCAGAACGCAGCCCAATTTGGTCCTTTTCAAGTATTTTGTCCCAGATGGAATTTCAGGGAATATGATATTCATTTTTTTGCCTTTCTTATTGAAACAATACTACTTGAAATATGTAATAATTCCATACAAATCTTTGGAAATGCTGTCAGGAACAGCAGCTATGTACACATGACAGCATACTGTTTTTTTCTGTGACAGGTTCAATATACTTGTAGATATAGATTGATTTAATTCTGTGGCAACATTTGGCGCTGGAGTTCTGTGGTTATTAGCAATTACCTTATCAAGTGTCTGACTGGTTCTTTTGGCCATATATTCTTTTTATTTTTGCTGTTATTGCTTTTTGGAGATCGACGTGTTATCATAATTTTTGATGTTATTCTCATTACAAATTTTAATAATTTTGCTGTTTTTGTGACCAATTCACCTGCGATTCAAACTCCAACTATTTGCCCCTGAAGGAACTCTGTCGGTGTCACCTTGCTTTGGACACTAATCCATCAAACGGCTGCCAGTTAGACAATCTCTAAGCAGGCACATGTTTCCACTTAGCCTTAAATCAAATGGAAATCACCTGTGTCAACACATTCTCATCCCAACTTGTCATGTAATGATGCTACCTGACCAAGCGTCGATATACAATGCAAAAGGAAGCTTTTGGCGTCTTTATTTGGTGCTTAGGGTCAGGGTTTGGGTTAAGGCTTAGGGGTAACAACATAGGTTTCGTTTTAAACTGGCGTCAAATAAGGAAGCAAAAAATCATACTTTTGCGTTGTATATTGATGCTTGGTCAGGTAGCGTCAACATATGACGTGTCGGGATTGGACTGGGCTCCCTGTGTAGCCTGTTTTGTAACTGTGGTTTTGACATTTCAAAACTTTAGCCATTTCTCAGGGGTGCTTCCAATACTTTGACCTCTCCCTTTATAAGTAAGCAGGTGTGGGTTCCTTCGGTTCATCGCAAAAAAAGTGGAAGCACTACCTCAAAGGCCATCAGGTAATTGTTTTACTTTGGGTCTAATTCTACTTCCTTGCTAAAAAATACAAACATAGCACCCTTTTCATTGATAGTCCATGGACAAGTCTGTCTTCATTAATGAATCATTCAGAGGAGAAATCCCATTTTATATTTGCAGCAATAATTTCATAAATATTTATGGAAATAATAATATAATTCTGAAGCTCAGAGGTCATGTCCATGCAGGTCACAGTTGGATGGACCGGTCCTATCACAGCTCAGTTTGAAACTCTGGACGCGGTGCATGTTCAGGAGGATTGATTAGTTTGCAGTGGTCCCTGATTGAGCTGTCAGAGAGGACACAAGAAATCAAACCTCAACCAGCCAATCAGCCGATTAACTCATCCCTCTTACCTGGCCCAATGAGAATGAAAGTGGAGAACATGACGGCCAAACGGATGGATGGACGATATTAGATAATTCTGTCTCGCTCTCTCTCTCTCTTTCTGCTCAGACACACTATCAAAACAAAACTGAACCTGCATGTTTATATATGAGGAAATGCAGTTTGAAAATGCAACACCAGCAATACAGGTGGTATCTAAAAAACAGGTATATTGTAATATTGTACAATCAAAATCCTGTAATCCCTTTCAAGACCATAATAACATTGATAAAACAACAGCTACAGAGAGCAGACACCTGTAAATAAAGTGAAAAAATAAACTCTGACAGCAGCGTTTGCAATTTGAAATCCAATGACCACCTCCCTTCTCTATCCCTTTAAGATGGAACTGTATTCAAGACCCATTGCTGGTAATGGAGGTGGCAGAAGGGCAAGAGGCAATTTAGATCCGCAGGAGCAGAATTATAGATATTGTTTTTCTTTATCTGAGCAGAGTGAAATGGCGCATAGGTCCAGCATATCAAATAGGAAGCTCAATTTGTCACCTGGAGATAAAAACAGCCTTTGTGAAACAAAATGACTCCCAAAAGTGCCTCTCGT
This sequence comes from Gymnothorax reevesii, assembly GCA_029721435.1. NCBI lineage: Eukaryota > Metazoa > Chordata > Actinopteri > Anguilliformes > Muraenidae > Gymnothorax > Gymnothorax reevesii. The sequence continues at coordinate 38,078,089 of CM056590.1, forward strand.
CCTCTTTAACACGCCCCGACCCAGATGATCTTTATGGTCCTGTCATTCACCTTTTCTGAAGACCAATCTGTGTCCTTTGCTTTGACTTTCTTCCTGATCCATCATCTTACTCTCTAGCTTCCTGACTGCCTCTCCAGTGACTGAGCTGCTCTGGGCCCGCCATTTTGTTTGCTCCACTGATATATTTCCTTCATTTGCCAATCATTCCATTGATCTCAAACATATTTATACAACATTTGGAACACAAATCATTGGATTACAAGGTAATTTGACACCATGCAAATGAACAATGAAACATTTACAATATTTTAAAAAAATTTTCAATTATCCAAACCAAAGTTTAGGCAAACGGTTTAAATTAAAACATGGTTAATGACCAGGGCAGGCTGCACTAAGTCATAATGTATTAATTTGTTTACCATCAAAAGTGTTTCACAGATTAACACAGATGAGAACATATTACAACGGCTTAAAGGTATACTATATAGGATTCTCAGAAAAAATAATGTATCAACTCATGCAAAACTATCCCCACTCCATCATCACTTATGACCAAGTAGAATTGTGTGGCATTTACGAGGAGAGAAATAATCTCTTATTAACCCGATTCAGATAATATTCCGAATAAGACACTGCCATGTAAACAATGTGTTTTTATACCATAATCAAAGTAAGGTCATAGTCCGAGTAAGTAATAATCGGATTAAGACGTGGATTATTTCAATTTAATTTGCATCACTGAAGTGAATTGTTGACATATACATGTTCATCGCACTCTAACATCCTCAGCATTTTGCAACATGTACGGCAGTCAAACATTATGACGTAGTCCCAGTTGCTAATTTGTTTACATAATGACTGCTGTTGTTATAGAGGAGTCCCAACATTTTTGGAGTGAAGCTGAAACTATCTGTATGCTACATGTTCTGAAGGAGATGAATATCACAAAGTTTTTGGATGGGTGCAATCATCACAATGTAGAATTTTTCAGAAAGTTTCCTGACTGAAAGAAGGGAATTTTAATGGAATACACCAGAAGCAACTTATGTAAACATCTTAATTGACATATTACCTTATTTTGAATCAGAACAGTAGTTGGATTATTGCTGTCCATGTAAACGTAGTCAGAGTCAACATCTGGAGTGACAATGCTGTATGCCAGTTATTTTCTCCATTTGTCCTGTTATTTTCTCATTTTTCTTTATACGGGACATTTCTGGCCATTAGCCTTTGGGAAGTGGGTGTGTAGATCCAAGTCAAAAACAGCATGGAGGATATGAGGGCGGGACATAGCACTGCACTGCTGGGTAGCGCCTCTGGTGTTGTTGAGCTGGGGAGGAGGGGCCAAATTTAAATGTTGTGTTTACAAACTGCGACCAAAAAATCCTACTCAGAATACCTTTGAGTAAACTCAAATTACACCCATCATCAGGCACATTGTTTGTTAGTAAAAACAATGAAGTAACTGTGGTGTCTATGGAAGTGTCAGGCTGTAAAAACTGATATCCCATGTTAGGTATGTAATATGGAAAGTATGGTGGGAGTTAATTAATGTAATATAATAACATAATAAAATAGGAGACATAATTTATTAAGTAGTCTAGGGATCAACAGAATAAAATTGCACAAGGCTAAATTGACTAAAATGCAAGACGTTTTAAATTTCTATGTCACATGATGTATGTTTTGAAAAAATTCATCAAAACTAAATAAACAGATATTATTCATGATTGCTATATAGTTAAGTGTTTTTAGCAAAATCCAACTGGAAGTAATATTGTGGTGCAATCAATTTTAAGCCATACTCTGCCAGGCCATCTCAGCAATGTATGCTTTTAACTGCTTGTCCCACTGTCAACTGATGTTTGCATGGGATGCCACATGATAACAGATAACATTTAAACTATCCTTAATATGGAAAAAAAAACCCTGATGGACCTCTATGATTAGTTGCATGTTTAAAGTTGATATTAGAAGGCGGAGTAACTCTTGGTAAAATCATTGGACAACTCTAAACCAGAGCAACCCAAGGTGATGCAATAAGTTCCTGAGTGAGGATTGCCAGATGCATTGACTGCATCTGTCTGTACTTGGCTGACAGATACTTCACTTGATATAAAATTGCAGTAGATCAATTTTTGAAAGCAGCCTTCCTGTTCTCACCCCCAGCACACAGAAAAATTTCTAATTTTTCAAAAAGGAAGACAAAATTCAAGCTGCCACGATGGCCATAATTGAAAATTGCAGTGTCTGTTTTGAAAAAGAACCTTCCTCTTCCCAACCCCGACAAATACAATAAATTAGGAATTGATTGGATCATCCTTTGTCCTCAAAATTAACAAAAAAAAAGAAAATTCAAGATGGCTGCCATGACAGCCATATTGAAAACCCCAAAACACCCACTTCTGAGTTTTCGAGAGGAACCTTCCTCAACTCACCCAAATCATGCACAGGAAATCAAAATTTGATTGAGTCATTCTTTCTTTTTGAAATCAACAGAAACCAAATTCAACACCTCAACCTGATATAACTGTAAATGGAGATGTAATACAGACTGTTGAACATTTCAAGTTTCTGGGCATAACAATTGACTCCAATTTAAATTTTAAGAAACATGTAAAAAACGTCTGCAGAAATGTAAGAGCCAGCCTTATGAACTTTAGACATGTCAGGCATCAGCTACCTTTGGCCGCTGCAAAACTATTCATGCACTCAGTGATTTTTTCCCCATTTATCTTACTGTGTCACGAGCTGGTCTCAGGCTGGAGCAACCAGTCTTAAACCATTATACACCCTCTACAAACAATCACTGAAAACTCTAGATAAAAAAAACCAAGGAACTACTACTGTAACATCATGAAGAAATATAACTTAATGACCTTTGACAGCTTTCTTTGTTATGTAGATATGTGCCTGATGTATAAATTAATTCATGATCAGGCCCCACCACCACTTGAACAATGTGTGTTACACTGCAGGATCAATCTTAGGGAGATCAGGGCATCAGCAGGAGGAGACTGTTCAGCTAAACTGAGGAAAACTGCCTTTGGACAGAGTCTGCATTTACAGTCAGAGCAGCAGGAAAGTGGAACTCAGTTTTGACTCATATCAGAGACTGTACAAGCCTCAGTGTTTTTAAAAGTAAACTGAAATCATGGCTCAAGAAAAAACAATCATGTGATCACTGATTTAATCCTCTCAATGCATCAATCTTAGAGACAGTGAAATGTAAATTTGAATGTGTTGTTTTTAGTGTTGGAATGTTGTTAAGTGTGTATCGTTTTAAATGCTAGTATGCTTGTTTTTATCATTTGTATTGTATATTCTTAAAATCTTCCTGCCCAGGGACCACAGATGAAAATTAGCTTTATAGCTAACTCTGGCTTGACAATTTTGTTTTGCATGGCCCCTGTCAAATAAACGAATAAATAAATTAATAAATAAATAATATAGCGGCCATATTGAAATTCGCACTAAGCTCATTTTCAAAAGGAGCCTTCCTCTATCCTCCACCAACACACATAGCAAATATAACTATAATCTGATCAGTCAAGAATCCACAAAGAAGCCTAAAAAGCCTGGAACTAGAAGGATTTACAATGTTGTTACAGGAAAGGGGAATAACTTTTCTAAAAGCATGTCAAGGGTTTTCAAAAAATGCATGTGCACGCCTGCGCCCACATGATTATGAGGCTTTAATTTGCAAACAATCCACAAAAAACTCTAGGACCAGTTGTGTTTACAGAAATACTTCACGGACGGGCAGACAGCTAGACAGACAGATGGGCGTACTGCACCATACCATAATATGCCCATCATTACTGATATTCTAAACAAACATTTTATGTCCTGTTAGATGACGCTTGATTCTCTCTTATATACTCTGGAAATTTATCCATAATAAGCCGCAAAACGCAAATTTATAGACACTACCATGCAATAACGATGCACATTAGTCTGATATGGACATTCTGTGCCTTTTCAGGAAACATTTTAAACGACCCCATTTTAGACTCAGGAGGCTGTAACTCTAATTTCTGACTTCCTCTTCGGTTGTGTGCCAGTAGAAGTATTTACGAGCGCTCCTTTCCCAATAAATAAGCTCTAACACCAGCCGTACTTATCCGCAGGTGCATGTATTCATGTGCATGTGCATATACATATATGTGACCAAGTGTATATATGTGCCCGTGCATTGGTGTACATGGGCGTGTGTGTGCGTGTTGCTGTGCGTGTGTGTGTGTGTGTCCCGGGGAGCAGTATGCCGGGAGGCAGGAATCTCCATGGCTCGGCCTGCGACATCAATCAGACAGCTGTGACAAAGTAAAGGAGAGAAGAGAGAGCAGGGAGATGGGGGGGTGGTGCTGGTGCTGGTGCGTTGGGGGGGGCTGCACAGGGGGCTTTTGTAACAGCAGTATGGAACAGCACTGGGGCTTTGTGAAGTTTTCAATGGGGAACAATGGCGGGTGATAGCTTACACAGGACAGTCGCGCAAGGTTGGGTCTCTGCCCACCCGTCAGTTTGTACGTCTCCCTGTCTGTCCGTCTGCTCACTGCACCGCTGCTCCGGCTGATTCATTGCAATGGCCAGTTGAAGAAAATGGCTGGCATGGTAAAAGCTCTCCTTTATTTCCACAGATGAGACTCTGACCTGCACCTCAAATAGACACCACATCTACTCCGCAGTTCCAAAACGACAACGTTACGCAAACATTTTCCTTCCGTGGCACGCTTTCTGAATTTACAGAATATCATGGCACACTACCAATAAAAACAAGTGATATACTGATTGTGTCTGTTGATTCTAATGGGCTCACATTAGACCTTACTGTTCATTTAATTGCGCGAGCAATTCGCTTTTTAATTACATTTAATTTGGGGTCTGTGAATGGGGTTTGTTCATTTGAGTTTTTAAACCCATTTTAAGTCCTACATTTTTCAAAGAGCACACCTGACCTTGCCTAATGTCAAACAGTTCCGCAAATAATCCGAATTATTTTACCCAATCAACCAAAAATCATTCCTAATTTACAGTCGAAAAGAAGTATTTGTCACAGAACTAGTTAACTTGTAACAGACACAGTAATTTGTCCCTATTAAGTATTGGCATAACATAAAGAAAATTTCCCTTTTGTGAAATTGTTTGAGCAAGTACTGCCCATATATGCCATTCTTTTGCTTGTAAAGACTGACGATCTCACTGAGCAACCACTCACACCTCTGCACTGACAATGGGCCGGACTGGGCTCAACCATGCACTCTGTCTCATTAAACATTCACTAAAACATTTCTTTCAGAGCTTCCTGTATCCAAACACACATTATTGTTATTGCTACAAAGTCCACTCAGAAAAATTGGATGCTTGTCTTGAAACTTAAATTTAAAAAGCTCCAATTCGGGCTTATTTATTTCTTTAAGGTTCCTTAGATTTTTAAGACATTTGGGCCTGTACTTACATTAGGAATATTCTATGGGAAATAATGGCTGGAATTTATTCTGATACACCTTTTGCACATTTTTTTCCTTGCACCAAAAGAGCTTCACTTTATCAGGCAGGCGATTTGGTCAGTAAGGTAAGTTTCAGAATACCTAGAGCACTTATCGACATACCTTTCAGGCTCTCAAGGACTTGAGATGCTCTTAGCAGAAGTCAGTTCCTGCATTAATCAATAACCGCGCCATGTGTGTTCCTCACCTACAAAATGAGTGATGAGGCAGACACCAGCCTTATCTGTCCGCCGGCCTCAAGGAAGACCAGGGTTCAGCAAGACTGACCCGCCATCTCTGGGGTCTTTTGTCTCCGGTGTCCAAGTGCAGGCTGGTGCCGTTTGACGATTGGTCTCACGAAACCTCCCAGCAGTCACTGGGGCAAGCCCGGTTGCCGTGGCAGTAGAAGAGCAGGTCTTGTTTGCACAGCGGCCTGGTTTATTGTGGTCCCGCGCTTGCGTCTCCGTCAGTGTCCCTCTGTCTCCTTTAGAAAGGGCCAGGGTAAATAAGCCTGTTCAAATACACATCACTCAGGGTCCAGGACAACACCCCCACCTCACCTACGCACCCCCTGCTCCTACACCCCGGTTTTGTTACGCCACCCTGCCCACTTCTCCAAAATTGGACTTTGGAAAAGCCGTAATTAAGTAGAAGGTGGTCACTAAGTCTTAGTCGAAGGTTCGATTTATTTTCTTCCAGAATTGTAGAAAACCAATGTTGTTTGAAACAAACATAAATATCATTATGGGACTGTTGCGATCACAACAAACTTATAACACAGGTTTGGTGAAAACACTTCGATAGTGTAAATCACATGCATAATATTTATCCCATCAGTTTAGTGGCAAATTTATTTACCGTTACACAGAACATATGTTGCCTCCAGATTTTCAATTATTCTATAATCCCCTCTGGTGGCTTTCCTCAAAAATGACTAATTTCTGTGTTAGACATGATTTTCCAGTGTACATCATTAACATTTTAAAATGTATTAAATCGGTGAATATCTTAGGAGGATGGCATTCAATTAACTAGAACTCGGAAACACTGCTTTCAGAACATGGCCACTCTTGTAATTTTCCGCTTGATGTCACCCAACCCCCCCCCCCCCCCCCTTCTTACCTTTCCCCAGACCTCCACATCCCTCCATTGTCCTGCCATCTCCTACGTCTGCCTGCCCACCTGTATTTGCACAGAGACCGGGCCGTCTATGGTTCTTACAGGATAGTGAGATAAGCCACAAGCAAATAACAAAAAAGAGATACCCACCCCATTGTGCTCAGCTTCTTTCATCCCATTACAATTACCCATTACCCTCCATCCATCCCTCCTGCCCTCCCTCCATCCTCCCATCATTGCTGAGGCAGATCACACACCTGACCCCCCAAAACCACTGACTTGGTTGATAACAGACCTCTTCAAGGTAGCCCGCGTTTTTGGGTTCAGACCATTGAATGATTTAAATTTAGGCTTTCCAATCTTATCTGAAAAGGTCCAGTGTGGGTGCAGTTCTCGGTTATAGCTCACTACAAACACAAACCTCGATTAAAGACCATGATTAGACAAGTATTTGAATCCAGTGTCTTCCTTTTGGGTTAAAACAAAAGCCTGCCCCCACGCTGGCCCTCTTCAGATAAGGCTCGACACCCTTAATTTAGATAAAATGTTTCAGATAATTCATATTACTAAAAATATTGGGTAACAATTTACATTAATTTTCAATGAATATACCATTTACAAATGGCTCATTATTGAATGATTTGTCTTGAATAGTTATGAACTTCTAAATAAGGCCCAAAATTAGACATCCCAAGTTGGACTGAGTAAACTGCAATGCTAATGCTCTCTAATGTAATAGTTGTAGTGTGTGTGTTTTGATGGGTGTTGCCAGCATTTAGAAAGATATACGTAATGACACACAATAATCGTCAGCCTACGAAAATAAATAAATAAATCAGCAAATAAAATAATAAATAAATTAGCAAATAAAACATTGTATCTGAAAAAAAATACAGCGGGAAATTCATAACAATTTAATTCAAATGAACATATACCATAATAGCATTTTTAAAAACATTTTTTCACATAGAAATATCAACATTCTATTGACAGATGAACACACATTGTGAATAATCAAGACTCATAAACATTCCATTAATTATAACAGATTGGATGTTAGCAGTTACAAATATTCCTTCCCTTCTTCCCTCAAGTCTTTAAATTCATTTAAGTGGCTGGTCTCTCTCAGTCATAGAAGTCATCAAGGTCCTCCATATCATCTTTGTCAGGCACGGTCAGGTCAGTTCTGCCCGGCACTTCTTCTTCCAACTCGCTGCCAGAGTCTTGCCACAATGCTCAGGAACACACAGAGCAAGGAACATATACATCACAGCAGAATTCACTGAAATATGCACAAATACATACATTAACTGACAACACGTTTGGAAGACATCTGGTTAGGAAAGTCAACTAAAAACTGCATTCTTGCTTCCAATTTGGATGTCACATTACTCTGTGCTGCATTTTTTTTACAGACTAAATTATTACTTAGTGGATTAATGAGGAGACAACTTACCTTTACTTTTTGATTTCACAGTAATTATTTGTGCCTTCGCCCTAAAAGAATCCGAAATATATTAGCCCACGTTTTTCATACCAGTTCATAAAAAATAGAGATACACTGCAAAAAGTGAAAGATGAAAATACTAGGTGAGATGAATTTACTTATTTTAAGACTTAAAACACTTATTTCTTTCAAAATTTTTCTTAGTAAGACAAAAAATTTGTCCTGATTTGAGGTAAATTTTTTTAGTATTTTGTACTAAATATATTGGCATGCCCTTTAAATGGAAGTTAGTTGGCAGCCTGTCGTAGCAATATAATGCAAGCTTGTTTAGAAGCAACAGTGTAAATTCAACGTAAAGCACTGGTTTAGCAGTCATAGACCAACCCTAGTCACAGACTTATCATATAAGACTAGTTCAGGACTAAATTTACTCAGTCAGTAAAGCTAGGCCTAAAAAACTTCATCTTTACAAGTTAGTTAAAAACAAAAGCTGTGCAAATTTTCTGAAATTACTGCTCTGAGTGGAACAGTCAAATATGACTTGACTCAGTACTTGTTTCCTGGGGGAGGTGTAACTCCATCCGTCTGTGGATCGCTGGCCTTGTCCTCAGCTTCCCTGTTCATGGGAGGTGTTTGGTCTATAGGATCCTCAAATTCCTCTGCTACAGCTACCCTGGAATTACAGCGTTCTGCAGGTTAGATCCTCATAACATTTAAATCAGCCGATGAATATCACTACCTCAGGAGACTTTTTAAGTCATTTGTTTAATTCCATTTTAGAACATGTGCTGAAAAGTTCACTGGAAGAGAATTGTGAGTATAACATTTTTTTTGATGTGCATTAATACCTAAGTTGACAAACACCATTTGATGTTTCAAGTTCTATTTTGCATGCTTTGATGCAAATTCATTATGAGTAGGAACTTCAATTATTTACTATTAAATAGTACTTTAATTGATATCTAGACACACATAATCTCCCTAGTTCTTCATACTCACTCAGGGATTGATGAATCTCTCCTGGGGGCCAAAATAGCTTCTATATCATCATCATCACTAGCATTTTCATAATCATCTTGTGATTTATTTTCAATATCTGATTCATTTTCATGATTCTCTTCTTCAGCAATCTCTTCCACATCATCTTCTTCCTCTTCCTCTATATCTTCAATGATCGTTTTACATCTGATCCCAGTTACGTTGTTCCTGTTTTAATAAAGGCATAAACTACAATTATTCAGAGAAAGAAATGAAATATCATTCACAGTTCCCTAAATCCCATGGGACATCAAAATCACAACAGGTTAGTATGACACGGTAAGAAATTATTATGCCTTTTTTTACTTTACTCAAACATGTTTTCAAGTTCAAACATCTTAAATTACATCAACTTCAAACTCACTACTTTGTAAAGCATTTACGCCCTTATATTGAACTGGTAACTAACAGTGCAGAAATAACTACGAAATTCCTGTTCAACAGGATGATCAATTTGTGGGGCAGACTGAGAATTTTAAACTCATGCACAAACCTGTTTTATCGCACAATTAAGGATCACCATTTCAGTGCTAATGGAGTATACATTACATCTACCATTCACATTCAATGATCTGCATTCCAAGCGACATTAAATAGATGTAATAGCAGAAAACGGTTCACTTTAAATAAATAAGGCTACATTAAAGGGACTCGAGGCGAACCCTCTAAAATTTAAACCAAATAATACATTAGATCTACATCACAATTAAAATAACAATGTGGCCCAAACACAGGCATCTGATGTTGCCAAATTGGGGATAAGCTGCAAATGTCTGTTCATTGCTGAAACTAACATTCTCTTCAGTATTGCAGGCCAGCTAGAAAGGGCTCAAGACAATAACCAGGAGCAGGCATAGTCTCCGCCCGTACCAACTGTTTCTCACTGGCCACTCCGACAGCGAATACAATATCAAAACACAGAATAGAGGATGACTTTTTGAGAAATAAACACACCCAGGGAAATGTATAATATTAGGGTTGACGAATGTAAAATGTCAAATATTTTCATGGGTGGGTGGGGGGGTCTTTGCTTATTGGCTCACGCGGCTGAGGCACTATTGCAGGGATACACTCTCTTTTCCAGAATAAGCAAGAGTGGGTGCTGGCTTTTATTCTAACCAGTCAGTCACACACCTGATTCCACTAATTAGCCATGGACCCTTGATTAGTAGAGTCAGATGTGAAACTGTATGGTTAGAATGAATGCCTGCAGCCACACTGGCTCATTCTGGAAAACAGTGAGTATCCCTGCACTACTGTAATGAACGGGTGAGACCCATGGTCTGGGGTCGAATCCAGGCCGTACCAGTGCAGACTGACGCAGTGGGATGGAAAGCCAGCGTCACCTCATGCAGCAGCACCAGGTCCCCTGCTGAGCCTCAAATGAAACGTTCTCTAAAGTGTGAATATAAGCAGTGCCAGACGCTACATGCTGTCCTGCACTATCCTGAATCAACAGCGGTTGCAGTGAATGCTGCAGTGCGAGCATTGCTCAGGCTTCCAAAATTACGGAGAAAAGCGGGAAACACACAAAAGTCCAATTGAAGGTTTGTCGATCTTTTGAATATCTATGTACATTTTTACACCAGCTTTTCTGAGATTACAGCAGATAAATCTTTACCTTCCCTGCAGCTGTGAAGTGATAATTTCATCCTCTGAGTCAGTTGTTCCTTCGCTCTCCTCTTTCCTGTTGTCAGCAGGCACAGCTACGGCCTCCCCCGTTCCATGCCTTTCTTCATCAGACTCTTCTTCCTCTTCAACTGCATCATCTTCTTCCTCACTTACTTCCTCTCCTTCTCCCTCCTCCGAGCAGCTAGAGCTGTCTCCTACACTTTCCCCGCTGTCGCCATGGTTAACGACTTCCTGTTCATCTGCCTCTTCCTCCTCCTCCTCATCCTCCTGCCGCCCCCAAGACCTCCCATCCTCCTCAGCACTCTCCTCCTGCTCTCCCTCAGTCTCCTCTTCTTCTTCACTGGATCCACTCCTTTCTGAGCTGGCGTCCTCTTCTTCAACCTCCTTAGCTAAAATCTTTAGCCTCTTCCCAACCTTCACCTTCTCAACCTGCTCCTGTTCTCCTTCCATCCCTGCAGCTTCAGAATCCACTGAGCATGAAGATGGTGATGAAGCCTCCCCTTTAACTCCATCCTGACTACCCTCCTCTTCATCAGGGACATCATGCTCCGCACCGCCTTCTACGACCATTTTCCTTTCCCCCTCCTCTCTCTCCTCCGCCATCTCTTCTTCTCCGTCCTCATCATCTTCCCCCGTAATTCCTCCATCTCTTTGGCTGTGGCCCTCAGCCCTTGACTCCGTTCCGGCACTTCCTGAAGCTTCCTCCTGACTGCGATTCTCCTCCTCTTCAGCCGATGGCGCTGTGCTTAAAGGCACGCCACCTTTCCTGTTCCTTGCTTCAGTGGTCGCTCTTGATTTTTTATCTCTTAAAACTTTGTTTCCCGAACATGGACTCACAGTTGACTCAGCCGAGGACCTAAACCAACAGTGAGGCAGTGTAATATGTCAACAAGAGTGCATGTGGTATTCTGAAGGGGGTAGTAAGTGGGCCAATATGAAACTCTGTAAAGCAATTATAGTTATGATTCCTCTATTGCCTTGTAGAGAGCGACATTCATTTTAGTAATTTTATTCAACCATTATAGCGGTTTTTCACCAGATTAATTTCAGGAAAACCACTCCTCTCCAGAGATGGAGACATTTGAAAATTAGAAGTCAACATTTGGTCCGTCAGACAAATTTTAAGGCAGGATGTCTAAAGGGACTTTATTCAAACTGAAGGGTAACAGTCACCTCACAAATGCCACTGCCAGTGAATTTGCATCTTCTCTGTTCATCCCTTTTTGTTGCATTCCTCCCTTTCTCTCCTTCCTCTTCCAACTGCGTGTCTCAGCAGCGCCCCCTCCTGGAGCCACACTGCAGACGGAGCTGCACTCGCTGCTGTCACCTTGTGCGCTGGACAGACGAACTGTGCAGATGCGGAGATAAACACAAGTCGTTTTAATATGGGCTAAACAGCGTAGCGTAATACCGCAGCAACTGTGACATTTTAGCAGCATGACATTAGCTGAAAGCATGCATTTGTAGAAGCTACCGCAGGAGGGGCTGCTCACCTGGTTTGACGTCCAGTTCAAAGGACTGATTGCTGGCTTTTGGCAGCCTTTTGTGTCCCTGCAGACCCCCCTTGGTGGACTCTGGTCCTTCACTCCTCTCTCTCTCTTCTCTTGAAGAGGCTGAGTCTCCCTTGGCCTCAGGCTCATGAGCCACAGCCATGCTACAACACCTGGGATCCACAATGGGGAATCCAGGCCAGGGAACCTGGGAGTAAGTGGATTGCAGCCTGGGAACATTACATAGACCTGGCCAGCCAGGTGGATACCCCATGATGGGGTCTCCATGAGGCTGCTCTTGGGGCAGGATATAGGAGGGATTAAAGTGCTGGCTTTGTTGCGGGTACTGATACCCAGCTCTGCTAAAGTCTTGGTACCCTCTTAGATCAGAAGACGAGTACAGATTCTGGATATTACTGGATGGAGAAACATCTGGTCTGGACTGGGCTTCCATCCACCTGAATGAGTACCCTGAACATTTCAGGGGCAAGTTTTCCTTTACAACCTTGTTAGCTTCCCGAAATTCGTAACGGCAAGCTGGAGAACAGAAAAATCAGAAGTATTTAGAGGCGTAGGAGGCTGTATTATGCATACAGAACATCACATTAAATTACATATTCATGCATGACAAATAGACGATGAGATTTCCCAACATACCCGTTCCATTTTTTGATGTAGTCACACTGTGAGGTATGATAGGTGAATTGAGGCGGTGGGAGGGGCTTGGGGATAAGAGGGAGGTGCCTGGGGATGAAATGGGAGCATTAATTCCTTTAGGGGTCTTTCTGCATGCTTCCCTTCTTCCACTTTCCTCCATCTTCCTCAGTACCTCTTTCAACAACAGCATCACCTGTTGGTGAGAGATGGGAATCAATACTGAACATTCCTATAACCCAGCAACACCTGATTTTGCCGTTATAAAAAATATAACTGGGTGGGACTGAAGATCAAGCAAGGGGAAGGAGGTCAGTGGGAGCCACTGAGCTGATGAAAAATCAATGACATAAGTATTTGATAAAACTCTATTTTCTCCACTGACTGCAAGGTAACTGCCAACGCAATGTATTCCTCAGTCACAATAAGATTTGTTTTATTATGCTTCGTAATAAATTTTCGCTTATCGCGACAATACACAAATCCAGTAAGCTGTCAAAAACAATGCCAATTTCACGGAAGAATATGTACTTTTTTGTCATGTTTTTCCCATCCATAAGAGCTTTAATGTGGGTGAAGTGAGCACTCAGTCCTCTCATTTGCACATGATGAGCAATAATCCTCATGAAGTGTCACACTGCTGTCCTTCCATTGCATCATATCCTGCCTTTTTAATGTCGTGAGCCAAATGTAGTGGTGCTTGCTGACATAATTAATTACAACCCCAATTCCGATATAGTTGGGACAAAGTGTAAATTGTGAAATAAATGAAAATGTAATGACTTTCAAATCACACCTACCAGTATTTTATTCACAATAGAATGGAGATAACATAGCAAATGCTACAACTGAGAAATTTTACAATTTTATCCACTAAATGAGCTCATTTCAAATTTGACGGCTGCTACAGTTCTCAAAAAAGCTGAGACAGGGGCCTGTTTACCATGGTGTAGCATCCCCTCTTCTTTTTACCACAGAGTGGAGGCGTCTGGGCATTGAGGAGACAAGTATCTTGAATTTAGCCATTGGAATTTGATCCCACTCTTGTTTAATACAGGCTTCCAGCTGCTGGAAAGTTTTGGGTCTCCTTTGACGGACTTTTTGTTTAATTATGTGCCAAATGTTCCCTCTTGGTGAAAGATCAGGACTGCAGGCAGGCCAGTTCAGCACACAGACTCTTCTGCCACAAAGCCATGCTGTTGTAATAGCTGCAGTATGTAGTTTTGCATTGTCCTGCTGAAATACACAAGGCCTTCCCAGGAATAGATGTCGTCTGCAGGGGAGCATATGTTGCTCTAAAACCTTAAATACCTTTCAGCATTCATGGTTCTTTTTAAAACTTGCAAGTGTCCCACGCCATATGCACTAATGCATCTCCATACCATCAGAGATGCTGGCTTTTGAACTGAACGCTGATAACAGAAGGGGAGGTCTTTCTCCTCTTTAGCCCATAGGCTACAACGCCCATGATTTCCAACAAGAATGTCAAATTTGGACTCGTCTAACCACAGGACACTTTGCCACTTTGCTACAGTCCATTTTAAATGAGCCTTGGCCCACAGAACACAGCGGCGCTTCTGGATCATGCTCAACAACGGCTTCCTTTTTGCATGATTGAGTTTTAGGTGGCATCTGTGGATGGTAAAGCGGACTGTGTTTACAGACAGTGGTTTCTTGAAGTATTCCTGGGCCCATTTAGTAATGTCAATGACAGAATCATGCTGGTTAGTGATGCAGTGGTGTCTGAGGGCCCTAAGATCACGAGCATCCAGTAAAGATCCTCGGCCTTGTCCCTTACGCACAGAGATTTTTCCAGTTTCTCTGAATCTTTTGATGATGCTATGCACTGTCGGTGATGAGACCTTCAAAGCCTTTGCAATTTGACGTTGAGGAACATTGTTTTTAAAGTATTCCACAATTTTTTTTTTACCCAAGTCTTCACAGGTTGGAGAGCCTCTGGCCATCTTTACTTCTGAGAGACTCAGCCTCTCCAAGACATCCCTTTTATAGCCAATCATGCCACACACATGATGTCAGTTAACTTAATTACTTGCTAAATGTTCTTTCAGCTGATGCTCTTACATATTAATTGATTTTTCAACCCTTTTCCCCCTGTGTCCCAACTTTTTTGAGACCTGTTGCAGCCAGAAAATTTGAAATAAGCTCATTTCGTGGAAAAAAATGTAAAATATCTCAGTTTCAACATTTGAAATGTTATCTATGTTCTATCATAAATAACATTTTGGCTCATGTGATCTGAAGTCATTGCATTTTGATTTTATTCACAATTTACACTTTGTCCCAACTATTTCGGAATTGGGGTTGTAATTTAACTAATGTCTTCTTAAAGTAAGGAGTATAAAATGAAAACTTCCAGCAGGCACCCTGAGTACTTTTTATGTACTATAGCAAAGCACACATGCGTATATAAAAGGGTATGATTGCTGGATTACATAGTTAAACTAAAACTTACCGGCTCAATGTCAACAACAAGCTAAAGTGCAGTCAACCTTTCCTGACAGCCTCTGTGTCACAACCCTTGTGGGAATCTCTCTTTGGTTGCATGTCTTATTGATAGTTTTTCTTGTTTGATTGTTTTTATGTCCTGCATGCCTCCCCCGCCAGCTGTTATGTATTTGCTTTTCCCAGTCCCTTACATGTGTGTTTTTGTATATATAGCCCTTATACTGAGAGTGCAAGTTGCAGGATTGTCACTTGCTATATGCCATTTAACATCCAGTCAGTATCTTCCGTGTAGAAGTTTACTGTTGCAGAAAATTTATCTTAATCGTCAATGATTGTTAGATACGGAAGTACTCTTCCAAGCATCACCATTAGGAACAAGCTCCCAAGCCTGACTCTCAGTCTCCAGGATTAGAACAGCTCCCCTATTAATCATCATTCATTCTGTTCTGCAACCCAATTTATTAAGAACATTTCCCAAGCCTTCTGCGGTCATCAGGATTGGGACTGCCTACCTGCCATCTAACAGTTCTGCTCAGGCGAATGTAAACTCCACTTGGCTGTTGTCCTGGGACACCACTGGCCGAGCACAGACACGGCCCCCTACTCAAGCCTGTACCCTGCGAAGTGAACTGAGTCATTCCGCTCTCGGCTATGTCCCTCAGTCATTACCGTATTACTATCAATGAACCTTATAAAAGGATTATGCTCTGACTCCGTATTTAGTTCCTGGTTTGGATCATAACACCATAGACATTGCATTCAGTATTAATGCATTGGTGCACGTTTATGAATTTAAGCCGGGTATAAAAAAATTGCACACAATTCCCACCTCCCTCTGACCGGCTGCAGTCCTTCCCTCTTCAAACTTCAGTTGCCACTGAGGGTAACGCTGCCCCAGCTGCTTCTCATATTCCTCCTGGGAAAGGAAAGGAGAGGAGTGGAGATGAGAGAGAGGAGAGGAAAAGACAGAGGGAGGAGGAGGGGAGAAGAGAGGAGAGACAGAGAGATGGGGAGAGGGGGGGTCATGCAGAGCAAATGTTCATACGGACACAGCCAAACAAGTAATGATCAGAAATGATAAAAATCTCATTTGCAGTTCACACCCCTGTCTTGGGGATGATCCACTGAAATCCTTTCAAGTCACAGTCAGAGACAGTTTAGCCCTGATCATACCCAGCAAATATAATTAATGTGCAATCAGGCTGAAATAATATTCTCTTGAACAGCCTTCAGTTTAAATTAGCGAAGACAATTTAATAGCCCATTAGGCTAATTTTGAGTGGATATTAACCCAGGTTGATCTAGGAACATTTACAGCTGATTTACACTGTACTGTGCACATCCAGATGATGTAAAAAATAGTTTGTGCAGGCTGATGATAACAATGATGGTGTTAATTATACATTTTACTTCCTTGTGTCCTTCAATTTGTCACAATTCCAGTGTTAACATAACTGACTCACTGAATAAATTAAAATTGACACAATACATGTTGTTCCAAAAAAGCGTACATCAATCTGAAAGACACACAGGGCTTGTGTAATTTTTAAAACTTCCTTTCTAAACGAGGTAGAGGAACTGCTCTTTGACAGAATCTCACCACAAGTGTTCTATTTTAATCAATTTTATGTATTTTATACCCTCTATTTTTAGCTTTGTTTTTTTTTAATCAAGATATAATTTTTATCGAGATTTTATTTTCCACCATATGTTCTGCACTCTATGAATTCTATATTTATTCTCGTTTCATCTTGCTTTTACTAGTATTACCAAGTAGGTTTTATCCATGTGAAGATGCATTCTATTCTGATCTTGTCTTATTTTTACATGTGGGTTTTTCGAGTTCATTCTCTTTATTTTCATGTGAAGGGCTTAGTGCGGGTAATTTATCTGCGGCAAAACTTGTTGCATCTCTGCATTTCTTGTATGAAAGGTGCTATACAAATAAAGTTGTCATTATTATTATTATTATTATACTTTTTTCTAAATACATCACTTTGGTCTGAGATATCACATGTTGTTTATTTGGCTGTGGCTTATATCTCAAGCTGAGCAAAAGTCAAACTGGTGAAGTGCATAATCCCGAGAGTCCAGATGCTCTTCCTCTCACTCGGACGGCGGCCATGACAGCGGTGCGAGCAGCCAGTTCATCCAGCGTGTCCTGGGCCCTCTGAAAGTCCTGCAGTAGCCGTCGATTTCGCACCCAGGCCCTGCGCTCCCGCTCCGTCACCTCCTGCAGCTGTGACCGCAGCCGAGCAGCTCTGCTGCTGCAGACACGGGGTGGAAAATACTCATCCAACACCAGTCGTGCACAAACTAGCGCACCGCTCATTCACAACAGCCAGTAAAAGAACCAGCCTTAGAACTAAGTACTAACACACTTCAGCAAACTCACAATTCCAGGATACAAATGTCTCCTCCTTGTGGGAACGACTGATTATCAGACAGATGTCACAAATGGGAATGCATCAAGTAAAAATTGACATTTCTTGACAATTGGACTTTTTTTCTGCTTTTAGCTATAGTTTGTAGTATGTGCCTATGAAGTATTTGATGTAAAAAAAAAAAGTATGATTCACCTATTAGATTCAATAAACTCATGTGAGAAGCAGACCACAATCGCAGATTTAGTAAAAAGTGACCAACGTAAACAGCTTTAATCTCAAGATCATATTGAGTGTCATGAAATGTCAATTTTTACTTGATGTGCAGACAAATGTGATATAAACAAGTTTTTCTCAAGATGGAAAATGACAGCAATGGGGCGGTTTTGCTACTACATCAATTATTTAACCAATTTATTTTTCAGGGGTGGCGAGGGGAAACACACACTTTCCAGTCCATCAATCCATCACAGAAAGAAAAAGAAAGACAGTGTTTGAGATTGTTGAATATTTCTGCTTTGAGATGATGATCTATTATACCAACCATGCTTCATTAACAGGTTAGTATTTTTATTTGTAACCAAAATGAGCAGTGTCCACAAACTTGGTATTACGTGAACATATATATTATGTTTTTGGTTCGGCTGCCGCCGCCCTGTGTGTTAACGCGATAACTTCAATAATATTTCAATTAGAAATTTCATGTTTTGCATACAAGTAAGTATCATCAGGAGGAAGACCTGATTCGATTTTGGACAATTTACAATTTCGAGATTGGCCACCAGGGGCCAAAAACAAAAAGAATCACTGTTTTTATCATATCTCTGGAAATATTTGTCCGATTGACCTCAAATCAAGTGCAAATGAAAGGTCATGACCTGAGGGTGGGCCCCACGATGACAATATACCTGTTCGGTTCAAAATTTTGACACAAGGTGGAGCTTTGTCATATAAAATTCATCATTTTTACCGTATCTTTGGAACCATTTGTCCAAGTGACATGAAACTAAATGCAACAAAAGGTCATAACCTCACAACGTGTCACATGATGACATCATACCAGTATGGGTCAATATTTTGCCACCAGGTGGCGCTTTGTGATAGAAAATTACTATTTTGGCCAGATCTTCAGAACCA
The DNA here is from genome assembly GCA_029721435.1 of Gymnothorax reevesii. NCBI lineage: Eukaryota > Metazoa > Chordata > Actinopteri > Anguilliformes > Muraenidae > Gymnothorax > Gymnothorax reevesii. The sequence continues at coordinate 38,096,942 of CM056590.1, forward strand.
TTTGTCCGATTGACCTGAAATTAAGATTAAATGAAAGTCTATTCAAGGATTGGGGAATTGGAGGATTGGGGGCCTTAGGGAATATACCCCAAGCTGTCGCCTCCGACGGCATAAGTCTAGTTAAATCATGCATTCATGCACAACAGATTTAACTATTGTGTTAATAGGGAAAAATCTGGGTATAACCAAAAGCTTTGGGTCACAAATCAAGGTTAAAATCCTAATGAATGAATGACATAAACATGCCAGGGGGGTAAAAGCATTCTCTTAGGACATAATGTCCAATAAACATACAACGAGTACAACTAGTGCACCAAAAACAAAAACATGAAAAGTGTCCATAACAAATCCGAATGGATCTACATTTTGAGCACACAGTGATGGTCAGGATTGGTGATCGCATCTGTATTACACAGTATCATGTAAAAGCTTAAGGCACATCAGATTTTCTTATAAATTTGGTCCTAGATGTTTATTTTTTGTTTTCCACATTACTGTTGCAGTCAATAAATGGCACATTTAAGACATTAAATATTAAGGTAAACAATTATTTTAAAAAGTATTTCTTTTTGAACGAATACAATAAATTTATTTCATGAGGGAATTGAATTACATGCTTTTTTTTCTCAAGTCATAGGCTCCAGGCCTCAAAGAGAGTTGACACAGATATTATCGCCTTGAAAGAGCCCTAATCTCAACATCACTGAGGCGGTCTGGGGTTGTCCGGAGAGATAGATGAAAATGAGACTATGAGCCCGCAGAAGAACTGCGGCAAGTCGTGGAATATGCTAGGACCAACCAAACAACCAATAATCAAACTGTAAAACCGTAGGACAGAATTCCTGACTTTAAGGCGAAGGGTAGTCGCACCAATGACTGATTCCATTTATTTTAACCGTTCAAAAGTCTTTAATGAGCATTTCAACATTCAGAAATTAGACTTCTCATGATATTTGGAAGCATCTTTGCAATGAAATAGCTGTCAATATGCAACCAGTAGTTCCTCAATATTCGTGTCGGTCTTGCCCTAATTACGTTTGCAAAAGCATAGGCCTAACGAATTTACCAAAATGCTCAATAAAACGGGGTGTAGCCTACATCAAATAATTAAATAAATATTCGGCAAGACAACTGGAAATTCCTAAATACTGATAGGGCGAATCTAAATGCGTCGCCAGCAGCAACCGATCCGCTGCTGCCATCTACTGCAAAATAAAGAAAACACCTTACATAAAATTCTGAGGGTAAATGAATAATTTTTTTACACAATATATTTTATGTTTTCAGAGACGAAAATGTGCGTTTCATGCCTTCAGATGCGTACCCAATCAAGAATTAAACTAAACGGTTCTGATTAGCGTTCGAGGGTGAAACGGCTTATAAGACCTTTCTCAATAAGTTATTCCACGTTGTAATAGTAATTCAGAATGCATGAAAAAGTCCTGACGCATTTTGCGTCATTGCCTACCCTTACGGCATACGTGATTCAAACTGACCCGTTTTCCCAACTAAATATTAACAGACGAGGGTCATTACGACATGGATGTTCCTTTTATCTTCAATCTCAAACTTGTAGCCCATTACTACCTGCTTAGACTGGGCCTATAATAAAAACTGAGCAATGACCAAATTTAATGTCTTCGATGTGAGCTAAGTTTAGCCTGTTGATCGTGTAATGCAGCGAAAAACACCGGTGAGTCGGAGTCTTGTTATAGTCAAAAAAATAAATAAATAAAAACTATAGCTTGCCTACTTCAGATGCACACCCAACAGCCAGGGGGTTCCTGGCCAGAACAGGGCAAGACATTGCGTGCTGAAGCTATATTATGCCGCCAGGAAGCTGTAAATTGTCTTTTAAATGTAATGGCATCGGATATTTTTACACCCGAGAAACCATCGGCCTGGCTATGATGAAATGACTATTAGCGTACAAAGTGATTTTCGAATTATGCGTCGTCTCACTGCAGTCTCACCTCCGTAATATTGAGGAAGCACACACGTTCTCCGTACCCTCAGAACGGCCTTCTCCAGACCACAGTGCCATTCTGCCGACTGACCCCGCATCGTTTGAACGGTAACCCGTGTAGTCCGAAATAGATTCAAGAGGATTAAAGCGGAGATTACATCCTCAGATGAGACAACCTCTAATGGAAAGAAAGGTCAAGTGAAGCTATTCCACGCACAGATATGAATTAAAAACAATAATGAACAATGTCGCCAACATTTCGAGCGGGAGAGAGATAGCTGCTAAGGAGAGAATAAACTGGCTTGTGTTATATAGCCAATGTTGATTCAGATTTTAGTTCAGAGATTGCATTTTGAGGGACAGGTGCTTGATGTCAGAAACAGGCGCATCTACCTTTTTTGAGACACACAATCATTGTACAGCTGTCCTCACCACAGCAAAAGTGAAAGGCCATTCATTCGATTTATCCATGGAGGTTTTATCCATTGAATGGATCAGCTTTGGCCCATAGCGACGTCATCGTGCGCTCGGGGCAAAGAGTCAAGTGAATGCACTATCAATTTAGGTAACCATTGCACAGATTTCCGACTGAAAGCTGGAAGTGACGCAGTGGATGCAATACAATTTATTCTCATTGACCATTAGCTCCCTTTGTCTTATCAGTTGCCATAAACTGATGATTCATAAGAATTGCCTGGATACAAGATCGCGTGACTCGGAACCCATGAGAGAGACTCGCTGTGTGAGGAAGTATTCATTTCACTGCAACACTCGATTACTAAATCAGCCACTGGGAGGGGAATTGGGTAGTTTATTCATGACTTTTCTCGCGCTAACAAGACAGAACCTCAAATGTATTTAGTATCGCAGAATAAATGCAGGTAGTTTACTTGCAAGCAGATGTGGTCTGTGTTGTTTTGAGTCACTTGGAGGTTGCTAGCTCGAAAAATACTTCTATGTCGTGCAGTCCCGCATATGCTCTCAAAATATGTAATTGCTGCCTTAGCTACTGCGAATAGGCTTGCTTTTCAGTAGTTACTCCAAAAGTTACGCTTTAGTTTTGACCAACAGTCAGGGGTGAGAAATATGTCAACATTTAGAAGCCGAGTATTGAGCCGCGTGGACAAGGGGTGTCGTTTGCTTCCTGTTATCGTGAACACCGTGCTTGTAGTCTCCATCACCGCAGAAGTTAGCTATCTTGTTTTAGTGGAAGCACCAAGGGAGCCAGAGGAGCAGAAAAGCGAGGGGTCAGTGGTCTGGAAATCTGTGCATCTCTTCTGTCAGTACTTCATGTTGGGGAACATCGCGTGGAATGCCTCGCTATTTCTCAAAACCAACCCAAGCATTCGCGGTGTATTCCTCGGCGGTGAAGGCGTTGGTCAGGGATGGAAGTAAGTTTTGAATACGAAGTTGATCATGTCCTTCCGATAATTTCGATGAAGTCAATTTTTAATGTTTTATTTTGCATTACCACTTCCTCTTCTTCGCCGCACCTGTCACTGTTAAAAATATCCCTTTGCCAAAATGCCTCTAGGGGCACTGTTCTTGACGCGTTAAAGGAATCAGTTCTTAATGGCATAATCGTGCCTTTCATTATTGTTGAGGTTTTTGGGAAAGAAAAAGTGTTAAAAATGAGATGAATTCATCATACTTTACCTCAAAGTCGAATCTTCCATATCAGACATGAGTGACTTGCTCATGTTTGGGAAGGATGCCTCTCCTCTAAACCTATATGAATGTGTGGTGTATAAAGAATCTGCTATTGTTGAACACCCCTATAAGCTGATAAAATCAAGGGAAAGCACTAGAAATGCAGACTGGTAGCAATAAACTGCTAGTCAGAATGCTGCTTCGTCTTGCAACAACAGTGATTATAGGATTTTGGTAATTGGTGTATTTCAGGGGTTCACCAGTGAATCTCCTGTTTAATTTCTCCACAAGGTACTGCTACACCTGCGAGACGCACACTCCGCCACGTTGCTCTCACTGTTTCGACTGCAACGTGTGCGTGCTGCGGCGGGACCACCACTGCGTCTTCTTTGGCCAGTGCGTGGGCTTCCGCAACTACCGTTACTTCCTGAGCTGCCTGCTGTTCATGTGGGCGGGGCTGCTGTACGCCGTGGTGATGAACGCAGAGGTCTTCATTGTCATCCTGAAGGAGGGTGTCACCCTGCACAGCGTCATGCTCCTGATCTTGCCGTGGATCATGCTCGTCACTGGTGAGTGGTGTCCTCTGAGGGGGCGGAGCTAGCTGACCACTGTTGACTAATTCCAGCTGCCTTTTACTACCCTTCCAGAACTTCAGGAACTGTGACCTCCTTTCCTTTTCTCATCATCATCTTCAATCTATGAGTATGGCAGGAGGAGATGCATGGAGGAAAAGGGAGTACATTTTTTGAATATTGGGCAATACCATTTGGCTTTTTGGGTGGACTTTCTCTTACGTTGCATCCACGTGTCCCTCGTTTGCGCCTTTTCCTTGCGTCTTAGTCCCTTCCACTGGGCCTTCAATTATATTTGTTTATTTGATTGATTTAGTGACTTAGGGGGCAATAACTTATTTTTTTATACGGACATGGGTTTGAATCCAGCCTGGGGCCTTTCTGTGTGGAGTTTGCATGTATTATCAAAAGGTAAATAAATGAATAACCATGCATCTGCCATGTTTGTTAGCGGAGACCAGAGCTTGGACTTTCCCTTTTCCTTTGCGGTTCCGTTGATTTCAAGTCTTTTTTCCCTCCTCTGATCCTTTCCTCCCCTGTGGCAAAGTGCTAGGAGCGAAGACTGGCTGCAAAGAGGGGATGAAGGGGGTGATTGAGAAGAATCCCAGGTTATACTGCTGCTGGCATTCACTTAACACATAGTGCACTGTTCAGCTTCATTTTATTCGCCTTATACCTGTGGCACTTTTGCAAGATTACTTTACATAAAAATACCACAGAGGAAAAGTGGACGATGAACCGGGGGATTTGGAAAAGCTGCTAGAATCAGGAATCCTCAAATTGTAGTCCTTGAGGCCTGAGAATTGCTGGGATTTCCATCCTCTCTTTAACTGGGAGTGGGGGAAAGATAGTCTGGCCCATCAGAAGCGCAAATGGTTCTGTGCATTACTGGCAAGAACAAAAAAACTTGGGCTGGATTTGGATTAAAGTTCTGGATTTAGTGATCCCTGTGCTAGGTTAACCACCAAAAAACTGAAGGTAAGAGGCTATCCCCTAATGGGAAACTAGAATATTTACACAGTGTGTCAAGAATTACTACAATAAAATCATTTTGCACAAGGAAATTAAAGTAGAAATGTGGCCTGGCCAACATAGGGTCCAATTCTGTGCTGGCTGGCCTGAGGTCTCTGCCTATTTTGGGGCAAAACAGTAGTTGGGAGGTAATGGAGAAACTACTTGAGAAACACAGAGGGCACTTTTCTACCATCAATTTTTAATTTTACATCAGTGAGCAATTCATCATGGGAACAGAAAAACAACGCTCCCTATAATGTTTGACTTTTTTGCTGACTTAAATGCGGAGTTCCTTTAACTGCATGCTTCTTCCTTACCAATCGGCGAATTGATTTTAAAGGGCATATTTTTCGTTGCTTGGAAAAAGACTGATTTGGATTTTGGAAATAGGTCAGTGGTGTTTTCGGGAAGATGTCCAGTATATTTATTGGAAAACATTTAAATTAATGTGATGCTCTCTGATGCCGATTGACCTCCTTGTAGACAGTCTAAATTTTGTCACTGTCAGTGAGTCTCGCTTGTTTTTCCTCTCCCTGGTTTTTCATTCTTCCCTGTTCCTCTGTCCCTTTTATATTTCCACCCCACCTGAGCCATCGTTTTTCCCTCTCTTCCTCTCTCAGGTCAGGTGACCGCTCGAGCTTTTGCCTTCGCCTTCATCGCGGACACCTGCGTGATCGGCTTCCTGCTAGTAGCGGCCTTCCTCTTTTTCCACATAGGCCTGATGATTAGAGGCCAGACCACCAGAGAGTGGTACTCTAACCGCAAGCCCTACAGCCTGGGCGCGTTGGGTAATGTTCGGGAGTGCCTTGGCCTGCGTTGGTACCTGTGCTGGCTCTGCCCTCTCATCCCCTCCCCACTTCCTGGGGATGGCATCAACTTCCGGGTCACTGGGTCTCTGGAGCCTACTGGCAGCAAGATGTCTTTGTAGCCCAAGTGATTAGACCCACCAGTGAAACCTGATGGCAGATATAACAGCCTATGGGAGCACAGTGCCGTAAATGTTAGTCGTCATTTGGAGACTAATCATCACATTCTGATAAAGGAACCAGAACTTTTAGGTTTATTTTTTTAATTTTCAAATTCAACGTTTTCCATCTGGCTCTGATTCTTGTCATGGTGCTGGAATTAAAATGGACTGTTGTTATTTTCCTAATACTTGCTTGCTTCAGTTGTTTGCCCCAGAGCAATGGACAACCTTGGTGTTGTCTGCATCGTAATGTGGTACAACGTCTTCATTCACACCTGCATATTTCTCTTTCAGAAATTTCTCTCCTGCTCCCTTACAATTAGCTTTTATGCCTCGTTATTTGAATGTCGAGTCTAAATTTCCGTTCTTGTGTACGTTGACTTATTGTGTTTCCACTGTTTTCTGATTTGTTGGAACATGAGCATCTTTACAACATGCCGTGCAGAAATGTGCCTCACTGGCTATAGTCACATGCAGACTAATTATCCATTGTTATTCTGATTATGACATTATTCCAAATTTAAACGAGTCCTAAAGACGGCATATTCCGATTGGATACTCCAAATTAGGCTTCATTCGGAATATAGCAGTTCCTGATTTGGCAGTGGGATATCGTCAGCCTGCTGATAAAACCTTGTATCTTCAAAATGATTAACTTTACAGGAGAGCTTAAAAAATGTTTCATTTTGCATGTAAGAATGCAGTTGAGCTGTTTTCAGATAGAATGACTATTTCTCTTCCAAGAATTTATCCAATCAATAAAATTTTGTATTTTGCAATGTCGTGGAAATACAGGTTTTGTTTCTTATCAAATTACAGATACAAGGTTTTATCAGCGGGCCGACGATATGCTGATCTTACTTGGATTTTTGGTGCATTCTTTGAACTTATGTGTAGCACCTTCAGAATTTGTCTTAGCTGGGGTTTTTAATACAATTTGCAACACTTGGCAGTCATTCTACAGTCAGCAAAGCCCACATTCCCAGTCAGAAGAAAAACACTTACATTGGGCTGAATGACTTCAATGTCAATGGCCACGTCTCCCAGATTCACTTAAGAAGATCTTACCGCTAAGAGCTTCTTTATATCCTTCTTAAGGCTCCAGTAAGAAGCAAGCGCGTTTCCCAGATTCTTTCTTAGCCTAAGATGGTTCCCTCTTAGCGGAACTCTTCTTTGGAGCCTTCTTAAGTCCTTAAGAACGCTGCTCTTAACTGGGAAACGCGGCCAATGTATGTTTGGATTTGTGCAAATATCACTATGCAAACTCCTAAGGTGGTTGACTGCATGAAAGAGGGAGGCTGCGTTCGCATGATTTAACAATTACCCTACTGGCGTAAAACTGGGTATAAAGTCCTATTTTAATCAGAGTATACAGGGCTGCTTGCTTGTAAATGAGAATATTGGTGGAATATTAATTTTCATCAGCTATATGAACTGCTTGGTTGGAACATTGTCTTTTTTGGAACAAGGGTAAATGCCAGAATATTTTCCGCATGTGAACTTAAAGTAGTCATTGTTCCCACTCTCATGTTAAAACCAAAAAAGTTATCTTGTCACTGTACTGTGAAAATTGTTCTGATTATATTGTTTAGTGCCTGTAATTGATTGCACTGATTTTGCATCCATTTTATGACCTTTTTCCTGAAAAGGCTTTTTCAAAAAATTATGCATCATTAACTTTATGGTCCAAAAGCCCCCAATAACTACTACATTGCATTTGTTATTTGGCAGCCTCTTTTGTCTAGATCAACTTGCGAAAAGATGCATAATAGTGGCTCAATTGAGAGTAAAGAAATGCCATCACAACTACCTCGGTGTCACTGTGAGTGTTGAACATTGTATGCCGTTAAACACAGTATTCCTTATTGCACTGCCATTGTACCCGAAGTTTAATTGTTTAAATTTTACTTGGTCAGGCCTTCTGAATGGTCATTGTGTCCCTTTTATGCTTGTTAGTTTTAGTGAGTAGGACCAGCAGTTAAGGAGTGAATATCTGTTTGTTACGCGAGTTGCTTTTTCAGGCAACAGTTCAGTGGACAGGTTACTGTATCTCTGAGCGTCTCTTTAGTTGAAGCACTCCAGGCACGCAGCATTGTGTTCAGTGTTGTGTCTTCACCTCTGAAGAAATCATATTTGTTATGCAGACTTCAAGATGTGACTACCAGTTCTTCCTTTCACCTGGATGGGTGTTGTGAGTTGATGGGTTACACTATTGTCTGGTCTTGTATCCTGAAGGTAGCTCGTGTTGTATAGAACAGGGTTTCCATGTGCATCCCTGCGATATGCCGACAGTGAAATCACAATGCAAATGGCATGGACTTTACAATTTGTAGTTTCATTATAAATTAATATTTTAACAACATCGATGTTAGCCGTTATTGCATGAGATTTTTGTATTGAAAAATGTTGTCAGATATTTTCTTTCAGATGCTGTGTGAAATTCTGGAATGTTCCATTTTAGTGCGCTGGGTGCTGCTTTTAAACTAAGGTTAGTGTTCCTAGGCCTAAATGTACTAAGGTATAGAGGATCTTACATGAGTGGGTGTGTGTCATCTGAAAGTTAGCTAACCAGCTGAGTAAATTTTTGCGTCTTTTGCAAGCTGTAGCGAGCAACAAACCCAAAATTTACTCTACGAGTTTCATAACTTTCATATGACATCACTAAGAGTTTGAAATTCTGTTTATCACATAACTGAATTGTGTAATTTATGGAAAACGCACAATTTTCGTTAGCGCCTTTATGCTAATTCCCATTTTGTTAGCACTGAGCTAACTCCATCACTCGGATACTCCATCAGACACAGAATCATAGACATTCACGTTTGAACTTACTATGGTTTTTACTTTCAAAGCCAACTGAGAAGCTCACTAATGTTTACTAGCTAACTAACCAATCAATGCTAAGTAATGGTTATGAAAAGGTACAGCTTGCACGCTAGCTAGCTAAGTAACGTTCACTTGATTATGAAAATAGCACTCCACTAGCTTGCTACAACACTAAGCTATACCGATTTAACCATCATTACACTTGGTATTCAGTTTGGCTAAACATTAAGAGAATCACATAACGCGGGGCGATTTTTCCCCCCCATGCTCACAGCCAATGAGATTTTCTCCAAAGGTGATATTACCCTAGGGCAGTGGTTCCCAAACGCAGTCCTGGGACCCATTGTGTGTGCTGGTCTTTGCTCCAACCACAACTCAAATCTCAGAATGCTAATGAGTAGTTAATTGTTTTTAACTGCACTATTCTTGTTCATCCTGATTATTTGCCCTTTCAGACCACATGCCGAATATGGCCGTGATAGAAAAAAAAAAATTAATGCGCTATATCAGAAATTACTTTTCTAACATAAAAATGGACATTTGCAATTGATGACATGGAACTATGAATTGGCTACAAATTGATAAAATTTAGGACGCATGGTCACTAAAACTAACTATCAATAGGCAATTAAGAATTTAAAGACCAGGCGTATTATAACGAGTAAAACCGGATAAATATTACTTGATTGGTTTCAGGATAGAGCTTCAACACCTGCAATAAGAACCCTAATCAGCAGTTTCTTGTTCGATCACAATCTTGCATTTGATCACGTGAACATATTGCTACCGTCGCGTAGCATGCTTGGAGTACATCACAGTAAAAAATATGAATGTTGGGCTTTGAAACATTATGGAATGCATAGCCCTTTCTCTCATAATGTGGTTTAAGGAGCTAAAATGTCCCTCTCATCTGAAAAGAAACTAATTAAAAACATAATGGCTTGTTAAAATACTGGGATCGTAATTCTGGTTTGAACAAAAACCAGCATACACAGTGGGTGTCCGGGACCAACTGGTAATACCTGAGGGTAATGCCAAAAATATGTCATGAGCAGGGCTATGGGAATAGTACTGCAGTTATGTGATAAATTGTAATACTTCAGGCTACTGCATCAGGGGTACCTGACAAGCCTCTTTCAAGTGAGGACATAATTTTGAACTGGATAATTGTCCATCGTGTGGTGATCTTCAGTGCGAAATTCTGGACTAAGCGAGTCATTAAGGATTATTACTGCTTGAGGCCTGCCACTCTTCCTTCAGTCATGGGAATTAGAGATTAAACCGTTTTACTCAAAACATTATTTTTGAAACGTGTATCTTTCATTCCCCAGCTTTGAATGTGGCCAGTCTTGTAGGAGTATATTTGTGCTCGTCAAATGGTCCCTCTCTTAGTTTGATTTTCCTCAATAAAAGTTTGATGGAATGGTTCATTTTTGTAGATGTTCATGATAAATGTCAGGTTTACTGCTCTAATCTTTTTCCTTCCCTAAACAAAGCTCGCTGCCTCTCTGTCGACTGAATGCACTCTGTTAAGGCTGCCAATAACTGAAACCTTGACTCGCCACTGATGGGCTGAGCTAAATTTTATGCTTCTATGCTGGTTGCTGAGAAGTGTCTTGACTGTTTTACCCTTTCTCTCACCCTCTGAAGTGGGATAGATCTTGCCTTAAAGGAAATAAAATGCATATTTTGGTGTTGCCATTTTTAATTTCACTTGTCCTCCACAATTTGTCACTTCTGTCATTTCTGTATGTTTAATATTCTATCATAATGCACTGTATATCTTGGGGTACATATAAACTTGGAGCGTATTGCTTGGAGTATTAGTTTCCAACAGCATATAGATTAATGCGTACCTCATATTCAAAAATCAAATTCTGTTTTTTCTGTTTGGGTTGCCAGTTTGGGTAATTTTTTTAATGTAAATGGTTAAGGTGATTGTGCTATATGGGTATGTCCTGTGAACGGTGTGAAAGTTTTTAAATAATATTCTTCTTATCTCATCAATAATAGTGTAAATTTTCCTTCGTATACCTAACGGAATTTAATTTGGGTAAAATTCCACCCCCGCCCCGCCCAAAAAAAAAGTTTTACTAAATTATTTCTGACCATCACGTACTCATTTGGTTTGAATAGTTTCTTATGGATTTCTCCCTGTTAGTTAATGCGAATGCAAATTAAAAACTTGTCTGCAAATGGAACTTAATGAAGTTGGATATTTCATTGGTAGCTAGGATATGCCAAGGCCAGTAGATTTTGTATTTACTGGAATGGCGAAAATCCGTTCGTCAGTAAAAGCTTGCATTGTTGGTAAATAACCGCATTCGGCATCCTGTCTGGACCAAGACATCATGCCATGTTTATCAAACGGCTTTCAAGCTGCCCAGACAGTATTAAAAAAGCCACGTCCCAAGAACCCGAATTACAGCACATCAGCTGCGGCAGGCCTTAATACTTACCTTTTGTAATTGACGACCACAAGGGCGCAGCATTTGCCAACACGTCAATTTGCCTGAAGGGCTTAAGGTTCTTTGCGCTCGGTTGTACTGCTGGCATTGCGTATAATGGTGACTGCATTATGTCATCTGACTTTGACTCTCATATTAGAGGCCCTGTTTGTCATTTTTGTTAATGAATAATGCTAATTTCGGAGGAAACCTGCTGTTCGCCTTATCCGTTTATCCGTTCAATTTAATCGTACACGCCTGCTTCAAAAGACTTTTTTTCTCCCTGATTTGTTTCAAATTTTACAGAAACTGTTACGAATATGCTTTACATTGAAAATGCAGGATGAAATGGGGCAAAAAATGTAATATAGAAATTTGTTCTAATTCAAAATTTTGTCATTGAACGTTTCAGCAAATTGCAGCATATACGCTTTAGTGGTCTTCAATCTGATCTCATGGAGGCTTTTTTGTTAGTAAAACAATCCTGTTGATATTGTTGTACCTTTCTCTTCAGCAAGTTCGCCTGCTACTCAGGGGGGGAGCCGTAGCGTACTTTTGGGCTACGTCCCTAAGATTCTTATTTTAATTTTTGATTAATAAAATCAACTCAATTATCCTGAATCTAGATAAGTATTACACTCAGTTGTGACACACAATTAGTTCCGATAACGGACTCCATTGTTTCAGGACCAAGGCTTTATTGTTATTGACTTGAAGAAAAATTGAGACGGAGGCTATTATATGAATGCAAAAATTTGTTTTGATTGTTTTATTGTTTCTTTCTCAATTCGTGATAACTTGATCCAGCTTAAACAACTTCATAATTTTGTCTGCTAAACGCCTAACAGTGTTTGAGATTATCAAGAGGTTTTGCGTCTGCCAGGACTAGAGCACCCAAATAAAGTCACAGTTATCCACACGAGGGCGTGATAATCAAGCAAAGAACATCCTATTGCGATGTACAAACTGCTGCATGGTCCAATTACCCTCTCGGTAAAGGAAAGAACGAAGCGGTTGATCCGTTGCTCCTCCTTAATCCAAATAAAACAGTGTAAGGGGAAAACCTAACTCGCTGGTCCGTTAATTGTGTTTCCCAGATCTTATGCTAATACTCCTTCCAGACCTTATCAGGCAAAAGCACGTCGCCTAATGCTTTATTTTCCAGTAGTGGAGTCAGATTTGCTCTGAATATGAGCGTCTACTAAGCAATTTGATGAAATAATAAAACGCGTGTGAGTCTCACATAAAGCAGATAATTACACTTGACGCACTTCATTTATTGTTCCTTAGTAAAGATTTCTGGGGCAATAATCCGCTAATTGTTTTATCGTTCGCGACAAATATATTTCTTTTATTTTCGTAAAAGAAAACTAGACAACACAATTTCATACATAGGCTACCTGAGTTGAAGTGATGAGATTGTTGGCCATCTCATAAAGGACAGGGGTAAATCTAAGAATGTTTATTGATACGCGGGCGTTTCGGATCGATTGTGACCCTTCGTTGGAACCTTACCTTGGCCAATAATTTGCCAAAGGAATTTATAATGTCGGGGGCATGTGCTTGACTGTTTGCGGTGAGGTAATGAGCCGGCCATATGGCTATGTTTAAACAGGGGCAGCTGCTGACACGCCACCCCATTGTGTGCGTAAAAAGGACTAAAAAGAAAAAAAACGATGATGAGTCGTTGAATTATTATACAGACTTATCTTATCCCGCATCACTCTCTGTGCCTCTGAGGCCAGCGGCACACGCGCCCTTTTGTCTTTTGTAGTATAAGCAGGCGGGACCCCCCCTCTTCCAACGCACCCCGTCCTTTCTGAAGCTGATGGACAGTTGGTTGGTCCTTTGTCTTGCAACATCGCTCCACAAGCTGAGCACCCTTCCGCCCCCCACCCTCCCCCTTTTTGTATATTTGACCCCCTGACACATTCCGCCATGGGATCTGTAGTAGCCTATATGCTTAACGACACTTGATACCAGTAGGAACATTTTTATGATGTTTAATTTCACTATCGATGATATTAGCACTTTAAAATTATTCTAGGCTACATTCAGAAAAACGATGCACGCCAACAATTTTTGAAAATTATCATAAGATGAGAGCGGGCGCACGAAATTCCACTTAAAGTGAAATGACTTCTCGCGAAGTTTGTCATAGAATATTACGCATTGCTGATTTGCTACTGAGCAATAATCCAAGGCATTGTCGTCTCGCGGAAAACTATTTTCAGACTGGAAAGATTTTTAGAGGGCCTGTTCGCCAACGGGAAAAGCGGGATCGGCCATCCGATCCTCATTCAGCCCAGCTGCCATCGCATCTGCTCTGGGTCTGCGGGATGAAAAACCCTCGCTTTCGGGCAAAGCGCGTGGAGAGCGCGGCTCTGTAGGCGAGGCCCGCCATCAGCCCCGAGGGACCTAGGTCTACGCAGCGCATTTGAGAAGGCCTTCTCCCCCATCTCTTTTGACAGGGGAAAAATCATCCTGCAGTCCCAGGAGTCTCAGTGGGCATCTGTCCCTGATGCCTGAGCTTAGAAAAAGAAACGGTCCTCTCGCTTGTTGAATACTGACTTCATGATGTTGTATATTCCAGTATTCATATTAAGCGCCAAAATCAGTGAACGGTTACACTTTCGTGTCTTTCTATTGATGTGAACAATTTGCTTGTTTGGACTACCATATAAGCAAAAAAAAAAAACCCAAAGCATAGAAACTCAGCCTGCAAAATTATCTTTTCAATATGTATTAAACGATAGTCACTCGTACGAAAGTTTTTCTTTCAGTGGAAACTTAGAGCTTGTACACACTCCCAACTTTTATATTAGTGGATGGGAACTCGGGCCTTATATTTGGCAGAGATGTTAAGTCGGCATTTCATCAGAGACACAATTGGAGCGAGGAACTTCAACTGGTTTTATGTCTGTTCATTTGCTGGCAATTTAGAGTAGATAGGCCTGATAGTATGACTTCTTACTTCTTGGTGTCAGTTTTTACATGTAGCACTTGAGTAGACTGAAGACAAAATGCATGTATGCCTTTGAGGCCCGAGACTGGTCCAGCTCTTAGTGAAATGACTAAGCAAAGAAGGAGAATAATAGCACTCTTGTGGGGAGACAGTGGGAGGCTGGCTTCAGTACATCCCCCCCCCACACACACACACACACACACACACACACACGCAGGACAGACAGCGCTGTGGCCACCAGCAGCAACTCGTTGACTCTTTTGTGTGGCTGGAGGGCCGAAGGTCTCACTTTTGCCCTCTGGTCCTAACACCTTTGCTGCCATAGTCAAGGTCAGTTGGGCTTCCAGCTGGCATGTCCAGAGTCCAGGATTAAAGGAGACTGGCCCCAGAAATGCTATAGTGGTTATGCAAACTGATAGAATACTCAAAAAAAACTGTTTACAAAAGGTATCCTGTTGATCCACAAAGGAATCCTATCAAATTCAAAGCTTTTTTTTCATCTTTTAGTTTACAGACTTCCTACGGAGAGAAGCCGTAGAAGAGTGAGGCGAAAGACAAATAAACAAACTAAATTAGTCCACCGTTAGTAGAGACTGTGCGAAATCTATCTGCAATTCTAATAATTACCACAACTGATATATGATCCAAACACAGACAGACAAACATATACATTATGTTCTGAGGGTGCAGATTCAGACTTTCCACTTGGAACTTTCCAATTTTCACTTGGAAATTTATACCTCGGGTCAGGATATTTGAAATGGGAAGCAGGAAATTGTGCCAGACATTTAAACGTATATCTATCTTTCTGCTTAACATTTGCTTATGCCATCATTTCTTAATGATTGAGCAAGACATGGATGTACTAACACATTATCAGCCTTTAAGCATGCTGATTTATCAAAAGCAAAGCATTAGTCGAAGGTAAGAACTGTGATTCCTTTTGCCCCAGAAATAAAGAGCAGGAAACCATGCAAACCCATGACGCGTAACGCACAAGGTGCCCCACTTTACCGACCTACTAAACACCCATGAGTGTGCCAGTGAGTCACAGGTTCTTGCAACACATGGCTCAAAGCAACAGTTTACCATGAGAAAAATCTGCCTGGAAAAAATCTTGAAATACAACACAGAGGCACGATCGCACATAAACTCATTGCAATAATATCTCATTGTTTAGTTACGTTCAATAAAATGACTGCAGTTGGTAGAAAGTATGTCATGTAAACATCATCAGCTCACCTGGGTCACCATTCTGGTTGTCTGTCGTCTGACCCTGTAATTTTTGTTCGTCATTAGTTATTGTTTGTCGGCTTTCATGAATATCCTCTGCGAAACTGTGTAGCCAATGCAGCTGAAACTTTGTAGACGTCTTCCTGCTAATTTGGACACCAAAGTTTATTTAAATCTTTGCGATCTGATTACCAATATGGCCATCATGAAAATGCCAGTTTGAACTATTTGTCGATGATTTCTCCAGTATTCGGCTGAAATGAGGTTTGTTGGTAGGAAGCAGAATAAGTCAACACAGTTGTTCTTAGGTTTTCTGTGTCACATTTTGACCTTCATTTCACATCTAATGTCAGATCACCTCCCTAAATTGTATAAATAGCATTAAAAATCTTCTCTGAGACTTCTTGACAGATGAAGCCAAAACTTTATGGACATCTCCCAACCAACAAGGACACCAAAGTTCTAAATTAATATAATCGTTACAATCAGTTAAAAAATATGGTCTTCATAGCAACCATCTTGAAAATGCCATTTTCAACAATTTGTCAATTATTTCAACAGCAATTCAACTGAAATTTGGTCTGCAGCGACTCTGCTGCATGACTCAAGACTTATGTTCTATGTTCCCAGTCCATTATATTTCGACCATCATTTCACCTGTAACATTAGACCACGCCGCTAGATTTTATATATACCCTTAAAAATCTTCTGCTCCAATGCTGTTTGACCAATGAAGCTGAAACTTTGCAGACATCTTTCAATCAACGAGGACATCAAAGTTTACAAAAATTGTTGCAATGCATTTTCAAATATGGCTGCCATGGCAACCATTTCAAAATGCCATTTTGACCCAGTTCCCTATAATTTCTCTGGCAATTCAGCTGAAATTTTGAGGGGCAGGGATAAAGCGGCATGACTCAACATAAATGCAGAATTGAAGGTTTTTTTCTGTTCAGAGCATTTTGCTCTTGATTTGACCTCTAACATCAGACTATGTCCCTAAATTTCATAAATAACTTGAAAATCCTCCCTGGATCAACTGTACTAATTTTTTTTTTTTTTTTTTTACTAATGAGGACACCACTGAGAAAGTTATCAAAATTTGTCAATGGGTGACCTATTACTGTTTTGATATGATTCTCAATAAATAAACAATATTCTAAAACCCCAGTAGTACGGCTTACCAGTAGTACCTTCAATGTCACCTGCAACACATGCTATTATATGAATATACCACAGAATATATGCATACATTATAAGTCATTTCCAGAATGTTTCACAGTAATTGCAGGGTCCTGCAGACACTTATTTAGTTTGGGCAAAGTCGAAAGTCCAGGTGAGATACAGTGCATGTGGCGCTACATCTTTTTAAATACCACTGCTCTGAAATGTCAGCCCGAGGGATTAATTAAGTGCATCAGTAACAGTGAGAATGAGTACACAGAGTGATTTGGTATTTCCCAGAATTTCCAAGTATAATTTGTTATTGCATAAATCAAGCTGCAAACTGGCATCATGTATCTGGTTGCATGTAGTGTATAAATGTATTCAGGGCAGCATAGTGTGTAGCACTGCTGTTTCACGGCAAGAGGGTTGTGGGTTTGAATCCACCCTGCAGCCTTTCTGTGTGGAGGTTGCATCTTCTCCCTGTATTTGCGAGGGTTTCCTCCCACAGTCCAGAGACATGCAAGTTAGTGACTGTGCGCCTTGCATTTGAGGGGCTTAGAACCAGAGCTGCCCAACCAAAAGAACATTGTTTTAAAAGATAAGAGATATCAAAGTTTTTAAAATATAATAAATAAAAAATAATTCTCACAATGTCAGTTAAGAGTGACTGACTTGGGTTAGACCATTTCGGCACTGATGAATCTTATCAATACCTCTCAAAATATGATCCAAACTCTAATTTTCTTTCTTTTTTTTTTTAGCGTTAGACCATTCTGGTTCTCAGCCCTCCAATTGGCTGTCATGCTGTATCCCTGCCTTTCACCCACAGTCATTTCCTGTACTAAAGGATTATTTCCCTCCTTTTAGCCACACTTTTCAAAATAGTTATTGTCATGTTTGATAAAAAATGTGCTTTATTGCAAACATTTGCAAAAAAGGTGAACATTTTAGCGGACCGAATGTAAGACAATGGTGCCTTTGGCTGATAAGGGCTTTGTTTCTCTTTCACACAAAGCAGGTTTGACTCTTGCCTAGTTTTTAATATGTCATTTACTATCAAAGTGCTATTTTTAGAGACCAAGTTTGCACAATTTCACAATTAAAAACCAGTTGATTCTTGAATTTATTTTAAAAAGTTCATCAAAGACAATTTCCCCCTCTTTATGCAATTTCCACTATAACATGAATATGGAACTCTTAATGGAATACAAAACTTTTCCTAACAACATATGACTTAAAAGGATAAATGATCCTTATAAACATGAACTGTGTTGTTAAGGAAAAAAGATGATTGTTGTAATTCTGGGAATTGTGGCTGAAACAAAAAACAGCTTGTGCAGCAGCGTCCCCAGATCCGACTTCAGGCACCACTGCCAGTGACAAGCTATAGCCTAGTGGCCTACCCCTCAGGATACATTAATGGAGCCAACTTTATTTTGTTTTAGATATATGTATATAAAAATGAATAAAAAAGACAGAGCCTAGTGCTTAACCACATTTTCCAAACACCGCGAGGTAAGGATGGAAAAACGTTTTAAAAGTCACCGAATCGAATTTACTCAATTTTCAAAAGATGGATATTTTGCGACTTAAGGAGGCTATACTTAGGCCTACTCTCAGCATTGGGCTCTACAAAATCACAGAAATCTGCAAAACCTAGCTCCATCCCAAAGACACAAGCTCCCCCGTTTTACCATCTGCAATAGCAACAAGCCAGTTCAGAGTTGCTGAACAAAATCTTAATGGTGAAGGCTACAACCCTAATGACGATTATTTTCCACGCTGCGGAGACTGCAGTGCGATAAATAATATCCGTTATGAATTCTGTGCTGTGCGCGGCAGTAAGCTGAGTAGGCTTCTGTTAAAACGAAAACTACTCGGCGTGACAGGCCCACAAGTCATTATTTAAAATAAGGATTAGCCTACATAGGTTTGTAGGCTTTCATATATGTTTAAGTGAAATATGCACGACACAACATTATGCTGCCCGCTTCAAGTCCTCTGTTTAATCCGGGGTGTTCTAGCAATTTGTAGCACGCCGATGTTTGCAAACTACAACATGTGTTGCGTTATCTCTAGAACTTCTTATAGCAGGATAGAAACAACCTCCGACTTGGAAAAGATACAAGTTTCGTCCGTCAAGAACGAAACGAACGAAAAAAAAACACCAAGTAGTTCATTTAATCACACACGTTTCGGACTGATTCCATCTGAGCAGTGGGAGAACTAGAGGGGGTGCTGGTTTGTGAAGAATGAGGAAAAAGAAGGAATGGACATTCTCCTTGAATCCTAGCCGTTACCCGCAGGTGCACGCGGACGCATTCCTGGCTGTAAGCTGCTGCATTTCAAAGGAATTCCATCGCAAACGAAAGGCAGGCTGCGGCAGACCCCCGACCGCAGCATTCTCCATTCCTCCTCGCCCATCGTAGCCCTCTCCACTGTCCTCACCAACCCCCGTCCCAGCGGCGTCCTTCAGCCCATTCAAGAGGACAGCAGGGACAATTAAATCGGAATAAAGAGCGGAGGAGGGGATGGGCAGCTGGTGAGCAGAATCCAAAAGCCAACCTTCAGATTATGAGACTAAAATAAGGCCAAATAAATTAATAAATACATACATTCATACATATTTAATTAATAATAATAATAATAATAATAATAATAAACTATATGGACCATCTCAATGCTCCCAAAGTGGCCAATATAATCTCAACACCTTCTTCCCCTTCTCCCTCCTAGACTGCATGCTAGTTCCAGGAACATTATACAACATAATAACCTGCCTACTATAAAAACGACATGATTAAAACCATCTAAAATTATTTCCTTTTTCCTAAAAAAAATAATTGCACAGCTCACTGAAACAGGATACACGTTCTATGTAGTTGTACTTTTTTGACATACATTTTTTGTTGCTATAAGCTGAGCTCAAATTTGATATGACAATTTACGGTTGATGTAGCCTAGCTTTTCTTTGGTTTATTTTTTTTCTGGTATCAGGCAGGACAGCTATTTTGAAACGCTTCAAAATGGATTTGGCCTAACATGCTAATGATCTCACAAGAAATGGAACAACCGTGCTTCGAGGCAGGTGTGTCAAAGAGCGGGTCCTCGCGCCAGGTGGAAGGGTTCAGTTTTTCACTGCATAATAACAAGCCCACAGGAGCTTACAGCAGGACCCGTCGTGCAGCAGGTGTAGATAGGCCTATGTAAGCCGTACAAGAGCAACATGAATAGAGAGTTCATAAAACCTCAGCAGACGCTTAGGCATCGATCCCAATGGCAATACAGTTCATGGCAGTAAACGAAGTCCTGCCTTCTTTATGGATATTCAAAAAATAGCATGGTTTTAAATCAGAGATGGCTGAGATTCGATACTATAAACATTAGCCAAAATGTAAAACAAACAAACAAACAAAAAAAAAAAGATTTCTACTTTCGGACTGTATAATTGCTCAATTTAGTATTTTATCCCCCTTGAATTGCAGGGACCAAGAAATAACCATGAAATGTCCCGCAGTGTCACACATTTTGAACAGAAACTGAACAGCGAATTACCAGTCATAATTAGGAATTTGCCATGTGGTAGTTGATTGTTCCTATATGCAATAATTTACGAGCATAATTTTATTTCGTACCTTTAAACAACTGTGACGTTCAAGTTGTTTTAGGTTAAGTAGGCTACGCACATACAGGAAACACACAGGTCAGGTGGTTGTTTATGTTTTATTGTAGTAAATGAGTAAACGCATAGACAAGTACAAAATTGATTTGGTGATTTCATTCGTACACACATCAAGCAAGTTCCCATCGGACATTTTCGATGTATGCAATTAATAAATGCATCTCAATTACATTATAAGAAGCAGCAAACAAGATCAGTAAAAAACCATAAATAAATAAATATAATTTAACGAGAATCCCCTTTGAGGAAAACATACACAATGACAAACACACACATATAAGGCTATGAGGCTAGAGAGAGAAATTGGATTCATTATTCAAATGTACTTTCGTTTTCACGCGGTACTGTTCATAAATGTCCCGAAGTACCAGATTACAGCAGTACAAATAAAGAAAACAATCTCTGTGAAGACTTGAACAAACTTTTTGATGAAAGCGAAAGGACGATAGTCTTCACTCTAATTTGGTACGCTGGAAAGTTTTTCAGCAGTTGTCAGCCTGTTGAAGACAGTAGAATCACCTGTCTGTTTTCTGTTGGATGGCTTTTGTTAATGTGCCTCGTCAATCCAGGCGAAGAGAAAAAATTCTCTCCACAGAATCTGCATGAATATACCTCACCGGCCCCGGTAGATTCAATTAGTGGCATATCCCCGCAGACGTAAAGGCCAGTATCTACTGAGTTAGGTCGTGCTTTCTTTACTGCTGAGTGTGTGCCCTTCTGTAGTATGCCGGCTGCCTGCCTGTTGTGCAGCGCTAGATGTTTCCTCAGGTATGCTTGTCGACGGAATTTCTTGCAACACTGTGGACAGTCGAACATCATCTCTTCTTCTGATCCGAGGTCTGAGAGCTGCGGGGATGGAGTGCTTGCTTCTCTGCTGTTAAAGCTCTGATCCTGAACGACTGGCAGAGGGATGGACTGGCTGTCCTCACTTTCCGGGGCGCCACTATTGGGATGCACGCCTCTTGGCTTGTGCCAGCGCCTATGAGAAGCCAGATTAGCTGGACAGCTGAAGACTTTATCACACTCAGTGCAGCGGTACTCGACTCTAACAATTCTCGAGCACTTGTGTTGTGCTAAGGTTAAGGGGTCCGAGTATCGTTCCTTGCAAAGTTGGCAAATAAACTCTCCAAGAGGGCTGTTTGACCGCGGCTTGGCATCCTCATCTGGGCTTTCCTTAATGCGCAACCCCAGGACTGGCGATGTAGTGACGTCATCCCGGTGTACCTGTTTTTTCTCAAGAAGGGAAGAGCTTGAGGGCTTGTGCTTTTTATGGTTCGTATACTTTGCTTTGGTGCTTGAGGAAGCGGGTCGATTGAAAGCGACAGATATCGAGTCACCGCATATGGAACCAAGTCGAGAGGTCATTTCTGATAAAGGAGGGACGAATGTTCTCGGAGAACCGTTTATTGTGAGGCTCGGTTCCGGAAAGGATTCGGCCTGAACCGGTGAGCTAGAGTTCAGCTTTCGGTTCAGGAATTCCTCCGAAGCGCAGTGAGGCGGGAACTCCGCGCTGACAGGCCGGTTTGGACTGAGGGTTGGTGCGCATTCAGCTTCGGGCATCCCGCCGAATTTGACCCTGTCCTGTACAGTTTGAAAATAGCTGCTGCAAACTGATGGCATTGCCGCTGCGCTGCTCTGTGTTCTGTCCATAGTGCAAGGCATGTCCGAGGCAAAGACAAATGCCTCTGACCCTTGCGACGGCAAACATTCTTCTCTCACCCTGTAGGAGACGGCCCCGGTCTTTTTCCTGCGCTTCACCAAAAAGCCCCGCGGCATCGTGAAAGTTAATGCTTCTCACGCAAAACAGTTCAACTGAAGAACTGGAAACGAATTCACCTCATAAGATATGACAAGGCAAGCGGTGTTTTCAAGCTATATGCCTGTCTTCCGTGTGCTCTGACGCTCTTCTACAATGTAACTGCCTTCTACACCGGCTGGTCTTTTTAAAGGCGCTCTGAGCTCATTGTGCGCCCGAGGGAACGCAGATGGCTGTGGCCCAAGCGCCAATAGTGGCGGTAGGCAACCTGATCCACCCGGGGTCTCGGGGGAGTGGTGCGGCAGATGTCATCCCCCCACCTTTACCCCCACTGCCTGACGCGTGGTCCCTCATCATTATGTAGATTGGGCCGTGCCACACGCCAAGCTTCTCCAGCTTTTGTTCGTCCGCTCTCCTCCGGGACCCCATTCAACACACACGTGCCGTATCTTTGTCTCCATTTATCAGGGACAAGAATGGAAAGAGGGGAAAGTATATGAGTGGGATGAGGAGAGTCGAGGAGTCTTGGTACAGGCGAGTGTGCAAAGGCATTAAGTGGGTATGAAAGCATAACATACGCTTTGGTGCGCCAGGAAAAGGGGACCCCAGCAGATCAACGAAAAATTAAGGTGGACAAAAAGTTCTAAATGCCATCTCCCTCGGTCCCGCTTTAACCCCAGTCCACCCCCACCCACCTCCGCATGTCTGAACCCGACAATAGGAACAGTCTGCCTCACTATTGTCAGCGAAATTAACCATTTTCATCACCCGTCTCCAATCCGGCACAAAACAGGCACTCCATCCACACCCCTCCCTTTTATTTCCTGAATAAAAAGGAGGAATATATCTCGATCGGCATCAGGGACTTCCATAACGCGATGAGCGTCATACAAATGCTCCTATGCCACAGACAAAAGCTCTAAAAAATCAATGAACAAATACCGTTTTTTTGCCCTCTGTTCCTATAAATCTTTCAAGCAGAATTGTCCACATAATATATCTGACAATCCAATTTCAATATTAAAGTGGGACGGACGGTTAGGCTAACGGTTATCTGTCAAGAGTTCAATGCCTTGCATAACTCACTCGACGTACAGTGAAAAGGACATATTTTCACGAAAATTAACATTTTAACGGATGTGCAAGCGTACACAAACGTTCAGAAAGCTCTTTTCTCATGCAGCTTATAAATTGTGATAAGGAGTCTTGGTTATCCATTTGCTACATTTAAATCTTCGACACATTAATTAATTTTCTTCAAAAATATTCCATGCAAACAGTTTTCATCATGCTGACCCATTTCAGCAGATACATTAAATATAGGCTATTAACTTTTCGAGATATGTCTGCCATAACTATGGTAGGAAGTTATGCATCATTTTGGTAAGTCTGTGTAAATATGAACAGTTTGTGCTCTCGGTATCTAGTGTGGACTTGATTCACTCCATTCCCCCAAATAGCCACTAGCCGCTATTCTGTGTCTCCAGGGAATGCAGTGTGTTATCGCCACACCCTGTCTCCTCCGGCGGTAGAGGCGCATAGAATTGTGGTGGAGTGTGTGTGTGTGTGTGTGTGTGCGCGCCTGTGTGCCAGGACGGGGGAGGAGGCTCTTTTCATTCTTTCTTTTCTTTTCTTTCAACGTTGGAATTGGAGGTTTGAAAGTGTGCCTTCAAGCCACAGCCACGCGCCCATCATGACCCCAGTAACCCTAATCTACATAAAGCTGGAAAATCAAATTAAGCTTTTTTCCTGAAATGTACCCCGCTTGAATTAAGGCTGCAACATCCTACAGATGCATCCAGGCAAGCGGAGTACAGACTATTGAATGAAATATGCAAATTAGACAAAGTATGAAAAGCAGATATTTCTTCCCTTGATTTTATGAATTCGTGAATTTGGATTACGAAAAGCGGCTACTTTTTACTTACGAATGTAGTTGACAAAGTTTTTTTCCCCCCTTAAATCAAGTCCCCGGGGATCGATGAAACCATTCTTTAATATATTTGTATATTTCACATTAGTGAAAATAATAAAAATCTAACTCACCATGTGACAAAACTGAAACATTTCAGTTCGACACAAAAGTGAAGCACAAAAATAGCAAATTTCAGTTCATGATTTGACTGAGTAGATGTGTTCCGGTGTTCTGACAAATTTTGCTACCTATCAAAATATGCTACCTCATCGTTCTGCGCTTGCGCATACCTGAAATCTCGCACTGATTCCTCGCTCATATGTTAAGTATCTTAACATATCATAAAAATAGATTTATTTTCAGTGCGCATTTCGACCTGTAAGCGTACATATATTTGCACGTACACGCTGGGTTTTCCTGAAAATGCAGAAATTAGATAACAATGGCATATATGGGCATATATAGGCTATATCTTCAAACAAACTTATCCAACTCATTATAACATCTGTTTTTGTTATAATAAGCTAAAAAATAACAAAGTTACTATTGTAACCTGATTCGTATTGCAATATCAAGGCTACAACAAAGACTTTACGATCTCTTTGCATTACGGTATCATTTTTCGACAAGGGAGCAAAATTTGACAGAACACCGGTTTCTTCAGTTGGGTCTTCTTCTCGCGATATTTCCGTCATTTGCCTATTGCTTCATTTTTGATTGAAGGTAATACATTTCTTTTTGAGAGTATTCACATCTAAACGCCACACATACGATTTACAATTTTTATACAAACCATGTTCATAATTAGTAATAAAGACTGACAGTACTGTACAAAAGTTTTAGGCACCCTAGTTTTTTACATTTAAATGTGGTCTTAGATGTTTATTTTCTTGTTCTGTTCGTTCATATCGCTGGAGATAAAGAGCACTTTTGAGACCCCAAATCTAACCTTAAAAAAATAGAAAATTCAAAAAATGTTTGTACTTCACTGAAGACAGTTGATACAGATAATTTAGCCATGATAGAGCCGTGATCTCAACATCATCAAGGCTGTCTGGGATTACTTAGAGAGACAGACATGAGAGAGACTCATGCTGAAGAGCTGTGGCAAGCTCTCCAATAAGCTTGGAGTTACTTAACACCCAATTATCTTAATAAACTACCAAACTGCAGTACAGCACAGCACAGGAAATTATAATACACCAAATACTGATTTATTTTTTAAGAGCTCACAGATCTTCACAATACGGTTTTCAAAATTCAGAGGCTTTGCTTTTCATAATTTTTTAAAGCAGCTTTGCCTCATGAAATTGTTTTCAGTGTGCCTGAAACTCAAACCCAGTAATGTACTTGAATAAAATAATCACCTGACCAGTATGAGGCATATTTCCTATTTGGAATAAGGCAACAATTAATACTCATAAACGTGACTCAAACCTCTTAATAAACTTGAAGCACTGTCAATTTAATGGAAAATGCATCTCTCTCAGTACCATGGCTAAGTTGAAGCGTCAAAGTTCTTGCAGCATTACATAAGTCAGTGGAAAAATAGCTACTCCGTTAAGGCTGAAATCAATCAGTAGCTAAGGAATGTTTTTTGTTGCAGTGAATGGTGAGCTCATCGCTGCAAGGAAATCAGAAGAAATATATATGAATATTTGAACTAGAAAAAATAACACCAGCAAAAAGATGCAAGATGAAGTTTTATATCCATGGCAAACATACAGATATGGTTGGTAATTTTCTCCCGATACATGTAAAACTACATGAAAAAAATTGAAATCATACCCAAAATAGTTCAACTGTCAGTCATTAAATGGAACTGAACTCAAAGCATGAAAGACTGGTTTATAATGTGTACAGGCTTCTAATTTAACTGAAATTTGTGTTATATTCTACTAATAAATAAACAAATAAAAATTAATTAATTAATTTTTTATTTTAGAACTACTACTACTACTACTCCTACTACTACTACTAACAATAATAATAAAAATAACAATAAAGGGTGATGCCAATGCTCCAAGTCAATTATCTTGAGTAATTGCCAAGGAGAATGACTGCTTAACTCACCACCCCACCTCACCTGCCCAAGATTCCCAGAAAGACACTTTCCATTTAAATTGAAAAAATTTCTCTTTTAACAAGAGTAGCAAGAATTAATTGCAAGTGAGAAGACCGTGTGTGGGAGTTTCTTCTACATTAAAATTTTTCTTTTGACACTTTGAGCGCGAGAGAAACGCAATTTAGTTCCATTATGGACGCCGACATCTCCACGGCCGATATCTCCAAAACTTTGCAACTGAAGAGAAACAATTTAGATAGATAAATAGCACTACAATTAAATATTTATTCCAATTTTGGGGTGAACGGTCCTTTTAAATGCATGGGCTCCAAAATTCAACATCGAACAAAGATATATGAACTGAACAGCATATGTTGCGACAACACTGTAATTAGCTGATAGGCTGTTTCAGAACATTAAGCATTTGCATAATTGCATTCCTCAGTCATTAGGGCGAATAGGGTCATTCTAGACCTGGGTACCATTGCTCGCTACCAAGGGTAAAATTGCATTTTATCAAAATGTACCTTCTTGGTTCTTGGAATGTCAGTCAAATCGTACCCCAATTTTGGAACTTTTTGAGGGAACTGTAGTACATTTCTATGGGCATAGAAATATCCAACTTCAATGTCTTGCTGCAGGGTCTTCCCAGTTAGCCTGTACCAGGAAATCCACTGTCGTGCTCTTTTTATAGTGGGCTTTTGCACATCTCTGCTGAGATTGGTGCTTTTGACCTAACTAAGAGTTAAAATAGCATTTTTTCACAACTGAAAGTGCTCTTTCATCATTCACTACAATGGTGGTCTACAGTCTCTGAGGTTGTTTGCAAGGGCAATCAAATTAATCAAACAGCTTATAATGAAAGCTCAATGTTTTGATACCTCAGTCATTAATTTTGTTAATGTATTCTAATTTTCAGGTTCATGACTGCCTGTTCATTTTTTTCATGTACTGGGGTGCTACAAGTTCAGAAAAAACACTGCTATTCCTCCATTAACTACTGTTCAAAGGTTTGGAATCACTAGTCAAGAAAGCAGTTATCACTATTGTATTCAATAAAAGTGTTTGAATAATGGTGCGTTACATGGAACAAATTCCAAAATGTATTTTAAAATGATTAATTTTGTATTTTTGAGTATTTATCGCAAGAATGTATTCAGAGGATAATTAATCAATTAATTGACGTATGTTATTGATTCCTCTTCAAAGTATCCACAAAAAGATTTCATTCCTAATCAGTTTCCACAAGGACTGCAGTATCTTCCAGAAGTGTATCTTTGAAAGTGAGCCCAATTCACAAACTTAACCATCCTGATGATCCCACTACAGCTCAATGCGGTTTAAATCAGGTGACTGAGCTGGCCACTCCATATTTTGAAATTCCCTCAGCGAAAAGTTCCTGTAGAGTCCCTGAAGATTTATGTTTTGGGTTGTAGCGTAACTCAAAGTCTCCTCCATCTAACATACAAGAAAATCACGACTGATGCCAAACTTTTCAGCAGTGGTGAGGATCACCTGAAAAGAATATAAACTCACATTACAGCTGCAGTCAACACTTCAACCTAACATCATCTATCAAGTAATTTCCTTAAACTGTTCGGTCCTGTGGTGCATTTCCCGAAAGCGTAGTTACTAACTGAGTTAGCAAGTTACATAGTTCGTCCATTCACAGTCAATGGGTCCAACTATGTAAGTTAGCATCTGAGATTTCGGGAAACATTTGCCAGTAAACATCTGAAGCACTTGTGGAAACTCGTTTTATACCCAAGCATAAAAGCATTACACGCTTAACACCTTTTCATCTGTTCTATTATTACTCCACAACTTTCCAAATCTTATTCTGCTAATGTCACAACTCTTTTGAATGTTATTGCAGACATCAGGTTGAGTATAAAAACAATGCAGGTTGTAAGGTCGAACGCTCACATTTAAGGTCAAAGGTGATTCACAAGGGCTATTTCATTTGTATTTTACATACTGTCTCAACGTTTTTGGGAGTGAGATTTCATAGGCTATGTACATCTGCAACCTCATGAAAAATGCAAGTAAAATCAAAAGGGACTGTTCTGACAACTCCACTCACCCTTAACCACATTGTAAACCATAAAACAAAACGTTGTTTGATGTTTTTACATGCAAATTTAATTTCTTATTGAAAATATACAAAGTGACGACTGCAAAGGAGACCACAGGAGTTGGAACAACCAACTGTGACATCATCGTGCCTTTTGATCACACTTATTAAACATTTTGGCGATTAAGTTGTGAAGTCCAGCGAGTGGAATTTACCACCTTTCCTCCAATATGTATGTCTTCAGCCGAGGAATTACATGGGCCTTCATTGTCACATATTTAGCTTCATGATGTGTCTTGCACTCTAATAAAGTGACAAATCAGGTTTGCAGTCAGGCCAGCCTAGTGCCGGCACTCTCCTAATTTCTCAGCAATGCATTTGTAACCCATCTAGAATGTGGCTTGGTGCATGCAGAGATGTCTCTGGAACAGACGACACTTAGATGGTGGCAAATTTGGTTCCAAAATTTGTAAATATATTTTTTTCAGTAATAGTTCTCCCCACTATGAGCAAGTCTCCGTGCTATGTGAACTGACACAAACAAATACCATGAAAAACCACTTGGTTTTGGATTTAACGCTGATAACAGCTTGGGTTGTCCCTATCAACTGAACAACAAGCCTGCATTTTTTCCCAATTGCAACTTGAAATGTTAACTTGGCATGCCACAAAACAAGCTTTCACTGTGTTGCTGTCCATCTCAGTTGATAGCAAGCCAAGAGATGTTGACAGTACTTTTCACTTGACTTCATACAGTGAAGCTTGAACTTGCATCTGAGGATGCAGCAGAGAATAGAGTTGACTGATAGAGGTTGACCGAAATATTTCCGAGTCATGATGCCCTTTACAGTTGCATGACAGTTCCCAAGACAAGGATATCTGCAGCATCAAAGATCACTCGCATTAAGAGGTGATTTCCAGCCTTGCCCTTAACACACTGAGATTCGACTATATCCTCTCCATCTTTTCATATATTCAGTGTAAAAGGTTTAATACCCCAAATCCTACTGGTTGGTTCTCAGGGGAAATTATTTTTAAAGTGATAGATTATGCATCTGTGGGCAAATGGCTTTGGCTTGAGGGACATGGCCTTTTTTGGAGGCTTCTTTTACACTTTAACATGTCTTGCTCGCCAGTTTCACATCTTCTTATTTCTGCAACTTATCACATCATTTTTAGTCCTAAATTTCTACTGCACTAACTTTTTTGAAGTTTGTTGTAGCGATTAGATTTGAAATACACAATTTAATTCATAAAGAATGTGTTGTTGTAGCGTTTTCAAAACAGCAGAGGGTAAACTTTCCAAATTACTCCTAATTGATTATATTTCTATAATTTGCTGCCATTTTGGAATTGGGGTTGTATGAACACGGTTTTTTCAGTTACATCATACATGTTTCACCAGTGGTGTAGAGGTTCCTGGAGAGCTGCGTACACTCTGTTAAGTTTGAATGGTTGTTTATTGTTTGACATTGTTCAGAGCAATTTTTCAGCCAGCTAATGTCACCCGCCGCACGTTTCAAGCACAGACAGGAGTCAAAGCACATACATTGCATTCTTACTGATGGCTAACTTACTGCACAGACCACTTACTGGTCCAGCATGCATGAGAACAAAAGAATTACATAAAAACGTCATCGAGAAAGGCCCCAGCTTGTATACAATCCCTCGAGTTCCTTGCTGTATGCTACTCACTGATAGATAGCTGGTATATTGAAAATTGTCAGAAAAGGAAGCGAGCATATTCTACTGCGTTTAGCCCTCACTGCAGCACTGGTTTAAACCCAAGAACAGTCCTATTCCCAAGGAAGCAGAGTTACCTCCTTGAATACATAATATTCTAACTCGAAATTACAAGCCATTTATTAATTGCAAGACAGGATTTTCACATTCTTCCAAAACATTCATAACATTGTATAACCAAACGGGCTCTTAAACCATTCCGCTGCAAGGTAATTTGAGCGTCCTTTCGCATCCGATTTATAATGCAGTAATACTACGAGGAACGGTGAAAATTCAAAACGAATCCGCTATCTTTGTTATTTGAAACGCTTATGTCCTAATATCTGTGATACATACATACAGGATCATTCAAAATCAACATCTTCCCCTTCTCTTTTGTGTTCCGTCACCGTGCCTCCCTTATCAGAAGGAATGCGTGAGGTCTTGTTGCTACGGGTCTGAGGGATCTGCCAATGGAGACGCTGCTGAGCCGTTGATTGGATGGTGGCGATCGCCAGCCATGTGCCACTGTGATGGGCCGACGAGCCGCGGCCTGCGCTGCCCGAGGCGCCATTAGCATACAGCTGTACCCGCTTCGCAGTCTGCTGCTTCCGAATTAAAAGAAAAGAAATGCACTTACAGCTCGCATCCGTGACCCACCCCTCCCCTCCTTTTTGCTATACTCGACCAAATTAAATAAGGCATGGAGGGGGGTGTATTCTAAAGCCGCAAATTGCGATCAATTAGGAAGAACTGACAGCGATAACACCCAAGTCTTTTTGGACCGGTTGGAGAGGAATTCACTCGAATTCCTTAGATTGGGAGGGAATCATTTGTATATGTGCTCTTTAAGTTAGTTATATTTGCGTATTGAAAGGATTGTGCAGCTTATATCAGCATAAAAATAACTTAAGAGCTATTCCAAAAATGCATATTTGTTTAATCATATTCCAGTCAATTAATTGGCCGGTAAGAGGATGAAATAAGAAGTGAAATTTTATTGGCCCGCATGTTTTTTCTCTCAAAGACAGCCAATTTCCCAAAACTGTTCCTTGTCTCAGGCTGAGCGTAAAACCATGAGTACTTATCAAAGAGTCTTTCACAATAATTGAATGAATTCATGCAAGGAATTAGCCAGGCCTCCGTTGCTAAGCGGACAAAGGGTGTCATTCAGTGTGAGTGCATATGGCGCATGGTGTGCCGAACTTCTACTGACGAACTAAGGCTAAGTCTTTGCCATCTTTTTAGGGTGCATCAGTGTGTGCGTCAAAATGAAGAATCAAAAAATACAAATACAAACGCTGGAACGCACTGTTGGCCTAAAATTAGTGGAAACCAATTTATGGGTAAACAATTGCAATTTGAAAAGAATAACGGATATCGAACTTGTTTTTTCAGATGTAAAACCCTATGCAGCAAAATTGAACTCAAGTATAAACGCCTACCCTACAGGCAACCTATGCCTCTTGGCGGTCCATTCTTGTTCATAATCGAACACAAAAATTGAATCTGGAGCAACTTACACATTAGTTTTATAAGCATGCCACCAAGCGGAATAAATAGACGTGATCCACACTACATAACGCACAAAAGCAAAGCTCATTTTAACGTATTACAAGCCTGATTGAAGACAACTATACTAATTCATTTGGGACCATTTAGTCGCTCAGGATCACATTTTAAACTTTAGATATCCTAATTTTTCATAGTCTGCGTGTAGGCCTGATATACAGCATACATATTATTATTATTATTATTATTATTATTATTATTATTATTATTATTGTTGTTATTGACTTGTGGCAGGAAAATTCTATCGGGGAGAGATCAGAAACAATGATCGGGGAGAGATCAGATATAAATGTAACATCTTGCGCCACCCAGTGTTTATGCATAGACAGGCCAAGAAAATTTTATGGTTTCAGTTAATTCCAGTAAAAAAAGGATAAAAAATTCAAATGTTTGAAAATCCCAGAAATTTTGTACAGCATTTTTACTATTCTTCATGAAAGAAAAAACTGCACTCTACCATAATCTACTTTTCGTATTCAATCTTTGGTTTGTTTGTGGAGCTCCAATGCCCTGTTTTGACAGTCAGGGGACACACTTGCTCTGATGAATGATGAAAATAAAATGGTTTATTCAGAGTATATTCCATGAGATCATCGAACAATTGCATACTAAGCTGTATTTAATGGATCGCTAAATGGACAAATTAAATGTATTGCGTAAATAATGTTTTGAGAAGCACAAATTTAGATGATATGAAATAAAATCTGTCCCCACATGCACTAGTCCACATGCAGACAAGTATCCATCACCCCAGGAATGGACAGGAATTGCAGCCCCCTGTTAAAGGATATAATTCTCTCCCATCTGGTATTCTGCTAACTGCGTAAACAATATTAAAATTGGCCGTACAAAAGAGTGCCAAAGGCCAACTTTGGGGTGGGGAGAGGGGAGACTGCAGTTCAAAAATTAATCATCATACTAATTCAAAGACCCTATCCAGTACTACCGAGAGATGGAATTACAATCAGCCTTGATTTGAAAAAATTTTTGCTGACTTGTGGCAAAGTCTTTGTTTTGTCCTCCCTCTGAATCTGTTATTTCCATTTATAGGTAAATGAAAAAGATGTGTGTGTGGTTTTGTGTGTGTGTGTAAGCATGTGTTTGTCTGTTTAGCTGTACTCATGCTTCTTCAGCATCAAATTTAGCCATTTATGCATCACACCCTAGAATTAAATAACAACAGTATTGTGTTATTCAAAAGGCAAGATAATTGCATGGAAGTCTTATTGGCCACACAAGGCAAATGTTTTTGCAGTGAACTTAAAGCCCTGAGAAATGCAGTGTCACCATTTAAAAAATTTTACGCTTCATGATATGGCTTGACTGTGCATTTAATTGATTTCACAGTCTTTCTCTGCAGTCATCTATTTCGTCATCCTTGAGCTGTGAGTCCATATAGTCAGATACAATAAAACAGAAAAAAAATTACAATGCCCACCAGAATTATTGGCAACCTTTAGTAAAAATGAGCAAGAGGAGATGTAAGAAAATGTCCTTATTGTTAAACCCTTGATCTTTCTATTCAAAATGTTCTAACCTTTAATTGAAGTAAAATAATTGAAAGAAGCATTAAATTCTTATCAGGAAATAAAACATTTTCTCATATGTGCCACAATTATGAGCACCCTTTCATTTACTATTTTGTGTAGCCTCCCTTGGCCAAGATAACAGCTCTGAGTGATAAAGTTGGTGCACTCATGAGATGGGATCTCAGACCAGTCTTCCCTGCAGAATCTATCAAGATCCTTGTGGACTTGCTGCTTCAGGTCATTTTCGTGATTTTCCTTGAGAGTCAGGTTGAAGAGCTGTAATGGTCACGGCAAAACCCTTATTATGTGGTCGGTGAACCATTTTTGTGTAGATCGGAGGTGTGCTATGGTTCATTGCCCAGCTGCAAGGGTCCACCCATGGCTCATTTTTAGCAGCCAACCAGAAGCTGTTAGATCTCCTTTCAATATCTGCTGGTATTTGATTGAGTCCAGGATATCATGTGTCCCAACAGGATGCCCAGGGCCTGTTAAAGAGAAACAGTCCCACAACGTCAAAGGTCAACCACCATCCTTCACACTAGATGTGAGGAGCTTCTCTGATATTTGATTTTTGTAGTCAAAAAGCTCCATTTTGGTCTTATCTGTCCATATAATCTGGTCCAATCGAAAGTCAGAGTAACATTTGGCAAGCTGTAGGTTTTGTTGTTGACTGACAGCAGACACTTTCTTCGCCCCCCAGCAACCTTCCCAAACAACTTGTGGTGATGTAAGTGTTTGTTTGATGGTAGTTTAGGAGTCTTTCCGAACACAGGATTCTACCTACCTCTGCAATTATCCAGCTGTAATCCTTAGTGATTCCTTTGCCAGCCAAACCATACTCTTCAAGTTGTGTGAGGTCAATGCACACGCAAGTCCTCTTCCAGGCTGATTCTTAACGCCTCTTGTCATTGTCACGCGGTAGTGCAGTGGTCAAGTAGGCTTGACTTGAGATTGTAAGGTCCTGAGTTCAAGCCCCAGCCATGGCCTTCGTGGTGTGTTCTTGGGCAAAAAACTTTACTCCCACACTCCACGCCTCACACTATAAATAGGTACCAGAAAATAGGCAGGGACACTTGTCTAAGAGCTGGGGGGATTAGTAATCCCATCCAGGGGGAGTAGTAACACTCCTAGTTGCTGCATGCCATGGAAACCAGGGTTAAGCACCGGCCCGATGGGCCAATAGGCTCGCACAGGCTTATTTCTACTTCTTCTTCTTGTCATTTTAAACTTCTCAGTCATTGCCCTGAGAGTGGAAATGGATATTTTTTTTCATGGAAATGTCCTTATATCCACTTCCTGATTTGCGCAGCCCGACAATTTTTTTGTGACATATCGTCACTTTGTTCTCGGGTCTTTCCCATAGTGATAGTGACTTGGGCAATCTGGCCAGTGTCCTCTCACATTGATACCCCAGTGAAACAGGAAGTCAAGGTTGACTACTTTATGGTTCCTAATTAAACAGGTGAACAAAAAATGTAAAATGTGACTGGAAAAATTCTTCATTTAGATTTAAATCACAAAACTGTCTAGAGGTGCCAATAATTGTGGCACACATGTTTTAGAGAAAATCATTAATTCAAAGTCAAAATTTTATTTAGAGTGAAAGACCAAGGGGATAAACAGCAAAGACATAGTTTTCACAGTATATTTTGCTCATATTCACAGAAAAATGCCAGTAATTCTGGAGAATACTATAACAAAGTATTCTGGATTAATAATCTAATGTCTATCTCTGAAAAATTCAAGAGTCAGGATATTTATCTGATGTCATATTTAATTAATTTAGCAAACACAAACATTCTCATAGAAACTATCAATATGGGTAAATTATGCCTAGTGTTCAAAAGATACGCGTAAGCAATAGTGCACAACCTGGCTAAGAATATTCCCAGACCAGTAATGAAGAAGTGATATTATAAAAACACATGCACAGGTTAATCTAACACTAATATATCAGATATATGGATGATATCCTGAATAAAATAATATTGAAAAATAAATCAGATATAAATATTGCAGACTCATGAAAATATATTTGAATATTAGTTGCGGCATGTAGGCCAAACATGCGGATGATAGGGAATTATAATTTTGAATTATTGTGTTTCAAACTAGTTAAATCTGAGGGACCATTTATGTTTCCTCCTACTTACCTGTCTAGATGTATGTGAGATTCATAAGATTACTTTATAATAGTCCAGTTTCAGGCTTACGTTGCTGTAGAATCCGTGTTGACTCATTTCTTTAATTTACATACAGGGTGAAATAACATACACTTCCAGGTCAATTCGCACATAGCATAATGATTCAGTCAAACAACAGCGAAACATTACCATTTGGTGATAAACATAAGACGATGTTTCTACAAGCATTGAAGAAAATGCGTTGCTCTGTCATGCAAATTAACATTTCTTTGAACGGACTTCATTTTTACACGATGTATGGATTTTCGGATATCTTGAGTATTGCATTAAAAATTCTCCAAGAGCTGTTAGTAACAATATCCACTAGGGGGCATTGTGACACAAATAAAAAAAAACTGTGGAAGAGGAATACGAAAGTGCGCTGACGAAATGCGATTCTGAAAGGGCTTCTGCCATTTGCGACCTCTGTGACATTTGTGGAATGAATGCCAAAGTATTACTTATTGAAAGCAGTTGATGAGGCTATTTTCTGACTGATACTACTCTATAATAGATTGGACGCCAGTAGAGAATAAGGTTATTGAGCAAATAAAACGTGTTTGCTTTGAGCTATGATGCCAAGTTAACCTTCCTGTTTCAGGCTCGTCTAACTGGCAGGTGCACTAAAAGCTATTTGCATTCCTATTTGCCTATAACTTCCCCACGTATTTTGTAGATCAAACGTACTTCAGGAAACATCATGATATGCAAGATTAAGATAACAACATGCTAAAACATGCGCACAGTTACTTTCCCTTGACCAGTATGAGGAACTAAATCAAGCATGCCGTTGTCTAAAGTCTGTGCGGGTGTTTGTGATTCTTTTGGTGAGGTGTTCATTAACTGAGAAAAGAGGATGATTCTTTTTGTTTTTTTACTTTCTGACTGACGCAGTTAATTTGCAGATAATTGAGGAGACACAGTTTTGACTGCAAAATTATAACCTGCTTCATCACCCACTGTTTTGTTTTTCCGTGATGAATTTCCATGCCTTTAAATGTATTTGGATGTGTGATAATATTCAATTAATATCATTGCTTCTACTGGGTTGAGTTTTTATGGCAGTGTATTCTGGTCCTTGAGAGAAGTACGTAACCCATAATTCCGACAAAGTTTTTAGGGTGTGGGAGAATATGGCTGTGTTTGGTCTATGATAGAACATGAGTGATAGATCTCAACATTTTCCAGATTTAGCTCTACAATGTGACCATGGACACAGTAATCAAGATTTTTCTGTTGTTGACAATGTAAGCAAATAATTCTCTTTGCCTTTTTGCCTGAACATTTATCAATCTATTCACACATTGTTTCTTGTCAATATGTTTTTGTAAAACAATTTAATTGAACAAAGACACTTCACAGTATCTTTTAGAACTGAGCATATGTCATTGAATGTTAATCTGGTAGGTGAAATGACCTCTTCTGCAGTGTAGTACAGTGCTTGAGTTTTAACCTGTGGTTGCTTGTGCTTCTCTCTGCAGTATTCAATATCCAATCACAATAAGGCACCCAAAGAAAAGCCACCAAGGTTTGGAGGACAAGCAGGAAGCAACACAATCTCCATGGTAATTATTCAATATACCGTTGTGAAGGCTTTTCATAGGATTGGTAATTCTGATCTTATCAACATTTCATGCATTCAGTCATGGTGATTTGCATGCTGTGTCTGCTAGCCTGATGAGGTGACATCATAGGAACCAGCGCCTTAGCAATGGAAACCAGCAATGTGATATTGTCCCACAGGGTGGAAATATTTCTGTTCCTGCTCTCTAACTTTAACCTGAATTCACCTTGCATGTGAACCGAGGTGATCCATACGGCTTGTATAGTCTGCTGGCACAATCCTGCCCAATCTGCCTCATTATTTTCAATGGGTAAGTGGTTAAACATTTTAAATGTTTGTATATTTTGGTGATTGCTGAGACACATTGAAAGAAGCCAATGCCTTTTCATTGATGTTTATATGTGGGGAGGATGCTCCTGTGCCCTCTATACACAAAACATATGCAAATATCCAGTGGTTGTTTAGCAAAAACACATCCGCACCCGTACTGTTAGCGCTCGCAGAAAGAAAAAAGAAAAGAACTCCCCGCCCTTGACTATTAGGCAAACAACACAGTCAATGCAAACCTTTACGCTGCAAAAAATAAACACAAAGTACCAAGTCGCCGCAGCCTAATCTATCCTTCTTAATCATCCGACCATCAGTCGAGAAAACCGATTAGCCTGTGAGAGTGAGAGACTGAAAGAGAGAGCATGTGAGAGAGAGAGCGAATGAGCATGTGAGAGAGAGAGAGGACATCCTGTCAATTGCTGTCTGTCTCTCTCTCTCTCTCTCTCTATGCCTCTCTCTGACATAGCAAATGAGAGAGAGGGAAGGAGAGAGAGAGAGAGAGAGAGAGAGGAGGGGGAGGGAGATCGGGGATATGGTGTGTGAGGGGAGGAGGGGGAGGCATTAGCTGCGATGTGAATGGAATAGAGACAGCGAGCGAGAGAGGAGCAGAGCCAGCGAATCAACCTGCTTCTTTGGACTGACTGATGGGACAGGGACACTGAGCTCTCCTGCACACTGACCGGAGAAGGGATTTTACCAGAGGAAAGGAAGAAAGGGACAGAAGAATAACGAAGGGAGGAAAAACAATCTAGAAAAATAATCCACTGTCAACAGAAGAGGGGCAGACAGCAGAAAATGCTACCGGCAGGAGGGGGAGGAGGAGAGAAGAGAAAGAAAGGAGCGAGATGAAATGACAGAGAGAGAAAGACAGCGGAGGAACAGGATGAAATGCAGAGGTAAGGCTCGCCTTTCGTTCTGACCCAGATTTGCGAGAGAGGGGATGCGCGGACCCCGCATCTGTGGCCGCGCGTTATCATCATCATCGCGCCTCGGTCGACTGACTATCCTGCGACGCGGCGTGTACCCGTTTGTCGCCGCGCATACGTACATTGTTAATTCATTCTGCCGTTGAAAAAAAAAAACACAACAATAACTGAGGCGGTAAGGAGATTACGCGCCCGACAACACAAAAGGGGAAATGCTTTGCGAGGGGAGAGGAAATGATGTTGGAGGTGGGCTTTTTCTTTTTTTCACCTCCCTGCGCTTCTCCTGCGCCCGCGTTGAAACGGTATTGTGACATTGACGTGAAGGCACTGCAGCCCTCGCCACGGGAGGCAAGCGGGAGAGAGAGAGGGGAAAAGGAAGGAGGGAGGGAGGGAGGGAGTGAGTGAAAGAAAGAGGGAGACGCATGAACAGGAGGAGAGAGGTAAGTGGGATTTCAGCGGAGAGAGCCTTGCGGCTCTGACTGCTTCTGGCCGAGCGCGGTGTGCGTATGGGGGGTAGATGGGGTGATGGGTAAAGTAGGCAGCAGGCTCAGGGGGGAGTGTGAGTGCGGACTGGTGACATCGGACATGATTTTAGGGTGAGATGCTTTTAGGGTAGCGGAGAAGAAGAGAGCATAAGAATGACAGAAGGAGAGCTGTGAGCGTGGAATCCAAAAGGGGGGGGTGTTGGTTTTGCGTGCCTGTGGGACAGGATGCAGGACAATATGTTTTACCCGGCCTTCTCCGCGCACAGAATTCATTTTTATTTACAGTTCTACACAATGCTGTTTCTCCTGACGAGGACGCGGAGCTGCGGTCTGCCATATTGAGCCAAACAGCGCGTCATCTTCTCCCGCTGATCGAGTGCTTAGATTTCACAGTGCTGATCTCCCTCATGCTGGCTCGGTCCAGCTCTGCAGTGGCATTATCCAGCCGCAAATTCCCTGGGTACCACATTTCAATGCACGTATTTGTGTAGTTAAATATGTCCTGTATCCTTTAAACATGAAAATATGCTGGATAGGTATAAAAAAAATGTAGATTTTTTCAAAATATTGAGTACATATAGATTTGCTCACATATTTGTACACAGAATGACATGCCTGTACTTGTGTAAGCATGGTTTTAATTCATAATGTTTGTGTATATATTATGCACACTGACCAGTGAGTGTGTGTCTCAGTTATGCAGTTGGTGCTGTGCATCTATGGCAACTGAAACATGTCCATTGAGATCTGGAGTCGGGAGAGGTTGTGCTCTGTGGCTCTGTGTTCGTCTCCTGAGCCCTCTGTGTCTCTCTGCTGGTTGTTTTAGAGAGAGATGTGACTGAGGGCTGGCCCTTGGTGCACACGCTATTTCCAATGTTGCCTGTTGGATTGTGGGAGGGAAATGCTTTGTTTGCCACCATGCCGCTGCCATTTGAGCAGGTGGTCAGTTATCCTCAGACTCATAGGCCAATAACTACACACATCGGCAATTCCCACTGGGAGCGCTGGACTGTGGAAGACTTTGGTGATAATGTTGATCCATCCCCTGATAATATTGTTTATTTGCCCTCTGGTAGTTAAGAAACTCGTTAAACTCCTTGATTGCTGATCAGAATTCTGTGTGGTCAGGTGTTGCTGGTCAGGGTAAATTTGGCTTGTTGGAAGTCACACTGCTAAACCGATATTTTGTGGTTTGAGTTTAAAGGAACTTGTGAGGTTATTTGTTCCCCGTGCGTCGAAGAGAACATTGTTTTTGCTTTTTTGAGTTTATATCCACATCAGAAGTGGAAGTGTGGTGTTGGTTTTTTTAAAGAAAATCCTGTCAGCTTTTCCGCCAGAGAGAAGGGTCTTATAGTATCGCATTTCAGGTCCCAGCTCTGAGTAAAATCATATTTTTCCTTGTACTTCGTCAAATAATCGGGTAACAAATTATTATCTTGCTAACATCTGAGGAAATATAAAACCAGATTAAGTCAGCACTGTTACTGCATTATTTTTAATGATGATTTTGACCATCATAAGGGGATACCGTCGGCCTGCTGATAAAACCTTGTATCTTCAAAATGATAAACTTTACAGGAAAGCGTAAAAAATTTTTACATTTTGCATGTAAGAATGCAGTTGAGCTGTGTTTGGTGATGACTATTTTTCTTCTGAGAATCTATCTTGTATTTTGCAATGTTTATGTTATTATCCTGGTCATACAAGTTTTTGATTCCTATAAAATTTGGAGATACAAGGTTTTATCAGCAGGCCGACAATATATTTTACTATACATACAACTGCCCAGTAGACATGTTTCAGTTTTGGCAACCATTTTTCATCTCAGGTGGTGATGAGACTGCCAATCAGAGTCACAAACTCTCTGACGTAAAGCCCACTCGAAACAGCGCATAGCTATGAAGGAGTGAAAATGAGGGACTGGAGACTGACTGGAAAGGCAAAATTGGAGTTTTTCTCCCCAAAGAGCTTCAAAACCTCATTTTATGGCCATCAGGGAATTTTCTTCAATTGTTAAAAAATAGAGGACAGGACTTTTAATACTCAAGTTAGTGGAGTTTGGAGTATCTAAAAAGGCTGTGCCTAACCCCTGTCTTTGATGTGGAGAGAAACCTGAGACAGCTTTTTTTAAGTGCGCGAATGTTCAGATAAACAAACGGTAAAAACCAGCAGGTAAAGGACAACCCCCCACAGAACTGTAAAAACACATCCTCGCGTAGACTGTAAAGACAGCTCTGCCGCATGGGTTTTCACCATTCGTGTATTGTTGTTGAATCAGCGCTGTAGTGGTCTCAGGAGAAGTGGGTATGCTCTATTAGGTAGATGGAGTCATCACTAAGGGGAAAGTGGGTGTACTCTCCAATGTATTTCAATGGCTTTTTGGCTGATAGGTGGGAAAACTGGATATTGACAGAAAAAGAGGCGGGTATACTGTCCACACCTGTGTAAACCCTCCACCACTTCACTGTGTAAAATCCTCTGTTGTTAGAACGCTGACTCAATCTGGGTCGGTCAAATGAAGTGTTGTCACTTAGTGTACATTTTGATCAATATGGCTGACTGGTGCACTCAAGTACGTGAAAGAAGAAATATAGCGTACCGAATTGCCATTGATCAGTCCTACTGCGCCTGTGTTTCTGAGATTGAAGCAGGGCATCTCCGAACTCGTCCTTTAGCTCAAAAAGATTATAGTAGTAGATTTGCAGATTCCATTAGGAAAATGGCATATAATGTTTTAAAATATTAGTAACAAATTCTGCATGATTGAGGGTTGTGAGAATTTCCTCTCAGTGCACCATATACAGTATGGTCTCTGCATGTAGAATGTATGTATGTACCTAATAAGGGCATATGAAAAGTAAAGTATATAACCAATATCATGGCTTGGCCTTCTCCATTTTGACTTCTTAGTGAAGGCCTCATCATTATTTAATAAAAATAGAAAGTGAAAGAGCCTGCCATAAAATGCATAAAATGAACTACTCTGAAATTAATATCTTGCATTGCTTTTAGCGCTACCGGCTCTCTTTTGCTACATCGTCAGTATAGACAGAGAAATAAGCTCTGCTTTATGCTTTATGGGGGTAATCTAACTCTCCCGCCTAAACCGGTCTCATTGGAAGGTGGCGTAGCTGTACGCTGCTATGCGGGAAGCTCAGTTAATCTCAGAAAATGTAGACAGTTTTACATTGTTGCTCTGCATTGGCAGAGCCCCTTCAACACTTTAACGTGATTTCATGCCGTCATTTCGCAGTTATTTGATTTGTAAACCGCAATACTGAAGCCAATCCTACCACTCGAGCCTATATCTCGCACCTTCTCTCCCATTGTCTCCATTGAGTCGTGTATCCAGAACAATGACTTGCGTGGGAGTTGGGTGCTTCGGCGGAGATGGGTCCAGGGGGAAAGAGAGGAGAAAAAGATCTTCGTGAATAAATTACCCCGGCTGAGCGCTGTCAAAATGATTCATGCTTGATATTATGCTTTCTGCTAATTAGAATTTCAGTCTTTCTCAAGCTCAAATGCCTTCAATGGCCCAAGACTCCAAGTCGTTACGATAAATTACTCTTAATGAATATTAGGCCGCCTGGGTGGGTTGTGTGCACACCGGAAAACATTAAACTCCAAACGGACAGACATGTACAGCACATACACAAATATACGCAGTTGCGCAAGTCTGTAGTCACGACTGCACCACTCAAGGGGCCTGTTTCTGTGTGCTTCTTGATGAGCTGTCGATGACTATTGTTTTGACACAACAGTTGGCGTTACAGAGAAACTGTAGTCAGTAAATTCTAGAAAGACATGCCCTATGATGGTTTTGAGGAAACCCTTTAATGATGGTGTAGTTAGCCTCCGAGAAGTTCAGCTTTCTAGACCAACCATAACAAAAGAACTTAGCGTCACCAGAAAGGTGTATATGGCCATATGTTTCTTTTTTAACCAGAGTAAATTTGAGTAAGATTCTTTGCTCAAGCATTTGAGTAAGAGTGTATTTAAAGAAGACACCTGAGACATAAATCAATAAACCTCTCGCATCAAACATCCAGAAGACCTTTCACACTCTCTGCTCCCGCAGACTGCCTCAAGAAAAATAGGCCACGCTATCCTGATCAGCCAGCTCTAAATGGAGGGCATGGTACCGCAGCAGAAGCGTCAATGAATTTTAATGAATTTCAAAAGTCTTCTTGAGTGCACTGACACCCAGAATAATCAGCACTATCAGTGAAAATGTTATATGTAAATATCTCACTTTAACATATTGGCAGAAAATATGAGAGAAAAGCTAATTTGATGGTGCCTTCTGCAGAGATACATCATTAGCATGATCACCCTAACAATTAGCATTATAAACGGCCTATTATCATGTTGATGGAGAGTGATGTTTTTCTACCAATAATTGCACCGGGACAAAGAGCGACTGAAACGAATATGGCTTCCACTTGAGGTCTGCTATCAGCCGCGCCACGGTCGTTACCATCCTCCCCATCCTGGCAGGTCACCCCGAGATACGGCACAAGGCGCCGATGGCCTAATACGTCACTCTTCTGAAGCAAAGCACACACCTGAAGTGTGCTCAGCCACTTCCACCACGTGAAAACATCCTCAGATTAATATTTCCGGCTCTGGGCAGACGTACGGTGGCTGAATGTGTGATGAGGAAATGGAGGCGGATAAACAAAGGTGGTCAGACAGTAAGAGTCCTACCAAGTGCTCTGTCTTTGTAAAAAATGGGTCGAGAAACAATACAGTTTTTTGTTTTTACTAAATGAACGCATTGTTTTCTATTTAGTGTTGACTACCTGACAGAACGATTCATAGGATAACACACTGGCTGAGGTAAAACTAACATAAAATGCGCTGCTGCTGATTAGTCGCATGAGTGTAAGGCGAACAGTTACTTGATTTTAACACATCAATTCTAAGGCCCTGTCCACACGTACACGTGTACTTTAAAAAAAAAAAAAAAAGTATCATTGTCTATGCGTTTCAGGCTGTCGTCTACTTGCAATCTGCGTTTTCAGTCACTCAAAACGGAGCTTTTGGAAAACTCCTTCAGATGAGACATCCAGAAACTCTGTTTTCATTGATATCTAGTCGGAAAATTGATTTTTTGGCTTCTGAAATTAGGGCGGGCGCCTATAGTGAGTTTCAGAAGCTTGTGATTAGCCTACAAGGTCTCTCATTAAGACCTAGTCCAT
Source organism: Gymnothorax reevesii (assembly GCA_029721435.1). Lineage (NCBI taxonomy): Eukaryota > Metazoa > Chordata > Actinopteri > Anguilliformes > Muraenidae > Gymnothorax > Gymnothorax reevesii. The sequence continues at coordinate 38,140,753 of CM056590.1, forward strand.
ACGTGCACATCATGTATGTTTAAAAACGTGTTTATTCCCCATAGCTTTTCCTCCTTCATTTCAAAAACTATTCCACAACAATCTTTGTTCAAAGCAGGATGCAAAATACCAGTTAAATGCTGTCAATGCTGAGCTTGCCAGCAGCTCTTTTTCAAAATAAGCGTATGCGTGCGAACCAGGCCTTAAAATGTCCCACTCTTGGACACTCAGGAGATATCACAGAGAATTTTTCCTATCACACTGAGGAATCAAATCAAGGTGGTTGTGACAAGTAAGTGGACGTAACTCCTTCTGTATGAGGGATATAGCACATCAGGGGTGAGAAAACGTCATGTGAAGAGTCCAATGTCAGTTGACCTTCTTCAAACACATGACTACGGTTACTTGAGACAAGGAAAGAGCCAGAGCTGGTGAAAGAAGCCTGAAGATTCATGGCTGGAGGATGACGCCATGCAGATATGCAAGGCAATGAAACGTCACCACTTCAGATATTATGCATAATACGTACTAAGCTTCTCATGGTGAGCTGAGCCTCGGGCAACATCAGGTATTCAGTCAAAGCGAATTGCTGATACCCACCACTTCCACTTCGCAAGGTATACATTGCTGTATATTTCGAGGAAAATACCCGTCAGCTGAATCGTTAACCCCTCTCCACCCATAAAACCGTTTATGTTCAGTGACAGCCCAGCGCTAGATGAATCAATAGAGCAACAAACACTTGCTGCCAAAAATCCGCTGATTAAAAAAAAGAATTTGTCAGTTTCATCTGTGAAAAACATTGATGGTATTGTTTGCCTCGCCCAGAAACAATTTCAATCATCAGAGTTGGGTAGAGCATCGGAGGCTTCATTTCACGTTTCTTTTGTCGGTGTATAACTGGTGCTATAGCTGTAGGACATTACATCATTATTATTGATTTTCTTGGCAGAGACATAGGGTGAGTGAAGGGATATTGAAGGGTGTGTTCCGGAGTGTCACCAATCTAATTGTGTGACCCATACATTTTCAAGAAAAGTGTTCTGGGGCTGTTGGATGGTCCTATAAAGATAGGGATCCTCCTACATCTGGGGGGATGGGCGGGTGGTAAAGTGGAGGAGGGGGGGGGACTTTAATTAAATGAAAATTAGATGCAACATTGTGATGTCTAGTGAAGCGATTGCAACTTATTAGCGACCATGCTACAGCACGGTTGCACTACCGGCAAAACAGCTGATGAGTCATTGTTTATTTACATTACAATTTCATTATTTAATGAAATAAATAGCATCTATTGCCTGTAGGTGTCCCTGTAATCTTTTGTTTTATATCCAGTGTGCTGGACTCAGAATACAGCTGGAAAAATCCCTACAGCAACTGCTTTCTGCAGTGGAAATAGATAGGAGCTGTGATCCCTGGCTCACACATGGACACTGGCAGTAGACCGGCGATAAGAAGAAATGTTAAGGCTTCAGTGCCTGTGCGGCTGTAGCCGTAGGCAGAATACTACCTTGATTAATTGCATATATGCAGTACCAGTGAAAAAGCGGGCACGTGTTTTTCAAAACCAAGTGCAGAAAATTTGCTTTCGACCCACCTTACCGCTGAGTCTACAGTTTAATGATGGCTGTATTGATTGATAGCCCGGTGCACCCAAAATCCCAGCGCTGCATGTTTTCGCAGTGTTGCCAGCTCACAACACAGAGCTAGCATTGACGCAGCCCTGCTGTGATCTTGCGGCGTGTTTGCATCACCACAGGAATTTTAAGAGCATGTTGCGTTATTAGCCCTTGTCCTTCAGGAGTGCAACGGTGCGGAGGTCGTGAAATTCGGCATCGTGGTGTTTACGGCGGAGGCATGCCTAAAATGCTGAGCGTTTGGACTGAAGTACCAGTTCCCCTTGTCCGTGGTCTGTCCACCAAGCAGTGCCCAAGAGACGTGAGCAAATTTGCAAATGATCAAATGAATTATCACTGCTGCTAAAAATAATCTATGGGGCGCCCTTTTGTTAAAACATTGACTCCAAGACATGAAAAATTAATGAATATGATGACACTTCCTATTGTCTTTTTTCATCCGTGAAAATTGAGCGCAGCCTGTACGGAGTCACACAAACTGAACATATCTCTGCTGAAACCCACAGCACACAGTATTCTCAGAATTACACTGGTGTGATCTGACTATATTACTACATCACAACTTAGATGTTATGACCACGCTATGCATCATCTCTTCTCCCGCAAGAAAATGACAAATTTAATGGGAAGGATCCAAGACTGTATTTGTGGAAGAGAAAGTAAGACAGATTCCTCTTTCATCTGTACGTGTTCTATACTCCTGAGCAAAAAAAAAAATTGGCTGAATGCTAAATGGCAAAATATTCTGCTTTAAATGGCCTTAACAACAAATCATTGGTCAGAAAATTAGTGAGAAGTTCTCATCCAGACAAGGAACCAGATTCAGGGTACAATCCACAAGGTGGTATTTATTAACCCCTCTGCACAGATTTAGGTGTACATAAATTCCGAAATTTAATCGTTAAAAAATTCTGTAATTACATTTCCAAACATCTTGCTTCACTGGAATAATTTTCCACAGTCTCTGTGATGCAAATACTCACTTATAAGGCCTTAAATAGGCTCGTACACAACAGGGATTACTGGCAATATTAGTATTCTGTGCGAAGGGGTTGATAGGAATTGGGTGATTACAGAGGGAAATGCCTTTGCCTAACACAGATGAGGAGGCAATCCAGCTAAGTTGGTAATGACTGGAGAAAGTTCCGGCGTGTCTTAGCCTAGGCCAGTGGCTGTCCCGAGGCAGAAATAATGTGTTAAATCCACCTCACCAAAGCAGGACTGCTGGACAGTGAACTAAAGGATTTAGCGGGAACACAGTCCCAATCCTGGAGACCAAGTCTTGGGAGATGTTCCTAATAAACTGACTCAGAGGAATGGACTGGATGAGGAGATTAACATGAATGCGATCCCAATTTTTGAGACCGATACAAAGGCTTGAGAGCTTGTTCCTATTAATAAGACTTCAAAGAGTAATTTTGTATTTCTCTATAATTAAATTTACCAGAACACATGGAGGGAGGGCTTAGCCCAAAACTGGAAGGCAAAAATTGACCTGTAAACTTTGTAGGGAATGATGCATTACAATCCAGCCACCCAACTGAATAGAAAGTGAACTTAAATGGACCAGACCTTCACAATAGGAGCAGAGCATACAAATGACAACACCTTGGAGCAAGGGGGGAAACAAGACAGTAAATCAATTAAAGGAGAAAAAAAAAAACAAAAAAACACAAGCAGGCTGTTGGAAAGGGGAAGGATTCAATTAACAGCACACTGGGGTTGTGACAGTGGGGATTAAAAAAATGCACTCCTAAAATTGTCTGTGCCACTATTTGCTCTTTAAGTTTTGCTACAGTAAACTGTTTGGGGAAAAAACTGGAATCTGCTTCACTGTGAAGTGTCAGTGAATGCTTTGGATTATAGAAGAATATGTGTGTTGAAAGGGTTGCTTCCCACAATTGATTTATTTTTAAGAGGAATGATAAGATAAGATATTTTTCATCTTTTCTTTCTGTACACAGCCTGCGGCAACTTTACCCACGAAGCTTAAAAATCTAACGAGAAAAATAAACGAGAAAAGCTTTCCCATTCTAAGCTACTTAGACAATTTGTTTCATTCTCGCTAATTTCCTGACCAATGATTAGACCATTAAAAGTTTCTTCTTTCGCCATTTTGGGCCATATTTTTGCTCAAAAGCTATACGTAGCTGCAGGGTGCGAAACCGTGCGATCACCAAGAGGTCAGGAAAGGGGGAGAATTGTGCAAGGGGGCGACTCTAGAGAGTTTCACTAGCCTGCAGCTCAGTAACATCACAGTTTTGGGGGATCAGTTAGATGGCTGAGATCCCCACTAGGAGACCAGCGCTCAGATAAGCTCCCATCCCTGTCTAATCCTCTGAGATGACTGATCTCAAAGGGAGGGGAGAAGAGAAGGGAGGAGAGCAGCAAGAAGGAAAAATGAAAGCAGAGATGGACAGAGGAAGGATGGAACGCAGCTAAAGAAGAGGACCAGAGGGCAGTATGGAGAGAGAGAGAGAGAGGAGTCAAGAGACGGAGACAAAGGAAGAGCAGCAGTTGCTCTGACGCTCCTCCCTGTGAGCCCTGCGTTCACTCACACATTCAGCCCGGCAGGGGACGCTTCTCAGATCATTCTACCCACGATGCATCAGCACCCAGGATGGGAGGGTTTGGTGGGATATGTCCCGCTCTCTCCCTGGAGCTGGGAAGCAAAGATGGTCCCAGGCCACTCTGACTTTTTCAGACATACTTTTCCAAAATAAGAGCTCTTTGTTGTCCAATTGTTTCTCTTTGTTTTACATCCCCTATGGGGGAAAAAACCTGCTGTTGAGAGATGACAGGTATTTTAGGCTTTTATCCTTTCCTTGAAGACACCTTCTGTGGGTCTAAAAAATAAGACTTTTTTTTTTTTTTGAGTGACAGGAAAATTTGTTACCATGATTACAGACAGGTTGGGCAAGTGGCCCATATTTTGAAAGCTTTAATTATCCAGGGATCGTATGACTACTTTAAACGTGACCCAGGAGTGTTTTGCTCATTTGTTTGCAAAGAGGAATTCGGTTTCTCAGGAAAACACGCGTGGGAAAGGATTAAATTTGTATCTGCGGCCCACAGCCTCGGCACTCATCAGCAAAATTGCTGATGAAATGTCATTTACCTGAGAAAAGAGCCAGCGACAAACGCCCCTGCGGTCGCACTGGGGTGGAAGCGGAAAGACTTTCACACGGGAGAGTGCAAAAGGGGTACAGAGAAGTGAATGGCTTGCGGGAGAATTAGAGAAGTGGTGCTCAGTGGTAGTAAAGATGTCATTTCTGCTCTCTTTGTGTTACGTGCTGACATCCATCTGTGCCAGCTGAGCTTTTTCCATTCGCGTGAGGAAGGGCTGCTTTTCCTAAAGGGCCGCCAAGGCGCCTCCCCAGCCAATATGGAAGAAGAGGAATGTACAGTCATGTTAACATCACAGCACGGATGATGGTCTGTGTGATGTCACTGAGGTCGAGTGAGTGAGTTTGAGGTTGGGGGGCTGGGAGGTTGGTGATGATTAACCAGGGTGGGATTGTGGATGGCAGACAGTACCCAGCCTTGCCCCCCCCCCTTCCCATTCCATTCTCTGGAGGAACAGAAGGGAGGTCCAGCTTTTCTGCTGATGAGGAAAAGCCCTCTCGGCCAGCTGGAAAAAAAAAAAAACCTGGCTTAATATTATCTCGATAATGCAGCAACGTTTAATATAGCAGCCGTCATTGATTTCTCTCGTGCCAGCATTTAACTTAGGAAGCATGAGGTTTTGTAAGAAAGAGAGCACGAGGGGAGAATAGATTTTCCTGACTGCGCCTTTATTATCGACACAACAGCACCAGCCAATTTACCAATTTAATCCACATCTGAAGAATCAAATGTGAGTGTTCTCTGTGTGAATCTGAATTGTGACTTTGAACCCGAAGAAGAACGGCTTTTTTGGAATGCTTCTTTCTCAGACTTCTGAGTTAAGTGTTCTAAAACACCATTGCTTTCCATTATCAGTAGTCTTTATGACATCAGCTTTAGAATGTTCCATTGAAAACATTCTAATCACCTACTTGTGATCTTCCACATCGTGAGATTAACGGTCTGAGTTGGGTGTATCCGGCAGACACCCTGGAGTGTATTTGCCTGTAGTTGCTGATTATTCTGATGTAAGCGCTGGGTTAGTGGGCTGGGCAAAGAGGGGGGCGCTGCTGAAGAGACATAATGGGTACAGTCATGAAATGAAGGGCACAGTCTCGCTCTCTCAGAGGGACAGCTGTTCTTCCTGCTTCTGTGGGCAACCTGCCACATGGCTTTGGGCTGCCCACACATTTCTGCGGGGTCGCAAAAAGGCACTGGCGAGTGCGCATGCGCACGCACGTACACTCGCATACACGCTTGCGCGCAAACTCGTAAGCACTTGCGTTAACGCGCAGGCACGTGCTGATACGCGGATAAACGTTCAAAAACACGCAAAACCGCTTAAACACACACACAGATGCATGCGGACGCACAAATGTGCAAGATGCATTGCTCACATGTGAATGTCTGCACAAAAAAGCGCGCGCACACATGTACCCAGATGCCCGTGAGCATGCATTCATGCACATGCACTTTCACATTCAAGCATAGATGTACACTCAAGCATTCACGCACAGAAATGAGCAACAACACATACGAACCTGCACATGCACCCTCAACTTACCCATGTTTCATTCAATACTGGGAATACAGCCTATAAGCCTATTTCAATAGTATTTAAGCCTCATATTTACTCTTAATCTTGGTTCTACAATTCTTTTAGTAAACAAGACGCATGAAAAAAAAAAGTTAAAAACCAATTGCAAATGAGGTGAGACCATTTTCCCAGTGAAGTAAATTGGCTTTTTGAGCAAAACCCAGCTTCAGAAAAAACTAATCCAACCGAATAATGCAATTTTAAGTCTCATCACTAGAGTAAAATGCTCTTTAAGACAAGCGCTCTTTTTTTGCATTGTACACTCTCCTCCCTCCACAATGGAGTCCTGCCAAAGGGTCCCATGCTGTGGCAGATGGGCTCCGGACACTGACCCCCACCCCTCTGATCACTTCTGCCTTTGCCCCTCATTAGGGTCATCTGTGCTTCTCCCCCTTTGTACTGCACCAGTATCCAAGCTGCTCCGAGACACGAGGAGAAAAGTGTATTGTAGTGCATGTTCGCCCACACCTGCCCACTCATGGACAGACATGCAAAGGTAAAGGGTCACCGTGTGACTCAAGAGGAGATTTATCTAATCTTATGTACCACATACTTGCCCACTCACATGGGTAGACGTACAAAATGAAAATGAATTTAAGAAGAAAAGCTATATCTTTTATTATGTTTGCCCACACTTACCCAGTCACATGAAAATTCATATATGGGGCAAAAGGATGTTCTGATACTTAAGAAAAGATGATATATCTTATCTTATCTTGCCTTTGCCCACACCTGCCCACTCACACGTACAGAGGCACCGAGATGACGGGGGACGCTTTGTGAATTCCGTTAATAAGACGAGACACATTTAATCTTATCTTCTATGCACTTGGCGACTCACGTGCAGATGCACAAAGGTGAAAAGATGCCCTAAGACTTGAGCTGAGAGGAAAAGATGTACGTGTGTCCACACCTGACCACTCACAGGTCAGACAATGAAAGATGGAGGGATGCTCTGAGAAGATAAATGATGAATGATCTGCACAATCCGCAGTCCACTGAGTCTTAACACATGAGGTCCCCGTGCTTGTATTGTGCCATGTTTTTGGAGTTGAAACTGCCATGTAGAGAGAGAGAGAGAAAGAGAGAGAGGCGCCTGTGCAGTGACCTGGTTTTTCCTGCAGCAGTGTCTCTGATGGACGTGCGTTACACTCAAACCGTCACCTCCTCTCGACGCTTTTTCTCAGCGTCTCTGCAGTAGATTGTACCCCATGCAGGGACATATTTCTCTCTGTCTAATATTCAAAAGGCACTCAAATACATTTTTGAGTAAAAACTATACATACTAAAGGTGTTTTAAGAAATTCTGTTTCGTTAAGAGAAGTGAAATTTCGTTGAAGCAGCTGACAGGAATCGGAGCACTTAAAAAGCGTTTTTGAAAACATTGCTGTTTATCTTATCGTGGTTGGCAAAGCTCACTTTCTGAAAAAAAATTCTAGATTAGGACATAAATGGGTTAATATGAATTTAAGAATATCATTCAACGCTGATTTTAATCCTGGGCTTCTTTTTATGTTATTGCAGGTCAGGGTCTTGCATTTAAAGATACGGCCAGTGTCAGTTGTGAGAGCCGTTAATAATTTATTCACCCCAGGTTATTACAAGCCTTTGGGTTTGTCCTTCATCATGTCTGCTATGGGACATAATGGGCATAATTATTTAGAGCGAGAGACTCATGCTGTGCATGGGGAGAAGGGATTTGTGGAGATATGTTTAGATCCAGATATAATATTCAGCCCGCTCAATTAAATATGAGTATTGTTGCAACCAGCAACCGTTGTGGATCTGAACTGGGGATAATAAGCCCCACCGAGCTTCATTTTCAGCTTCATAATTTTACACCATTTTGACATACGATCAATAAAACATGAGACTCTTCAGAAGGAGAGGGAGGGTGGTCGAGCAGAAGCCTGGTCTCTGTGGAGAGCAGACAGACACGCTACTGTGCCGCTCCCCGGGCGCGGAGGGGAAGTGGGGTTTTCTAGCTGGGGCCAGAGACAATGCTGAAGAGACTGCGCCTGTGGAGGCCACTTCCGCTTTAAGGACGGCGTTCACTGGCAAGCTGAACAAACAGACCTGCCTCTGTTCCGCCGCAGGTGCTGTGCAAACATTCAGATGCACATGCACACACGCTCGCACGTATAAATGCCTGCGCTTATAGATGAGTAAAACGCGCACGCGCCCGCACTTGCGGTTATTCTCGACTCTCGTGGTTGCGAGGCAGTTTTTTTTTTCATTCCTTATACCATGACAGGTGACGCAAATTAGATGCAGGCACTTTTTACCCCAATCTACTCTCGTTTTCAGTTCATGCGTCTCATCGATGCAACTGAAACTTCAGATAAGACTGAAGATACTGGGCCTTCGCTTTTGTGCATGTCTGCAGATGTTGGGGGGAGAGAGCTGTCTCCATCTTTATTGTGGCCGGTTCGCTCCATCAGTAATACCACCCAGTTCCATCCTGTTCCCCCCTACACTGTCTGTCACCTGCCCATGGAGTGTATAAATAGCTTCAGAGCAAGAGAGAGGGAGAGAGATGTACTGTGGAACCTGCTTCTCTGCTTGAGGGTATAACTAAAAGCATAAAACCTTTACAGACCATAGTTTACATGATACCGTTTGCTCTTTGGGTTTGGTCCAATGTGTTTGGGGAAGTCAAAAATGTCATTAATTACTGTAGGCTTTCCCTCATACACCTTCCATGAAACTTTACATGACACAGACAACATGACAATAACAAAAACAAACCTTTCTGCCCAACATAGATAGCTCTTTTCTTTTTCAAACCTTTATTTAACTGAGGAAAGTTCCATTGAGAATTTGTTTCTCTTTTTCAAGGACACTCTGGGAGAATTGCCAGACAGAACAATTGCAAGCGAGGAGGGATAGAGATAGACAGGATTAAAGCCCTGTTCAATCTTATGATTAAAATGTACCAAACACTTGGGTTACTTAGGAATACATAGCAGCTATACCTAGCACTTTGTCAAGCCAGTCATGAAAATCCATACTTACTATTTTGTTTAACCAGCTATTCCGCACTGTGGCCATGGCAGGGTGAAAGAAAATCTCCGAATATCTGTAATCAATTGACCTTTTGCTAATTTCAATTTATTCAGCAAAATTATTACAAAAATGCAATTATGATGTTCTTAATGGAACCTTCAAATGCCGACGAGACAATAGCTATAGTCCCTCAAAGCAATTGAGGTGTTGAGCAATGTCTTATAATGTTGACAATACATTCAAAAAATGTAATATTCCAACAGATAGGCCTGTGTAGTAAAAAAAAAGTCGACATGGTCAACAACATCCCCCGCCAATCGCGTGCTTCTTATTTTCGAACTCCATCAAGGCCTTTATGGTCTGAAGCTACTCACCAAATTTGGTTGGCCTATCTGAAATAGTTTCTGAGAAAAGTTGTCGCCTTTCTCTTGGACGGAACGGACGGACGCGCGCACACACGCACGGACGGACGGACAGAGGTCAAACCTATATCCCCCTCCCACTTCGCGTTGGCGGGGGATAATAATAATAATAATAATAATCATATTTTTCAAAGGGTTAAAGACCTTAATGAGACACCTTATTTTAAGGTAGGCTATTTACCGTCACCCTCAGCCTCCTGTGATCAGATCCTGCCCCTTGGTCTCATTAATAAACGCGTACCACTTGCGAACCTCCAGCGGTTTAACGAGCCCCCGATTCCATGTGAACACGTCCCTCTCCCTGTAATATTAACGCGTCATTATTCAGTTTGGCCGGCGAGTGAAGTAAATATTTATGCTCCGTCTCTGTGTGATGATGGTGATTGTCATTTCAGTTACCACCCCTTGGTCGCAGATGCCGTTTCTGAAACATGTCCTGCCAATTTCACTCGACCACTAATGAGCATTGGAAAGCGCATTAGCCAATGAATTGCTCCTATTACCGTCATGCGCTGTACCTGCAATTACTTCTTCAGAAATCAATGTAACGGAAGCGTTAGCGGCCCGATTTGTGGCTCGCATCGATTTGCCCCAGAACTGTGACTAATCTGTCCTTTTTTGAGGTGCCCAACGAGGGTCCCGTCTACGGAGAGAATTGGTCCATGCCTTAGACACATGCCGCAAAACTGTCCTTAGATCCGAGGATGAGATTAGATTACTTTCGCCACCCCTCCCCCACCTTGGTGACTAACCTCGTTTCCTTTCAGAATCCAGTCGACCGATTGAGTCTGAAAGCCAAAGCTCTCCGGAGACTGAATAACTCAATTAGCCGTTCGCTAACAGCATTAAAAAAGCCCAGATAAAATGCAAGGCCAGTAGGAAAGCGGTCCAAAACCAATTACTTAACAGTTCGTACCCACTCCTCAGGAGCTGTAGTGGGAAAGAGTGAGAGGGAGAAAGTGCAGAAAATACGGTTGCATTGTTTGCATCATCCATGCGTGATGAATGGAATTGAATGAGAAAATTAATAAATTAATTACCTCACAAATCAATTACAGAAATGGAAGTCTGGTGAAGGTGTATTTGGCGGATGTATTTCAGTTCCGATTTTTATTCTTCTTTTCATGCTGTGGTGCATTGCGTCTGTTGTGGTGAACATGAAATAGCTCAAATTCATGGTTATCGCTTAGAAGCAAAGAAAAAAAGCAAGGTTTCTCATCACTATTAAGTATATTTCTAAGTATTGTTTTTTTTTTTTTGTGAATGACTATTCTCCTGTCTTGGAGGATGAGAAGAAAGAAATTGTGTTCATAATGTCGAATGTAACGTCTTATTCCTGTACAGTGGTGTGCCAGTGCTGTCTCTCCGTGTGTAGGTACAATATTGGCGCCTGACAGGTGTTCTCATCCAGTGAGATTTACGCTCTTTCAACAGGCCAGCAATGTTTACGGCTCATTGTTTTCTGAACTCATTCAGGGCAAGGCCCTAACTCAAGGACACAACCAGGCATCTGTAAATGCCAACTTTGAGGCGCAAGTTCCGTAACCTACTTGCTACTTTGCTGCCGAGGGTGAATGTGTTTGCAAAAGGTTAGAGATATGATAATCTTAAATGTGTCTTGTTATGTTGGAAGCAGGGATGGGATGGTATTTTCAAATGCATCTTGATCAGTTATTGCGATCTTAATTCCTCAAATGGGAAAAAGGCAATACACCCACGTACAGACTCTTTTAGCTCAGTTTGTGATCACTGATCAAAATGTCTGTGAACATACTTGAAATAAAAAAAAATACAGATTGAATTGATTTTTCTAGATAATTAGTTCAGTTATCCAATCATCATCCCTCTGGTGTAGCCTAACTAGGTCTTTGTACCTTTGGGTTTTCATTATGAGCGGAAAAGAGCAGCTGTTTCCACTGTGGCGTCCAAAAAAAGTCTGTCTAATTTTTAAAAATAAGCAATACTCTATTTTCACTTAAAAATAAGAACTGAACTGTAACTCCTGGATAATATACGCTGGATGACTAAGAGATAATCTCCTGCCTCCTAGAACAAGTTAGGAAGTAGGGTAATGAAAAGCTACGCAATTCAGTTTGATCTCCATTGCCATTCCTTTTCTCTTTAAAGTGCCGATTATGACCTTACTCTTAAACCTGAGATAGAAATAGCTCTGTGCGCTGCCTTTAATATATTGTTGGGCTGGATAATATCAGCATGTAGTTGCAGTATAAGATTGCTTTTTTAACTCTATGGTTTTTATCATTCCAAGTATCAGCCATCAGACAGAAATGCAGACTGCAATTTAATGGTAGCGGCACTCCGTTGTATTTTTCTTGTGACAGAGATGGCGTTTTTTCAAAGGCTAAGTAACCCTTTGGCGTCCACTTTGGACTGCCATTCAATTTAGCAGTTATCCCTTTGAAAGATAAGGCTATGCACCAACTGTTCACTCTACTGAATTACTGAGTGGCCCGTAAAATAAAAAATAATGGCGTGATTGCTTTCGCTGTAGGTTCCGTGCTTTTTGTATGGGGTTCAGGGGACACAGTAACAAGAAACAAAATGACTCTGCATCTAGGGATTACATGTATCATCAACAGTAATGTAGCTTTGGTAAGCCTCAATAACGAGAACATAATGCGTAACACATTAAGGAGATGAAGGTATTAACCTCTTAAGCCCCAGCCTCTTTTTTAGGTTTCTGTTTGAAAATGACATACCCAAAATGAATAGAGTACATCTCTGTTTGTGTAGCATGAAGTATCAGAGAGGGAGACATGGAAATGAGGAGAGAGGGTTGATTTTCTGACGCTACTCGGATTTTGATATTTGAACATTAATATGCTTGGCGTTTGAGTTGTGCTGGGTGTATGTAAAAATGACTTACATGTGCTTGTAGCAGAGGCTCTCCTGTTTCATTTGATGTGTAATATGACTATATTGCTACTTACTTAGTGCGGCGTTGTAGGTATTTTGCTGCGGTGAGTCTGAGGTTAATGATGCAATAAAAATTGCTCTGATCAATATCAGTAGGCGTGATTTGTTGCCTGGAATGAGGTTAATTAGCTCAGTTATCCAATATTGATTATTTTTACTTGACAGCAAAGGACCCAAGAGAAGTTGCACAGTGGGACGCGAGCAGTTCCTTTGCAAAGAATCTTGGGAGAGGCTGCACTGATACTGTCCTCAGTGCTGTAGTTCCTCTGCAATGTTCTGCCAACGCTCTGAGAATATTGTGTGCTAGATATCTCCAGAGAAGAAAAAGGGACTCAGAGCAGCTCCGTCCAGTAACGTGGCAGGATAAGGCGCTGATGTTCATGTATCTGCTGGCAAGGGAAGCGCATGAGACCTTCAGCTCCCTCTGAAATCACGAAGGTCGAAGTATAAGAACTCATCACTCATTCAGAACAGTTAATCCAGTATTTAATTTGTTAAGGCATTGAGGACATTAATATTTTGACATTGACAATGTTATTGGTATTTTAGCTTAACCATAGAATGTTGCAGTTGAAATTAAATAATCAACATGAGCTCAATGTGCAGACTTTCCTGTTTAAAGTTGAGGATACACACATCAATACTGGGTGGATAGTGTAGGAATTACAGCTCTTAATAAAGCAAGCCATTATTTGGCTGAAAAAATCAAAACAAGCTCACCAGAGAAAATGCAAGACCATTAGGTGTGGTCGACTGAACTATTTGGTTAATTCTTAAAATAAAAGAAAGCAATAATGAGCTCAGGAATTCAAAAATTTCAAAGAGTCCACGAATAACAACTGTCGAGGATGACAAAAGAAAAGTTTTCCCTTGTTCAGGAAAACCCCTTCACAACAGCTGGCCGTGTCAATAAAATTCTCCAGGAGGTAGGCGTATTAATCTCAAAGTCAGAAATTAAGAAACAATTTCACCAGAGTAAATACAAAGGGCGTATATCAAGATATAAACCATTGGTTGGGCCAAATACAAAATCTACCCCAAAACATCTAATTAAACCTGTGTAGTTCTGTTACAACATCCTATGGACAGATAATGTAAAGATCTACTTGTACCAGGTAGAGAAAAGGGAAGTAGGGAAGGAAGTTCTCATGGTTGTACTGACTGTATAACACACTTAGACTCTGCCAAATGCTCCAGAACTTATTGGAAAATGCGTCACAGTGCAGTCAGACAATAACAAGGAAGCATTTTGCCGAAGCAACTCAAGATTGTTTCAGGCAAAAATGTTGAATGTTCAACAATAGATAATTCAATCATATGACCCGAATCCAACAAAGCATGTGTTTGACTTCCTGAATGCAAAACTGAAGGCAGAGAGCCCACAACAAGGCAGGAAGTGAAGACAGGTGCAGGGAAGGCCAGGCAAAGCATCACCAGGGAAGAAACCCCGTGTCAGGTGATGTCCATGGGTTCCAAACTACAGGCAGTCATTGACTGCAAAGTATCTAATTATAACTATTTAATTGATGATTATGTTAGTTTGTCCAATTACTTTTGAGCCCTTGAAACTGAGGGGGGCTGTGCATAGAATGGGTGTATTCATACATAGTTCACACAAAACTTTTGACAAAATCCTTAAAATGACACTGAGGGTCTGCATGTCAAGCGCATCTTTATTCTTTCTTCTGAAAGCCATTGTTGCAGCGTACAAAGCTAAAACAATGAAAGCTGTGTCACTCTCCGAATATTCATAGACCAAACAGTTAAGGCACCCCTCTGGGCACCGTGATTAGCAAATATCACCACTGATTATGCACGGGAAAATCTAAGTAAAATTGATACATAAATGTGAGCGAACAATGTGCTCTAAGTATCGAGGAGATAGTAAAGCCAAATAAGCTTTTGAATGGCCGGCAAAAATGGCACCCTGCTGGGGCTGGGGTGTGTAAGACAAATTCAGGCAGTTCACTGCTCTCTTAACTTGCTTTGAAACCTTTAAATAATAATGAGCACTTATGGGTACTTATGAAAGCAGAGAAAGAGAGAGAATGTGTGTGTGCCTGTTGGTGAAAATAGGCATGTGTTGGTGAGTGTGTGTGTGTGTGTGTGTGAGTATGTGTGCCTTTTCATATTTTGTGTGCGCCTGTGTATGTGTGTCATGACATGCTTGAGCGTGTGTGAATGTGCGTATGTGTGTCATGACACGATTGAGCGTGTGTGAATGTGTGTGTGTGTGGGCTTGTGATACCGTGGGTGGGAACTTTGAACGGGAAGGTGGTTCCTGGAGGGAGTAGTCTTTTGTGGCCAGCGAGCAGTTCCTGACCTGGTGAGTCAGAAGGCCTGAGGTAGAGGGCGTGGGGTCTGTGCCATCTGCTGCAGGAGTTCAACTAGCGTTAGCTTCCTCCTCTCTCTCTCTCTCTCTCTCTCTCTCTCTCTCAGCCCACTGCACCAATCAGGGCACAATCGCTATTCTTGCCAAAACGTTTCCTGTCTGGTGATGCATATTTCATCCCTTCATCCGCAACTACCCGCTAGCCCCCCTAATTCCTACACTAGCAAACTTGCACATACGTACGCTCACGCACACTCATACCAGCACATAGATGCGCACTTTCACAAATTTATACACGCATATCACATATATATCTCCGCTGGATATATAAAGTTGTTCAAGTAGCATAGCATTTCAATGAAAGGATCAATGAAAAACGGTGCATTGCTAACTGTCACCGCAGCTCAATGAGTCTTGTCTGACCACGATTTCTAAGCATGTCTGGGTTACCTGCTGCAAGACACATTCTAGATGAACTTGACATGAAGGGCCATCGAACTACAGATAAACTCACAACTGTGTCATACTGTTATTAATCTGTGCAGTTACTCTGAATACCTTCGCAACACCACTCGAGCGCAGCATTTAATGAGTGATTTGATAACGCGCCATTATCGTGGTCAACATGATAATGTAGGTGTACTTTATTCCTCTGCGCACCCTGGGCATGAGGCATATCTAATTTTGAGAGTCTCAGCCGAACCCACGTTCATTACCCTGTGTTTCATAATCTTATAGCAAAGGACTGGCCTGTTTGAGCTCGGTCTGGCTGTAGCTTGTGGCCCCTCCAAAGCAGACAGATTCAAACCCACGCACCTCCCTCAGACTGAGAGGATTTGGTTCAGGGGGAAGGAAAGAGAAAAGGTCCGACCTTGAGCGAGAGGAACCCCGCGACCTTGTTCGGGCATGGGGGGGGTTCAGGGACAGGGTTGGGGCGAAGGTGTGGGGTGTAGTGGCGGGATATGATGACATGCATCCTTCAGGGGGCAGAGGTCAGGGTGGCTGTGACATCACTTCCTGCTGCACAGGAAGCAGTTGTACTGTGAAGTAGCAGGGCAAAGGAACCGAAGGCCTTCCCTGAAGAGAACAACTGGGCAGAAAGCACCGCGTGTGACTGTCTGCCTTCCCCCCGTGCCATCTAGGCATCTGAGTTCACAGTACTGCACTACAAGACCCTCTCACTCCCACAATTTAACCCTTTAAGATCACAATTATGCCATTAGAATTTGCTTAACCTTTAAATGCATGGGTACGCCTCTAAATTTTCCTACAAACTAATCTTCAAAGACTGTTACTTCTATCACAAATTGGTGCTACACAATTAAATAATATTGCCTGTAAAATTTTTGGAGCATAGTATTATCACTGATACTAGATTTCAAAATTTAGACAAAAATTCTGTTATCAAGACAAAAATCTGATAATACACAAATTGCAGCTTGACAGCATAGAAATGTTGGTAATTTGTTTTTAACAAGAAGTATTTTGCTTCATAAGAGAAAACCTAATGTTTTAACCCTGGAGAACCCACAGGGTCAAATTTGACCTCACCTAATTAGCCCCTACCCTACATTAGCAGATGTCAATTTTTATACTAAGTTAATTTTTTTCTTGAGGAAAGAAGATGTCTTGAGTTATCGAGGGTTAAAATGCTAGTCTTACTTTGACTTCAATTGTTCCATGAGAGCAGAATTCAAAATGGTTTCCAAAAATTCAGTTTTTGAGAAAAAATTTGGTAAACTTCATCGATCATGACTATAAAATATTATAGATTTTTTTTCAGGAAGATTGAAAATGTATTTATCAAGAATTGGCTGGTATATGTTTACAGTACTGTTTACAGTCAAACATTTTCATGTGCTGAAGGCTCAATTTTTCAAATATCGAAACGCCGGATGGTATTTTTGTGGAGGATGATCTGAAGATTCAGTACAGCAAATTTCGTGACAATTGAGCTAAAATTGTGGGGCAAGAAAAGTTTCATAAGTTTTACAGTTTTTGAAAAAACAGAGTCATAGACTTCATAATTTGAACTAAGTTTAAGTGGACAAAAGTTTCTTAAGTATTGGGGCTGCATTTTGGTGAAAGTTGAAAATCTGTAGCACATAAGGTTGATTTGTTGTGAATTTTCAAAATTTTGAATTTTAGAGGCTTGCTGTAGCGCCACCATTGGGACTATTAGCCTGTTTTTGCAGCTGAGGCAATCTGGCATGAGACTGAACCTTTGTGCAAAGTTTAGTGATTTTTCATGTAAGGGAAGTAGGATCTCCTAGGAAGTAGAAGAATACAAGAGAAAACAATCGGTTGCCGGCAGCTTTCGCTGCCTGGCCCCTAAGGAATAGCTTGATTTATACCTGGGGTTTCAGGGCTGAATTTAGAGAAGTGATTGAATGGAAGCTGTATATGAGGTGTAATTGAACTACATTGAAAAAAGCATTCCAAAAAACCTACTAGTCAACACTGTAAACTCAGATAGTGCGGGAAAACTCAAATGTTTTGTGGAAACTGTTTACCTAAAAAAAATTTGTAGGCCAACTTAATTGCATTATGTGGAAGGAACTTAAAGAAAATAAGGCAAATTTTTTTTAACATGTTTTTAAGTGCTGTGAACACAAGATAATAAAGTTGACATACATAATTTTTGTTGAGGGAATCGGTTTCCGCAAAACATTTGAATTCACCACACTACCAGGGTTTACAGTCAAAGTGCTGAGGCTTGCACTGTCCATATATGCCTAAAGTAATCACTGATGCACCAGAAACACATCTGCAAATGTAGCAGTGCCGCCCGCGTGAAGAATGGTATGCGAAACGTGCAGGTGGCTTGCAACATGACAGTGTTGCCATGACATCACCGAACCGCAATGAGAATATGTTGACTTTATCGAAGCTCATGTCTGAACAGTAAATTGTTGAGGTGATAAAGTAGTCGATGTGGTGAGGCTACTGACACTAGTGACGGCAGTTTGCGGAACGGTGACGGACTTGATGGCAGTGAGCCAGCTGCGGATTGCAGCGTGGGAACATTTTGTTGGTGGTTATGATGTTCTATTGCAATATGCAGTACAAACTCACAACAGGCTGTGTGCACAGACGGATGACAAATTAAAGGAAAAGCCTGAATAAATGGGTGGGAAGGCATAACAAATGCGATGATCCTTTTAATTCTCCTGCCATGATTTCAGGCTGAATGGTCCCTACAAATCAATGCGGAGTTATTCTGTGTGATTAGCTTTATATCCTATAATGAAGCAATCCTACCATGATGGGAGTGATCTCATACAGGATGACTATGGCCCAAGCCTAACAGGGCACAAGGGGTTACTGAATAGTTTTATCTGTATGAAAAATATCCTAAGCATATGTCACTACCACAATCACCAGATTTCAAATCGACTGATTTCATATGAGAGATTTTGGAACAATTTGTTCGACAACACTGTCCTTCACCATCATCAAAGCACCAAAAGAAGGAATATCTCTTGGGAGAAAGGTACTCCATCTCTCCAGAAAATCTTCACACTTGTTCATTTTTTGTCAAGGCATTTTACTGCAGTTTGTGATCTGGCAGCTTGTGGAGGCTTTACACCTTACTGAGACTGGTCATACTGATTTTTCAATTCATTTGTCACCCATCTATATTTGACTTTTTGACTTTGAAAATAAGGAACTGTTGTACAATATTTTTATTTTCATGGGCCCATACCCTGTCATAGAATGACAAAGGGGCCTTACTGCGGTCTTTAAATCCATATTTCAGTTTTTTTAATTGTCTTGACTGTCATCTGCATTCCTTCTGTGCATTCAAGTCAAAAGGTTGATAGGCTGTCAACAGATGCTCAAGGTGAAGGATCTTGAAACTAGATGTTTTCAGTAGTAAAGTAAATTTGTATAAATATTTTTTGTATGCGAGTCACAGACTTTACTTACGTATACAGATTTGTATCTTCAAAACCGCCGCAGTGTTTTGCAGTTCTCAAGTGAGCGCTTGTGCTTGTATACACAATGTACTATGCCTGCGTTCTCACAGATGGGCATGTCTGTTTACTGGGTTCAATTCCAGTGACATAGCAGATTTTTGCTGTGGCTTCACTACAAAATGACAGTTTTAAAAAAGTGCAGTGTAAGGTTGCAATTTTAAGGACATTTTTATTCTGGATGGTTCAGGACAGGGTATGAGATGAACGGTACCAGGTGCTACCAGCCATGAAAGCTTAGCACACAGTAAGAACTTTGTGGGGCCTTTGTAAAGTTGAAGCTGATATGCTGTGGCTTTAGTTATTTATTAAAAATTGAGAGCCTTTTTTTTGCTCTGAAAAGTGGTAGAACTTATAAATAAAGGAGATGAGCAACCCGTAGCTTGCATTTATCAATAACGAGAATATTCTACAACAATTGGCCAAGTAGGCAACAAAAGCTGACGGTTGGTAATATATGCTAAGAGCTGATATCAGTAGCCTAATGACTTTTGAGCAGTATTATTTTATTCAGGTACACATAAATTTTGTAGTCAAATCTTGACAAAATCTTAATTTTAAACTCTTCACCCCTACAGACACCAGTGAAATGCTTGCATCTCAGTTGCAACACCAACTGAAAAAGCACAGTTCATCTAACGTGACATTTTAAAAAACATTTTGAACACTAATTGATGTTTTAAGGTCATGTAGTTTACAGTAATTTGTCGCTGATGTTGTAATATTTTACCCAACTGTGAGCTGCAGTGCATTAAGTGGCCCCTGCAGCTGTTCACATGATGACAATGACATCGTTGTGGCCTGTTGTCTGTTGAGGTGGTGAGGAGTTTGGCCTGTTGAATGGTTGTCATTAATGTTCCCAATCTGCCTGGTATCCTGGAAAGCAGCTTAATCTCCTGGCTGCATGTCCTCTGTAATCCTTGCTTATTCTGGTGATTGAACAACAGGGAAAACATTGGATATATTGTTCTTTTTTGATAACTAAATATCTGTACATGGCCAATGACTGACCTGTTTTTTTCCTCCAGCTATTTATATCCAGTTAGAATGCATGTTGGATGGAAGTAGCATTAGTTATAAGGCGGCGATCGTGGTAATGTTTGGTATTCTCAGTTTTTCTGAGGGAATTTCACTCAGGAGATTTCTGCAATCGGTTCGAAAGTTCGCAGGAGGTAAGAGATGAACCCCTGGCTTTTTTAATGCCACTGTTTGTCCTGAAGTTAATGTCATCAGTGTTTGGCTCAGTTTGACCAGAATGACCAGAAGGGTTTTCCCTGCGGGTATTTTCTTTGGCCTTCTATGTTCTGTTGCCTCTATTTTAATTTCTGCGTTCCATCGTTAGCCTCCAAACCTCATTCCCATACAAAATGACTTTGAACCTTATGAGGATAATTGCTTTTAGAGCTAAACCTAAATCAGTAAAAAGTGTTTTTGTACTATTTAAAGAAGGCTAAATAATTATTTAATGAGCTGCAGGTGCATAGATTTGCTAAATTGCAGTGCGCCCTCAGTGCTCATCTTCCCCTCATTTTAGAGAAATAGAATATGTTTGGGGAACAAATTACGAGTCACGTAAGAAAGCTAAAAATGTGTATGTCCTTATTAAATTGGGGAAAGATTACATATATTTTTCTTCAGCGTTGTCAGCCCAGCTGGATTCCCCCATGATGCAGTAGGAGTCTTTTCTATGGAAAAACTGAGGGATCAGACCAGAGTGGGGTTAGGGGGTGGTCCTTCCAGTCTCATTTCAAATGAGGGAGTGAGAGCATTAACTCAGACAGATAGATTACACTTTTTTCCCCTTTCCTCTGATAAGCTTTGTATGAACAAAGCGACTCCAGTGGTTTGCTATTCAGTCATTTGCACTTCAGCTACTTTTATTTTTTCCAATGAAAGTCCAAAGGTGACACATTTAGCATGTGATACAGGCCCAGTATGGGCAAAATAACTACAGACTTTAACTATTACTGTAGACTCAGTATAGTCACAATAAGACGTTCTGTAGTAGGTATTACTGGTCCATTAGGTATTATTAGATGATAAGATATTGTAGAATGTACAGTGCAGCAAGCCAAGTTCATATGTCATCCCGTCAATATGAAAGTTTACTTTTGAGCTGAAGAAAATCAGCAAATTTGACAGACAGTATTTACGGGCATACATGACATGCACATGCTCCGCAATTTACAATATCTAATATTATAATGATTAGGTTTTGTGACTGATGTTCAGATAATTAGATGAAGCAATGTATCATTTCACCAGTGCTATAGTAATGTGGGGTCATGATCGATGGCCAAACAGTTGCACTGATATTATAATAAACTGTTACTGTACACTGGGTCTTGAGCCACTTGCGGTCGGGGTACCAGTCCAGCATCTCCACCGATTGGCCTCTGTCTGCCCCCTTTACCATTTCCTGTCACGAAGGGGGTGGGGATATAAGAATGACTGTTCACCCCTCACGCTTATTTTCCGGGCCAGAACTCCAAAATTGTTCTGTATCTCTCGATAAATTTTATACGAGCACGCATCTTATTGTGTAGACGTATGTTTTCATACTTTTGTCTGTCCTTCTGTCCGTGGGTCCTTCCCTCCACTGGCTTGATTCCAGGGCAGATATCTGCCACCTCCTTCTTTTCTGGGCTTGAACTCCTTAACCCTTCAGTATTTCTCAACCAAATTTCAGATGTAGCTACATCTTATTGTGTAGATGGGCCTTTTCATACTTCCGTCTATCCTACTGTCTGTCTGTACATCCCTCCACTGCATTTTCAGGGTCAGAAATCAACCGTGCCATGACAGTGATCTGAGAATTTCATGCTGCTCTCAAAGAAATGGGGGAGCTTGGGGAATTGTAAATTGGACCTGCACCTACCAACACAGAGGTGGGGTGGGAAGTTACCATATAAAAAGTAATGTCTTCTGGAATCTGTCCATGAATGCGCAAACTCATAAAAACGGAGCCAGTAAAATGGAATCTGAGGGTGATGCCTCTGGAGAATTGCGAGTGTTAAGCAGTTGCGATTAATATTTAATTCACAAAATGGAAAAATTCCTCTCTGAAACTGATTAATCTTTCAGTTTACATTACACTATTACTAAAATGACACAAGGGTGAAAACTTAACTGTTTTAATACAGGAATGAAGAATGATTTCTGTGGAGGTTGGCTCTCTTTATGAGAGCCCCCCCCCCACACACACACACACACGCACACACACTTCCCTCAGAGTGATTTCCTATGTGCTCTGCTTTATCGGCTCTTCTGTAACTTTAAATAAATACACAATCTGATCTGTTCAAATGTATGACAGCATGGATTTTTTTTCCCCACTTCCACCCTCCATTTCAATTATACATGGTCATATTACAAGCTGTTACCATTTTATCTGCCAAATTAATTATTACTCTTTCTATTTCTGATATATTCTTTATCGTTGTTATTGAAAAAGATGTCGTTCTCTGTCTAGTGAGGCCTTTTTTACCTTGAAAGAAAAGTCTGCCTTCAACGGTGTGAGATTTTTCTCTACAAATTAGCAATCAGGTTCAGGAGAAGTGTGGTGACAATTGAAATCCAAAAATGGTTCCTCTAATTAGTTATAATGGAGCGATCAAATAAAAATCGTTGCTCACATTCATGCGTGAAAACCTCTCTGTGGTGGAAGCAGGAACAAGCTACTTGTCAGTACATCTGTCAGTACTTCTATTCAGTTCTCCAAAGTGACTCGGACAGAAAGCTCCTCGGTTTTAGTAAGACAAAGAGCCAGTGTCTATGTGATGCCTTTGAATATGTTCAACTCAGAGCATCCTCTTTGATGACTTGGGGAGCATTTGTGAAACCACTGGAGACAGAATGATGAAGTAGCTGGACTGAGGCATATTGGTAACACTATTATTGGTGAATATATTTTTTTTTTATTATTGAGGCATATTGGGAATGCTATGCACTCCGTATTCTCTTGTATAGCTGCAGGTGCTGAGGCATGCCATTATTTTTATTTTCATTTTTATTAATTTTTTTGCGAAATGTGATGGACATTACCTTTGCTAAGCATTACTGCGTTTACAGCACAAATACTTAAATACTGCACGTTTCACACAAACATGGTGAAAACTTTTAAAAGAAGTATAAAATGTGCGTAATAATTTTATGCAATAAACTAAATTTATGCTGTTTATCCACAGGACTGATATAATTTTTTCTTCCCCGTCTATTGAATCGTTTTTCACTGTCAACATTGCTGCCAGTCTCTTTGCCTTTTTAATGGTATTTGTATGCAGCGCGCACGCATTGGTGTAAATTATTCATAAAGGCAATATTTAAGCAATCACGTCTTCACAGTTTTTTAAAATGCACATAGTAAATTGGGGAAAATGTTATATACACGGCAAATCGATTTCAGAGTATAAAAAGGAGAGGCATTAACATTTTTTTTTAATTAAACCTTTATTTAACCAGGTAAGACTCATTGAGATTTAAAATCTCTTTTTCATGAGTGACCTGGCCAAGAAGGCAGCAAAAATAAAAAGGACACATATAAGTTTCGTACAAGGACAGTGACACAGATATCAAAACATTTAAAAATAAGAATAAATACATAAATAAGTAAATTAGGCACATAGACAGTTTCTCATGCTTTCACATTCTAAATCCTTTAAAATTGAACCAAAAGCATTAATAGAAATCAGTTCTGACAATCTCAAGTCCTTTTGAAGGATGTTCCAGGCAGAGGGGGCAGTATATTTGAAAGCTTTTTTTCCAAGCTCCGTGCGACATTTAACAACATAGATATTCAGAAATTCACTCTATTATGAAAATGGTTCAAATAAAATAAAAAAAAACCCTGTCATATTAGCATTTTTAATGCCAAAAAACCAAACTAAAAGATAACTCTCTCAGAAATAAGAAAATGCATAAGCTTTGCTTGATGCCCTCTCAGTGACTAATGTTTTCAACTTTGCAACAGGGTTTATGGCGTTCGATGAACAGCCGCCCACGAGCGCAGCAGCATACAGGCGAATGGTGCTAGTGCTTCTGAGCAATTAGTCATGGAAATAACTATGCAAGGATAAGAAACAGAGGAATTTACAATAAATACTTGATTACATATTTGTCCTACTCATAGACGATGGCCTAACTCATGTTTGAGATCAGAAACTGTAAATTTGTAAGTGGTGGAGTGACTAATAGCCTATCGGCAGGTTGCCTTTGCCGCAGAGCCAAACATGCTCGTTATGTTTACGAAAGCTGACCTTGCCTCCGCTAGTTGACTAGTAGCTACATTAAATATACAGTATTCAGGGAGAGCAGCTGTGTAGTACTTGTATTGAACCAAGCTCATTGTCGCTGTTTTGCCTTGAAAAACATTATGCCACAGGCAATTTATGGCTACTTTATAATGAATTGCAGGTTATCAAATCACAGTGAAAAAAACAGGGACCTTTCCTATCATGCTTATTAAATGTGTGGTTAACCTGATACACATGGGGATTCACTAATGTTGGCTTGTGCTTTTTTAAAGAGCATTGTCAGTAGCAAATATTGGAATTCTGTGCTGCATAATCTGTTCCATTTCAAAAACAAAGCAATTTATATCCACTCGTCTGCAAAAGAAGTGGAAATTGTTTTTCTGCCCTTAATAAAAATTTGCAATATAATCTAAAAAGCCCGCCAATTGAACAGCAGCGCTTGTTGTGGCCTTTCTGTAACCCACCATGATTCATCAGATTATACTTAATACAATACTCCTTCCAACATAATAGCTTCAGAGCGGTTGGTAGGACACAGTTAATATACGTGATTTTGATAAGACTGAACAATCATCATTTTATTAAAACTGGAAACAGCTGAATATTGCATAATATGGAAGTCAGAAAAAAAATCATTGCTTGATGGTGTCAGATGACACTTTCAGATACACTGCTAAAATAAAGAAATTGAATGTAGAAAGAGTTTGCGCTGCTCACGGGAATAGTGTCTCGTGGATGCAATCACTGAAGTTCACACAGCAGATTATGACATATCTGTGCCTCGGATTTTCACTCCCCGCTCAGAAGTACAAAACAGTGGCAAAGATAGCGGGATCAGCTGAAAAGAAGCGCAGACACCAAGGCACAAGGTTCAGCAACATTTTTTTGTAAACATTTTTAACATTTTTCGTATTTAGATAACAGCACTTGCAGAAAAAGAATAACAGGATGACGCAGGACTTGGGAGAGCGCTTGCACTGGGGGTGGCAGAGGACAGTTGGCATTGTGAGAAAGATCAATAATACATGGCAGCTCTGACTGATTCATTTTCATACCTTCACAACTTACTTAAAAACCACGCCATTGACCTCGCACAACCAAGATAAGAAAACTGCTTTTAAAATATTGAATGATCTGATGGAGGAACCTGTACTGTTCCTGTTCTTTGAGATATGCACTTACCCACTGTGCTGTCTTTATGATAGCATCATGTTCCCACATCCTGCAACTCATTGATGCAGTTTGCCATGTTGGAGATATAGGTCACTTTTTGAAAATGTGGTGAAAAATGCCATTTTCGTTCGATAAGCCCAGTGCGGAGATCAGCATGCATTCATAATGCTTGGCAGGGGCTTTGTGAGTCACGTTTTGTGGCGGCAAGCCTAAATTTGTATTTGAGAGGCCTACAGGATCCAAGGGTATGAATTGTCATATTTTCAGCTCAGTCTCCTGCAGTTCACTGATGATGCAAAATTGAACACTCAGACAGATACCGTCAAAGCCAAAAAAGGTCATTGATTTACATTTCTACCAGAATGCTTCTTAATTTGTGCACTTCCCCATTTTTGTTTTCGCCTACTGTGACTTCGTTATATCATGCTGGCTTTTGTCATTTTGAATGCTGCCTGCTAATTAACATGACTTGTAGCATAATGAAGACATACTGATCGCAAGGACCGTTGAGAGAAACTGCAAACATGTTCAGTCTGAAATGTATTTTTCAATTTTCTCTCACTCCGAGTTTCCATACTGAAATGCTCATTTAATTCATTTTAGCTTTTGAGAGTCAGCATTGTGCTGGACCCATCTCAGATTGATGGAGAAGAGGGAAACTTAGCTCAATCTAAAATATGGTGTGTGGGTGGGGGGGTTGAGATTTTGGATTTTCGTGGCATAGTGATGGCAAACGTGAGCTTTTGCAGATCATGTTTTGCTTCAGTTTAATGTCCTATAAATGAATGAGGAGGCACATTGTAGGTCTTTGACCTTAATTCTGTTCTGGCTTTTGGTAATGGGCATTATGTAAAACCGAACAGACTGTAAACAAGTTGCTGCAATAAAGACGGTTGGAGCTCATCCCACCGTGCGTTGACAGCACAAATCTGACATTTGTGTCAGCCTGTCGTGAGCTGAATGACAGTTTTTTTTTTCTCTGTCACTGCTTTGAGTTTCAAAAGGAACCACCCAGCGCACGTCTGTTTCCCGAGGACGCTGGTGTGGTGACACAGGCCCTGTGAGAGTCAGCTGCCATGCACATCAACTGTCTGTATTTAGTACTTTTCCCTCTAGCTTTACCTGAGCATTAGGGACAGACTGATGGACCAGCTGACAAAGAGGGGATGAGAGCAAGTGACAGAAAAAGACAGGAAAGTGAAGGAAAAGTGAGAGAGGAAGCAAAGTGAGAGACGGGGTGAAGGCGAAAGGGAGGAAGAGAGGATGAAGGGAGACAGAGGGAGGGCATGAGGAAGTGGAGAGAAACACTGGGAGTGTAAGGAGACAGAGGGAAGAATAAAGGATGGAGGAAAAAGGAAAAGGTAGATTATGAATGATAGATAGGGATGGAGGGAAAAAGAGAGAGATGACGAGAGGGTGGTGGGAGAAATGACTGGCGGGAGAGAGGGCCATGTTTTTTCTGCCGTTATTTTTTTGCGTCGACTTGGGCCTCGCTGGACAGCACTGTTTCAGCACAGGAAACTGCCCCCCCACCGTCCGCTATTGTGATGGGCTGTAGGGCGGAGGTGCTCCGCTCAGCTGTGGCTTCTAGCTGGGCTATTTCTGGAGGGGGAATTAAAGCACACACGTCCTTACTCTCCCTCACACACATAAACAGGCACTCATAAACGCACACACACTCATACCACAATCACATGCAGACGTGCGCTAATACACAGAAATGTGAACGCGTCACAGACTCTCACATACAAAGAGAAACAGACTGACCCTAAAAGATCCACATATTTACACAAAGCTACCCACATATACTGAGTGGCTGTACATGGTAGCAACCTAATGCAGGGGTACTCAATCTTATCCAGAAAGAGCTAATGTGAGTGCAGGCTTTCATCCAAGCAAGCAGTTACTCTCCTGATTCTACAGCCTGGGTAAGGTGTCGGTAGCCTGGCATCGCCGGACCAATTTGCTAATGCAAATTAGTCTGCAATCTCTCGGTTCATTTTCCATTTCCAAGCAGCGTTACCAAAGGGATCAGACCAAAATGATGCTGGTTGCGCTCAGGCAGACCTACTACAAATTAGTGCAACGAAAAGTGAATGGTTCAGCACAGATGAAACGAAAGCTTGCTAGCTCCCGCTGAAATACAGTTCTCTGAAGCTAGCTAGCTACTTCTAAGGTCAATTCAAACAGCAGCTTGAATGGGGACCTGCTGCTTTGATAGTGTTGGCTTTTGAAATTTCGTCAGCTCAACACTTCCACTAATGTTAGCAAGCTAGCCTCCATAACTACCAGTAGGCAAATAGGCTGACTATATTTCCTATTCATGTGGCTTCTGGTACATTCACTGCCGGCATGAAATAATATAGTAGCCAGCATTTACTATGACCATCTGTATGCGCTAAAGTCAAATTGTGACAGCAGTCATTTCGTGAAATTATTAAAACTTTCAGTTATTTCATGAAATGACTGGTGCTAAACTTTTGTCATTTCACAAAATTACTAAAATTGTGTCATTTTACGAAATGACTGGTTTCACAATCTGACTGTAGCCTAACATATATAACACAAACAATAGCCACTTTGCTTTCCCAGAAGCTATTGTTCTTTTTTTCCTTCTGGTGATAAGCGGGGCCAGTCAGCAAATTACACTTTTGCAGTGTCTTGTCGTTAGTATGGCAAGCATGTCTTTTTTATCAACTAAAGCGATAACTGCAGTTATTTGTCCTTCTTAAAGAGAAAATATCCCATCCAGTTTATTTAATCCTGTTGCGATAGTAGGTTCAAGAAGGCCTTTCAGTCAAGCCTTTTAATTTTTACTTCATTAAAAAATATAAATACCTCAGTGTCACTGAATCATACTTGGCCCATATTAGATAAGTGGTCACGAATGACCTTAAAAAACTTTGTCGGATGGAAATCTGTCTGAATCGGAGGGGGTTCAGCATCTGCCAGAGCAAAAAAAAAAAAAAGGTTTAAAGCCGTTTTGCAGATTGTCTGGTTCATAGGTCAAGGAGTCTGAGCCTTAAGTGTCAAATTAAAAAAGCATTGGGTAGTTACACCTCCACTCTGTGAAGTAAATTGGACCATGCGCATTTCAACTTTACACACAGATGTGCCATAAAATATCTGTTACCCTCCGCTGATTATTTCTATATCTCAAAACAGCCGGATATAGCAGAGTCGTTAACAGGTACCCACCCAAAGCATGCCAGGGTTTCTAGTAAACAAAACATTCATGAGGCATTGTATGACGTTGACATTTCATTTTTAACTGTTCTTCCTCTCTTTCTCTTTGCTTAGGTGGTGGCCTGACACTGGAAACTGTCAGACAATGGGCCAGAGATGCTGACACAGTGAGAATACCAGTCCATGAAGACCAAACTGGGGAGCTGATGAGAGCAGCTGGGATTGCCTACAGCTGCTTTCCTCCTCATTTCCTTTTGTGAAATTATCGCCATTGCTCAAGGTGCCACCTAGGATTGGCCTTTGAACATTTCTGGAGAAAGGGGCTTAGCCAAAGCTCACGTTTTTGTGGCAGCTCATGTGCTTGTTGTTGTGCAAAACCGAAAACGGCCAAACAGGACACAGAACCACCCGCGGCTGTTGAAGGACCTCCGGGTGCCCTGGATGGGATCGCCAGGTCCCTGCTCCTGCCCTGCTTGTGCTCAGGTACTCAAAGTCGCTGGGCTAAAATGTGAATGTACAAAACTGGAAGACAATGAGCCGTCCGCCCTTGCTGCACGACTCATAATGGCCGCTCTCCCAGATTGTGGCCTCTCGGACCATTAACCACAGCAATCTGCGGCTCTGAAAAACACTCAAACAGACGCGCATATCAAAAGTTCGGTCCATTATTGCAGGTGCGGTGGACATCGTATGGTTCACCTTGACAGCTGGCCTTTCAAAGTGAAGTTTAGGACGGGCAGCAGAGGCTCTGCCTCATGGTGGACGTGTATGTACCGTGTACCCCCTGAGCCTCAGGCGTGCTCCCTAACACTGTCCCTCCTCCGTGGGCGTGTGCATCAGGAGCGAGGGTAAAGGCACACTCCGGCAGTGCAGAAGAACAAAAGGAAGAAGGGGAGAGGACTCCATATTCCTGCAGCAGTGAAGGTGGACAGTGGTCGAGAACCCCAGCCATGCAGTCAGACGACCTCTTCATACGCAAATTCCGCCGGCAGAGCCCGCGGCCTCCGCTAACGGGCGTGGCCTTTGAGCCCAAACGGGATGTCAGCAGCCTGCGCACGCGGGTGGTGGCGGAATGGCCGCCCCGAAAGGACGAGGAAGGTGGAGAGAGGGAGGGGCTTACCCCTACCCGGGCGGGGCTGGCCTTGCGCTCAGCTGGGCGGGGCCACATCATGCAGAGGAGCAACAGTGATGTTACGCTGGGGGACCTGGATGCCTCGGGGAAGGTTGTGGGGAAGGCGACAGGGGTGGCTGGGGATAAGGCCGGGGTGGGTGGCACAGGGTCCGCCATCGATTCGGGACTGGTGCTACACAGGGAGTATGGCAGCCTGTCATCTCTGGAGCGGCAGACTCGAGCTCGAGCTCCAAGCAGCGAGGACCCAGGTGCCCTCAGCCCCTCTGCCCTCCGCTTCAAAGACCCCCTCCTCCTCCTGGGCCTGCAAACCGCCACCCCAGAGCCTGAAGGGTTCTTTCGTGCCCTCTCCACACCGGCAGGGGACTCCCCAAAACCAGCCAAGCCCGCTAAGCCTGAGCCGCAACAAAGCAAGAAGGTCAAGCCCAACCCGCCGCAGGTTCCACCACCGACCCTTCCAGCGGACCAGCCATTGGGAGGAGCGTGGGTCCGCAACTTCGCCCACTACGACGTGCAGAGCATCCTCTTCGAC
The DNA here is from genome assembly GCA_029721435.1 of Gymnothorax reevesii. NCBI lineage: Eukaryota > Metazoa > Chordata > Actinopteri > Anguilliformes > Muraenidae > Gymnothorax > Gymnothorax reevesii. Next base: position 38,171,017 of record CM056590.1, read on the forward strand.
TTGACGGAGGCGGCCTCCAACCGCGACAGCATAGGCCGGAAAAAGAACATCACCTCGGGGGCATCCGCCGCCTCCCAGCTTCGGCCGCCCGCCGCCCTGTCCGCGTCTCCGTCGCTGGCACACGGAGGAAGCGGAGGAAGCGGGGCGGAGGACGCCGAAGCGCTGAGGGAGTCTCTGGCCCTATTGGACGAAGGGGACGGAAACGATAACGACCTGCTGCTCAGCTGCCCGCACTTCCGAAACGAGGTCGGGGGAGAGGAGCGGGCAGGGCTGGGGCGACCCCGGGGTCCCGGGGGCCTGAGGCTGAGCCTGCAGAGCCCCAACGATGCCGTATCCGTCCTGGAGGAGCCCCGGGAGAGCCACGTCCAACAGCAGGGCAAGAGCAACTACTTCATCGAGCACGCCGACCTGGGAGCCCACTACTACCGCAAATACTTCTTCATGAAAGGTGAGGCTGAGGGCTGAGAGGCTAGCATGGGGCAGCTTTTGCTGACATTCCACACAGGCCTGTGCTGCTGTGCAGCCTAACACTCTGGGCGAAATAAATGGCTAACTAAATCTTGGGGGTGTTTTGAGCCTCAAGAGCCCCTGTGTCTGCTGCGTTAATGTTTTACTCTGGACATAATTGATAAATTAAAGCCTTTGATTACGCACTGAACTCACCTTGTTTCTTGGGTCTAAAGTGAAACAAAAACTATACAAAACAGTATAAACATTAGATTGATTAAAATGGTCGCCTCGTACCATTATAACTGCTAAGCAGATTCAAGGAATTTTTTTTCTAATAAGGACATTCAAACGGTTCTGAATTTCCAAAGGTTTACAGTTAATACAATATCAGACGTTCCCCAGGAGACATTGCACTTTGCTTCTCTTTGATTTTTTGGTTTAATATTTAAACAAATTTATATTGATTTTACCTACATTTTTGGAGAATGGAAATAATCAATTTACTTGTTCATTGTGTGACATTATTTCTTTTATAATTAACTGCAAAATGTAGTTCAGTTGCCTAATTTTACATTTTATTTTTGACTTCTTCCTATTCAAGTCTTGCATTATGTATCTTGAGGTTATTTACAGAATTTAAAACTGCTTATATTTCACTTAAACATGGAAAAAAAACAGTAGTAAAGAGTTCAATTATTTTTGACAGGTAGTGTAATTATAAAAAGTTCCATGAGTGGGTACAAATTTTCCTGACACATGAGTGATGTAATGACTTTTTCTAAGTCATATTATTTACAGTATTTGAATGTTTAAATGCAGCAGCTAGATAACCAGTGGGATTCACTACACTTGTTTTACAGTCCTGCCATCTGAGTGGCTACAAACCGAAGGGGAGAAGGTTCAAGAAGGTTCAGTCAAAGTTCAGATACTTGGACATTGCGTACATCCTTACATAGCAGGGAAAAGAACTGGAAAATATACCCATTATAGTAATATATGACTAGATAATGTGCAGGGTAGGGTCTCTCTGGCTTGTCTATGGGAGTCTCCCACAGTAACTGAGACAGTGCTACAATCAAAAGCCCTGAGAGGTAGGACTAATGAGCAAAATATACCAGTTGCAAATATTAATATAGCACAGGTACTAAAATACATGCTTCGGTTTATTATGAGAGAGAAGCTCTCAGGGTGGCACCTCTGCTCTTTTAATGAAATTATAGGTATTTTCTTTTATACTTTATTTTTTTTTCTCATCAAAATATTTTGTCACAAGTGTCATTTGTGCCTCTCGGGTTGCCTCTGAAACACCTGCAGCCAACAGCAGAAGCACTTCAGAGGAAGCGTGTGTTTTCCATTCCGCCGAATCATTTCCAGTGCTTCACTGAGCATTTCCCCAAGGTTAAACGATGCCAGGGCGGGTAGAGGAGAAGGGGTGCTCTTGTGGACACTCATAGCCTTTAGATGGCTGACGTGCTTAGAGGGCTAAATGCAGCGAGCGGCTGGGGAAAGGGACGGCAGACTCGCTCAGAGGACAGTTATCAAACACCGTGGCTAAACACCATATGCGTATGTGCTCATTTGCATGGGAAACGGGGACAGGTGTCTTAATGGATTTTGGCTCGCTCTCGCTTGCTGGAGGGATTCTAAGTTGCACTATTGCATACTAATCTATATCATATTATTTGTATATTTTTATACCATGTTTTTAATTATACTGTTTATGCTTTTGTACGTTGTCTGTGTGATTTGTTTTTTTATGTGTTTCTGAGCTCTTGCGCCCCAATTCCAATGTGGTTTTGCTACAAATGGTAAATAAATTGACTCTGCCTGAAGTCTGAAACTCGCAATGACCTTCCTCGTGGGATGGTGAGTGTTATGATTAGCTATGAGTGAACAGGGAGGCTCTTAGAGCTATAATGCTCCCTCCACACAGATCACCAGAACTTCTTCGGCGTGGACGAGAGGCTGGGGCCGGTGGCCATCAGCTTTCGCCGGGAGGAGAGGGAGGGGTCAAGCGGCGCCCAGTATAACTACAGAATCATCTTCCGTACGACAGAGGTGACTGTGGACACTGACGCACTGGCCAACCTGCATAAAAATATAAAAAAATTATGAAATCGCCCTTAGACACGTGCAGAGATGCAAACACATGCGGAGTCACATTCAATCAATCTCTGATACATGCAGTCTCAGAAATACATACAGATTCGCACACATGTGGACACTGGACACACATGCAGACAGGCTCACTGACAAAGTGTGTAAACACATAGACAGTTGCACAGACTCAGGCAGATATGGTGCACACTGACACAGATATATTGACGTACCCAAGCAATGACACGCGCGCACACATAGAGACACATGGATTTGGATGTGCACACGGGCACAGACACATATGAATGCACACGTGCTGATGGAGAAGGCGGACTCACATGCACACACAAGTACACAAACACATAAGCACACTAGTGTATAACTAAGGCTTACACATATTGATCGACACAAGCACTTCAGTGTACTGTGTACATTTTGCTCGTAGTGATTCCTTCCCCTAATCCCCTGCATTTCCCTCCCCAGCTAAAGACCCTTAGGGGCTCCATCCTGGAGGAGTCGGTTCCCTCGGCGGCTCGTCACGCCACACCGCGCGGCCTCTCCCCAAAGCGCCTGCTGGAGTTCATCATCCCTGAGCTGAACCTGCACTGTCTCCGCCTGGCCTCCACCTCCCCCAAAGTGCGGGACACCCTCCTGAAGCTGGACGAGCAGGGGGTGAGTGCTCCTCTCCGCAGGGAAGGAGGGAACAGGACAGGGGCCCTTCAAACTCTGATGAGTCTCCATGAAGCATCATAAAATGGGCGGGTTTCTCAATCTTAGACTGATTCGAGGTTTGTTTAAAGAGTCTCCATTGAAATTAAAATTAATTGAAGGATAAGGCTTTTGTTTTGACTGCGAAACTAGTCCAAAAAAAAAAAATAATGTCATTATTTTTATTTTAAGTGATTTTCAAAGGCACTTTACAGCTGAGGAGTGTCAGTAAAGGAGTCACAGCATCAAAACCCAAGATCAAAACAGCAAGTATACCAGGGTGGGGAATGAAATAAAACAAAGGATGTGATGCCCTAAAACATCACAGGAACTGGTGGATTTAAGAGGGAGCGATGACAGCGGCGGAAGGATAATATTGTTTTGACCAAAGTGAGATTTCATGTGAAGCGTTATAGGGACTGGCAGGACAATGATGCTGTGATCGGGCTCGTAATGATGATGAAACAGCAGTAACGGTGCCCTCGAAACCCCACCCCCCTCCCCTCCCCTCACCTCCCCAGCTGAACTTCCAGAGGAAGGTGGGAGTGATGTACTGCCGGGCCAGTCAGAGCTCGGAGGAGGACATGTACAACAACGAGAGCGCTGGCCCCGCCTTCGAGGAGTTCCTGGACCTGCTGGGCGAGCGCGTGCGACTGCGCGGCTTCGAGAAGTACAGGGCGCAGCTGGACACCAAGAGTCAGTATACAGCAGCGACGCAGACTCGTCACACACATATATTGTACTGCACATGCACATGCACTCACATGTAGACTCACACAAATGCATGCAGATGTATACGCTCAAGCAAATGTACATGCTGGGCCACAAGCACAAACTAATAGGAACACGTACACATGTACAAAATATTATACACTCGTACCAAAATGCATGAAAATATACTCACACCTGCTCAGGCATACAAATATACTACGTGTGCACACTCTGCCAAACTTATACATACGAGTACATTCACAGGCATACACTTCTACTTGCAAACTCACAAATGCACATTCACAGACATGCTCACGCACATACACACATACTGCACGTACACACACAAGCCAACATGTGCTCACACAAGCATATGCACAGGCCAACACTTACTCATGCATACTATACGCGCACACACAGTCTCATTTACCTGCGTCATACTGACAATTGTTTCTGACACATTAATTTCTTGCGCAGTTGCATAACCCAACCCAAGAAAGCCCCGGAAGATTCATGAATTAAATTGCGGTGAATTGCAGTTACAGTGCCCACAGTTCTATTAAGATATCTCTCAGATGAATGTGAATCTTTATCTGTTCATTAATGTGGCCTCCTGTGCAGCCGACTCCACTGGTACCCACTCCCTGTACACGCGTTACCAGGACTACGAGATCATGTTCCATGTGTCCACCATGTTGCCATATACTGCCAACAACACACAGCAGGTATGTTAGCTTACACCAGCACATTTCTCTTCTCCAAATCATGTGCCCACAGCCTTGTAGCTCCCGTCCTTCTTGAAAGCCAAACCGAGTCACCTTATGTCTTCATGAATACATAAATCTTAGGCATATTATTGGCATTTTTGTAGAATAACTCTTATTTACTCTGTGTAGTTAAGTATATAAAAATGTTGGATTGTTCCTCAAGCTAATTGGTATTTCACACATAATTAGAAAAGAATGTTTCTAATGTTATTACCCGGCTGGCCAGTGACAGCTCTCACTAGAAAATTCAGAGTAATTCAGCAGAAAATTAATTCTCCTTCTGTATTTCTCTCACTGCCTCTGTCTGTCGCTCTCTCCCTCTCAGTTACTGAGGAAGAGGCACATCGGCAATGACATCGTTACCATCGTCTTCCAAGAGCCGGGAGCCTTGCCCTTCACCCCCAAAGCCATCCGATCTCACTTCCAGCACGTCTTCATAGTCATCCAAGCCCACGAGCCCTGCACCGAAAACACCTACTACAGGTGAGTGAGGACTTGGGTTTTGAAACCATATTTTACTATCCATCCACGCTACCCCACACATCCTCTCCGCGGTGCCCTACTACCTCTGCCCACACTGCTCTACAGATTATGTCCTCACTGCCCTGAAGATTCTGTCCTCACTGCCCCATAAATTATGACTATACTCCCCAAAAGATTATGTCCTCACTGCTCCAAAGATCCTGTCTACACTGCCCTGTAAATTATGTCCATGCTGGCCAACAGATTATGCCTTCAGTGCCCTCCAGATTCTGACCACAGTGCTCAAATAAATTTGCCTAACAGATAATGTCCACAGTGCCCCACAGATTTTGTCCGCACTGCCCTAAATATTCTGTCCACGCCGTCCTCGAGATTCTGCCCACACCGGCCCGTAAAAATCCTATCTCTGCAACCTTACAGATTATTTCTGCACTGTCTCACAGCTCCTGCCAACACTGCCCTACAGATTGTGTCCACAGTGCCTCACAGTTTATACCCTCACTGCTCCTCAGACCCTGTTCACTACGCCAATACAGATGCTGTCTATACTGCCTCAGAGATTCAGTCCACACTACTCTATATATTCAATGGTATCTCCTCATGATCTTGGGCTTAGACTGTGCTGTGACATTGTATCACTTCTCCTCCACGAGTCTTTCCTTCCTATTTGTAATCTGATGGAGAGGCTGCTTTTATGAAGTGTACTATACATGAGTGATTGTTCTAGGAAAGATGCACTGATGCACAAATGGATTCAATTGATTTTTGTTACTATCTTAGTGATACATACATATTAAATGAGTCATATGGGCTTTTGTCATTGCTGTGGATATTTTTTTTGCATACGCCCTCCCAATTTGAACTGTGAAAGTTTTTACTTTGATTATGTGGTAATTAATTTGTTTTAAAAAATACATTTTGCTAATTGTTTTGCATGGATTTTGTTTGTTTATATATTAATTCTTGAATTCAATCTGTTTGACTTCAATTAATTTAAATTGGTGTGATAATTTTTATACCAAGATGCATAATATTAAAATTTATGAAATGCATGTTATTGGAATAACAGTGTAATATTTTGTGCTGCTTTAGACAGTCATAACCCTGCAAGTGTTGCAGAGCCCCAGTTTGTGCAGCATGTGATGTGTTGCATCTTTCCTTTTTCCCTCATCTCTAAGGGTGGCAGTGACGCGGTCGAAGGACATCCCGCTGTTCGGACCTCTGTTCCCCAAGGGAGCACGCTTTCCCCGCACTCCGGCCTTCCGGGATTTCCTGCTGGCCAAGGCGGTGAACGCAGAGAACGCGGCGGAAAAGTCTGAGAAGTTCCGCTCCATGGCCACGCGCACGCGGCAGGAGTACCTGAAAGACCTGGCGGAGAACTACGTCACCACCACGCCCATCGACTCCTCCACCAAATTCCCGCTGCTGTCCCTGGGCAGCAAGCGCAAGGACAAACTAAAGGGGGCTAAGGGGGCGGAGCTACACAGTGCAGGGGCTCTTGTGTGGGCGGTGACGGCGGAGGGGGGGCGGGGCGCCTGCGAGAAGCTGCCCTGTCTGCTGGGCGTGTCCGCCGAGTCGGTGGTGCTGATCGAGAGGTGCACGCGCAGGGTGGTCTTCAACTGCTGCTGCCGGGACGTGATTGGCTGGAAGGCGGTTATGGAGGGAGGAGCCACAGGCGGCCCTTCGCTAGATATCTTTTACGAAAGGGGGGAGGCAGTGTCCGTCAGTGTGACGGAAAACCAGGCTGAGGACATCCGGGAGGTTGTACAAAGACTAGAGGTGAGCTGGCAAAGACAGAATATCATTTTAAAACCAGTCATTACTTATCATAAAAGGCAAAAAGGGCTTTTGTGGCAATCACTCAAGGGTCAAATACAAGGACATGCAAAGCCATAAGATTATAGCTATCAAGTAACAAATCAAGGAATGAAAATGGAAAAATTGACAAACCTTTGTCTTATGGTTAAAACACACGGCACATGGTGTTTAAATTGCAGGTCAGTGCACTGGGAGGGCTCTTGTCACGCTCTACAAGTTGGCTGCGGCATAGAAATTGTCAAGCATAACACCCTAGACATTTTCAAATTTGTGGGTCACAATATGTGTCGCGATTTTGAGGTTTAGCATTCAATTCATGCTCTCATGGCGCTCATATACATACAGAAGCAGAGAGAAAGATCTGCCTGGTCATTCCCCTGGTTTGCTTCCTTTTTGCACTGATAGTTATCCAGTCGATATTTAGGAGAGTGCACTATTCTCAAAGGATGGTGTATGGAGGATTCTGTCAGAAACCATTTGGTTTTTGACCTCATTGTTTTAAATCAGAATTTTTTTAGGTCATCCCACATGAGAGAGTGTGGGAATGTGGTTTATAAACCAGAATGACCAATCATTTAGGAGACAAGAGACCTCAAAGTTAACCAGTGATGGGCCCCCCCTCCCCTCTCCCACCAACCAAAAGAGACAGGTCTTCATAAGAAATCAATATTACCCTGTGCGCATGGCTACAGTATTTTTCGAACGCTTACAAATGACATTATCCACTATATCCAGTTCAGGCAGGAAATACTGTCTAAGTCCATAAGAGATGAGCACTTTATCATTCAAGTGCTGACTCACTCCATGATTTATGTATGATAAGGTTATGCCTTTGAAGTCTTTCCCATTAGTAGGCCATGAACTGAATGTGATTTTTGATACATTTCTTAAGAAACACAGTTTAGAGGTGATAGATAAATGCTATTGAACATGTGCAATCCTATTGTATACTTAATGTCTGAAGATACTGTAAATAAAGACTCAAATTCACTTTTGTTTAGGTCAATAGTGGCTTAAGGCCTTGTCTCTAGTAATATTGTGTAAACTTGCGTAAAATAGGATTTGTTGTGTATACAATAAGCTAACATTGTGCTATCATTGTCTTGACATGCCTCTCCGCCCACTCAGCTGGTGACACGAGGGTGCGAGACACGGGAGGTGACCCCTCTCCGAGACGGGGTGGGCCAGCCGGGGTTCCTGTTGAGCGAGGAGGGCTTTGTGACGGAGCTGCAACGTTTTGGTTATGCGGAGAGCGGTGGCCTGCAGCTGGGTGCGCGGGTGGTGCTGCTCTGCGGCCAGCTCCTGGTGTCCCTGAGGCCCGACGAGAGGGCCGGCCTGCTGCGCTCCGCACCCCGAATCCACCTCACCGTCATCCCGCCGGACGAGAATGGAAAACCCCGCCGGTGAGTCGACACACCCTGCTTTGTGAGGCCATTCTGTACGGCAGGGGGTTACTCGAAGGGGGGCAGTGTGGGTGCAAGCTCACTTTCCAGCGAAGCTGTTGCGCACCAGATTCTACTAATCAAGGTCTTAAGAAAAGACTCCATGGCAGCCTTTTCTGGAAAGGTCCAGTGTGTGTGCAGGCTTTCGCTACAACCAAGCAGTTACACAGCAGATTCTACCAATCAACCCCTAGAGTCTTTGCTGAAGGATTTGATTAGTAGAGCCAGAAGTACTGCGATTCGGTTAGAGCGAAAGCCTGCACCCATGTCGGCCCTTTCTTGATAAGGTGGAATACTCCTGCTGTTAGTACAAGGCTAATTCCCATCGTGTGAGAAGGGAGAGGAAGAGAATCTTTCTCTAGCTGTAATAGTCGTTGTAATTGGATTATGAAGTTCACTGCAATCAAAGCTGACATGGGTTTTAACAGTCTTCCTGTCTGACACTCTCTCCTTCCAGGAGTTTTTCAGAGCTATACCTGAAAGCCATTCAGGACACCGACCGCAAGTCCGAGGAAGGGCACTCTGGGGAGGCGTGGGTGTTGGATGAACGAGAGGAAGAGGAGGAAGTGGAGATGGCGGAGGAAGATATGGGGAGAGAGGAGAGGCAGGAGGGTGAGGGAGAGGAAGCGGAGCCCTCGGGAGAGGGCGAGAGCCACGTTGGGGAGCCCAAATCTTCGGAGGTCGCCTCTGAGGAGAGGGAACGGAGCTCCCTTCTTCCCATGCCAAGCTTACCCCTGCTACGGGCCACCTCCCTGCAGGAAACCCACCCCTCGCAACCCCCCGAAATCATACCCACCCCACTGACACGCAGCTTCTCTCTCGAGAGGCATCCATCCCATCAGGATTCTCGTGAAGAGTAGGTCACCTCTGTGTGCTTTTGTCACATTCAGCAGCCATGAATATAGGCCACTGTGTATCACTTTAAGACTCCATTACCCAAAATTGTTTACTGGAGTTTGTGCTATTTTTTCTCATGACTAACTTCTCATCATTAGAAATGAATCTGTATCCTAAAAATAACATTGGCTCATTCAAGCATAGCATTTCCTTTTTCTTTCTGTAAACAATGCGTCATCAGTGGCTGGCATTAGCGTGGCTGTTGTGCTATCTGTTGCAGTATTATTATCTGTATTGCTTTTAGCTTTATATGCTTGCTCAAGTTACATATACTACAAAACTTTAAATAGATTATGTATTCATCAATATGAGCTGGTGACTGGTAGTGAGCTTAATGGATAATGCCTTAGTCTATAATATACTTGATACAGTCATGAACTGCAAAACGTATGTTGTCTGTGATACAAAAGATTAATTCAAGTCATTATTTTAATTAATTGCCAAACCACTTTAATTGAGACAAGCCACCTTGATTGAGAGATGAAAGATACCCTGAAAACCGAAACTCTGGCCCCTGCATGCTGTGAGGTTCTTCCGCTGTTGATGGGGGCTCCACAACAGCCTGTATCAGTGAGATTTACCATTTCTTTGACAGTCATACTTATGAAAATATGAGGGCTTTGACCGAGAGGAGCATCTACGAGAACATGGGGGCGTTACGGGACGCCACGCCTGACCTCATCTTGGCTGTAAAGCCCAAAGTACCGCTGGAAGAGGACGAACTACAGAAGCAGGTACACAGTTAGCCACCGTTAGCTTTTCATCTGAGACTGTTATTCACTTCTCTCCTGTGCTCTTTAACCCTTTGAGCGCCGAAAACATTTTCAGGGAATGAAAAATGTAGCTATCCTGAGCTGTCGAAAACTTATCATGCGGCAACTCATTTAAAAGAGCTCCTCTGTGGGAGCTTTTTTAAACAAGTCGCCACATGATAGGTTTTCAACAGCATCTGACTTTGATAGTAAAGTCTTGCGGGGATCAGTTTTACTTTCTGGCTGAGAGCTCAATAACTAAATACCATCCAAAAAAGTTTGATAAATATTAATCTTTTAATTTCCAACAAACTGAAATGATGAGCTGGTAAAGTGGACCTTGTGGTTAATGTGTCTGCTCTTAACATTTGAAAATAAAGTGGAGCCTACTGCTTCTTTCAGGGTTTAAAAAATATGAAAACACATTTTGGATTGAGTTTAATGTATTTCAGAGGAAACCTATACTCTCAAAACAGGTACATTAAAAAGAATGCATACAAACAAACAACAGTATGCGTCATTTTTAGTACACTGCTATGCCAAATTAAGATTGTGAAAGTACTCTTACCTTCCTAAATCAGTGTGTCAAACATGAATGTATCAGTGCTGTTATTTCAATGCTTAAAGCCACATATAATTATGCCGAATGGCGTTCCGGGGATATTGTTTTTGATCCGACCGCCACCGCCGCATTACGTGTTAACGCGATAACTTCAGTAATATTTCAATTAGAAATTTCAAGTTTTGCATACAGGTAAGTATCATAAAGAGGAAGAACTGATTCAATTTTGGACAATTTATGATTTCTAGATTGGCCACCAGGGGCCAAAAACTGAAAAAATCACTGTTTTTATCATATCTCTGGAAATATTTGTCCGATTGACCTCAAATCATATGCAAATGAAAGGTCATGACCTGAGAATGTAACCCACGATGACATTATACCCGTTTGGTTCAAAATTTTGAAACAAGGTGGAGCTTTGTCACATAAAATTCACCATTTTTGCCATATCTTTGGAACTATTTGTCCAATTGACATGAAACTATGTGCAACTGCAAGGCCATGACCTCACAACGTGTCACATGATGACATCATATCTGTATGGTTCAATATTTTGCCACCAGGTGGCGCTTTGTGATGGAAAATTAGCATTTTGGCCATATCTTCTGAACCATTTGTCCCATTGACCTGAAATTAAGTTCAAATGAAAGTCTATTCAAGGATAGGGGAATTGGAGGATTGGGGGCGTTTGGGGATATACCCCCAGCCGTCGCCTCCAACGGCATAAGCCTAGTTGTTAGTACTCTTTTTACATCCCTGTAGTGAGATGACAGTGCTGTGTGGTATGATATTATGAATTTTATAAATGTGCCAGATTACACTCTCTGATTTGGCCGTGTTGCTGCTGAAATCCTTTCAGTTTACGGGGGTGGAGCTGAGGCGAGACCAACCCAACGCTCCTCCTTCTTGTTCGGATGGTGCTGACCGCAGTTCCCGGGCCTTAAGTCTCCACAACTCCATCACCAAAAGTACGTACCGTCCCGCACTCCTTCCTTTCTCCGCTCAAAAGTATGGCGTCATCAGTGATTTTCACAGATTTTACATTTAAAATGAGTTACCGCTTGACCCCAACTCAAAATATACCCTGCTGAGGCTTACGGGATGGGTTATAACATGATAGGCAATTACAAAATAGTTGCCCGATTGCAACCTCATAGAACCGCTGTGGGAACGCTGGGATTGTAAAATTTGCAAATACTGCTCATCCTCAATGACACACCTCTGGCAAATATTTGCAGTGTAGTTAAAAATCCATTCAAAATGAGATCATTGTCAAATTAACCCATTAATGCCCAAATTTCTTTTCAAAGTAAAAGTTGCATTTTATTAACGGATATGGTGTACAATGAAGTGTAATGTTTAAATTCTGGTGAAAAACAATTATTTTTGTCATCGAGGATCCCAAATATGTATCTCATTACAAATGTGCACAGATTGTTGAAAGCATTAAAAAAATTCACCATTCTGAGAAAAAAAAAACATAATTAGATCATGCTATAATCTCCAGTTTTTCTTCTGAGTGTTGCATAAAAATGTGTCTCAGAAAAAAATGACACCCTCACCTTTTCACAGCATGGCATAGTGCTGTTGCAGATTCAAGAAATTCATGCAAATGGCGGCCCCCAGCACTGCTGTAAAGGGAGACTAGTCTCATGAGCACATTTCATGGATGGGAGTTACTTCCCTTGATAAACCTACAGCAGCTTAGCCGCAGTAATGCATTCACTTGGTTTACAGAGGTTAAAATGAGCTGCGTTCCAAAAATGGGACAGTGATCATTAATGGGTAAATATCCTGAATACCTGGCATTTGCAAAGCTGATCTCAAAATGCACGGTGGATATTTCACACAGAAATCACTGAAATAACAGGTCAGTAAGTGTACTTATGTATTTATCATTAAGAACCTTTCTTGCTCCGAAATGCTGTAAATGGTGAATTAAACACTGTAAAATACATGTCGGTATTTGTTTCATATAATTTGCCACTAAAACACTTTTACTGATAAAAGTTGCAAGAATTACTGAAATGCCAAGTGATTTCACACTTGAGATGTTTGCAGACTGTTAAGGAAATACCTGAACACAAACCTGTGAGTGTGTCTCACGCTGGCTGAGACTGAGGCACGATTTCTGTCTGTCTACCGTCCTCTGAAGCCTCTTCAGTGTCTCTCCCTCCGGCTGTTCACAGATCTAAAGCCAAAATGACTTTTCTACAGTCTCGCCTTATCTGATGGCTCACTTTACCTGAAGAGAGCTGCAGGCACTTCTCTTTGGAAGAAGGCCGACGGTATTGAAGTTATAAGCCCAAACGCAATACGATACTGTTTAAGTACATTGTGAACCAAAGTGAGTAGAAAAGAAGGAAATTGGCGTGTTTATCCCGATGGAAACCTTAGCTGGGGTCAATTTTTTCCTCTCAGCCCCGACTAAGGGGCAGGGGGGCATTGTCGTCACATGTCCGTCCATCCATCTGTCCGTCTGTCCCGCAAACCTTTGTATTTCGCACGATAACCTGAAAACACATTCGCGCCATTTTTGCTGTGTTTCTTGGTCTTGTGTACCTACAGAAGCCTATTGATTTTGACAGCACTTGGATGTTCAGTATGGCCACCACTTATATTCATTCCAAACAATCCAGAGGCTGAGGGGTAACTTTGGGGGATTATTTTTATCACTTTGTCTGAACATTATTTCCTTGTTCTTATCACATGCTGTGGGTCGTTAATGTTAGAAATGCTAATCAAGCTAGTCTTTGCTTTTTACAGTTCTGTTCCTGTACAAGACTCGGTACAGCATTCCAATCAGCATAATTGGTGCATAATTTGTTCGCTGCGAGTACAATAGGCATAATTCACAACAGTCCTCTCGTAGCAATTTCTCTAAACAGAAATACAAAACTGAAATTTCAGACAACAAGCAAAATTATGGAGATCTGGCGAACCATTAAGCATTTGTTTATTCACAAAAGTATGCTTTATAAGTCAGTATAAACAGGAAAGCAGATGAGAAGGTGCACCGCTGTACTCGAACACAATAAAATAGCACTCATGCGGTCCCATTTGGTGGGTTTGTGGAACTCAGATCAATTTAATACACTCTATAAAAATGGATGGTCCTGAACGTAGTCGTGCTCTGTCTGCTCGTGTTGTGGAAATTACACTAAAGCTTTAGCTTAGTGACAAGCCCAATGGAACAATTGCTGTTTCTATGGTTATGCAAATTTATAAACACTAAAATATTCAAAGTAAAAGAAAAAAACAGAATGTTATGATGACATAAACAACAATGAGAAAGCTGCTATAGTTGCTAATACATGTAAACAAACAGTCTTAGTCAGTCTCCAAAGGCCCGCTTGTGACAGAGCCTGTGGTCATCATCACGCAGCCAGTAGGTCTGGAATGGAGTCATATCCAACACATACAAAGTGCACCATTGTGACTGCGTCCAAATCTGGAGGGGACCCCCACACCCTTCCTCCCCCAATGTCCACACAGTATCCACCCTGAAGCCTCCCCTCCCCACCCCCGTCCTCATCTCTGCACCCCATCCCCCAGACCCTATTTCTCCCCAGCCTCCACCCCCTGCCCTCGTGCCCCCCTGCCACCTCCAGATCGAGCAAATTGACAGATGGGCGGTGGGCTGTGCACTGTCCCAAACCACCCAAAACAAGAGGGCTATTCGGCCATCTGCTCCGTCTCTCCATCTTTCCCCGCCTTGTCCATGCGGCTCTTAGTCAGACCGTCTCACTGTACAGGGGGTCTTCAGTTGGCCCCGGGATTACTGGAACATATTAACGCATACTTGGGCTTTTGTGGTGGAAACCATACTCCTTCTCTTTCTCTTCCAAGCATTCTCATCCGCTGAATCGTGCCGTCCAGCTGATATTTTAGTCCCCCTTGGATTTGCCAGTTTCTCCGTCGTCCAAAGACAAATGTCTGGAAGTGATTCATAGTCCTGAAATGCAGTAATTGGCTATTTTGAATGCGTTCACATGCTTTTGAACAACCAAATGATTATGTTTCGGGATTTTAAAATTTAATTTAGGAGAGTGACATTGAATGATGAGTGGTTAATTATAACAAATTTGTCTTGGAAGCCTTCAGAAAAGAATCTATCTTAAGGTTCTTATTTTCACTGACCTTTAGACCTGCATGGACTGACTAAACTGAGGTATGGAACTATTCATAAGGAATGGTGTTGTTTCTAATATTGATCGATATTTACTACATAAAAACTCGGCATTGGCCGTGCAAAAGGCAAATTATACTCATTTTGAACGGCTATAATTGACCATTACCCGCATCTGAAGTGGCCATTTCAGGCTTTCAATGTCAACCTCTGCAGAGTGCAGCGCCCTCTGCTGGTTATAATCTATTATTGCCAAATTTACTGTCAGACGAGGACGTTTTTTCTTTTCCCCTGAACAAGACTGAAGATCTATGGGCTGCTGTGATATAAACCTTGAAGTGACTGCATACATTGAAGCTGAGCAGAAAAATATGCATCCATATGAAGGAAGCAGCTCTTAATAGCCGACTTTATGGCTGAGAACTGTCTGCTGGTGCTTTTTAAAATTCTGTTGTGATGTCAGCGCCTGCCTTGCCTTGATGCATGGCTGAATGCTGGAGGCATTTTTATAATATGCAGATCTGTCTCATAGCAGCTATAAATTGTGTCTGGCTCTAAACTCATCTTCTCCTGCCCCTCCTCCAGTCCTGTCGGAAACCACCGATTCCTCAGAGGAGGAGTGGCAGTCCATCGCTGACCTGGCGACCGCCTGTCGCAGCATACTGGAAGCTCTGTCACGAGAAGGTGAGGCTCGAGGAATCTTCCAAAAACGAATAGAACCTATTTGCATCTTTGAAATAAATGACACTCTGGCAGGATCTATACAAACCTTGACATTTTTCTACTAGTCCATGGATTTTGGTTGGATTTTGGCTTATTTAGTTGTGGTTAAAGAAGGGTAGCTCTCTTAGAAGTACCCCAGGTATAAACCAGTCGCTAATAGGAATTTTTCAGCTCTGCTGTAGCTACAGTGCAGTCCTTCTGGACGATGATTGCCTCCACACTCAGATTGGAAATACATTATTATTTGTGTCAATCATGTGCTATCCCCCTGACACATTTGGTTTCAGTTAAACCAGTTAAATGGGTGTGATGCTGTCATGTTTCAGATCAGAAAGCGGGGGATGGAAGCCAAGCTTCTGCAGACAGTGTGGACTTGTCGGGACAGCCAGACTCCAAGCTGAGGTGTGTATGCGACGGAGTCTGCATGGATGATGGTTCTGATCCGTCAGAGGAGAGAAAGATGCTTTTCATCTGAACCTCGCCTGCATCAAAGCGCTACTTCCTCTGACATTATAACCCGCCCACATCTTCCTCTGTCTTTCTCACCCGCTCTCTCGCGCACCCAAATATAGCATGTGCTCATACGGTGCTGTGAATAAGTGTTCGCCCCCAGTGGATTTGATCTACTTTTGCTAATTTGACATATTTAAATGTTTCAGATCATCCAACTAATTTTAATAAAAGACTAGGCGAAAACACAAAATGCAGCTTCTAAATTTTAATTTATTTAATGAAAGTAATAAGTTAATCAAAACCTGTGTCATCCATGTGATAAATTCTTGCCCCTGTAAACCTAATGCCTGGTTGTGCCACGCTTGGCAGCAACAACTGCACAAAATGTTTGCGGCAGTGAGCCTTCTTCATCGCTGTGTTGGAATTTTTGCTCAGTCTTCTTTGCAGAATTGCTGTAATTCAGCAGCATTGGAGGGTTTTCGAGCATAAAGTGCCCGCTTAACATCATGCCAATGCATCTCAATCGGATTCAAGTCAGAACTTTGATTAGCCCTTCCAACACCTGCATTTCGTTTCTTTTGAGCCATTCAGAGGTGAACTTGCTTGCTTTTCTCCTCTCACCCTTGCTTGCTGGAGTCACAGAACCTTAGAAATGGTTTTGTTACCCTTTCCGGACTGATTAATGTCAATACCTTTGTTTCTTATCTATCTTTAATTTTATTTAGGTTGCAGCATCATATGCTGCTTTTTGCTATTTCTCATCGCCAGACTGTTTCTAATTATGTGGTGTTTAGATTCAACAGGGATGGCAGTAATCATGCCTGGCTGCGTTTAGTGAAATTGAACCCAATTATCAATTACATTTGTTTAATTTGTTAATTTAATTTAATTTAATTAAAGGGGGTTTTCTTTTCACATAGGGGCAGATGGCTTTTTTCCTTCAATAAAGTATATCATCATTTAAAAAAATGCATTTGATATTATTCAGGCCATCTTTCTCTTATATTAAATTTAGTTTGACTATCTGAAATATTTAAGTGTGACAAATATAAAAAAGAAGAAATAGATGTAAATGTACTGATGAATTCAGAATATACAGCTGCAATTCCAGCAATAAGACGATTATTCTCCGCAGTGATTCCCCCAGCCACTTGGAGGAGAAGGTATCCCAGCTGGAAACCATGCTGAAGAGGCTTCAGGACGACCTGCAAAAGGTAAGGCTTCTTTAGACGGCCAATCGCAGTGCTCGCCCTGACCCCACCTGCTGTGAACCCACACCCACTGCGTGCCACCACCCAATCCCACCCCAGTCTCATTAAACCCCGCCCCTTGCAGCACACCTGACTGCAGTTTGCAAGGCAGACACAGTCAGAGAACGGTATGATGGGCAAACAATACACCGTATCCCTATCTTGTTATGTTAGTTTTCATTGGTTGAGCATACTTTAAGATAAATTGGTGGGAATGGCTGCTTATGATAACTTTATGGGAATAACACTGAGCTGCCAACCAAGCTTTCTCTCACTGGAATTACTGCCCAGTGACAACAAAGGGAATTCCTCCATGATGTGATGTAACCCACTTGATTGGGGTGACAAATGAATACATGATGTTTTGGTGCAATTGCAGCCACTAAGAAGAAAAGGTCATCTGTTGGACATCTTACAAGAGGGATCAAATACCTATACTTGGGGTTCCGTTCAGCAAAAATATTCATCTATGTGAATATGCCACTCTATAGCTCGCCTACAGGCCAAAATTAGGCCATTGCAAATGCCTTTGGATTATATTTTTGGACCCAAAATGTGTTGCATACTAAATGTTGTGTGTGTCAGTGGTCTAGCCTTGCACACGTTTCCCTTGTATTTGTACTTTTGTGTGTCTTATACGTGACTTTTGACTTTTGTGTGCTATACGTGATGTGAAAACATAAGACCTAGCTCAGCGGCATCGAGAGAAAATACTTGAAACTCTATTTCACGGCTGTCCAGCAACATTACTTTCGCACAGTGCCGTGAGCCATGTCCCCATACTTTTACCCTTAGAGTCCAATTACTTTAGCCTGCCAATAAAGCAGCCACATGGTACCATTCACCTCAAATAATAGAAGTGCACCACCCACCAGTCCTCTTTCCTCTGGGTCCTGTCATACCATAACTGTCTTCGTGATAATGACCAGTCAGAGGAGACTGACACACAATAAGTAATTGCTGGATATCTGACTGGCAATGAAGGGTCACGACAATGAACCCCAGCGCTATTCTATCAAGCTTTTTTGGAATCTGACAAGGCTCATGCTGCTTCCCTTCCTAAAGCTGACCAACATGCTGGTGCCCTATTTGAAACAGAGAACACACAACAGCATCTATTTTCTGGTCACAAAGCCTGTAACGAGCCTTAGTCGCTCTTCTTCTTTGTATTTCACAATTGTGCATTTTTGTACATGAACACAGTATTATCATCAATCTAAACTGAGGGAAGCTGCTTTTCAGGAGTAGCTCCAACTATTTTCTAAATAGCTGAAACAATCAACCTCTGGTGTTCAGTGGAAAATTGAGTGTACTGAATGTACAAAATGTGTCGGTTCATTTCACTTGCATAATTTTCGGTCCTGAATGCACATGGCTCTGTGTTGATGTTCTGTAGGTAATCTAGAAAAGTGGGACATTCAAAGCTGTAGTAAAGCCAGTGTCCGGTCTTTCATCTTAAGATAATATTCAAACATTTTCCTAGATATGTGACCTCAGGGGGATGCTATGTGTTGCAGAACTGAAGCTTGCCCTAATACTGACATCATTTGAATGTATGTGAGGTGTAATAATAATTGCAAAGATAATAACATGACAGTTACACTGCTAATAATCATAGAAGGGCAAATGTATTAAAACACAAATTCTGAAAAAGTTAGAGCATCATGGAAAATGCAAATACTATCAAAATGGACAGATGAGAATAGTTTTGTCAACCCCTACTATGATCAGAAAAACAAAACATTGAAAACAGTGCATCAATGCTTTATTTGATATTCTAATGTGAATTTAATTGCTTGTTTAAAACATGCAATGTGATGACTGCGCCAGAGTCCAAAAAAGTTGGAACACTTGACTATTATTACCGTGTAACATCATCGTGTCTTTTGATCACACACATTACGCATTTAGGCTTTGAAGAGACCAGTTATTCAAGTCTTGCAAATTAAAAATTGCATTCCTCCAATATATAGGTCTTCTCCTGCACAATTGTATGGGGCCTTTGTTTCAGTACATTATGCTCATTAATGCTCCTAATTATTCTACTGGCGAAAGATCAGGACTGCTGGCAGGCCAGTCTAGCATCCTCATTCTCTGCTGACGCAGCCAAGCCCTTGTAATCTGTGCAGAATATAGTTTGGCTTTGTCTAGAAAATGCAGGGACGTCCTTGGAACAGACAACATCTAGATGGCAGCATATATTGCTCCAAAATTCAGACATATGTCTCTACATCATGCCCTTGCAAATGTACTAGTCACCCATGCCATGTGCACTGACACAACCCTTGTGGTCCAGCTCTAGTCATCTTTGGTCCAGAGAACATGGCAGCTATTTTTTTTCGAAAAATCACCGGAAATTTTGACTTATTGTATGAAATAACATGCATCTACTCTGCTTCTGTCCATCTCAAATGGCACCAGGCCCAGAGAAGTTGGCAGCGCTTTTGGATAATGTTGGTGAATGGCTTTGACTTTGCACAGTAAACCTCTGACTGATATGTGTGGGTGCATCAGCAAATTGTGTTGATGGTCAAAGGTATACCAAAGTATTTCCAAGCCTAAGTTGTGATATCCTTGCAGTCCCGTGGTGGTCCTTAAAACAGTGGCAGTTGAAGGATCGGAGATCATGTCCAAAAGTGGTTTTCAGCTTTGCTCTGTACACATTACGATTAGATTCCTTCCATTTTTGCACTGTAGAGTGTGAAACGCCCAGAGTTCTAACAGTTTTTCATCGGAGAACATTGCTCTCAAAGTGATGGATTTTAAGCTTATGCATCAGTAGGCAAATTGGTAAGCCCCTATTAATGTTTATTTCTGAGCGAATCGGCCTTTTTTAAGGCTACTTTTACAAAATAACACTATTAGCTCCCATACTCAAAGTCACCTGTTACACATCATCTTATTATTTCAACTTGTCACATCATTGTCAGTCACAAATTGCTCCTGCACCAAATTTTTTGGTATTTGTTGCAGTCATCAGATTGAGAAAAAAAAGTATAATTTCAATAAACAATTAAATTTACATGTTGAAGCATCAAGTAATGTGTTTTAAATACAGTGGAGGAGAAAGGACTTTTTAAATCACTCATTTTTGATTTGAGCTGCATTTTCCATAATGCACCATTGGGCTTCAGAATGGGGGTTGTATTATTATTATTATTACTAATATTATTATTATTATTATTATTGAAACTGCCTGTTGTTCAAGGTTTCTCAGGAGAATGAATTTAGATTGATGATAATACTTCACCGAGTTCATCTCAACCAGTGTTGTCCGTTCATCTCCCAACAATAACCCTCAACCATTCCTTTCTCCACCCCCACTCCCCCGCCACCCCTCACTGCTGGGAATTCTGGGATCTCAATAACATTTATCCCCGATACCCCTTGCTCTTCGCTCACCTTGGTAACCCTCAGGTATTTAACATTGACATTAGCAGCTGAGCTCTGTATCAGGACTAGTGAAGCGAGGACAGGTCTCGTCACTCCCCAGTCTCTGGAGAGGATGTCCTGGTTTTTACCCTGATAAGATGTGGCATCACACGCGTGATTAGAATGTCCTTAACTGAGCTCATGTAATGGTCACTGCTGGTTTCTGAAATCAGTGAGGTTCCAGAACATTGACTCCGAAATTTGAATTAAAAAAACATAAAAAATATCACTCTTCAATGGGCTAATGGCTGTGAGATTTGTAAGATGCTATAAAGAAATATTAAATTTTTGATTCGAGAAGCAGGACTGCATATTTATTGCCCTGAGTCTGACTCTGAGGTGATATCACCTTGTAAATAATAACAGGGATGGGTATTGCTGTGGCTGAAGTGTTTATTAGATACATCCTCCCTGCAGCGTTTATGCTTGCTACATATAACCACTTTTAAAAACCCATGGTAACCCAGCACTAACGCTCATGGAACACAGCTGGTAAACTTTATGTGGCCGCATTTAATAGCCTTGGCAACTCCATACAAATCCATACAAAAAAAGCTGCGCTCCCTTAAACTAACCCTGTCACAGATTGGTATTTAGTCGGGACAGCATATTGAAGTGCCACAAAATTATTCTAGATCATTGCGAGTTTTCTTGATTAAAATCTATCCACGGTCAGTTTTAGACAGTTTCAATACAAGGAGCATGTCCTGATACAGTGGCCAGTTTATCCTCAGTATAGCAATTGCTTGTGTGTTCTGGTGTCTTGTGGTTACGTTTAACACCAACTGTGGTAGTATCTGTCCTCCCTCAGAAAAATCACTGAATGGTTTGTCATGGAATTCGCATTGCCAATGCTGATGACTGATCTGGATGATACGATGCCTCTTAGACTATTGATTAGATAGTTTATTCTTGAGTTCTGTGGAAAGTAAGACCATGACAAACCTTTCAGAAATTGTCTTTACATCATTTCCTCTTTCAACTCCTCTAAGTCATTTAGAGATGACGTGTGTGTGTGTGTGTGTGTGTGTGTGTGAGAGAGAGAGATAGAGGGAGAGGGAGAGAGAGAGTGAGAGAGAGAGAGAGAGAGAGGGCGGGGGAGAGCTTTTATGGCAGGACTAGTATCAATGTGCATGTGTGCTTGTATGAGAGCATTAGTGTGGGCATGTTTATCCGCGAGCACTAATGTGTGTGCTTGTTTGAGGACACTAAAGCAAGTGTGTTCTGAGAGAGCACCAGTGTCTGTTTGCTTGAAAGTGCCACTGCATGTGTGAGGTGGCTGGAATATTTGCAATTGTAGGTGTGTGTTAGTTTGGGTGTGTATATACTTTGGGTTCTTTCCCTCAATGAGCAAGATCCAGAGAAATGCTCATATTTTGTATTTGTTACATTTAAAGTAAGTTTAAGCTCTAAAAGTAAGTGCTTAAAGGAATCAAAAGCTATCTGCAAGGCAGATGAGGCTTTATCCAATGAAGGAACAGAAGTATAAAGTATTGTTTTAGAGGTGCATTTGGCAGCCTTTTTCAAAAGCGACCATATTATTAATGGACAAAGTAAAAAGTAAAGGACCTAACTCAAACCCTGTGGTACACCTTTAGTGACCTCCAGGAGAATTGATTGTGTGAAGTCTGCAGCCATACATTGTGTTCTATGTAAAAGATAACTTACAAAACATTGGCAAGAATTGGATCGATCAACAAACAGGGCAGCACAGTGCATCTAGAGTACAGACAATATCATTCACAACAAGAGATGTCGCTGATAGTGAGGGTGAGCTAGCATTTGTGTGCTTTTGTGAGAGTCTTAGTTTAAATGTGTTAGGATAGATGTGTTTGTATGAGAGTTATAGAGTGAATGTGGAATGTAGAGTTCTTGTGTGAGTCTCCTAGCATTGGTGTGCTTGTATTGCTTGTATAAGAGTTCTAGTGTGAGTTTACTCATTTTGGGGTCCTTATATGAGGGTTATAGTGTGAGTGTCTTACCATAGATGTGTTTGTGTGAGAGCACTAGTTTGAGAATGTTCATCTTCGTGTGCTAGCATTAATGTGTTGTGTAAGAGTTTCAAGTCTGGTAGTATAGATCTACTTTCATGGGAGTCCTAGTGTGAGTATGCGCATGAAAGTGTGCTAGCATTAGTGTGGTTGTGTGACAGTTCTAATATGACTGTGTTAGCATAAATGCGCTTGTTTGAGAGCTTGTATGAATGTACTAGTATTTGTGTGCTTGTGCGAGAGCCCTAGTGTGAGTATGCTTATATGAGCAATCTTGCATTGCTCTGCTTTTGTGAGTTCCTGAGTGTAAGCGAACGCTTGTGAAAGAACTAGCGTGAGTCCTTGAGTGTATGTGTATTTGTGTGAGAGCGCTAGCATGAGCATGACTTTGCAAGCACTCTAGAGTAATTGAACTTGTGTGAGAGCGGTAGCTTGGGTGTACATGCGTGAATGTGCTTTGGTATCACTCCAACTGAATCCCGCACCCTCTCATCCTCTCCACCCTCACTAACCCCAACCCCCCCCCCCCCCTTCTCACGGACGGCTCTTGTTGTGTGCCGGTGCCAGGAGAAGGAGGACAAGGCGGTGCTGCAGGCGGAGGTTCAGAGTCTCAGGCAGAACAACCAGCGGCTGCAGGAGGAGTCCCAGAGCACTGTGGCACGCCTCATCAAGGTCACCGAGCTTCTGTGCAACGTCAACAAACCCTGCTAGCCTGCGCGGCCCCCTCCACCCCACATAGGGCCCCCTATACACTCTCCCTCTGACCCCAAATGCACTGATGCACAGGCTACATCCTCCCCTCTCCTGCAGCAGCAGTGACTGGACTCCTGGCTCATATGTGAGTCTGCAGCAGCTGCAGTATATTTTGGTCGTAACTCGAAAATGATAAAATCACAAATTTCTCCGCTGTCGCTATCCCGTGATTTACGTCCCTCACACCTGCTGCACAAATTACCGCTAAACTGCACCTTGTGGAACCGGGAAAAATGATTGTTTCTGAGTTTTTCGGGGACTGTCAAAATCTATTTGCCAAGGGGTTGTTTTCCAAAATGTGGACTATATGCACACATGCAAACTCAAACTCTCAAATGTACTCATGTCTGTGAATATGTACAGTGCAGCCACATACACTTACACACACATGCCACTCACGTATGAATGTAATGAACACACCCAAACAGAAATACGCACAGACACGCTCAGTTCACAAACACACACATGAAGTGCAGTCACACTCGAGCACCCACATACTCTCATGCCTTCACATGGTCTGATAGCAGGAACCCAAGCCTGTCAGGTGGAGCTAGCCAGCTAACTTCCTGAAAACACCCTTATCCCCCCTCCTTCCAGCCTCGGCCTCCGCTCACGCACTGTGGATCATGGGACGGCTACACCACCGCCCCTTCTCTATGACGCAGAGGGGTGGAGTCAGAGAGAGCCATGGCAGTGCTCCCCCTGGCATCTGGGCCCTGGTGCTTATCTACACAGGGCAGGGTACGCTTTCCAAACCATTTGAGTGTGCGTGCATGCGCGAGCGTGTGCCTGACTGTGTGTGTGTGGGTGCTTGTCAGGGGTTACGGGGTCAATTGATTTGGGTAACTGCGGCTTTATAACTTTGTTATGAACTTTGGCTGAGTTCTGCAGAAAAACCTGCGCAGAATTCCCCGCTGCCTGAAGAGGAATGAAAAATAACCGATAACCGATGAAAATACAGTGCAAGCTGTGGAGCCATTTATCAAATGGACCTGTAGCCTTTACATGTTTTTACAACCTCAGTTTCCTTTCCTGAACATTGCTGTGGAGACCTCACCGTCCTTTTACCTGAAGAATCCCTTTGTATCTGTCCATCAATATGACTGTATTGCAAATCCACTCTCATCTCTATACAATATGCAAGGTCTCTGGTTCGAACTGGCTCTGCTGCCCAACAACACGAATGATTGAGACTGTCCTGGGGACCGCAATGTGAACATTACGATGAACACAAACTGAGGTAGAGTACGTGTCGTAAACTTCAAAACACGAAAGGGAATAAAAGGACTCCTTACTCTCATTAAACTGAGCCGATAAGCTTATATTTTATGTGCATTTCAGTTGCTGTTCAGTATTATTGCAAAAGCCCTGAGTGCGACTCTCCTTTTTTGGATTTGAAGGAGCACCAAAAATGGGGCGGCCTGATATTTTTTTTTTGAGACGACGTAATCTGTCCAAGATGTGCCAAGGGAAGTATACCTGCTGAAGTATTTCCTCCTATTCAATAGCAAAGCTCTACCTTCAAATCTCTGCCCGTCAGTACCGCAATATCAAGGCAACACCCAGAAAGCACGTACAGAATATTCCTCGCATGTGGCCAAAGCCATTTTTATTTTTTCGGGAGGTCAAGGTGGGGTGAGGGTATTTTGTTTGTAGCCCAAGAATGTCCACGACTGAAAAGAATTACCCAACTGATCCGGAGACAGTAACCCGCCGCTGTGTTGAAGATGAAGCGGGTGGATAGGCAGAGCATGTAGGTGAAAGCTGAACATGAGCAGAATTTTGATTTGGCCCTGATATCCCTCTCCATCAGATTTTGACTCCAGGTTTCCTTTAGATGACAAACGACTCATAAATGGAGACTAATGTGCAGCGTACTGCAAAGGGATGCAATGCAAAGTCCATTCGAAATATTCAGCGTACCTGTATGTCAAAAAAAAAAAAATTCACTTCCTCTTGCAATTTTGAAGACAATGTTCTTTATTTTATTTTAGACTCACTGTGATTACCCGGTACCAGCAGAATATAATGTATTAAAAATTATAAATCTATATATCTTTAGCTACGTATACGGAGAGATACTGCAGCAACTTCTCGGTGTTACTTTGTGCATTGAGTTGTGTATGCCTGCCAGAGTGGTAAATGTTAGTGAATGTGTTACACACTCGACATGCCTGGGAATACAGTAGTCTTCACGCCAGAGGGACCTTAGTTGTATCTTAGTGACGAATGTGTTGACGGGTGGTTTGGTATTGTTTTAAATGGTGCCACCCTGTTTGCAAATACTAGCAAAGTGGCAATGTGCAAAATTAAATAATGTGACAGTATGCTGTATAGTAATTGTTGAGGGGGGAGCTGGTGTTGCACGGTTGTTAAAGCAAGAGAAACTCAACCTAGCAACTTCCACGTTCCCCTCTATATGTCTGTGTGTAAAAACTGTAATAACTTATCATCATGCAAATGTGGAAATCCTTGTTAGATGTTTTAATATGACTAGACAGCTGTAAATACACAAGCTATGAGATGAGAAGTGGGCGGGGTTTTGGGGGGAGGGGGGCGGGGGAGATGGAGTTTTCCCCAATTTTTTTTTTTGTAAAGAAAAATTAAACAGAAAGGTTTAAGGATAAATATTTCAACAATGTTGCATATTTTATTTTGTTATTAATATAATTATTATGATTATTATCACAGTATTTGGGCAGGAGATGCGGGGGTCCGTGCAGGGAAACTGTTGTACTTCCCCCAGTGTAAGTTCAAAAATCTTAATCTCTTCTGGTTTCTAAGTCTTCCACCATTTTGTGTCTGAGTGTAGTACAGAGTACAGTCCAGTAGCTCAGCCCCCTGAAAGCAGTGAAATGGCCCTTTCTCATCTTCATCCCCAGTTCAGCTAAAACGTCAGTATAAAACACGTCCCAAAATGAAAAAACCTCATTGGCTACAACACCTAGCCCCAGAAAAAGAACCCTGCTCAACAAAATATGGGATACACCCAAACAAACATTCCAAAAGTATTAATTTTTGCATCAATTGGTAAATTTTACAAAGAAATTGTGATAATTTGTTAGTATTGTTGGAGACAATATTATCATCTAACATGGATAGCAATATATTCAAAACTTTGCATTCAAAAACATGAAATGTTAGATTTACTGAAAAATAATACAGTATGTCAACTGGCTCCACACAACTGATTTATGTATAGCTTTCGATTAATTAGATGAATTAAGTTGGCCTGAAATATTGGAAGATAACTGGAAGTTCTCTGGAGCCAGTAAACAGGCCATTTTATCTAAATTGAACATTTCACTGTGTTCAGTGTATGTGTTTCACAGATAGGACACGTGATGGAATGATGTTCATCAAAGAGATGAGACCTGCAGGAGGAGGGGGGGATGTGAGAAAGGAGTGGGGCGTAACACACTGTTAACCCAGATAGTGTGGTGCGCTCAGCTGTTTTGTGGAAGCCGGTTACCCTAAAAAATGTGTTAAGCCAACTTTTTTTTTTTTTTGAAGCCAATGTCTTGATCTAATGTTCACAGTGCTTAAATACATGGTAAAAATAACTTTTCACAATTTTTACCGCATTTTTTTTATGTACTGTCTACGCAATGCAATAAAGTTGGGTTTAACCATTTTTTTGAGGTAATAGGTTTCCACAAAACATCTGATTTTTCCACAATATATGCACTGTAAATCCCAAATAGTGTGGTGGACTCATTCGTTTTGTGGAAACTGATTACCTCAAAAAATTGTGTAAACCAACTTAGTGATCTTGTGTTCACAGAACTTAAAAGAATATCTTTTCAAAGTTTTTGTCGTATGTTCTCTGAGTATCATCCACATAATGCAATTAAATTGGCTTAGATTTTTTTTGAGATAATAGTTTTCCACAAAACATTTGAGTTTGCCACCCTGTTTGCGTTTACTCTAAAGAAAACAGAGGGAAGTAGAGGTGTCCAGGATAAAATTATATACAAAATGTCATCCATTTTTGAACGCAGAAAGGGTAACAACATGATTCTTATTTATCATGGTGCTAATTTATTTCTATTTTGTTTTCCCCTACCGTCATTTCTGTTTCTTTTCCCATCCGTTCACCTTCCATTCTCTGTGCTTCACATGCAGATGTTCCACATGCAGGTTCTGTATGTAAAACATTCTGTAACGATACAAGAATTTGACTGTAGCAAACTTTTATCTATTTAATTTCATTTTGTCCTGGGGTCACAACTCGCTGCCATTACCTCTGTGAACAGTATTATCCCAACAGGGTGTGACCCAGTGAGGGAGGCTGATAAAAGTCAAATAGACAAAAATATTACTGCTTATTTTCTTGTTTTTCCTTCATTTAGTCAAAAGAACGATTGGATGATGGAAAGTGTTGTACACGCAGAGTGTGTGAACTGGAGGGCTCCTGGCAATAAACAAACTTGTCTGTACTCTGAGGTTTGCCTGTTGTCTCTTCTTCATCTCGTTCTCGAGATAAACACCATCTTATTCTTTTATTTCCCCCTTGAGCAATCGGGCAGTCCGTTATGGTCAATTGATGGAGGCTAGTCAAAGGCAGATTGAGTATAAGGACCGCAGGTTCAAAGCCTTCTATTATTAAATATCGGTGTTGTGCTGTTGTGGCCCTGAACCCGGCGTGTTGTCGCCAGAACACGATGGGAGTGCCTTTATAACAATATACAAATATAATATATTCGTAGTAATTGCAAAAATTATTAATCATCATTCTTCTTTTAAGGTAGTGGTTTTAAAACTTTTCTGATTCAGGAACCCCTGTGTATGTGCAAAGGCTTTCATTATTTTACCGTTGCTGTTTTTTTTTTTTTTTTATGAGCTCATATTTTGAAACATTTTTTTCAATCCAGTGGCCGTTACATTTGAGGTCTGGCCTTGGCCCTCTACAATATATTTCATGGCCCTATCTATATGGACACCAGCTCATTTGACATCTGACCCCATAATATTGGGTGATGATAAGGATTTGGTTCCTCTATAATAATGGCCTGCCCTAACCATATCAAAATCCGTTCAAAATCGAGGTTCCAAGTAAATACAGTAAATGTGGTTAAATTCAATTAAAGGCAAACTGGCAAACATTGGCATTTTACTACCATCTAGTGGTGGTAAGTAAAATGTAACTATTATTATTATTATCAGGAACCTGAATGAAACTTGCATGAGAGGCATTTTTGAGAACATCTTTAGAATCCAGAATCTGTTCATTTAAAAATGTATGTCAGTACCCTGTTTACAAAATATAACAGTGAGCTCATGATAATGGATTCTTTTATTGCACCCACGTCCCATGTGAGATCCAGGCTACTTATTTAGCGTCAGAGGTTCATATTGTCAGCAGATCAATGCTTACCCTCACTTATCCCCAAGAGCTTGTTTGCAGTTGTTCTAATTTCCTGAAACTGAATGTAAATCACAGGTGCACCAAAGCAGCAGGATATGACATCACAGAATCGTTCGAGGGATGCTTCCTGAGGTCATACTGCAGAAGCTCAAAGGGCTGCAGCAATGTGCCATAATTCAGCTATCAAACCAACAATTTAACACCATGTTCCCTCCATTCAAAGACCCTGCTGCGCTGCTTGTGCATATAGGTAGAAAAGGGCACATAATCAGCCATGTTCTTAAGGTTTTTTAAAGATATTATAAATTTAGCTGTAGGAATCTTTTTTCCCCATGAAGAGCAGGGAATGCATCATCCTCCTTGACATTCTTTCAATGAGAATGCATGCATAATTTATTTCAGAGTGGTGCAGGGAGCGGGCTTGTGAAACATTAGCACAGCCCATTTGGCTCGTTATAATGATTTTGTATTCATTTCCAAAACAACAGTGCAGCTTTTGCCCTGAGTTTTCTCCTGCTGGAGCAAGGCTCCAAACCTCAAAGGAACCACATTTATGGGCTGACTTACTTTTAATATGTGAAACCAACCCTGTGATCAATTGTTTTTGAAGTCATGTGTTAAGTCTTGCTTTCTGCTTCACGTTTCCTGCTGCTTTTTGAACAAGAAGCAACTTTTAATTCACCTGACCCCTATCATACATCAGTCTCTGTTGTACATATTGTGGAATCCAAGCTCAGGCCAAGTTGTTACACTCTGATTTTACCAATCAAGGTCCTTAGCAAAGATTCCCGAGGTTCATTAGTAGCATCAGATGTGTAGCTACTTGGTTGGAATGAAAACCAGCATCCACACTGGCCCTCTCTGCACAATGTTGCTCACCCCTGTCTTAGAGACTTAAAGTTTCAGAAGATGACGGCTGAAGTGAGATGAATCATTTGTATGCTTATGCCTGCCTCTGATTCTGAAGTCGCCCCCCCTCAGTTCATCGCAATTATTGACTCTAGTCACAAAATTTCATTCACATAAACTGTATGTTAAACATTAAGATTAATATTATTTTTGTTTGGGTAATTAACACCTTACCTTAAATAATAAATACTTAAAATGTCTATTGACAATTAGAGTGATTCGCTTTCAGTGCCGTATTTTCAATGTAGTTTGACCAATATGTCAAACTAAAAACAATTTCTGTCTAAAGTCTCTACACTATGTAAAATCTGGTGATTAATAGATTATCACAATTAAGAAAATATAGCATCTGACAATCATTTAATTTGTCTTCACTGCAAGAATACTGGCCTTCTATGACTGATCAATTAGCTCTGGAGTTTAAGAGTGGCTCTCCTCCCATTGGGTTGTTGGTTTAAGTCCAAGAAGGTAGGAAGGTTTTATTCTTCTCACGTGAAAACAAAGGCTTAAACTGTTCCTTTCAACCATTTTAGAAACATCTGCAGAAATCAGTAAATTGGCATGTAATTTTTTTTCTTTCCTCCAAACAGCTTAATTTGTACTGTATTCACAATTTGCAGAAGTGTTGGTTAAACTTCAAGAAAGCATTTGCAAACACATCTAAAGCTGGAGTAATGATCTATGATTTTTTCCCGAATTTTTATCACCAACAACTTAATTATCGTGAATTATTTATGTTTAATCTGAAAACAGCGGCCCCATTCGATCCACGTCCTGTTATTCCCTCAAATTGAGTAAAGGTGTCTGACAAACAATGCCTTCAATGGCTCACAATGTATGTGTGCTCACTTAAGGACATTTATGTCATGGGTTCAAGTCCAACAATGACTGAGTCCTTCTTGTCAACACTTAATTACCTCCGCCAAGGAGGTTATGTTTTTGGCGGCGTTTGTTTGTTGGTTTGTTTGTGTACAACATAACTCAAAAAGTAATGGACAGATTTTGATGAAATTTTCAGAGAAGGTGGGAAGGTGGGTATCAAGGAACAGATGATTTAATTTTGGCATATCAAAGTACTGCTGAGATATACGCCAAAGTTCAAGATTTCAAGTCTTTCCAATGGGCCGGAGTTCCAATTGCCGTGCTTCTGGGTTTTGCTGCCCCCTGGCGGAGGTCTGCTCTCTGAGTGCTTTTCTAGTTTCATCTGCTTTAAAGTCCATCTTTTTTTCCCCCCCCTAAAACTATGCATAGTGCTTGGACCCCGACAATTGCCGCTTGCGGCTATATTCATGCATATGTATTTGTTATCATTTACATCCGAAAAGTTTCTACTCCTTTAACTTTTCATACTCTCAGGAAGGAAATTCATTTAAGTATCAAAATATTCTGAAGTGTCTCAGTAGCACAGCATGTAACGAGCATTATCCACATGCTGGCTATGAGCTGTGACATTTGTGGTTGCAATTCCGAATGTTCTGATTAATTAATGCATTATTTGTACTATTCAGCATCTTTCAGTTAGCCCACACAGTTCCCTCAGGAGCTGCGCTTTTCTAGTCATTATCATTATTATTGTTGTTATTATTATTCATTGTGATAAAAAATATCATGTATTATTTATTAATCAAACATTTTTCCAAAATCATTCATGCAAAGAACACATTATAAAAAGATAAATGTGAAGATGAACCTGAAAAATCATAAGTCAACACAACCAGTAAAAATGGTTCTCAACCCTTTGAGCATTGAATACATTTTCAAAGTATTAAAAATTTCATTATCCTGAGCTGTTGAAAACCTATCATTTGGCAACTTGTTTAAAAGAGCTCCACTGAGGGAGCTGCCACATCCCACATGATAGGTTTTCAACAGCTTCTGATTTTGATATCTTGCATCATTGCGCAACTATAGTTGCCTACAGTGCTGAAAGGGTTAAGAAATTTAAAGGAGGACCCGGAGTTTTCCAGCTAATGGCAGCAGCAAGGGAACACTAGCGTCTCTGTGCGTTCATCTCACTCTCGCAAATGGTCGAGCCAGCCACTGCTGTGTCTCTCTCTCTCTCAAATCTCTAAGAAGGAGATGAAAAATATCTTCAAATCTCACGCTGCCCTGAATCTTTACTGAGCTCAGATTTCAAATAACTGACATTAGGCACCTTGGGCACTCAGAGCACTTCACATGCAGGCTGACTTTGAAAAATACAGTCAGGTGCCCTTCACCAGATCTGTTGAGTGTGGACAGGGAAATCAATACTGTAGAAACTTCACTGAGGGAATCATTAGCTATATCAGCTCAGTGAGAAAGAGGAAGAGGGATTCATGAAGAGGCGATGGATTCATTAAACGCTCTACATTGGTAGGTATATCGCATTAAAATACAACATTAGTTATTATTCTTATGTCCCCTGCGAAAGGACATACTGTTTTACCCTCTGTCAATATTTCCGTTATTCTGTCATTCCAACCTCAACTTCAACTTTTATTATGAGCACAGAGGGAAATGTTTTTGCATCACAACACCAGAAAGGACATTAACAGCACAAGGAACAATACACAGCTCAAACATCAGTCAGCATTGAAATCTTTACACAAAAATAAATAAAAACAGAAAATAATAATAAAAAATCAGTAATAAAAATAAAAAAATAAAAAATGAGTTAAAGTGCATTGGTAAAGTGCATCGCAGCGAAGTTCCAGTGCCTATTTATTTAGGAGATTAATAGGAGTTGGGACAAAAGAAGATTTATATCTGTTAGTCTTGATCCTCAGCACCCTGAAATGGGTGCCAGGGGAAGGGTCTTGAATTCCAAATGTTATGAGTGACTGTCATCAAGGAGTATAGCTTCTGTAAGTCCCAAACACTACTGTTTCTGGGTCATATCTCATAAATTCTTTGATATTTTTAAACAAAACTTGGTACATGCCTATAGGACTAGTCGTGAACTGGTGCCTTTTGCTATTTTGGTGATGCTGGGATCTGGGGACAGGGGACATTACAGTGCATGACATGTAACGCCTGTGAAGTTGGCAGTAAATTGGGCAGTAAGTAGTAGATTCAGAAAACGCAAGCGACGCGGGTCAATGCCGTGCGGCAGCCGCGCGGCAATTTAACTCTGTGAAGTTAGCAGTAGCAGTTAGCAGTAGTATCCAGGTCCAAATTCCCCTACCCCGTAGGGTCGGGTTTTCAACTATAGTTTGTATAGGCCTACATGGCCCACTGCCCCAAAAACCAAGAGGAATCCCACTTTCAGATATAGCCCATTCAAAAGGCCACCCAACAGCCTTCAATCGAGGCTGGGTCCCAGGGTGGGACTCCTTTAAAATTTGCCACAATCCCGGTACAAAGATCCCTACCCCGTAGAGTTGGGTTTTCATCTAAAGTCTTTATACATGGCCCTCTGGCCCCAAATCAAAGAGGAGTCCCATGTTCAGATATGGCCCATTCGAAAAACCATTCATAGGCCTTCAATCAAGGTTGGGTCCAGAGTGAAACTCCTTTACAATTTGCCACAATCCTGTTCCAAAGTCCCCAACCCCACTTGAAGCGTAGGCCTGGTTGTTCAACTAAAGTCTGTATATATGGCCCACTGGCCCAAAAACCGATAAGTCCCTCTTTCAGATATGGCCCATTCTAAAGGCCATCCAGCAGCCTTCAATCGAGGCTGGGTCTCAGGGTGAGACTCCTTTACAATTTGCCACAATCCTGGTCCAAAATCCACTGTCTGCTTTCAAGTGTAGGCCCGGTTTTTCAAGTAAAGTCTGTATGCATGGCCCACCGGCCCCAAAACCAAGAGGAGTCCCACTTTCAAATATGGCCCATTCGAAAGGCCATTCAAAGCCCTGCAATCGAGGCTGGGTCCCAGGGTGGGACTCCTTTATAATTTGCTACAATCCAGGTCCAAATTCCCCAACCTCGTGGAGTTGGGTTTTCAGCTAAAGTCTGTATATATGGCCCACTGGCTCAAAAACCAAGAGGAGTCCCACTTTCAAATATGGCCCATTCGAAACGTCATTTAAAGCCCTCCAATTGAGGCTGGGTCCCAGGGTGGGACTCCTTTACAATTTGCCACAATCCTGGTCCAAAGTCCCCAACCCCCCTTGAAGCGTAGGCCCAGTTGTTCAACTATAGTCTGTATATATCGCCCACTGGCCCAAAAATTTTAAAGGAGTCCCACCCTGGGACCCAGCCTCGATTGAATTCCGTTGGATGGCCTTTAGAATGGGCCATATTTGAAAGTGAGACTCCTCTTGGTTTTTGGGCCATTGGGCCATATATACAGACTTTACTTGAAAAACCGGGCCTACGCTTGAACGCAGGTAGTGGGTTTTGGACCAGGATTGTGGCAAATTTTAAAGGAGTCCCACCCTGGGACCCAGCCTCGATTGAAGGCCGTTGGGTGGGCTTTAAAATGGGCCATATCTGAAAGTGGGACTCCACTTGGTTTTTGGGCTGGTGGGCCATGTATACAGACTTTAGTTGAAAACCCGACTCTACGGGGTAGGGGAATTTGGACCTGGATACTACTGCTAACTGCTACTGCTAACTTCACGGAGTTGCATTGCCACCCGGCTGCCGCACGGCATTGACTGCACGTCGCTCGCGTTCTCTGAATCTACTGCTTACTGCCCAATTTACTGCCAACTTCACGGTGCCATGACATATACATCACTAGTATTTTCATGTAAGTATTCCAGGCTTACATATCATGTAGGTTCCAAATATAATTATTTTACACGCTCATTGATGCCTCCCAGCCAGATGATTGTAGGTTCTAATCGGGCCTGGGGCCTTTCTGTGTGGAGTTTGCATGTTCTCCCCGTGTTCACATGAGGTTTCCTGCGAGTTCTCTGGCTTCCTCCCACACACCAAAATGATGCATGCCAGGATAGTGACTCTAATTCGCCTGTAGCAATGAGTGTGCAAGTGACTGGCACATGATCGCTACGATGGATTGGCGTACTTGCTTATTGTATGCTGGGCCTCAGCCCCCTGCCCCACCTCTTACCTCTCGCCGACAACGAGGCATATTGTCCAGGCATATTAGCAGGTCAAATAATGGATGGATGGATGAACACTCAGACATACATATGAAGGTTTTGGGGGCAAAACGAGACATATCCCATTTCCCACTCTGGTGTAGGTCTTGTTTTGCCCTGAAACCTTTCATATGTTTATGTGAGTCAAATTAACCTTCTCAGAGAACATAATGCATTAGTCATTCAGTGCATTAGTCACTTGGTGACGTCCGATACCTCTGTGTGGTTTTAGTGACATATTTTATTCAAGTATAGTCCTAAGCATTTTGAATGATGCCATTCTGTAGTCCCATCATATTAGATTCAAACTGACTATGCGTCAAGTATTTATGAGGAAATGCCTCGCGACTTTATCGTATATTTAAAAATATAGGTCTGTGATTAAGCCTGGTGAACCCGCAATAATTTTATATAAGGTAATGTGCTCGACAATATCAGGTCATGGGTTCAATCTGATTTTAATTTATTCGGAAAAATATTTCCCCTAAGATGAATAGCTTAGCGTATGATATCCACTTCGACAGATATGGAAATAATACACTCATTTGATTAAAGGTGGGTTATTTGCAATTAATTTGCGCACGGAGGCTGAATTTACCATGACGAACATTTGGGCATAACACACTCGCAACGAGTCTGTCGTCTCCTAGCGGTGGTTCGCTGAACTTGCCGAATGATGCTCAATAGTCTGGATCCAAATTGGGTGTATGGGTGAGGGAGGATTTGGAGCGAAGGGGAGTGAATCGACTCGGACTGGATTGGCACGGCCGCGGCGGTGCATGTGTGGGTGTGCTCAAGAATCCCGTCCTCGCTTACTTCGTTTGTTGGTCCTATGTTAGAAAGCTTCTGCCATAACCGACTTCTTAGTTATCTTTAAATTCAAGGCGGGTGGATAGGGAGCACTAGGCGAAGCATGCCTTTCGACTGTGAATGATAATAACTATCCCTTAATTTGGGAGTGATGCTGGAAATTAAAGAAGACATAGATGTAAATTAATATACGATCTAACGACTGGCCAGGTTTCCGGTGATTGCTCGGGAAAAGCTTTCAGCCCGAGAAGAAAACGATTTCATCTATAACAGACATGCTCTGAAGCGAGGAACTAACGGTAGGATGAAGCCGCTGATGAGGACGAGAAGACGGCGGCTGTTTCTTCGGCTCTGCTGTTGTGGAGTCGGACTCATAGCCTTCACCTGGATTGCACAAATCTTGCTCGTAACAGGTGAGTCGAATGTTAATTATAAGAAACAGTTGGCTGTTTCCGGATGAATAGCATACTTTACTATTTGAATGCTAGCTAATATGTCAATATGTAATCATACATTACATGTTCCACCTCATACCATTGCTATGTAGTACGGTAAGTAGCCAAGTTCGTATGACATTCGTATTCATATGGGCCATTCATTCAGTTAATCATGTAGCTGGGTCGATAAGTTAGTGGGAGTCGGCTACTGTCGTTGTCTAATGATCCTATAATGCGCATGAAAATTATTGGTCATTCGCGCAAAAACTAAAGTGAGGGCGTATAAGCTTGGCACATTGCAGTCAACAATTTGTGTTTGAGGATAACTCATCCATTTTCAAACTTTGCGTCAGAGAGTATTCGAAATGTCTGCAATATTAATATTCGGCAAAGAGAGAGGACCTTTCACCGCGCTTAAGCCTTGAGCCTACGACGCAATCTTTATGTGTTTAATTTATTACAAATGAGTATGGATTGATATCTGAATTAGCATTCTTTTTGGAATGGAATAACCTGAGGAATGAAATCCGTATTATTCTTGATACCTCAGACATGATTTTCCCGTTTCCTTGTTGGTAACAGGCTTTTGGACTATTTTTGGACTATTATTCCCGAAAATTGTATATTGTCCCCAAAGTTTGGAAACCAATTTAGGAAAATCATTTATAAATGATGCAAGGGCAGTTTATCACCGTGAGTTTGAATCTCAAACCTACTGTCAGGGTTATAACGCTGACCACTTTTCTCATTACTTTGCTCATTACTGTCTCTCCTAAACGCAGCCCTGGTGTCAGCATCCAAATTGCTTTGCTGGCTCCGCACAACTGACCTCACCCCGTCTCTCCCAAAGGATCACACCATGGCCTCGCGTTGGCAGAAACCCTTTTCTACCCCGCTGGTCTGGAAAGTCTTTCCAACCAGAATGGCTCCTTTTGATCGGAAATGGTGCCTCTAATGCTACATACATTATTTAAAGTTCTCCCTTCCCATTCGTCAGCATTTGGTTTTTCTATGGCACAAAAAACTCTGGACCTGCACAGTTCAATTTCCCTAAATCTGGATGGTCAGCGGTTCCTAATGTGGCATGGTAACAATATCCCCCTCGGCACTGCCCTTTTGCTCAGGCGGATGTTGGAGTGCAGAGAATTAGGGGTCCTGAAAGGATCATTATTTTGTCTCTGCAGCACTCCCCTCCTGCACTGAATAAAGAGGCTGAGGTTAGATAAGGATCCTGCTGGCCTCCTTTAACTGGCTTGGTGGAACAGGAGTGTTGCTCAGTGTTGCCTGAAAGTACTTGGGCAGTGATACTATTTTAGAGGGATTTCACTCTTATGCAGGTTTGCGCCATGTAAATACCCTAAAATTAAAGCTGACTTCAAGGCACTGAAATCTAATTCCACGTAGAATTGAACTGGTTTATTACTACGGCCTTTTAAAAGCGTGTCACTATAGATACGAGACATTTTTAATACTCGATATCAGACAGCGGCTCTTTCAGTAGATTCATGGACTGATATTATTCAAGGCAGAGTTATAAAAATGTGATAATTTAATCAGTCTTCAGTTGCTGAGGAGCCGAGATGCTTAGACTCAACAACTTCTACATTTGCATTTGCATTCCACTCGTTCATATCAAGCTATAAAATACTACCAGTTAGCACAGCACAGTCATATGTGGTGGAAACAGTGTAACTGTGAGGTCCTGAGTATGCAAGTTGTGTCTTATTGATAACTCCCCCAATGAAGTCTGGGTAGTGGTTCAAGCGAAGCAGTCAATTTGCTATTATAGTTTCCAAATGATCTGTAGTCATTAGACTGATTATAAAACACAAATTTAGACAGCAGGCAAGTGAGAAACAAGACAAAACCACACCCACTTTATTTTCCTTTGCACTAACAAAGTAGTACAGAAGAAAAGCATTGTTACATCACAATCCAGTTAATAACTTTTCATATGTTCTTTCAAATCACAGAGAAAAATGTTTTCATACAGAAATGTTGCTGCCAAACAATTATTACAATGCGTAAAAGATTATTGGTATTTATTTACGAATCGATTTCAGATAATAAAAATAAATTAGTCAGCTGCTCAGAATATTCATTACATTGAATGGAATGTTTGCCACCTTTGTTTAGAATTACATATCAATGCACTATTGGTGCTCTAATGACCTTCTGTTCACCATGAGATGCCTCCCCTTTCAGATAATATGCCCACTCAACTACAGCTAAATGAGGTCGCAAAATGCCACTTTAATCCTCAAAGCTCTCGATACACCTGGCTGAGAGAAGGTAATGAGGAGGACTTCGGGGTTGTGGCTGTCATAGTGCAAAGTAAATTCATTGGGACGAAGTAAAGTAGTTCCTCTCTGCTAAATTTCAAACTAAGCTAATTTTATGCTCCTAGAGCCTGGAGCTCTGTTTGTTTTCTCACTTTGTGCAACACATGGGCCTGGTGTTCTTCATTTTTACCCAGAATCATTTGTAAACTGTAATACTGTTTAAAGCAGAAGTGCTGTAACAGAGTCATAGAATTACTCAATTTCCTCTGTTGCTTGTTTGGATGGTTATTGGTCTAAAGCCTAGCTTTTAATATGGCTCTCAAAAGTTTGCATCCTTTTGCTTCCTGATTAGTTCAGAATATGACTGGTCACCTCACATAGCCAACCGCTTGCATAGCGATACTCTCTATGTCCTCACAAAATGAACTGGCCTGGTATAGCTCTGAGTTTTCTATGCTGTGTATCACTTAGAGTGAGATCTATTGAGTGAGTAGTTGCGCTGGGGGCTCAGCTGCGGTATAGTCCAATTCATTATCTCTAACTGTATATCGTTGCTGTCTCTCTGTATCTTGCACAAATGCTCATACACACACGCACGCTCATACACACGCGCACACACACATACTTACACGTGCACATCCTAGTACTTCTATTATTGTGAGGACATTACATCGACTTCCATTCATTCTTTGTGTCTCTAAAGCCTTTCCCTAATCTTAACAATAGGCAATGCATGCCTAACCCAAACCCATACCCTAACCTTTACCTATTCCTGAGTCTTACCTTTGCCTTAACTATTAACTAGTAAGTCACAATTTGCCTTAGTAGTTCTGAGGAGAGGTGAAAGTGTCATCAATTCCCAGTAATGTCCCCACTCTTCAGGAAAACACACACACACCCATGCTTAAGCGGACTCACATACAAGCACACACACACACACGCATGCACACTCCGACGCATGCACACTCAGTGTCACTCACAAACATACTCACACGTGCACGTATGCACGCTCACACGCACACACAAGCAGGCACTCAGGAGCGTGCACACACACATCTCACACACACACACACACACACACACACACATACTCAGTTCTACCCTTTAACTGTCTGGAATTTTTGGCAGTTCCTAATCATTTGTCAATTTGTCTTCCAGCAAAGCTTATAATTTGTCTGTCACTATTTGTACAAAAATCTAAGACAGAAAAACTTTCCTCATTCAAAGAAATTGTGGCAGTCAGTCTTTTCCATGTTGTTGCATTGCTTACTTTATCTTTACTGTCTGTGACTAGTGCTCGGTCGCAATTTTTTAATGCATTGGTCCTTTGCTGAATGTATTTTCCCCCAAATTTTTATATCCAAGGTTCTGTGCCCCACTGAATTAATACAAGCTTCAGAAACATTAGAGAAGCATCAATATAACATCTGACTCAGACTCCCATCTCCACCATTTTGGGCTGAAGTATTCCATAAATTTGCGCTATTTTTAATGCATGGTCATTGGGTAGCCATGCTTCCCACAAGTCAGGTGCTGATTATATTTTGAAGCTGCAGCTTAATGCTTCAGGCTGGCTGTACTTCTCCTTCAAGGCTCCCCCCTCCATTCTGACCATTTTCCTTGGGGAATCACAGTAGATAATGACTGCAGCGGTATTTTCACAGATCAATTATATTGCTGTGCTTTCCAAAGTGTGCACTCCTATCATCCCAACAAATTAATTTAATGCGACAAGCGACTAAATCAAAGTGTCTAACGCATAAAACTAAATTGACATCTTAATAACTATGTTATGAAATGTTTATTTAATGGTGCAAATACTTTAGAACGGTGGTCTTCAACGTCCTTCCTGGCGACCCACTATGTATGTTGGTTTTTGTTCCAACCACAATTGCAATTCCACAATTTTAACAAGCTGTTGATTTGACTTAAGTGCATTTGATGTTTGGAGCAGTTATTTGCCCTCTTATCTCACAAGTTAACGGAAACATCTGTTTGCCATTAAGAATAAAAAATACCATACTCACATTGTGATGTATTGGAAATAACAGCATAAAATGAGAGAAAACAATGTAACCAGTCAAATTAAAGATGTAGTTGTCTCCTAATTGGTGAAAACGAATTTATAAACATCATGACAAATTTATTTGATGAGAAAATGGTAAAGAGTCGAAACAGTTTTGTATTATGTTAATCTAATTAAGTTCACCTGAAGTTTTTTGAAAGAACTTGAACAGTTGTGTCCTGCAGCCTAATTTGGGGTTTACTGATTTCCTCAGTGTCTAATTTGATCTGTGTGAAATGTTATATTACTTGAAATCCTTACAGTATAGAAATAAACACATTATCTTCTGGGGTATGTTATTCTTCATAGCATGTATGGATGTTTCTATGTATCATTTGGCTAAAGAGACTAATTAACAACTCTAAACATGAAAAACACCTAGTTAAGACATTAGCAGCTTGTTAAAATCCTACAATAACACTTGTGGTTGGAACAAAAGCCAGCATACACAGTGGGTCCCCAGGAACGACGTTGAAGACCACTGGTGTAGTAGTCAGAAGTATTGAATGAAACTTGCTACAAAAACCCTTTAACTCCTTTGCGCAGATATAGACGCCGGCGTCCATAAAATCCAAAATTTAATTCCTAAATAATTCTGTAATTGAGTTTCCAAATGTGCTGCTTCAGTGGAATAATTTTCCTCAGTCTGTGCAAAGGGGTTAAAAACCTTAATTATTTACTAAATATAGATGAAAACTCGGACAGCTGAAGAACTGAAGATTTTACTGTAAATTTCTTTATCTCTTTGAATGTTATTTTGCATTTCACATTTTATATTTTTTGTTTTCAGATTTTGTTGATATGAAACAATACCTCTATGTCTTATTTGTTCCGCTTCGGTGAAATGTTTTGGTATAGCCTAGCTGTTTCATGCTTGAAATTGATAAAGTAACACCAGAGATAGAGCTCAATTTATTCAAGGCGAAAAAGCTTGACGCTTTCCACATCACATTGCCTGTGAAGTAATCCCTGAGAGTGACAGCACAAAACCTGACTTGATGAAACTGAAGGCTCCTTCAGCATAAGAATGTTCTATTCTCTCTGTATTTCTCCAGCTATAAAGTCTGGATCGAAACCATGAGTTTCCGAAAAGAAAGTATCCGTTCATCATAAATATTAACTTGCTGCAGTGCTTCAGAAAAAAAGAAAAACACTGTTAAACACATGATAGAGTATGAATGAATTAGACATCAGAAAATGACACCCGCATGGCCCCTTATGCATAATTTTCTTATATACAATGGCAAAGCTGAAATATAATTGGCAGGTCTGTGTTCTCTCCTCCTTTTCCTCTTGTGACAACTTAAAACAGAGCTGTCATTGGGTGTAATTGTATCCCCTGAGAATTTTTGATTAGTTTAGAATATTTAGTATTTTTAATTGACAGATTGAAGGAGCATTACATGGTTGAGAATGCTTTAAAGTTGCCTGAGATACAAGAAATGAGGAGAAAATGTACTTGACACAATATTGCTAATGTATGAACCAGTATTTGTTTAGCAATTCTATAATGATGTGACGGATTGTCAAATAATTTAACAAACTGCTCCTTAATGCATTGTTGACTTGCATTATTTTAGATGTTAATTAGTGTCTAATAAGGTGGTTCCGACTGTTGGTGGCTGCTGTGGTGCATTGGCTCATAAGGATTTTAGCGGGTGGTTACATAATGGTTGCTAAGGTTACTGTGTATTCATGAAGTGTCATATCAGGTGGCTTCTCTGTAGTAGACAGTGCTCGCTAGGGTTTGCTATGTTCTTGCTATCTGTCTAACTTTGGTGGCGACTATTGAACACTCAATGTTTATTATGGTGTATTAGGTGGTTGCTGGGGTGTTACTAGGTTGTTTCTTTGTCCCCAAAGGGGCCATTCAGGACTGTTGTGTGGCTGCTTTTATGGACAAATTCTGATCCAATCTATATGTCATGGTAGTTGCGCAACACAACTAAGATAAGACAACAAAAGAGCTAAACACAAGGAGATTCAGAAACCTTTGAGTGAGCACACTTTTCCAGACTGATCTGGACATTTCTCCTTTGGCTATCTAAAATAATTATGGGAAACTAAAAAGTGGTCAAAGCCCTGGTGGAATATATAATAGTAATAATAATAATCATTAGTTAAGTAAAAATATTTGCCTTCAGTTGTGTGGCTTGCTCTGCAATCAGACTAATAATAAGAAAATTATAAAAGGAAATCAGAGGGTGCGTGGGTGAGTGTTGGAATTAGTACCGAAACAGAGTGCAATGCCTCCAAAATTATTTTCAGACTGACACAAATATCTCATCATTCAGGAATGTTTGAAAAAAAGCTGAATGTCTTGTATTTATCTATCCTACCTGGCAGATAAATTTGATAAATGCTGTACCAAACCCACTTGTGAACATCTAAACCTGAAATGCGTCCCTCTAACATACTTTCAAATTTCCAAAAAGTTGGCTCATCGTGGAAAATGCAGATTAAATAAGAAAGGATTGATTTGAAACTTCACCCCTTACTATATTTCAAACAGTACAACATTATTTGATGTTCTACCTTTGGATTTTAATTGGTTATTGAAATGATGCAATGTGATGACTGCAAAAGAGTCCAAAAAAGTTGAAAAACTAAACCGTCAGTAGTTACGACTGTGGAACACCAAGTCTTTTAATCAGATTCATTACGTGTTTGGGCGTAGAAGCCATCAAATCAACTGGTCAAGCCACACAGGTGCAGTTTTACCTTGTTCCCTCATTGGGTCGGACTTCAGCTACACAATTGTACAGGCCCTTTGTCGCTGTATATTTTGCTGCCAAATGTGCCACGAATTCTCAATCTGATACAGATCAGAACTGCAGGCAGGCAAGTCTAACACCAGTACTCTGCTTACCCAGCCATGCACTTGAGGTCCATGTAAAATATGGTTTTGCGTTAACTTCTCAGAAAATGCAGGGAGGTCCCTTGAACAGGCAAAATCAAGATGTCAGTGTCTGTTGCTCCCAAATTCTTGTGTATCTTTTTGCATTTATGCTGCCCTTGCAAATATGACAGTTACCCATGTCACATGTAATGAGACCCCCCTCCCCATACCATGACAGACACTGACTTTTGGGCTTGTCGTCTTTGGTCCAGGGAAGATAGCTGTGTTTTCTTAAAAACACTTCAAGTGTTTCTTTTGTGATCAAATTTTTTTCTTCCTTTATTTTTATATAGAAGTAAAGAACAAAACAACACTTACAAAGGCCAAATGAATTGAAAAGATGTTGAACAACAAAATTAACAGAAAACAGATGATTACACATTCAAAAGAGGACAACATACTCAGGACAAGATAGCCTGCTAGATATAGAAAGCTGCTGAACAACACACCTAATCCCTTCAAAATACCCCATACCCCCAATCCACTCTGCCTAGACCTACAATGCACAAACCATAATATTTATTATTTATTTTTATTTTATTTCATTTTATTTTGCCCTTTTTTGACCAGGGTAGTCACATTGAGAATGGTATGTGTTTTACAAGTGAGCCCTGCAAGTAGAAATAGAAATAGAAATCATAGAATTTTTCTGCCAATTACAACAATTATTTGCGGTCAAAATCTGGTGATCATTACCAAACCATACTGTGGCTCATGACCTGTGGCATTGTCACTCAGTATCACACCGTTTGCTTCCCTTACTCCTTTCGTTGTCACTGTTTAATACATGACCATACGCCGATTTTTCCCTACCTCAGCCCCAATGCCTCAGCAGTTAAATAATTTACATGTACTGCAAATATGGTTGTAAAACATTTTATCTGCTCTCTAACTTATAGCAGGAGACTGCACCTCGACAAAGTATATTTCAGCGGAAAG
This sequence comes from Gymnothorax reevesii, assembly GCA_029721435.1. Classification (NCBI taxonomy): domain Eukaryota; kingdom Metazoa; phylum Chordata; class Actinopteri; order Anguilliformes; family Muraenidae; genus Gymnothorax; species Gymnothorax reevesii. The sequence goes on from CM056590.1 coordinate 38,215,180, forward strand.
TAGAATTCTTGAAGTGTCTAAAACGCATAGTTTTGTAAATTTTAATTTGTTATATTTTAATATATATATTTGATATGGCATTGTAAATCCAAAACCTTCGCTGACTTTGCAGCATTTATTTTCGCCGTCCTTAGGATTGTCGCACAGCTGTGCAACTTGCCTTACAGCGCCCTTTAGCCATGACAACAGTAAGAATATAGAACGGATTCTCCGCAGCCTCGCAAACTAATTTGCGCAAAACTGTGCTGTTTAATGAGCAACACTAGCGCTGATATTATAAAGACATATTGATATTTTATGTCATCATTTATGCCCAGAAGAAGACGCCTCATAATTTTGTGGTGCAGTGCATAACAATGCTACCAAAAGTAAGTTAGTTTGTCGTTGGTTTTTAACAATTTGTCTGAGTAATTGTGGCTAATCGGGAGATGTAAACTGCGAGAGGTTTAGGTCAATAAGCATTTAAAGTTGAGGTTTCCAAAGATCGAATTCAAAATCAGAAGATTCCCCAAATTAAAAATGTCTGCCCTCTGATATTGAAGCCAGTTGGAGGACTCGCTGGTTTAAAAATGCATCACACTGGATTATAATCAAATTAAAATATGCGTTTTAGACACTTCAAGAATTCTACTTTCCACTGAAATATACTTTACTGAAGTGCGGTCTACTCCTTTAATTCAATACATTGACACTATCCTGTTTGCTATCATGTATCCTAGTAACAGAGCTCTCTAAACACAAAATGTCCATTAAAGATAAATGCCATTTTGAAATTTTAGGAAATGACTTCAAGTGTTGAATCATTGGACAACAAAACACACTTCCACTGTGCTACTGTACATTTCAGATGACACTAAGCTCAGAGAAGTTGGTGGGGCTTTAGCTTTGCATAGTAAAGCTTTAAACTTTCATCTGTGGATTCAGGGTTTACTGGAGTATTCTTGAGCGCACGTCCTTATATCCATTAGAGTTGCCTGGTGTTTCTAAAGACAATAATGTCTGAGTGATTTTAGATCATTTCCATGCAAAAATGGTTTTCTGCTCTTTTTCTGCAAAAATGTCTGTGCTCTTTACGCACCAAAATTTGACTGGACCCCTTTCGTCTTTTAATTACATTTTTCAGGGTTGAGAGTGAAATGCCCCAAATCCTGCCGAATGGTCTTAGGGGAACATTGTTCTCAAAGCAAAGGATTATAAACTGACGCATCTGTTGGCAGAACGTGGACCTTGACTTATCCTTGCTCTTTGAGGGACAAGGCCTGTTTTGGAGGCTCAGATTATACTAGAACGTGATACTATGTTTAATATCTCCTGTTTCACGTCATTCAACATGTCACATCATTATGTGTCCTAAATTGCTGCTGCACAAACTTTTTTGGAGTGTAGTGCGGTAATCAGATTTGATCTAAATGCATATTTTAAATATACCATTGAATTCCCAAGCTAAAGAATCAAGTAATGTGTTGTTATTGTGGTTTCAATATAGTGGAAGGTGAGAGAACTTTTCAAATCACTTCATTTCGATTTTATCTGCATGTTTTCTATTTGTGCTGGCTTTTTTCGGAAGTGGGATTGCGCTTTCAAGTCATGAGCAGTAGGCCAGAAATTCTTTGATGTCTCCATTATTCTATTACTCTATTGACATTATATCTTTAACGAAGATTTCTCCATTGCCTGAACAAAGGTAATTAGATCTTCGAGTCCCATGTAGTCTTCTTTATGTTTTTGGATCCCATCTCCAATCCCTACCAAATATGGAACGTCTAGTCAGCAAGCTATGTACAGGCAGGCTTGTTCTCTACTTATGCTGCCATCTCAGGAGAGAAGAGCGTGTTCGCAGTTCTCCTCCAAAAAATGAGCCTGTCAGCTGCAGCTTCTATGCACTCACAGTTTCAAACCTCGCGTGAACAGAACAAGGGCAGAGGAAAGAAGCCGTGCTTGGTCAGACGGCAACTAATGCGTGCCCAGGTGACCTGTGGGAGGTGTGAACTATGCATTCCAAAACTGACTGTATCCCTTCCATATCCTTAAGAAAGCCAATCATGCACTGCTCTCTCGAGGCTGTTCATCGCTGACACGACGGGCACTGGTGTATTTGATCCAATGCCGCGGTGGTCACTGTTGCGCTGCAAGCAAAGCCCTTATTGAGTCAATGTACCCAACTGCCCCAGGTCCAGGCAGTTTACCACATACCCCAGTCATTAGCCTGTACTGATCTTGTGCTCCATCTCAAGCACAGTTAAATGTCTAAAAGTTATAAAATACAAAATAAAAGCAAATTATCAGGAAACCTTTGCAATGCATTTTAATACTGATATGTATTTATATTAACCCTCTCATGTATGAATTATGATAAACTCAGTCAGGATTTTTTTTACTAATATGCAGCAGTGCTCAAAATTGCAGGCATATATAGAGAAAAAACACTTTAAAACAGCTGTACACTGTAGTGACCTCCATGCATGAAAGGGTAAATATTTGAAAGGTTTGAGGATGGGAGCTGATGGCCACTGTTTTGCTTTTTGTAGATCAGATTACGCACTAACTGGTTTTGTAATTAAAATGATACGTGGATAATTTGTGAATGCACCTGTTGGCTTAGTTGGGACTGCAAGTTCATTTGGGCATTTAGCCTGATGTTGCTGGAAAACAAACAAATCTGGTACAGACTTAAGACCTGGGGAATCATCAGTAGCTGGGGTCAGGCTGTGCTAATGTCTGTTCTTTCAGATTTATGTAATTATATTACTTTATCTTTGTTTCACAGAGTTTACCTGTTTCTGTAAATGACTGGCTTGGAAGAGAAAATCCAGTGCACTGAATGGTTGAGCTGCAGCTCTCTGGCTCTGAAAACTTTATTTTATTGAGTTTGTCTGGTGGAGTTCGTCCTCCTTCTGCCACTCAAAATCAATCTGAAGATAATTGACTGGATCGACCAGAAGATAAATGTCTGACTGTCTGAGACGTCTCCAATTTAACTACCCAAGCCCCTGAACTCAGAGGGAGAAAGAGACAGTGGCTATTTCAAGGTCTGTTCACAGTACTGATGACAAGGGGTTTGATTCACATTTTCCCCTGATGAGCTACAGCCAGCACTCAGAAGAAATGTAGGGAGAGAATGATAAATGAATTGATTTCTACCCGTCTTTCAAAAAAGATTATAATAAAATGGCGTATTCTTCTTAAATAAAATGTCTTACTCTCCTTCCGCATGCCTGCACCCTTGATATGTAGCCTTGGCTGTGTTGATTCAATAAATTCATGAGGCCTTGTACGATGGAATGTAAACCAAGCTACTACACGACTCCAGTCATAAAAGAATGTGACAGCAGGCTGGTGATCATTCCTGTACCGCTGAGTTTAATTACTGACATGGAATCAGATTTCAATCGAGTCGACTTTAGTTTTAATGAGTGCTTGATTGGATTGTACCTGCAGAGGAGCGCCAGGGATTTGAGACTGTAATGAGGGCGATAGCATCAGTCTCTATGCAGCAGCACTGTGGCTCTCTCTCCTTTTAAATTCTGGACCCATGATGCAAGTACTGTAGTATACTGTACACTGCATGATGTTACATCCAATAATTGTTAGTGGATAGTGCACTGTACAAGGAATTTGGAATTACAGGATGCGTGTTATGAGACTCTATATCCTAGCTAATGTTTGGTACAGCTGTGTCAAAACATTAACTACTAATTTCAATTTCAATTATTCACTTTTTGAGGTAGTAGAGGGGAGCACTATGGCTGAGACCCTGGAACTGTCAAATAGGAATTCCAATAACCAAACCAAGCGTATTAACATCTATTGATTAACTAAATGCTTGCCTCTGTGGTCACATTTTTCTAGGAAATATTGAACGAATTTTTGGAGAAAAAGGCTGGGACACTGAGTTTTTTTCACTCTTTACAGCCATTCTTCCTGTCATATAAATCGTACTATATACTGCGAATGGTCAAAAGTTGGGAATCACTTGTCTCTTGCCTATTTCTTACTTACTTGTTTAATAAAAATGCTTGTCTAAATTATATGAAAAAAACTCACAAGTGTATTTCAAGATGATTTATTTAGTAGTTCAAATATTTAGTAACAGTTAACTATTTTAGAGTTTTCTCTTCAAAGTGTCTACCAAGAGATTTAATCATTGCTTTGCAGATTTTAGTTATTACCTCATCTCGGAGTATCCAATGGTGAGGAGTTGTTTCGCATTCCACGTTTCTTACTTTAGTTTGTTGTCTGTCTGTCTGTCTGTCTGTCTGTGCTCACTCTAGCGTCCGCAATTCTACAGGTGTTGAAATGAAATTTATACCACAAGAAGTGTTTTTATTTTAGCAGTAGTGAATGTGGAGCGTGAAGTAGACTTGCGGCTCGAGAATTGTCGTCAGCACTATACGAACAAGAAGAATTTGGGTTGGTCTCTCCTCCGCTCCATCGCCGTAAACTGAAGGGACATCAGCATCAACCCGAGTAGATGGGCGATGAACACAATTGCATCAATGACATACAGGACTCGCAAGGACATTCATATTTGAAAATCAGTCGTGATTCCATGCTCTTCGGTGGTGGAGCACATTGCAAATAGATAAAGATAGACTATAATGTATGAGTAGCTGTTTCTCATAGAGCAGGCTTTACCACGTTTGATGGATGCTTTTGCTTGTTGTAAAATCGATGTCTGTCTCCTCTGTGTAAGTCAGTTAATTAAATGGTATTGTTCAGGGAAGTCCTTCATTTTAGGTAGGACAAGCCTTTAAGAGGGTTTTTGCATCCATAGATCTGAATACTGATTGCAGTCATTTCCACATGATTATGAACAAGGCAGTAACAGCTGGACTCTCTTGGGAGGACCTGAAGTTTTTCCATGGGTGCCTTCCTTTGAAATGTTCAGTATCTCCCCCAACGTCCTGTTTATAAACCGCTCGTTAAAAAAAAAAAAAAAAGTCCCTACACAGACATGCTAATGAGCCTGCTGTCAGCCTATTGAGGCTATTTTTGGATCTGATTAGCTTACGATGCAAATGAGGGCTGGCTCAGCCTGACAAGCCTATCCTAATTCATATCTGGGTCCAGACACCCCCTTTTCTGTGAATGGCTTGGGCCAGGTTTCCATGGGAACTAGAGGAGATGTAAAGAAAGTGTTTGAAGGGCTGGTTTATCGATTGATTCCTGAGATTTTAATGACTGCTGGCTTCTGCGGAGTGGTGAGGGATTGTTGGGTTTTGGTTTTGTATAGTTTGAGGGTGAAGAAGCATCTCTCCTCAGTTTCTGTGTGTTCACCGCCTTTTTTCTTACCTGGTGCTTGAAATCCACACAGCAGACTGTTTTGGTATTTTTTGTCAGCTACATTTTTGTCACCTGTAATCTTTTGCAAGATTCCTTTTTTAGGGTAGCACCAACCTCCTAATTTTCTCTACACACACACACACACACTCTCACACTCATGCAAACTAGCACACGCACCTTTAAAGGCACACTTTCCTCACAATTATTGCCACATTCATAAATAGCGCTTGCACAGTCACAATAGCACTCTTAGGACTATTTCCAGAGAGTAAATGCAGAAAAGCACAATTTGAATGCTGCAGTTGGGTGATATTGAGAAGTACAGATGAATAATTACACACACTCACAACCAGCTGACATTCTACCATAGAAATATGGAATTTAATTTCACCTGGAGAAATACAATGGCCACATTTTGAATCGACTTGTCGGGGTATTTAGCAAAAATGAAATGCTTTGAAAAAAATAGCTGAAGATATTGAATTGTTTTTCAAAACTTATAGTAGAAAACTATTTTACTGCCTGTTTTGATACTAATACTACTGTCGTAACACTTTATAGTCTATATACTTTAAATATCACTTACTGCAAGCAAAATATTTGGCATATTTAATCTTTACCTCAGTTATTTACTGTCATCTCCTCAGTGGCACAGAATGAACTCATAATTAAGCGTAAATGTGCCTCTAATATCAGAATAGACTGGACAAACCAATCAACCTTTTTATTTCTCACCTGTGCGATATAAAATGGACAGCTCTGTTATTAATGTACTAGTTAAGCGGTTGCTTTATATTAAAACGAATATTACACTTGTTACTTGGGGCCAAGTAGTTTGTTGCCGGCAAAGAGGAATGCAAATTTTGCAGTTACCTTGATGAAAAATAATCTGATATATAGCATCATCTATAATCTTATCCTATCTATTGGCATGAATTTGATCAAATGTAAAAAGTTGAACAGAAGTGCAGTTCTTCAACACATCCTGTGTACTGTGTATACTCGCAACTTCATAGTGTGTGAGTATTAATTCCCTAATCAAGTTTCCATTTGAGTATGAAACATGCACAAAATATTGCCTTTTATGCAGTTAGTGAGTGAACAATATTTCATACTCGAAATTATGAGAACTGAGCACCTCTGTCGCATTCCGGACAGCATTACACTCATAGTGCTTTTGTGGATGTGGCCCTTAGTCCTCTGTGCAGGAAATAGAATTGTTAAAATAAGAGCTGTTGCTAAGACCAATAATCAGTTAGAATTACCCCAAGAAAAGAACTAGCTGAATCATCCTCTGAAATACACCAGCTGAATTGCTGCAATTTGTGCACCAGGACCCTGCTCAAATGGCACAGGGAGTCTGCGGGCGCCCAGTCAAATGGAGAAATTGCAGATGAGTCTGGGGATGGTTTACCAATTGAAATCCTCTTTTCCTAGGAAATGTTCTAGCCAATCATACATCACCCTCTCAGATCCAATCAATGTTTGTCCTTCACTTTGACTGACAAGTTATCTATTTTTGGCAAATGGTTTGGCATGCTCAGCAGTCTTTGCAAGACAACAAGAAAAACTGCTTGTAAAAAAAGTCCCAGCAGAGCGCCAGCCAATGAGATGTAAATCGTTTACAGCGAATTATTGTAATCTGCGGGCATGCAGGCTATGAGCGACACAGGCTATGGACATCAAAGAAAACCTGGGCTGGCCAATTTAAACCATTCTGATAAGGGCCTGTCGGCCCCTCATAGCTCCAAATGTGTTGCGCTAGTATATTAATGGCACAACCCAGCCATATATCCTCTTATGGCTAGTAAAGGGTGAACAACTTCACTTGCTAAGCCACTCACAAGCCCATTGTTAGTTTGAGAGTGTATGGGGGATGGTATGATGATTAATAGAGTCTGCAAATGCAGGAAATGGTGATGGAGTTTCTCCCCCCCCCCCCCCAACCCTCCCCCACAGACACAGAGTACCCCAACTCTGGCTCAGGTGATGACCCTATCGTGGACTGGCCCACTCGCACTCTGATGCAGACTGAAGAGAACCACACCAATGATCAACCCCATGCAGGTAAGAGGCATTGTTTTTCAGCATACAATTTTATATTCCTCTACTGCATTGTTTGATGTTGTTTTTGTAGTTCACCTGGCATCTCACGTTAGAACTTGCAGCAATGCACCATGTAACCGTTATATTATGTCTCTCATTAAACATCCTTTATTTTGTGAATATTTGATATGTAATGTAATCATATAAAAGCCTAGTAAAGCGTTGGCATACCATGCACAGAGAATGAATGCCTTGGTTCCCAGAAGCCATTATAACTTCCCTACGGTATAATAGCATGATTTAATAATGAAATATTGCAAATATAGTCACAGAAAACAATCTTTTTCATGTTTGGCACTGAATTGCCCTTTTTTATTTCATGACAACTGTACATAGCATGTTAGAAAGTACTCTGGCATGCATTCGTATACTTTGAACTTTGTCTTTTATGGTGTTGCACTGGATTTAATTTTCTTATTGCACATAATGCTTTAATATATTGAGATTTTACAGAGGTGTAAAGTCCTGGTAGAGAAAGTAATGGTTCTGAGGATTTTGATATAATCTTTTGTCTTTCCTATTGTGTATGAGATTGTTTAGTTGCTGGTTGTTCAGAGTATAATTTCCTTGATAATATATTGGTGAAATCAAGGGCTTCTTGGATTTCATTTCACCAACTTACTTTTTTATGCCCCTGACCTTGTAAGAGCGGGGCATGGGTGTTATGTCGCAACCCTCTTGGGGTACCTGGGTGTCCGTACGTAAACTTTCGGTTTCCAGCAATTTCAGGGAGAATGGCCGGTCCAGTCAAATCAAGATTTACTGTGTGCCATGGTGGTGGGCAGAGGAAGGGCCCTTTTGAAAAAGGGTGCGATGCAGTTTTAAAAATGGCAGCCAGGGCGGCCATCTTGAATTTGGTTTCTGCTGTTTTCAAGGTGAAAAGATGATCCAATCAAATTCCATTAGGCTGTGTGTATTGGGGGTGGGTTTAAGAAGGTTCCTTGCGAAAATGGTGCTCTGGGATTTTCAGTTCGGCTGTCGCTTCAGCCTTCTTGAATTCGGTTGCGCAGTTCAATAACTGTCAATCCACAGTAGTGTGCCACATCATCAAGCAAAGTGTTTGTCAGGCAAGTAAAGATGGATGTTGTCAATGCCTCTAGCAGTGCCTGCTTGGGAACATATGCACTCAATCTCTGTACACGCTCTTCAACTGCAGTGTCTGCTATGAACCGCATCGCTCTTGTCTCTGTTGTTATTAGGCAAGCTTTCTCCTATAATTATAACCAGCATGTTTTATGCACCAGATGCCTTTTCATGAGGTTTAAACTTGTTCATTATGTCCATTATGTTATCACCTCTCTGACATACGCTAAAAACATAGGTGATAATGCGATGATCACACCTCTGCTACCCCTGCCACACTCTCAGTCATTCTCAGAATGATAAACAGCGGTATTATCTCAGAAAAGGCATTGAGTTTGATCTGTGAATAGGTTCACTTATTTAATTCATATAAATGCTCTATTTACATTTCAATAATACCTCAATGCTTCCACATACTGTTTGTGCAATTCCTAATTATTTGGCCTTTTCTCATCTCATGCCAAATGCCATAATATCCTCAATCGTATTCTTAATCATGACTGCTGACTTGTACTAAACCGCTATTAAAGTTTCCTTACTATAAAAATGCATTTTCGAGCAGCTGTGTGGCAGCTACTGTCTCTCAGACTTGGCCGTCTGTCGTACGCTGCGGCCTGTGGGGCAGTGGTGCAGCAGACAGAAGAGGGCGAAAATAGACTCATCCTTTCTGCGCTGTCTCTGAGCTGTCCGCTCAAACAAACACAGTGGTCTCATTTCCTGAATATATTCCTGCAGTTCACGCACGTGCTATGACACACATTTAAGAGATAGTGGAGCTTTCCTAAGAAAGGCTCTGACCCAGAGAAAATGGCACGCAATATATGTGAAGTAATGCTATCATTTATCAGTTGTTTGGTAAGCTAATGGATATTGCTGTTAAATGCTTATGGCTGCTTGAAGCTGTGGTGTTCCCGGGCTCTCTGGAGAATAGTGACGTACATCTTGTCTTGCCAGTCGTGCATATGTATTTTTTGTCTCAGGGTTTATGCATGTCAAAGAGTATTAATCTCTGTTCACATTTGCCCCAAGGGTGCTTGGACATATATCTGTGTGAGTGTGTGTGTGTGTGTGTGTGTGTGTGTGTGTCTGTGCACATCTCTGTGTTTGTTTGTGTGCGTTTGTGTGTGCATTATGACTCAGTGTGGCTGGGAATCTCTCCCCCGCATAGATTGTGGAAATTGTAGAAGAAGGCAGAGCCTTCATTCAGAGGCGAACCACCCCACAAAACAGGGGAAAGGCTCCCAGTTTGTGTTTGCGGACAGTTATAAAGTTATAAATGGGATGTGGGCTCCATATATAGACTGTATATTCTGTGTTTGGTGTGTGTGTGTGTGTGTGTGTGTGTGTGTATTTATTGTATACTTTATTATAAATCCAGGGAATCTGCACCCGTGATACAAGCGTGAGGCAAGAGGCTGTATCAGCCTGCGGGCAAAATCCCGCATCAGTGGTAGCAACCATTGCTGTAGCTTTGGATAAAATGTATTGTTAATTATAGTCAAAATGAGTATTATTCCTTTTGTTATGGAAGATACTGACTACATGGCTGCAAAAACATATTGTACTTTGGGCATCTTGCTGAAGAAAAACACAATTTCTGTGTTTAATTTCAATTGTTTGTGGTTAATAACCTGAAGTATCCTCTATTACTATCGATGGGAAGCTCTTGGCTTCCTTTTATATGACTGTAATATGGTCTCAGTCTATTTCCCGATAGTATTGGTCTTCTAACTCCTGAGAGTGACTTAATAGTGTGCATTCCATGGTAGTAACCTGTTACTCTTTAACAGTCCTGTCTATTTAATCCTTTGATGGCTCGCGTATTTATAACGAAAAGTCCATGTTCTAGTATTCCAGTTTTCAGATGGGAATCTTGACCGTTTCATATCAGAATGTTCAGTTCTTGTACCTTGAAAGGTTAAATGTGGATTTGACCGCTGTCCGGGGGTCCTGCCCCAGTTGAATGGCGTAGAGTGACTGTGTTAAATGACGGTTCTCCGATCTGCACTGAGGACAAGGGACTTGATGATGCAATCTGCTTTCCGCCCAAAGAGCTCCTCTGATTATTCGAGGTTTCAGTAGTTAAGCAGTTCTGATGTTCAGATGTAGCTTGGCAGGTGTACAGCATATTGTGTGTAAATTATTCAGGAGTTCAATATCTAATCAGTGGAAGAGACTCTTTAAACAGATCTAATCACAGAGAAGGGCGAGAAGAGCATTGTGTGCAAAACTGTGAGCAAACAAGGCAGCCATTTGAAATTTGAAAGACAAATCAATGTAACCAAGTCATGCATCATCCCAGGAATCTGAGATAAGCAGGTGCTTTTACATGAAGATCGTGCACTTAAGCTTTGGCCCCAGCTTTGTTTATCTAGGCTGATATTATGTCATGTTTGCAAACTCAACGGTGCTCTGCCAAAAGAACATCCGCTCTTTTTCTGTCTAATTTAGCATGTTTGGCACAGTTTGTCCACATTAATGTTTTCAGTATTTTTAGCATCATCTCGTTCTTCTGTAGCCTGTCAAATTCACTTGCATTTTTTTTCAATGTATTTGCACTTATTAAAGAAGCTAAACATTCAATCTAGTGAAATTGAAATGCTTAGGGAACATAAATTGGTTAATTTATCAGACACTTTTCCATTTTTCTACCTACACCAGAAGGTAATATTTTTTCACTGGCACAAAAACGTTATGGGTGAATGCCAGTGAAATTTTGAGGAAGATACGACTCATGTTCCTGATCCAGGATTTGAAAGAATTTCTATGCTGTTAAAGGCAGCACTGTTGACACACTTTCAAAACTCACATTCACTGACAATGCGACGGCAGAGGCAGTGTCCCCTCCAGGAGCCCCCTGATAAGCTTGTATTCTCTTGATTCTTGCGATGCCAGTGTACTGTTGGTGTCCTTAGCATTAGATCGGAGGAATCTTTGCGGTTGTTTCATGAAGAATTGAGGTCAATCGTGGAAGATTCACAAAATAATAAGTGAATGTGTTATTAATAATGTAATAAACCATGAAACCTCAATCCTCAACCCTCTTTGACAGACCTTTTCGCACCTTCATGTTCTGTATAATTCTCCTCCTCTCTTGCTATTCGTTGAAAGGGAACGGGCAGGAGCCTGTACCCACAGTAGAGTCCCTTTGAGGCCTACGTTGCTAAGCAACTGAATGCTAAATTTTTAAACCGAGGGAAGTCTGCATTTTGAGCATTCAAAGCACCAGGCCACGGCTCAAGGGAATAATGCATGGAAGGAGAAAATAGAACTCTGGTGTCTTTATTTTTAGGGGTGTCGATAATGTTTGTGCAGATGTTTTGTGCATTATTTATTTGTGGTTTGTAAAAAAGTGGGGGCTGGAAAATTTATGAATTATTCTTTTCCATGGAGATTATTGCCGCTTTGTGGTTATGCGGAGATGAGAATGCGTATTCCCTCTCTTCGTTCAAACATATTTGAGAATATATGCCGCTGGAAACCATTGCTTTTTCCTGGGACCAATTTATCACCGCTGTCAAAAATAATATGTCAGTTGAAATGGGAACAATAGGTGTTCGTTACTTTGATGACAATGACTGCAATAACTGCAATAACCATTCCAAACATAGATGAAATGAACAGCTTTTGAATTATTACAGTAAGAGGGCTTGTTCATCAGTAAATTTCTGAGATTCTGTCTTCTGGTAGTGCATTAGTTCCTCATTTCCTTTTGAAACCTCTCAATCATTCTTCTCTTGTCTCACACCATTTCTAATTTCAGGAATGAGGTTCATTCTTCTCTGTGAGCATTGAAGTATTTCAGGATTTTTAATTTGCTCCTCTATACATTCCCATAATGAACTGCTGGGCTATGATTTAGGTATTCTACCTGCTCAAGAAGCCATGACTTTTTTTGCTTTCAGTTATGTGGTCAATTCTAAGTAGATCCCATAGTACGATCACTCGATCTGTATATACAGTTCAAGACCACAAAGGAAAAACAATCAAAAAAGAGTCTGAATTTGGCATTTTTGTATATTTTATATTATTATTATACTATTTAGAATAATATATAATAATATTGGATGTTATTATAATATTTTATTTTTTTTGCATATTTTTTCACTGCTTTGTTTCTAGCATCGTTTTGAAGATTTCAAAGATTTCTCTACAACGTGAAAATGTGACTGATCCTTTTTCTATGGTGGTCTTCAATTGCATCCATTACGTTTTTTCATTGTTGACTATATTGTTCGCCGCATTTCACCGAATGAATGACCCAAGTAGGAGTGGTGCTTATCTTTAGCTTACCCAGCCTTATGGGCTGATGAGCGATTGTCCTGGTGTGGTGTCCATCCTCCAACCTCTGTCGTCCGGAACATTTTTTATGTTTTTTTTTGGCCTGATGAATTTTCATTTAAATTTGCCATAAGATACTACTGGACCATATCTCCAGACTTTTTTTTCCAGATTTTTGATTGAACCATTTTTGTCTGTTTTATGGACGCTTGAAATTTTGGCCCCAATGTTAAAGATAGGACTGAGAAATTTTAAAAAATCATTTCTCAAATACCGCATGATAATTTTTTTTCTAAATCAGGCAATCAACTTACCTTGATACTATCAATGTACAGTGCAAGCACCGTTTTGATTGAATCAACGGAAGTGGGCCTAGTGGGGGTGCTGTACATTATGAATATGCAAGATGGCCACTGGAAGCCAAATGGTTGCAGATAGAGCTGTACTTCGTATTATCGACATATAGGAGGTCATATATGACCGATATTGGCTATGTTAAAATTGACCTCCGATGACTTTGAAAGGTCAAACTTGAGGTCAAGGAAAATATAGTACTTGAAATTTAAAAAAATTACTTCTCAAAAACTGTCCAAAAACTTTTTTTCTAAATTTGGCAATCAACTCACCTTGATACACTTTATGTCCAGTGTGAGTGCCATTTTAATTGAATCAACAGAAGTGGGACTAGTGGGGGTGCTGTATTTAAACATTAGGTCATATAAGAACTTTCATTTGGTGACCTTCGTATTGACCTTCAAAGGTCAACTGTGACATAGTGAATATTCAATGACTATCGCTAAAATGGTCGCAGATGGAGCCTAGGTTTGTGTTACGAACATCTAGGAAGTCACATATGAACTTTCATTTGGTGATATTCAACTTGACAGTCATAAGGTCAAACTTGACAGTGAAAACATAATGACTTGTGTCACCAAAATGGTCACGGAATGAGCCAAGGTTTGTATAGAGACATTTACAAAGTCATATATGAAGTCCATCTGCTGGCCTCAACTTGACCTTCTGTGACCTTTAAAGTTTGCGAGTGACATTGAATTTTCTATTACTTGTATCACCAAAACTGCTTCAGAGCTTAGGATTGTATTGCAGGAGGTCTCATAAATGTATGTGAACTTTTATTTAGTGACCTTGACCTTGACATTGACCTTCAATGATTCGAAGGTCAAACATCACATGACATTTTCATAATTTAAATCATCACTGTATGATTGCTTGCCGGTAAGCTACAGGACCCTTGGTCCTATTTTGACTTATTAAAGTGAATGTCAAAGTAAGATTTTCCGATCCCATTAGTCAGACAAAAGCAGGTAACAGACACTCTTTTAATAAAAATGTGTATGTCCAGAAACTAAAGGCACCGTGTGCTGAACAGTGCTATTCCTCTGGGTGCCACTTATATACCACTGTGAATGCGCAAATTGACACTATTTTAGCAATAAAGATGCATGGTAATGAAGCACAGGGTGAATATCTAATGAAGCAACATATGTGTCGTTCACTCCTCTTATTTTGATGTAATCCATTAAAGAAATAGCATCAATCCTAATGACCTCATTGTCGCTTCAATAATATATGTGTTTGATGCACAAATGCCTTTTTTTGGTGCTATTTCCAGGTTTTGCAAATGAGTTATTTTTACTGGTGTTGGTGTTGTGAAAGACTGCAAGGGGGAAGCCTCCTTTTAGAAGCTGAAAATGAGTGCCATGTGAGGTCCTATGAGATGTGAGAGGTTTTCATGAGAAACACAGACTCAGGAGGGGCTGGCCAATGCCAGGCAATGTCTTTTTCTAACTGTCTGATTTACTGGCTAATTGACAGACCATCTGACCGGCAAACCTTGTGAAATTGTGCATCAATGGAAGCAATTGAATTGCATAAAGACATTTCAAATGATCTTATTTCATTTGAACAATTTAAACGATAATGATACACATGCATTGCTTCCTACCCCTGTGTAAAGAAAAGCGTGAGAAGTCCTGAGTCATAATCGGCTTCCAATTACTAGTGGTGAAATCCACTGTAAAGCGTGTGAAACTGATAAACCTCCATGCACAAGGACTTCAGTTTTGTGCGAGAATCTCTTACACGTGTTGAGTAAATAATTGCTGACTACAGCAGGGGAATGTAAATATGCGACTAAAACACAATGCATGAGAGCTGACAGGTACGCGTTATTAATGAAAACTGACACACACCTGGTAATATTGAGAGTTTTTGGAGTTTCTGTAATGGTAATTTATATGAATTTTTTTTAAAGATTTTTTTTTTGGGGAATTTTTCATTTATTTGATAGTTATATAGTGTAGAGGGACAGGAGGGTTGGAGAGGGGAATTGGGGAAGGCATGCGGCAAGGGACCTGAGCTGGATTTGAGCCCAGGCTGCTGCGGGTGGGACACTGCCTTTATAGTATGCTCGCTTGGGCCGATGAGCCACCGGGGCGCCCCCCAATCATTATTTTTAAGGGATGGTTTGAGCATCCCCTGTCGCCAGTTCACCAGCCGCCACTACGATTCAGACGGCATTTTAGAGGGCATTTTTGTCGACGTGACTTAGATTAATCAAAATTGAACATTGGGATGATATAAAGACAAGGGCTGGCTGCAATTCAAATGGCACTGTCATGAAAAAGCTGTGGGGTTATTGGTAGGGAACGCCAATTTTTTGTGCCATTTGCATCCAGAAAATGGCTTATTCTGTTATATTATATACATTCCATCTCCTGTTGAAGTGATAATCTGGCTCATATACCCCCAATTTAAACTTGAGCACCCTTCTACATTAATCAGGGTCCTTTCTACCCAAATTGGGGAGGGTGTGAAAGCAGCTTTCTCAGTGGAACATAATCAAACCACCATCCAGGTTCACGCGTCTATCAGCTACTAACCCCCTCCCAGCTGTTTCTGTTTATCTGGGCACATGAATTACCTCCTGTCTGCTGAAGTTATTGTGTTCCTACTGCCAGCCCCGCGCAGGTATAGCCTGTCCTCTGTAATGCCATTGTCACAGACTATTAGTGTCTCAATCAATCTGTGAAAAGCATTAGAGGGTGGGAGGGGAGCCCAGAAAAGCTAAATCTATCCTGGAGGGCTGATCTATGAAAGGAGCCGCATCCCGATGTGCTGAAGGTAAATTGGGCAGAAACTGCTGTATAGGAGAGAGCATGGAGTAAATCACCTGCCCATCCTCTCTCGAACATGAGGCGCACAAAGATAGCGGACGGCTCTGTCACAAACAAATGTGCTCTTGTAACAGAAGCCAGTCAGTTAACTGACGTGCCCTGCATATGTTGCGGACGGACTGGCACGTGTTTGTCTGTTGCCTTGATAGCCGCATCCAAAGCCTGATTGACTCTCAGAATAGTAAAATGTCCGGGTAATGAAGGGTGTGATTAGAGTGTCCCTGACTGAATAATCTTATAATGATGTGTCAGTCATTGTAGGTAATTGAAAGTACTGCATTTATTGAATACTGACTTACATATTTCAGAAAACATTCCAAAAAATCTACCAGAAGGTTAAGAAAAAAATTGGTATGAGTCCAGTCTGGCTACAGTGGACTCACAGACTCTGTAGCAGTTGATTTTGTCATGAGCATTACGCTGTGCGGATGCTTTATTTCTAATCATAGCCTGCACACCTAGGATTATAACCTGCGGCTTCCACCTCCCCTGTGTTCTCATTGTGTTGCACTATGATGTAACAACAAGATGTGGCCGGGCGAGGATTATAGCGGAGGCGTATCAGCAGTGCATCACAGACAGAGTGGATTAGACCAAATGGAAAATCTTGGGAGAGGTTTGCTGCATTCTGCTCTGTTCCGCTGCAGCACCTGATCTAAGGCTGACTTCAGATCAGCCCTAGTGCCGGTTCGTAAAAGAGTCTGGTGCTGCGGCACATATCTGATCACAGATCCACAATCAGCTGTACAATGTGGGATGGTGATAAGTCGGGGCTGTCAGTCATTTGTCATTCTGCAGATACTGTGTACACTCTGTTCATCAGCAGCGCCAAGAATGCAATTTAGCTGGACTACTTTGCAAAAGAAGAGACTGAATCCCTTTCACTAATAAGGAAGAGTTACTTGGCTCTGCGGCTGCAACGCATTTACCTGAAGCGTGAATGTATGGATGCTTGAGCAGAGCATTTCCTCGACAGCTTTGCACACTAGCCTGAGGGCGTGCACTGATTTTGGACTCAAAATGACGCCTCTCGCTTCTGAATGTTGGACTCGAGCGATTGCAATGTATCATGAGGACAATAATGCGAGCAGTTCTCCCTCTTCCCCGCTGTTTCCCCATCACTCCAGGTTTGAGTTTATTTCTGAGTGCTGATATGGGGAGATTGTGAGCCCTGCTTACAGGGAGATTATAATGCCATCGCTTCCCTGATCCCCTCTCGCCACATTATTGGATCAGCAGCTGCACGGCAAAAGTCAAGCCTCAATCTGCCAAGACGCAGCAGCAGAGGACAGGCCGAACCGCAGCTGAGGCTGCTGCGGGTCCATCACGATCGGCCCACCACTGCCCTCGTGACCCTGCAGGCATTCAGAGATTCAGTGAAGTTCTCCTAGCTAAAGAAGATGGAATTTCCTCCTTCAAAGTGCTGCTCCTATGACTGATAGCCTGTGCGGTTAACGAAACCAGTGTTGGGCCCGTTTTGCCCTGATTTAGATTCATTAACCCTTACAGTGCTGAAAAAATTTTCATGGAATTAAAAATGTAATTACCCTGAGCTGTTTATCATGAAAGGTTTTCAACTGCATCTGTTTTTAATATCTTATATCATTGGGCACTATAGTTGCCTATAGCGCTCTAAGGGTTGACTGTGCATCAGTTTTGGCTTGTCTCCTTAGTAACTCGGACTTAAAGGTTCACTCAGAAAATTTTTTGGCTATTTTTTAAAGAAATTGATCATATGTAGCAAATTAATATGCATCTCACATTTGTAAATGCTTTCTATGACTTTCTATCATTATTTGAAAACTAAAATTTGGCTGGTTTGTACGGTGCTAAGCCCCACCCCTCAAAAAAGTCGTTGCACACAGACCTCGTAGTCACTGTGACGTGTGAAAAGTAAGTTGCAAACCTTCCCAGCTGATCGACCAGTGGTTTGCTCTTTGCTGATAATTGATTTTGCCTTGATCAGTCCTTGATTTAGTTGATTTTGAGAAAAGTTAAAGTTAAGTTAAAGGAAAAGTTAAAAACCCACCAAAGCTTGACAGTTTGTGTCAAATCATTTCATTGGGTGTGTAGAAAATGCATTGATAAGAATATTCGTCCCAAATACGAAAACTATAACTTGTCTTTCTTTCACAAATTGGCTGTTGACAAGAGGAGTGAAACAAGTCATTTTCTGCACTAGCCCCGGAGCAACTTACTTCTCATACGTGGCAGCTGATTAGCCAATCGCTTGCGACTTTTAAGGAGACGTCTCAAAGTGTCTAGTTACCTGGCCCCTCCCCTAGGGGGCCAGGTTATGCAATGATCATGGCTGTGTGTGTGTGTGAGTTTCTGTCAGTCTGTCTGTCAGCCCGTGGCTGGGGCCAGGTCTGCTATCTCTGATTGCCTTGTTTCTTCATTTTTTTGCCAATATGACATACAATTGCGGAAGGCAAATGCTGGATCCGTGAATTACAGGCAATAATATATTAATACATGTGTACAATGTTTTTTTTTTTTCTAACTTAGTAGACCTATATCGGTATGAGTCTGCTCTTTCACTACATGGCAATGGCACATAGGAATTCGAATCTTGGACTGATGCAGATATGTGCACGTCTTCTATTTGTAGTACAAGGCCGTCAACTTTTTAGATGGACATTATGTTATCTGCTTTCAGACAAGTAATGAATAGTCTCTCTTTTGAGAATGGGCTTATTATATTTGTGCATTGTTTTGGAACTGCGACCCTCTATTCAGGTACAGTGACACATTCGTTTTAACCCTTAGAGCGCTGAAATTAAATTTAGAAAAATTAGAAATAAATTATCTTGTGCTTTTGAAAACTTATCATGTGAAAGCTTGTTTAAAAGTGCTCCCCGGCAAGAGTTCTTTCAAGTTTTCCAACTGATAGGTTTTGAGCAGCATCTGATTTTGATATCTTACATCTTTGAGCAACAGTAGCTGCAGTTGCAGTGATCTGAAAGCTGAATGTAGAACTCTAGGCCCCAGATTACCTCATCTTTGGCACAGTCCAGCTCGTGATGTCAGCATCACCCGATAGAGGGTTTCAAGGACAGAGGTCACAGCTTGGTTCTGATTTTGTTTTTTGTGTTGGTCTTTTTTTAACATTCCCCTGAAATTCGAATGTCCATTTCGGGAGCGAAGTCTCTCTGACACGACTGAGAGACTGGAGGCTTGGAAGGCCTTACGGACTGCATCGAATCAGATGAAAGCCAGCCAAATCAATCATCCACCTTCCCCACACTCTCACACAAAAGCCTCTTACTCAGATGGGGAACAGGGCTCAGTCACACAGAGAAACCCCAGCTCAGCTCACACCAGCTTTCCCAAGGACGCCGCGCTAAAAAGATCTATTTTCAGAAATCGGCTTCTCTTTTGATGTGTTCCCCCCCCGAACGTTTCACATCCAGTCCCCAGAGTAGACCTCTATCCGCAGCACCGTGTCATACGAACGCTCTCCATCCCCCCCCCTCTCCTGTCGTCCATGCAGCTACAATTGGCTCCCCGTCGCTGCCCGCCAACATCCTGGGGGCCAATGATAACCCCTGGGAGAAGGTCGCCATGGCAACTGCTGTGTCAGACTGAGGCAACTTGTCAAAACCTATATTTGAGCCCCATTTTTCAGCGGCGAATTGATACTGACAGTCGGGATGCAATTCCAGGGGATTGAGGGAGCTATGGAGGTGGCTTTCAAAGACGGAACAAATTCCAGGACTGGGGTGAATTCTGGCAAGCAAACTGGGAGCCCCAGTGTAACTGCGGATGGAAACACTGTGTACGGCGTCTCTCAAATGAAATGAGTTTGTGCAGGTAGAGCAGTGACGAGTCTGTTAATCGTTGCCCCGGGTGATTAGTGGGCACATTTGCATCAAGGCAGGCGCTGGCGTTGGTGTAGAAGTTTGACATTTGAAATACAAGTTTATTTTTGAACAGTAATAGGATCGACTAATGATTCCTGGAATGAAGGGACACATGATTTAATATATTCATGTAAAAGGGCAGTAGGCTATGAATTGCACAATGGTGTGCGCATGCTCACGTGTGCCCAGAGGAATTCACCCACGCATGTTTGTGCACATGTGAACATCCCTGAGCTGTGCTCACGTGCACACAAAAACGCTCTCTAACATGCACACACACAAATGCCTGTGCGTGACTGTATAAAAACAAAATACTGTACGCACACATGCATTTACATGAACACTCAAAGGCATATGCATGAACGAGTGGGCACGCGCACACACACGCACACACACACATACACACACACAAATAGCAATTAATGTGGAAACACACACACTATATTTATATTGTTGAATCCCCTGAGTCTGTGTGTCATATTCCTATTCAATCTGTATTGTCATTTGTCTTCACACAAGTAAAAACATAAGAATATTTCCTGTGTGGGGGGGGGAAAAATCACATACATATATACTTCCCAATACAAACTAAAAGTTAATGAAGACCCTTAAGTGACTTTAAGTACAGTACAGAACGATTGGCTCTCAAAGACATCCCACGAACACTCACCATATCTCGATTCCAACAGTCTTTCCACCCTTAAAGGGGACCTATTATGCTGATCCTTCTTTTAGTACATATGGGTAATGTTATAATGTTGGTTGTCCATACTCAACCTCTGAAAAGTTTCTAAACATAAAATACAGGGGTTTTGTCGTAATCCAAGAACGTGATTTTGTGAACGTGATTTCCTCTCTGAACAGCTCCTCCCGAGATCTTCACGAGATCTGGGCAAAACCTGATGTCAGGTTGTGCTGTCCCATTAGTACAGAACTAGCCAGAGTCAACCACTGCGCTGGACCTGCCCACACCGGAAACTATTCTAGCAGACATGAACAACCGCGGATCATACTATGCCTTAGTAGCAACTACACTTCCAGAAATACAAAAGAAGAACCGCAGATCATTTGAGGTGCAATTTAGTCAGTATCTCTCCCAAAGCTGCTCGTCCGTTTATGTTTGGACGTGAAGAAAAGCACCTATTTCTCCCCCAAAAGATGATGCTTCCAGAAATCAGTGGTTAGCTTTTTTGTTTGCTGGAGGCGAACAGCCACGGCCAAAGGGATCATCAGCTGTTTGTGCTCAGCATTTCATCAAAGACAGCTTTGTCAATAAAGGACAATTCGACACAGGATAAGCGTTTCAGCTGCTTCTCAAACCTGAAGCAGTTGCATCGATCTAGCGCTCGGAGCCACAAGCTGTAAGTAACAGCAAATAATGTAAGTGAAGCTAACAAGTTACGGGAGGCTAGCAGGACTGCTAAAGATAGTTAGTACTAACAACTGGCCTCAAACGCAGGCTTTGGAAAATATATGAAGATAAAGCCTGTATCGGTTGCGAGTGTCCGCGACTCACAAGCTATGCTTCCATCCACTTGTCAATCGAATTATCTGAAGTTCGCCAAAAATATTCATGCGAATAAAGCTGGTGAAAATACATTTCCATCTAATGGCATTAAAGCAAATAAAAAGTAGTGCGTTATGATGCCACATGCTGTTATGCGATCAAATTGGTGTTATGAGGACATTTCTGACATTTTATGCTGTTTCCATTCATTTTTGCACTGAATCGTAGGACCTTCAAGTGATCAAAAGTAGTTTGTTAGCCAACTAATTTAGCTGGTTAGCCAAAATGTATCGCGTTTACCAACAAATGATGATAATTGCACAAGTTGTAGTAGTGCTTAGGTACCAGCTATTAGCAGCATAGCAGACAATTATCAGAAGGAAACGACAGCATCAAAACACCGTCAAGATGCAGCAGCAGATTTATTCGGTGAATAATTTTTCCATTAGCATTTAACACATAAGCCTTTTACCGCTCAACAGAAAATCCAATGGACCGTAGATGGACCGTACAAACTATGAGTTGATAGTCTTGAAATCAAGTCGAATTTCACCGTTTCCGTGAGGCATTTTTAATTCAATATTACTTGATTCATATAAGAACGTGTGGATGGAAACATGGCTACAGATGTGGAAGCAGTTACTTCACAGCATAAACCTACCCAACTGATGGCCTGTTGAATGTGGCTGTAGCACTGCAGCTAACTTAGCCAAGTTACTGTTGCTAATGTTTATGTCCTAAATATGCGAGAGTAATATCAGGGGAAATTCAACAGAAGATGCGTGGACATAAACCTCATTTGAAGCGAACTTTTTAAACTTGTTTGTAAATTGGATGCTTGGTACAGCATCCAATTTACACCAATGTTTGTCTCTGTAGTTGTTACGACCGCTTGGTTATCAGCGACTGCATGTTAGTTTTGGTGCTGTGCAAATTAAAATGCTCCTGGTGTCTTATGGGCAGTAATTCTGATCAGTATGCTTGTGTTACTTCGGGTAAGCATCAATGTGGCAGTTCCATCATAATGTTGCCTGATTGTAGCCTCTACAGTTGAAGCTAACCGGAGAGGTGCCGTATGTGGCTGCGAAAGCAGCGGTTAGACGAGACGTAGGTTTTGCAGAGCTTGGGGCGCATTTTTGGGTGCTTGTGAAAAGATCCCTTCACTTATCCATGACCGAGGTCAGCCTGATACTTCTCCAATACCTGGATAAGCTCTCTGATGCTACCGGTGAAAGCAATAAGGAATCGCACAGGCTATAACGTGTCCGGTATAACAAATGATTTCTCTGCATTGCCGTTGATTGAATATTAAATCGCCGATTGAATATTGAATTCTTTCCTGTAAAAGTTATCGATTCGCTAGTTCCACATAAGCAACGGTTCACGCAAACGGTTTTTAAAACCTGTATGCTCATAACATAACCGGAGCTCTATCTAGCTCTCGCACTCTATCCATAACACGCCCATTTTCCGCGAGGAAACACTTGTCATTCCAACGCAATAATTAAACCATTACCATAGGCAATTTCCGAAAAGGCCATTTAGCCAGGAGCTTACTCCGCTCCGTCATATATCAGCGCAGAAGCTGTTTGTTACTCCACGATAACAACCCTGCACAGTTATGCATACGAACCAGCGGGTCCTAATACACACCGAAGCAGTCCATAAGCTGTTGGTCCACTTTTAGCTGCTCCTCACTGTCCATGTTTCCCTCTAAACTCAGACCCACCGGATTTCCACTGTCTCCAGTCTACACTTGGGCATGTCAACCCGTTCTACAAATGTGTCT
Source organism: Gymnothorax reevesii (assembly GCA_029721435.1). Classification (NCBI taxonomy): domain Eukaryota; kingdom Metazoa; phylum Chordata; class Actinopteri; order Anguilliformes; family Muraenidae; genus Gymnothorax; species Gymnothorax reevesii. The sequence continues at coordinate 38,238,289 of CM056590.1, forward strand.
GTATGTGGTGGATTCTAGCTTTCCCTGCATCCTAGCTATAGAGTAGAAAAACTGCTGTACTCACCACTGTTGCTGTAGCAAACTGTAGCCGATAGCAAATTTGAGCTTGAGCTGCCAGACTTTTGCACTGCGTCCTCCAATTTCGCCACTGCGTTTATTAGAACAAGTTCATTTCATTAGATCCATATACAAGCATAGCGTTCGATTTTGGAATTTCTCCGCTGATTCCTTATCAGATGGCAGACGTGTCTCACGTTTCACTCTGGGGAGGGGGACCCGGAAAACTGCGTTCTGTAGCCTCAATCTGCCCAACTCCGCCCTCCACAGACCTGGCCAGTCAGAAGTGGGCACACGGGGAGTGGGGGCCATAGCGGAAGAGCCACCTCAATGAGGCGTTTCAGGCAGAGACTACAATGGACTGCAAATGGGGTTTTTTGAGGATGGCAGTATGAGCGAAATAAAGACCCTTTTTTGGACTTTGAATGATCAGGAGTACTCTAAGGGAGTCGAAGATCAAAATATAGCCTTGGGAATATAGCAAAATAGGTTCCCTATAAATAAGTAAATAAGTAAATAAATAAAAAAGTAACATTTAAGAGTCTTAAAAATCCAAAAAATTGTGGTCAATCATTTCATTTAAAGCCTTCACAGCCTGAGGATAAAAGCTGTTCTTCAAACATGTATTACATGTTTTAAAAACTCAGTAGCGACGACCAGAAGGCAACAAGATAAACACAATTAGCAGGGTGCGTGTGATCATGTGCAATAAGCATAGCTCTTCGGGTCTGTCTTTGTCAGTCTTTATTGGTAAATACAATGCAAAGCGGTCACTTCCTTACCAATAATTTTATATGCCGTTTTTGTAACTCGATTGAGTTTGCTTTTTCGCGTACGGTGGCACTGCCATTCCAGACTGTGATAGAGAATGTTAACAAACTCTCGATCACTGTCCTATAAAAAATTTCTAAAAATCTTCTACAAACACCAAATTTTTTTAATTTTTATTTTTTTATCACCTCACACACTCTCCCATTCTCTGTTTCTGACACTTCTGGATTTTTTCCATTGTCCCTCACCTCCCTTGCCACAGCGCATGTGTTCCTGTAACACTGAGAGAGTGTGCACTCCTCTAACCAGCCCCTCAGGACAGAGGGTAAAGAAATGGAGAGAGAGAGAGAGAGAGAGAGTGAGTGGGAGACAGAGAATTGGTGGAAGCGAGAGAGTAGGGGAGATAGAAAAAGGGAGAAAAAGGTAAGTGGGGCCTGGACACACCAGCAGAGAGAGAGGGAGAGAGAGAGAGAGGGAGGGGTATGAGAGAGAGAACGGAGGAAGACAGGATGAGTGAGGGAGAGAGAAAGGAAGAGTGAGCGAGAGGAGAGGAAGAAAAGATGAGTGCAAGTGAGTGGGGAGGAAGGAACAAAGAGCGAGGGATAGAGAAAGGATGAATGTGAGGGCTTGTGAAAGGATGAGTATTTAGGAGAGAGAGAGGATGAGCAGAATCCCTTGTACTACTCCGGTAAGGCGACTGCATTGACACCACGCTCTGGCGATTAAGCGATACCAGATAATCTTGAGGGGGTCAGCACCAGCCAGTCGTCTTAAGTCCTTTGGTTAGAGTGTGGCTAATCCCTTCCATTCTCTTTGTTGCGCTACTGTAAAACGCAACCCAAGTGTAGTATTACAGCGCCTGGGAATTCACTGACTCAGTTACTACTACAGTCCAATAACAGTGCAGGAAACCAATAGTGCTAAATAAAGAGAAGCTGGGGCTGGAGACTGTGAGAGCTGTGGGCTGTGGCCTCTACCTCAGTGGCCGTGAGGCTGAAGTAGCCGCAGTGAAGACGATGACTGCTTGACGTCTCTTTTATTACAGGCGAAATGTCTGTGTGAACCTTTTGCCTGCAGTACGTGCTAAAGGACTGCTGTCAGGTCATCTTACTGTTGCCTGTGCATATATGCTGCGCTGAAAACTGTGAGGAGCTTGGAACAAGGTGAACTGTGTGTGTGAGGGAGAGATTTTTATGTAAAAAAAAACTTTATCGCGTTTCCAACAAGCAAATTACAAATAACTATGACCATCCTCTGAAATACAGGCATATCAATAAATAAATTACCATCATCAAATAATCACAACGGGAAAAAACAGTGGGAAAAAAATCCTCAGAAAAAAAAACAACTGGTTTTCTATCTCAGAACTCAACCTGTCACCATGTGCCCACATCAAGCTGAAGTGATGCTCATCCTTCATCCCTTTGTAATAATTAAAATCAATCATTGCTCTGACTTTGATCATCCTGCTGAACAAAAGAGTCAGTCAGTGCCTGCTGAATCATCAATCTTCATCTTTCTGCTGGCATAAACAGCCACCTTCGCTTGTCCTAACACAAAGTTTATGAGTTGACATTTGTGTTTTGCCAACTTTCTGTCTTGAAAACCAAGAATGAACATATGTTTGGAAAAATCCTCCCCCACTTTCGAGAGAGAGAGAGAGATTGGGCAACATCTCCGTCTGTGGACAGGACATGACTAGCATGGCAATTATGGGCTCAGAAGTCACTAACAAGCTGCAGGCTCCAGCCGGTGGCTTGTTACACTAGGATTTAATCAGGGCTCTGATGATCGTGGCAGGGGTCGCCATGGATCAGCCTTGTCCTCCAGCTGTGGCCTTGTGTCCCCCTGCCACCTGTACAAGGCCCCCTGTCTACTGCTCTGCCCACCCTGCTGTCACTACGCCACTCCCTGTCTCTCACACTCTCATGCATAAACACACACAGAAGCGCCATAAGAATATAATATATACAACCTCAATTCCAAAAAAGTTGGTACATAATGTGAAATGCAAATAAAATAAAAACACTGATTTGAAAAAGTCCATTCACACTCTTCTGTACTGAAAACACTATACACATTATGTAATTATTCAACCAATTTAGGACTAATACTAATATGATTATGATTGCAATATTAAGGTTTTAATTGTGGTGTATTGACGTTACGAGTGTCTGTTCTGTGATGTTAAATGTTTTGTCTTGTCTTTTGTGTGGTCCCCAGGAAGAATAGATATTACTGTGGTAATAACTAATGGGGATCCTGAACAAAGAATAAGGTGATCTGAAACAACCGAAAACAGGTTGGCTGCAGTATGAAAGGAGCCCCCAAAATAAAGCCATGTGGTCTCAAGAGCAAAGATGGGTTGACACCATTTTTTAAAAGATGCATGAGCTCATATTCCAACACTTAGAAGACAACATTCCCCAAAGACCATTCGGCAAAATTTTGGACTTATCAACTTCTAATGTAGTTAGAAGATAAAAGTAAATTGGTTGAATCTCTGTCCATAAAGGGCAAGGTCGAAAACCATTTCTGAATGCACAATATCTGATCTCTCAGGCATCTCTTAAGAGCCATCATGCAACTGTGATGGATGTCGGGACATGGGCTCTGAAATACTTTGATGTACTTTGATAGACCTTTGTCTGTGAACAATATTGGCCAAAGTATGCTCATTTACATGGTGAAACATTACTGTGCAAAGTTGAAGCACTAACAGTGCCCAAAGGTGCTGCCTACTTCACTGCGCTTGATGTCATACAAGATGGACTGTAGCACAGCGGAAGAGTGTTTTGTAGTACTAGTCCGAGAAGTGAACATTTCAAGTTGTTTTTGTAAAAAACTGCCACTGTGTTATTTGGACCAAAAAAGAACCTGAGCTGTTGTCTGCACCAGATCAAGATATCCGCATGTGTCATGGTATGGTGGTGCTTCAGTGCACATAGTATGGGTGATATGCACATGATTGGCCTGCCTTCTGTTTTGATCTGTCTCCACTTGAGAATGTATGGATGGCAACTGAGGCCTTGTACAACTGTGCTGGTGAAGACCTGTATAATGGAGGAATGGAGGAAAAGTCCATTTGCTAGATATGATGGACTGATGTCTTCTGCGCCCAAACGGTTATTGAGTATGATTGAGACATGGTGTTGTTATAAACTGGTAAGAGGTCAACTGCGCCAATTTGACTGAAGTATGTTATGGTTATTACATTTAATATTTTCAATAAGTTTGTAGAATCTGGAGACGTTCCTGCGTATGGCTGATAAGCTCGGACCAGAGCCTTTCCAAATAGCAGTAAAACTTTTGTGGACTTTCCCCCCAGAATGCTCGCTCAGCCTGCATGTGGGAGGTGTCGATGGTCTTTCTGTTACTCTGTACGGGGGGGTAGTTGCAAAGTCCTGGCCGACACAATGCCCCTGTGGGAGTCATACTGCTGTCCTCAATCTTAAATCCAGTTATATTAATCTGTTTAAAATAATCTAAACCTCTGGGAACTTCATAATATGCTTATATGTTCAATATCCTGCGAAGAAATCACTTCTGTACGTATAACCCAATTTACCCATATACTAATACATCTTCAGGCTTTTTCATGACAACTGCATCATATTAGTACATATTCATATCATGTTTGGTCTTGTTATTCTCAGGGGAATCCAAGGAGTTGCATGGAGTATGTTTCATTCCCATTGAAATTATGGTTCATTCCCTTTTGGAAACTCCTGAAAATTGGTCAGAATCCTCTCGGGCAATTGCCCTATTCTCTTCTCTCAGCTAAATTGCTTTATTACATCCTCCAAATGGTGGAAACCCAAAAACCAGAATCGACCCCCCTTCCAGGGTGTTTATGGCCATGCCGCCTGGATCAAAGACGTGGTTTGGCTTAAAGGAAGCAGAAACAATCCATTCTGGGAGAATCGTATCCGATCTCTCCCGCGGACGTGAGTACGTGTGTAGTACCCAATCCATTCTGGAAGCTCGTACCCGACTTCGTACACTTTGGCCCGTGCGTATTCTAGCTTAGTGAAGTTGCACGACTATTTGTGTGTAATATTTTCCTCCAGGTATGACTTTATTCTCTCTTTCTAAATTATGTGTAACTTGTAATTGGCTTAACGTTGATTTGTTTGATTTAAGCTCTTGCCTACCTGGTGATTAAATTATTGTTATTCGTGTTAAGCTTGCGTGGTCCCTGTGACTCTTAACACTTGTACATTCTCTCTAGCCCCGTTGCGGCGGATACCTAGGGGTTTATAACCAACCGAGGAATGACTGGCCTGCGTCCAGTATGGGAATTGGTCTTATTATGTTGGAGAGACAATCATGATCTACTTATATAAAGGGTTTATGTATTGCTGGTTCTGGGATTTTAGCCTTAAGGAAACCCGTTGATGAAAAGTCAGTTCTCCGTTAAAATTCCCTGAAGGAACCCATGGGTGTGCATAAATCAGGGTTCGCTGTATTCACACCAAAAGATGCTATTGCAGTGATGGCTGACTTTCAACCTCTAATCTAACCAATGAACCTAGAATCCGGACATGGGGCTCTAATTTCGTAGACCAGGCGTAGGCGCGGCGCAGGCGCGGCGCATGGGGGGTGCGCCGCGCCAACGGGGTGTGTCCAGGCGTATGTGGCAATTTCGTGCCCGGCGTAGCCTGGCGCAAGAACTCCTCTGTCCCGCCTCTGCCCCTCCTTCCAGCGCAAGTTGGCAAAGAAGGCGTGTTTGGGTATAACACAGCCGAGTCAAATATTCACCAGTCAAATGAGCTCCTCACCTCACCTTTAATGTGTTAGAATATAGAAGGCGACACAGCCGAGTCAATTCTTGCTCACTGGCAAGAGAAACGATGGATAGCGTGTTCCCATGAATTACAAACTGTTGCTGCTTTAAATTTTGGGATTAACATGCATGGACAACAATGCAAGATACGTGACACATTTATTTTCAATATGCGATCTTAACTCAGTACGAGATCATAGCAATCAGGCTGTATTCCTTTTCCCCACTGAAGACGATAAAACCGAAGTGACAATAATAGTAGCCTTGTATTAAGCCGCTTGCACACTGGACGCGAAACGAATTTTTCGCTCGACAGATGTCCGACAGTCTATTATTGTTTTTAATTTCTTCAAATCTGCTGACTCTTGTCGATATTAAACGTGAATGTTTTGATAAGAGGGCTCAGTTCTTTAAGATGAGTACCGAGAATTTCAATCAATGTTTCTGTTTAAGCTCTGCTCAGCGAGTCGACACTGGCATGGGACAATGTACAATGCCTCCGTGTCTGACAGCTAAAAAAAAAAAAAAGAGGACGATTAGAACAGATTGATACCGAAATAAAGAATAAAAAGAAACATTTTAACAACAGAACATCCAATGAACACTGGGATTTATTTTTAGCGGGTCATCTTTGTTGGATATCCCATTATAAATCTGTTCTCATTTCAATACTTTTACTTTTTGCTGGCTGGTGGACATGGAGTATTTTGCATTTCGTGTCGGACAGTCTTAATCGTGCATGCGATAATTTCTTCACACTGTCAATGGTCATGGAATTGATTTGCTCACGCACTGTTTTATCTCAGCTGTGGAAATAAAGCGTGAATCTGTTCGGTCCATCTGACTAATTTTCAAAAGAAAGACCGAATAAAGACTGCTGTCTATCTTCAACGGAAGAAAACAGAAGAATAGGCTAAAAAGACCAAGACAAGTCGATAGCTATCAATTTGCATTCTGTGAAGGTCGAACACAAAAATGGCCAAGTTTCCACGTCTAATAATTCCTGGAATACTCGGAAAAATTTGAACTTTTATGACTTTCGGACACGGAGCTATATTAAAACCCTGTCCAACTATCGCGTCTTTGCATTGACTTTGTCGGTAATCAGTCGGGCGAAAAATTCGTTTCGCGTCCAGTGTGCAAGCGGCTTTAATGAGCATAGAACGCAAGCATTCGATATATATATATATATATATATATATATATATAAATATATACATATATATACAGTTTGTGGTTGGCTGAGAAAGATGTGAAGTCGTTAGTTTGCATCACAGATTCAGCTGCGTTGATTAAGCCCGGTCAAGTTTCCATTACGCGTGGCAACCGCCTTTAATCTGACATCAGGACAATCGATATAGATACAATAATTTATGTCCTTATTCAGATAGTTACATTAAATCGTGCTTCCTGTAATTATTTCTTGCATTGAAATGTGCCTGACATTCTGTAAAACTGCCTGTGAGATTTCGGTGACGTGTGCGCTCTCTGCGCCGGTCAGCCAAATTACCACTGCACGGAAATTAAACCAGGTTGGAGTTGGCGAGTTTTCTGCGCAACTCCAGCGGAGACTTTTTCTACGAAATTGTCACTGCGTCTTGATGAATATGTGACACCTCCCCCTACTACGCCGCCACACCCATCTCGGCGCACCTTGGTCTACCGAAGGCTGCGCGCCTCACGAAATTACCACTACGCGGGCTGCGCCCTACGAAATTACCACTGCGCGGGCTGCGCTTCGCTACGCCACCTGCGCTGCGCCAGGAAATTAGAGCCCATGGTGTTAAAACCCGGGAACATTAATGTAGCGACGGCGGTTGTCTTTTCAGAGTTCAAGGTATAATCGACCCGAGATTCCCGCATGTGTCCCTAAACTACAGTACAAATTCTAATTCTAATTTGGAGTCAGATATTTAACGAGAGTATAACTAAATTTGGTATTCTAAATTTACTATGGAGTCAGATTAACTATAACCATTGAGCTTTTATGCCTCGTTCTTCGAACGGAGCAAATATATCCATTTTATTGTGATTCACACCTGCCAGGAGGTAGCGCGAGTTAACGCCAGCCAAAAGAACTCGTGGAGCCTTCGCCCTCTGCAATTTCCATCTTTGATATTGTTTTGTGGGGTTTTACAAGTTTTTAAATGTTAGAGCAACAAACAATTTATTGTTGTACTTTTTTCAATATCATAGAAGGTGAATGGACTTTTCAAATCTGGCCTTTATTATTATTATATTATATTTGCACTTCCCATGAAATGCCATCTTTTTCAGAAGTGGATTGTAATTATCGGTACGATTGCAGTGCCATCTGTTTAAATGAAAGCCCCTTCTGCATCCACAGGAAATTCCTCATGGAGAGGGTTTTCTTCCCATTGTTTCTTTTGTTTATTTTATTGATTGTATGAAGTCACCTAGTTAAAAGGCAGCATTAGAGCAATTAAAGACTGGCCGGTAAGGTCTGACTCTGTTGTTTTTCTTCCAGTCATGTACTGGGCAGTGTGCCTGACCCAAAGTGCGTAATTAAAAAAGCCAAAAGTCAAAGTTAATTGGTTTGAAAAGAATGCTTCCTGTGTAAGATGCTCAGGACCAGAATGTCTGTTGAATGCAGCTGTGATTACAGCAAAGGTGTCAGAGGGAAAAGCCTCTGAATGCTGATGAATTTCTGCAACAAAAACTAGCTTTTAACAAAGCCCACACATAGAAGAACTGGCTTGGCTTGTTCATGTGACCTGCATTTAAACCTTATTTAAATTTTTATCGCAAATGAGTCCCGTGGGCACTCGAACAGTGCAGCCAAGTGACTAATTAAAGAGTTGAATGGCGAATTGTGACCTATAAAATAATTAGTTGACCTAATGTTAGGGGAGATAATGGCACATTAACTCCATGGTAAATTGCTCTGTAGAATATATTATTTTGGTGACATCACTCCAGAAAGAATTTATTTTAAAGAACGATTGCAGAAGCATCCACCCAGAATGCTGAACACTGACAGATTTAATTTCTTTTGCTAAATTCATTTAACAGTAAATCATCCAAAGTTGCTTTCAGGCTTTGCACGGAAGCTTTGAATATAATCAAAATACTAAAACTGTTTGGTACAACTCATGGCATCCTTGTGATAAATAGACCAAAAAGATAATTATATTTTGCATACTTGATTTGTTCTTCCAGGATTTAATTTGATGGGGAAGTTTTGCTGCGGCATTCTCAGCATTCTGCCGAACTGCCGAGAATGACATCATTTGATTACATACACAAGTTTAATCCCATATAAAAAAGCCCATATACGAAGTCTATTAATGCCGATTTCTTATTTATATGTGTGGAAAAATTACCAGAAATGCACTGAAATATTTTTTTGTTTGAAAAATTGCCAGTAAAATGAGTTGGGTAAAAAAAAAACCATATTGTGGCACTACCCATGGAAAGTGTATTTAAAAACGTTTTTAAAAACATCCTCAAGAAACAAAATCTCTGAGGTTACTTTTTGCTTCACAGCTTTACATGCTGTCAGTCATATCATGTTTCCAGTACCAGATGCTCAGCCCTCTCCAAGAAGAATGGCTTTCTGGCCACCTCAGAGAGGCTTTGGCAATCAGGCCTGGTCTTCCTCATCACGGGGAAGAGCTGGATTGGCACTCGCATTTATGTTTCACATTTGGTAAGGAAATGAGGCCTGTCACATCTGTGCATCCAGTTCTGCTGGTTTTTTCCTGTCTAACTGGCCCAACCTTCACCAAAGCTTGTCAACTTCTCTTTCTAAGCTAAGTCTTCTCCAATGCTGATAGTCTGATAGTCTTCAGTGGAGAATGATCAGATGGCAGGTCCATATGGTTCACCATTGTCTCCGCTGTTTCGCTTCCTTTGCCGAATAAATAATTTAGTTTTTTGTTGTTGCCGACTCTGAGCCACGGGGTTATTGCATTGTTGAGAGGCTGCTGGTTGTTAGTTAATGATTGCTGCAGTTAGCCATGAGTGATGGGACCTTTCTAGGTTCATCTCTCAGCTTTTCAATGCTCCCATAACAGTAGAATTATGGATTTTGTTTTTTTTTAAATGGAGAGCCTAACTTCCCTCTTAGATGCAAAATAGTGGCGGGTGTAAGCGTAATTGTACCCCGTGTTCAATTTCTTCAGTTTTTCTCTATAGGTGGAATATGCTTTTATGGAAATAGCAGAGTTAATATAGGGCCTAGGCCACAACCTAGGGTGAGCAAGGCTCACTGTTAGGTGTTTGTTGCGTTTCATAAGTGCAGTCCACACCTCATTGCTGTATAATGTGGCTAGCACTACTGCCTCACAGCAAGAAGGTTGTTGGTTCGAATCTGGCCTGGGGCCTTTCTGTGTGGAGTTTGCAGGTTCTCCCCATGTTCGCTTGGGTTTCCTCCGGGTACTCCGGTTTCCCCCACCCACAAAAACATGCAATATAGGAACCCTCCCTCCCTCCTGTATGGCTGTGTGTGAATGTTTGGTGGTGGTCGGAGGGGCCGTAGGCGCATACTGGCAGCCACGCTTCCGTCAGTCTGCCCCAGGGCAGCTGTGGCTACAAAAATGTAGTTTACCACCATCAGGGCGTGAATGTGTGAGTGAATGAATAATGTATCCATTGTGAAGCGTCTTTGAGTGCCCAGAAAAGCACTGTGTAAAACTGATGCATTATAATTGTTATATCCCAAGGAACCAGGGACTCCCTTTTTGTGAAGGTTATTGCCATAAAGCGGGAATTCATATGTGTATTTGTACTTGTCATCAAGGAACTATGTCTTAGTGGTAATAATGGGCTGCTGGAGGTGAATGAGAGTTCAAACATGGAGACATTTTTCCTGGCGCAGGTATTAAATCAAAAATAAATAAAAAATTGAATTGACTTCAATGAAAAGTATACTGAATCACATATTAAAGTGTCAGGTGGCACACAGTAGCAAAATGGCTGTGCAGCTGACAAGGCATAATTGCCCCATCCATATAGAATTAATAAATAATGCCATATCTTCATGGTCTGCTGTCCTGTAGAGTATGGGGTGGTGAGTTTGAGAGCCAATATTTGAATGTTCATTTTGTGTAGGGGAGAATATGAGGGCAATGAAAACACTTAGAGAGAGAGAGAGAGAGAGAGAGAGAGAGAGAGAGAGAGAGCTGGAAAAAGTAATATAGTGAAATGTTACATTATCTCGGAAACGCTATGTCTACTGGTTCCTCACAACTGGGGTCAGTAATTTACATCCATCTATTATCTAGCGTACTTATTGTCCCCACCAAAAAAATTTCAGGAGACTATGAAATGAGCAGCGTTTGTATCTGTCTGTCTGTACGTCCATCTGAAAATGTTAACCCTGTACATAATTGATCACTCTATCCACATACTTCAATGCATTTCCATGAAAATTGGATGCAATGATCTGTTGGTCGAGTCACACATATTCCTCCTACAGGGGGGGTCAAAGGTCATCTAGGGGTCATTTTGGTTCATTGATCCAAAATCTACATCATTGTCTTCTGTATCCACATACTTCAGTGGATTTTCTTGAAACGGTTGAAATGATCCTTGGGTCAAGTCACAAGAAAACCCCCTACAGGTGGGGGGGGTCAAAAGTCATTCACCATGTTCGGCGGGGAAATATTTTATGCATCGTGTAAATCCGAGTTCGCCTTGTTTTTTTAAGGGTCAGTAGAGCCAATCCCAGCATGCAATGGGCACGAAGCAGGGACAACCCTGGACAATCTGTGGATCCACCACAGGGATCATACTCCATTCACTCACAGGCTCATACACCAGAGGGAAATTTAAAGTCTCCTTGGGTCTTGCCATGTGTGTCTTTGGACTTTGGGAGCTAACTAGAGTACTCAGAGACGGATTCAAACTAGACATGAAATGGCCTTAGATTGATTTTAACCCACAACCTTCTTGCCGCGTGGCACCCGCACTGCACCATCATGCCACCCTAAGTCACAATTCATTTGATTGATTAAATTGGTCTTAAGCCTTAGACTTCAATTAGAAGTTACTGAAAACAGTTGTGTGGAACCAACTGACATTTAGAAGGAAATCTAACTCCTCGCTTTTTTTTTTTGTGAAGAGGGATGGATGGGTGAAGAAAAATATGCGGGGGAAGGGAAAGGGCGTCTGAAGCCTGACGCTCTGACGTATGGTGGTGGGTGAACAGAGGTGGACAATCCAGCCCCAGAAAGTAAAAGTCCCTCCCAGTATTTTGGTGCAACTGCCTGGATCTACGAATTGCAGCAACTCTTCAGCCCAGTGGTTGAACTAATTAGGAAAATTAGCTGCCTGAGCTCATGTCTGGAGGTAAAACATGGCCGGACTTTTACTTTCTGACCCCTGGAATGTCCATCTCTGTGGGTGAATAACACGTATGTATCACCCCCCCCAACAGCGATCCACGAGTTTCCGCAGGACATCTTCACCAAGGACCAGAGGAGGCGTGGAGCGGTCCTACTGCACGTGCTCTGTGTGAGTACCTCGTATTGAGCCAGAGTTATATCTCCAACCACACACAAACACACACACATACCCCAACACTCCCACAAACCCTATCATGGACAGGCTCCACCAGCTGATATTTTCTTCTGTAAGAAAGAGACACAACTATGTTCACCTCCTCCCGAAGCAACATCATTTTCAAGTTTCATTTGTACTCATGTTCCTGAGTGTACATCATGTCTTGTAATTCATTAAAAATAGAGGTTTGAAATCATTTCTGGGTGGTCCAGTAGAATTCAGTTTGGCAGCCCTCCCTCAAACAGTCTGAGGAGCTTCTTATTGTCTTATGCGAATCTATGTTGGGCTATATGGCCAAAAGTACATTGACTATTGTTCATGGTTTTGGCTGGGCTTCATGTTTTCACAGCAGAAAAATCTGGATGCTGTGGCATATAATGATGTTCCCATTAATCCTGTGTGTCTGTTAGTCTGGGAAAGGGGCTTCATTGTTTGGCAATGACAATAACCCCTTCAAAGAGTGATGTTCAGAGAGGGTTTGTTGAGATTTGTGCAGAAAAATCACTGGGACCAACTGGATCAGCTGGGAACCCAACTTCCTGCCTTACCTAATCTCCCTTCATCTCTGCCCAGTCTCTCAACTGCTTTTCGGGCTGGAATGTAACAATGATCCTCTCGGTTATGTTTTTGGCGCCCTCAGTTTGTCCTATCGCGAACACAGCCAAAGTGTTTGTTCCGCCGCATAGCCCTCCCAGTGACTCGGGGAGGATGCCGTGGCCCACGACTGCTCTGACACGTGACGACTGGCCCATGTGTCTTCTACGCAATGCATTCGCACCACGAATCACAATGCCTGTGCCATTGGTGGATGATTACTTTTGTGGACCTGCAGCCATAGCCGGTCACGGTGGGGCTAACAGCACCTGACCACTAGGCTCCCAGCTCAGCTTTTTGTCTTAGAGCTACATGCCGGCCTTCCACAGTAATATATTTACTCTGAGTGTGAAACCTTACTGGAGGAGTGGAGGCTGGTTTAACAGGGGAGGGGTGACCAGCATCATATTAATGCCCATGATTTTCAGATGAGATCTTGGATGAGCAGGTGTCCACATACTTTTAGCTACATGGTGTATGTTCTTCTTGTGTGCACTGCTTGTGCTATGATGCTTTAGTCTGTGGCACCTAACAGTGCAAGAAATCCACTTTATCTTAATCCACTTTATCACCGCTGTCAGTGCTGATATTTACAAGTTTGCATGCTGTGTATTAGAAGTTCATGTACTTACGTTACTGCATTGTCTCGATGAATGAAGCCACAAAGTTGCTATGATCTAAAATTAACGTAATGCTCCTATAGCTTAACCCTTTGAGCGCCACAGGCAGCCATAGTTGCCCAATGGTGTTGGATATCAAAACCAGATGCTGTTGAAAACCTGTCATATGGCAACTTGTTTAAAAGAGCTCCTGCGAGCCACATGATAGGTTTTCAACAACTACATAACTACATACATGCAGGATAACTACATTTTTAATTCCTTGAAAATTTATTCAGCGCTTAAAGGGTTAAAAATTTGCAACTAAAATTACAAACTCATAACGAACTGGTATTGAAATTTTGTTATCACCAGCTTAGGTTCTCCTGTTAGCTGATGAGGTGACTACAGACCAAGTCAGTGGTTCTCAAAAAAGGTCCTGGTGCCCCCCTGTGTATGCTGGTGTTTGGTGTATGCTTAGGATTTTAAAAGCTGTTGATTTGTTTTAATTAGTTGCATTTATGCAAATATCCACATTGAGATATATTGTAAATATTGGCAGAGGGAAACAATTTAACCCAACTTTTAATCAACATAAATAATCAAAAGGTTCCTCATTGGTGAAACTCTTGACACACGCTGGCAAAACCCAACAATTTACTTGGCAAACACTTGAGTCACACCGGTTGTGTTTTCTGTTGATTTTATTTGGTTCAGGCAGGATATTTGGGGAAAACTCCCAACACCTGTGTTCGGAAACCTAATTTGGAGCTTATTGGTTTTCTCAGAGTTTAATTCGATCTGTTTAAAAATGTTTTCACCTAGCAATATTGAAAATCAAGCACAATATGTTCAAGGGTTTTTATTCTTCATAGCAGAATGGATATGTCCATCCAAATGTGACTTAAGATGGTAAATAACTACTCTAAACATGGAATTTCTGCTGATTAAGAAAAAATAACAGCTTTTTCAAATTCTAGAATTGCAGTTGTGGCTGGAACAAAAACCAGCATACACAGGGGGGCGCCAGGACCGAATTGAGAACCACCGAGCTAAATCAATGTGCCTCGCCCGGTGTTACTGCTCCGTACCCTATTCTGCCCCCTTGCTCTCCATGTTCCAGGGGCTTATGGGACCTACATCAGGATCCTGTCATCTTAATGTTGTTAAGTTCATTCGCTGACCAATTTGTGTGACTGTAGCACACGCAAATCAAGCGATGATGAGCCCAGGACATCCTGCACATTTTGCATATAAGCCTCTGTTGCATTCTTTGTTTAACAAAAGTGAGCTTCACTGTTCCATTGCTTGAAGCTGTTCTGGTAAGGGAATATGTTAATTTTGAAGAAGAGACAATTTTGTAATGCTGGATGTTTTGTATAGCTTTTGTGAGGAAAATATCAAGAGGCAGTAAACATTGTTAAAGGTATTTTCCTGTACCAAAATATTCACCCCCCTCTCCCTCTCTCAGGCCATCTACATGTTCTACGCTCTTGCACTTGTCTGTGACGACTATTTTGTCCCGTCGCTGGAGAAAATCTCAGAGGTGGGAAATGGTCCTTTATTAATTCACCATTAATATATGCAATATTTGTTCGCCCGCAGGATTTTAGGTCACATGGTCGGCTTTAAAACTTTCAATATCTCATTATTCGCACTGCAGATACTGCTATTGACTGCTAAGATACATACAGAGTATATGGGTTTTTGTTCATGTAAGTTTTTGCTTCCATTTTTTTTTAAAATTTACTCACATTTGTAATTAAAAAATCTTCAATCTCATCATTGTGCACATAGCTGTGCATGTTTGGTAATTCATTTGTTTTTTTTTTATTTCCAGTTTTTGTATTTTCACATTAGTGATCTCATCATTACAGTCATTGCTTTGTTTTTCGTGTGATTATTTCCCATTCAGTGTGTCTGCGTCCCCGTGTCTTTATCCACTGCAGCTGAAGCCCTCCCCATTTTTTTTTGTTTAATTATTCATTTGATTCCCTTTTTTGTCGCTACACCCCTAGTCACGTCTCCTAGTTCTGCATGCACTTGATTTGAGTTTCACCTTTGTCATTTGTTCCTGTTATATAACCCAGTTTTTCCACACTAAATTCGCTGGCCCATTGCCTTTTTCGAGTTACTTACAAGCCTTTGTATTTTCTAGTGTTATTCTCCCGGTACTGAGGTGTTTTTGTCATGGTTTCTGAGTTCGTCTGAGTCCCTTGTGTATTAAGATCTTTTGGTTACGATTCTGGCTGATTCACTGCCTGATGCCTAATTGCCATCCTCTCCCTGGTTTGGCAGTCTCTCAGTTTAGCATTCAACCTTCGACTTGTTTTTAGGTTCTGAATCGTATTTCCCTCTCTGTGCTGCAAGTAGCTTGATTGACAAAGAACCGGACTGTTTGACACTGAACACGCTTTTAATAAAGTCTGCGAAATTGATTCTTTGTCTGAGTCTTGACTCGTATGTCTGTCAACAGTGAAAGTTCCATAAATGCTCATTTGAAAGAATTTTTAGCTGCAGAGAATACATGCAGAATCTAAGGCACTACCGTGGGTTGCCTCTGTGTTTTTTATTAACTGGGATACAGCTACATATTCTATCCTATTCAGTCTGCCGACACGAATCAACATGTGGTGGTCATCTGTACTTTACTTCTGCTGCAGCCTCCATTACACCAGTATTGTTGGGGATTGTCTGTGTGCTCACCTCTGCCCTCCGCCATCTCTGCAGTGTCTGTGTGAATTAACCTCACTGCCCCCGAAGTCCTCTTCCTCATGTTTTTCACACTGTCTAACCTAGCCTCACCGCCCTGTTTGTCGCCCTCTTCAGCTCTCTTTGACTGTCTTCACCTTTTTGCACTACTTTCCATCTCTCTCTCCTACCCTCTTTCTCTCGCCTTTTCTCTTGTGGTGTTTTTTTTTTGCCCTCTCCTGCTCTGTCTCTTTTTTTCCGCTCTCTATCAGTCTCCAACTTTTGGTCGCTTTTTTGTCCTTCTCTCATCCTCTCTTGTTCTCTCTTTCTTTGTCTTTCCCTCTCCCTCTTTCTCTGTACTCACACTGCCTGTCTGTTAATCCTCCATTTCTTCTTTTAGAACCTGCATCTCAGTGAGGATGTTGCCGGGGCGACCTTTATGGCAGCTGGAAGCTCAGCACCAGAGTTGTTCACCTCTCTGATTGGTCAGTTTGACGCATATGCATGTCCAACAGTGCTAACCATAACAAAACAATGATTGTTGCTTTGGGTAATTCTTACATTTGGTAATTATTGTAATTCATGTGAGCACCATTATTTGAGTATTCATTTAAGAAGCAGATAAAATGGGTCATATCTCTTTCTGGATTCCCGACCAAAATGTTTTCTAAATTACTTGACAAGCCATAACATTTATGTCAGCCTACATTTTGGTCATCTTTAGAAGTGCACCAAGAACAGACAAAGGCAGTCCTTGTGTACACGCATGAAATGCTGTACTGCAATCTGGCTAGTCAAGGAACCATTGTTGCATACAGCCAATTATCTCACCCAGTCACGGCAATTAGCGGATACACTTTGGACCTCTGTGACTGAAATAGCTCACCCCTGGTCAGCGGTGAATATCCTGAGAGTTCAATGGTGCAATTTTAGATCTTTCCAGCAGATGTCAGTGCAGGCAACTCCAAGCGCAGATGAGTATTGAGATGGGGAGGTGAATTAATGACACTAATAATTACAGCCGCATGGGGCTTATTCATATGAGGCAGGGTGGCCTCTGTTGGAGACACACATGCTCTTTTCTGCTGTGATTCTAGTGTAAACAATAATCATCATAAATGTAATCACCAGGGATCAGCAGGATTAGCAGGATCAGTGTTCATATTAATTTAACCCCTGAGAGGAGAAGCTCAAAGAGGCAAATTCCATTCCGTGGGATGTTTCAGTGAGGACTCAGTTATTGTAGTCTGAGGGTGGTGTGCTAAGAATATATGAGTTTATTTCAACTTTTTTGCATCTCTTAATTAAAAGGATAATGACCTTGGACTACAACACTGAAGGTTGTGACAGTATAGAAATTAGGAATAAAAAACAGCTGTGTTTTCTGAATTTGCATTTCACTGTGGGCGGTATGAAGACTAGAAATTTGACCTTTTGTTTGGCCGACTTCATTTTATCTGAAACTATACATCCATTCCTGTCATTCAGGCTTGCAGCACATTCCAAAAAAAGTTGGAATGATGGCAAATTAGGACTAGTAATAAGGTAAAAAATTAGAATAATGATGCAAATTGAAATAGCAGATGTCAGTAGGTACTTGCAATCATGATTTGGTTCAAAAACAGCATCCAGGAAAGGCCCATACCTTAAGGAGCACAGATGGGCTGGAGATCGCCAATGTGCCCATGCGTGAAAACATGATTTAACAGTTTAAAAACATTCCTGAAAGAGAGATAGGAAGGAAATAGCTTATGTCAGCTTCTGTGGTGCATAAGATAATTGAAAGATTCAAAGAATCTGGAGGCCTGTCTTTGCATTAAGGGTTGGGGCACAAGCCTAAGCTGTATACCCATGATCTCGTATCACTCAGATGGTTCTGCATCAAGAACCATCATTTATCTATGAGTGATAAGCACACATTGATTTAGGATTATTTTGGCAAACCTTTGTCATGCACTACAGTGCATAGTTATGTCCACAAATGCCAGTTAAAACCTTACTCTGCAATAACGAAACTTGTATGTCTGCAATAAGTAAACATGTATATCTATGTAAACAGTGTTCAAAAGCGGAGTCAACTTCTCAGGGCCCCGAGGCATCTGCAATGGACCATCACACAGTGGAGATGTGTATTATCGTTAGATGAATCCATTTTTTTCAGGTCTGTCTTGGAAGAAACAGTTGCCGTGTGCTTCAGATCAAAGAAGAGAAGGACTATCTGGAAAGTTACGAGCAAAAAGTCTAAAAGCCATGATCTGTCATGGTATGGGGTAGTGTGAGTTGCTCTTCTATGAAAGCAACAATAATTCTGAAAAGTATCCTGAGATTATGGCGCAACATACGCTGCCTTGAAATCAATGTTTCCCAGAGATGCCCATGCATAATTAAGTGGGACAATGCCAAATTGCATTTTGCATTCATTACAAAGTAATAGCTGCATAAGCAGAGGGTGGCGGGTGCTGAATGGGCCTACCTGCAGTCCCAACTTGGAGTGTCCAGTAGAGAATATGCAGCACATTTTGAAATCCAAAATGTGGCAATGAAGACCCTGTACTGTTGCACACCTTAAGACATGTTTGCGGGAAGAATGGGGCAAAATTCTACCTGAAACACTTCATTACTCTGTGTGTTCACTCCCTAAGTGTTCACTTAGATTTGTGAAACGGAATAGCAATAAGACAATGTGGTAAATTCCTTACTGTCCCATCTTTTTTTTAAAGATATTTGCAAAAATCAAAATTGAAATGTGTTTATTTTGAAGTATCAATGATATTCATGTGATGAAACATCAAATAATGTGATCTGTATTTCAAGATTAGACAGGTCAGAGGTAATTCACAAATCACTGGCTTTAGTTTTAATTTTAAGATAGCATCCCAAGTTTTCCTCATGTGGGATTCCGTAGTGACAACAACGAAAGAATAGTACATGCAAGTATTCAAACTTATTAGTATGCCATTCCTTTAGATTAATTGCATTTGCATCGGTTAATTATTTCTCGGTCTGGTTTGATTAATTGAAGAAGTAATATTTAATCAGCGTCTAATTGGAGTAATCAGCAGAGACAGAGACAGCTTTTGCCGTTGTTTAAGCTGACATTGCACATGCAGTATTTCTTCCACAAATTGCTCAAAGCAGGGAACTGTTGCGATTTTCACTCCAGATAAACACTCAGTTATGCACTCAGTCAAACCTCATTAATTAAGAGCGGTTTAAATATAAACCAGCCCTGTCAGTAGGTCCTCAGGACCAAGCCTGGGAGTCTCTAGTGTGAATTCAGCTGGACCATATTTCTCCTCTCTCTCTCTCTCTCTCTCTGTGTCTCCATCCCTCTCTATCAGGCGTGTTCATCACAAAGGGTGACCTGGGTGTTGGCACCATTGTCGGATCCGCTGTTTTCAACATCCTGGTCATCATCGGTGTGTGCGGAATCTTTGCCGGACAGGTACCTTTGTCTGCCCCACACAGTGGACAGTCCCCAGCTGCCCCAGAAGCCGTGATTAGGCAGCCAGACTCTGGACCCTGAGAATAGATGGGTGTTTTTCATTGTTAATTCAGTCGTTTTGTTTGAATGAGCTATTTAAATAGGTTTCTAAAGCAACGTAGCCATTTCATAGAGTAATGGCTTACTGTAATCTTCCGGCTTAACAAATAACATATTGCAGTATGGCGTGTTTCTCCGTTTCGCAAAGCCATACTTTATTTGGTGTGAAGGGAAGAGGAACAGTATGTACAATCTCACAAATTACATCTGACACATGATAAAGGAAGGCAACGGATTTCAGTTCGTGCTCATTCCTGCTGTTATTAATAAGTCTATGGTGCAGAAAGTTGTTTTTTTTGCATGTTCTGGCTGAGTATAGTGTAGTTTTTTCCCCTTTGATCAGTCGGATGATGTTTGTGCTCAGTGTTATTATTGAGTGTACGTTCTGTTTTCAGGTTGTTTGCCTGACTTGGTGGCCCTTGTTCAGGGACTGTATCTTCTACATTTTCTCTGTGCTGGCCTTGATACTGGTGAGGTCTGCCGCTGTTCTGAGTGACAGTTATTTATAATCAGTGAATACTGCTTTGGGACTTTTATTTCACTGTTGTCAGAAGTAATTCTACCCACTGCATGTGAAGTGATGATAATAGCACAATAAAAGAGGGATACAATGGTAATTTAACTAGTGCCATTTTTATTAGTTTACAGTAGTTTAAATTCCCTGCTACCTTTTTTATGGAGAGGATTTCAGGCATAGCAGATGCTCAGCGACTGACTAAAGTTTGCTTTATTTCTTTTTCACAGGTTATCTATGATGAGAAAGTTATTTGGTGAGTGCTTCCACAGAAATAAATGCATTTTTCTTTTGGCTTCACTCCAAACCTGTTAAAAGCTGTAACATATCACAGGTTTTAACTATCATAATTTCTGCTGGACAAGAGAGAAAAGGTTCTGTGTAGCATGCTTTGAGGTCGTTTATTCAGTCTTCCGTGGATTTACGCCTATGTAAACATTCTCTGGGTGTTAGTATTTCAAAAAATTTGGTATAATTCAAGAAGTCTCTATGCTTGTAGCCAGTTTTCCATATGAAAAGTCCTTTAACCTATAAAATTTGCCATAATGTACAGCTTAACCCTCTGGCTCTGTACACATAACCGCTGCATCTGTGACTTAATGTTATTTTGTGACATTGTTCCCTCATCATAGGTGGGAGACAATCATCCTAATATCCATGTATGGCATCTACATTTTGATTATGAAGTGAGTGTACAGAACTTGATGTGGCCTTTTCAGAACAGATATTTCCCAATCACTTTGATGGGTGTTTTAGTTAACAAGGACTAACCAGGACCAGAAAAAAATAGTGTTCTCAATTTTAAATAAAGGAAAATGTCAGTGCGAGCTAAATTTATTCTGTCTGGATTGGTGCTCATTATAAATCAGAACATTTAAAGAGACATCATTACTTCGTAATGTTTTGACAAAAAATGCATACTACATGGTTTTTTTTTTTTGTTTCAATATTATTTGCTAATACAACAAAGCCTCACAAAATTAATAACTTAAGAAACATTTCAAAGTGTTCTTTGTTGAAACATAAATCACCTCAAATTAAATATTAATGAGTCACAATGTCGCTCTAATTGTACACCAGTTTTATAATGGGAGCACAGAAGTGCAGATTAAACTTTCACCATGGTAACCCCTGTCTCTGGGTAATGCTAGGTTTAACACCCAGATCTGGGAGTTTGTCGAGCAGCGCTGTGGAGGACCTGGACAACCTTGCCTCATCACGACCCGCCGCAGAGATGGCGCAGTGGGAGAGGGTGGCGCTAACTGTGACACCTCTATGGTCCTGCTGAGGAAAGGTCTGCATGACCCTCTCTCATTGGTCAATTAACTGCTAATCCACTGAGTTTGTCTCTGCCTGCTCTGTGGCTTTGTTCCTTAACCTCTTCGACCTGACAGCCCCCGTATTTTCCGACGGATTTTATGTGGCATGCCGTCAGAGGTCCCCTACCTTTTAATGCATAATTTCTCTCAACCTGAGACAGATACATAAGTCTGTAATGATTGATTAATTAAGTAATGAATGACAAAGAGATCATTAATGGGCTACAATGACAATCTAAATGCAACAAGTGATATTCTAAGGATTTTAATTATACAATGAATTAATCCAAAACCTGCTCTGAATTTCATCTCCTACTTAGGCATTTTTCAGCTGTATGATTTATGTTAACTTTTTCAAAATGTTTTCTGTTTAAAAAAAAGAACACATTTAAAATGAGAAATATCTTTCTAAGCATATCAAAATACAGATATTGGCGCAAAATGGCAATAATTCTGGCTAATATGTGCACCGTTTTATGAGCAATTCATGAGCAGGAAGCGTATTGATGTTTTATGTTATCATTAGTGTGGATCGGAAAAGGCTTGATTAATGCATGATGCAATGAAATGTAATGCCAGATAAAAACAAATTGGCCAGTTGTTTTACTGATTAGTCTTCGCAAACGAGGGAATTAATGTTTGGTTGTTGATTAGATGTGAAGTGGGTCAGTCACACACATGCAGCCACAATGTAATAATATCAATTTATATTATCAACATTTTGACTCAAGTCTCCTTTAGGGCATTACAGGATGATTCAATACCCTGAGGAAGACTTTGGTCAAAACCTTTGGTGATTTAATAAATTAATTATTGCATTGTGGCTACGTTCCCTCTCTCCTAATTAAGGGAAGTAAAACGGAACCGGTCTGGAATTAACACACAGCAGTGCTCAGTGGTGATTATACACTTAACAGAATGAAAATAAATTTGAAACCTAGTACTATCCAAGTATTTATTTCATGTAATGTTGGATGATATATATATATGAAAAAAACAAAAAATGGCATCCATGGGAGAGTTCCAAGGTGAAAACCACTGCTGAACAAAAAGAACACAAAGGCTCGTCTCACATTTGCCAAAATACATTTTGATGATCCCCAAGACTTTTAGGAAAATATTTAGTGGACTGATGAGACATAAGTTGAACTTTTTGGAAGGTGTGCGTCTCATTACAAATCGGGTGTAAAACTAACACAGCATTTCATAAAAAGACCATCATACCAAAAGTGATGTGAAAGATTCGTTGCCAGTTATTGCAAACATTTGATTGCAGTTGTCACCGAGGGTGGCACAACCAGTTATTAGGATTTAGGGGAATTACTTTTTCACATAGGGCCAGGTAGGTTTGGAGATATCATTTAAAATCTGCATTTTGTATTTACTCGGGTTGTCTTTGTCTAATATTAAAATTTGTTTGATGATCTGAAACATTTAAGTGTGACAAAAATGCAAAAAAATAAGAAATCAGGAAGGGGTAAATACTTTTTCACAGCTCTGTGTGTTTGTGTGTGTGTGTGTGTGTGTGTGTGTGTATATATATATGTATATACAGTATATACAGTGCCCTCCACAATTGTCACACTGACAATTGTAGAAAAATGAAACCTTCAACTCAAGTGAATTTTAAGGGGAAAAAAATCCCTGACTAAGAAATAATTATTTTTCATAAAATCACCTGTTCCACAATTATTGGTATCCCTAACAATTCCTTGGAAATGAATGTAATTGAAGTATTTCTGTCATTTCTACAGTAGTTTACAAAGTTGATCACAGTATCTAGGAACATTTAATTAGTAATTCATCACTTCCTGTTTCCATGGGGTATAAATATGACATGACACAGAGGCCATTTCTCTTATCCACTTTTCAACATGGGAGTGACAAAGGAACACACCATTCAAGTAAGGCAGATGTGTGTCGACCTTCTCAAGTCAGGCAATGGCTACAAGAAAATAGCCACTTGCCTGCACCTGCCCATATCTACTGTCAGAGCAAACCGTTAAGAGCTTTAAAACAACTGGAACAGTGGTAAACATGCCTGGACGAGGACGCAAGGTTATTTTGCCACCAAGCACAGTGAGGAAGATAGTAAGAGAAATGAAAAGTTCTCCAAAGCTCACCGTTAAAGAATTGCAACAAATGGTAGCATCTTGGGGTCACAAAGTCTCCAAAATAACCATCAGGCTACATGCCAACAAGCTTTTTGGGAGGCATGCACGGAAAAAACTTTTTCTCTCTCACAATCATAAACACAAATGTCTGGAGTTCGCTAAGCGGTACTGGGACTTCAACTGGGACCGTGTGCTTTGTTCAGATGAGACCAAGATGGAGCTTTTTGGCAACAAACACTCTAAGTGGGTCTGGCGGAACACAAAAGATGAGTATGCAGAAAAGCACCTCATGCCCACTGTGAAGTATGGGGGAGGATCGGTGATGCTGTGGGCCTGTTTCTCTTCCAGAGGCCCTGAGAACCTTGTTAGGGTGCATGACATCATGAATGCTTTGAAATACCAGGACATTTTAAATCAAAATCTGGTGGCCTCTGCCCGAAAGCTGTAGGTGGGTCGTCGGCCAAATCTACACAGAAATGGTTCACCAAACACAGAATCAAGCTCCTCCCATGGCCATCTCAATTCCCAGACCTCAACCCCATTGAAAACCTGTGGAGTGAGCTGAAGAGGAGAGTGCAGAGGAGAGGACCCAGGTCGCTGGGTATAAGTAATATATATAAGTAAACTGATAACAAAATATAGTAAAAAAAAAATCTTTTCGAGAAAAAAGTAAATATCTACAGTGGCCACCCGGTTCTTTGATTACAGCATTTAATCTTTCAGGCATAGTTTTCACGTTTTTTCCTCACTCGTTAACCATTCCATATGGTTCATTTCAAAGACATTCTTGTGATGTTACAACAGATTTGCTCAATCAGATTAAGGTCTGGACTTTGAGCAGGCTAAATTTTAATTTTTATGTTAGCAGATGATTCTTTCTGACTGAGATAATTCTTGCAGAACTTAGATGTGTGTTTAGGGTCATGATCTCGTTGAAAATTAAATCTCCGACCAATCAGTCTCTTTCCAGATGGCAATGTGTACCACACAATGATGCTGTGATACTACTTTTGTTACATGATTCTGTCAATTTTTATGAGATCTCTACTTTTTAAGCAAACTGATCCCGAAACCATAATAATACCACCACCATGTTTTACTGAAGGGATTAAACACTCATTTTTGAAATGTTCTCCAACTCTGCAGCGTGCCTAAGTTATACATTTGGGTGAGAAGATTTTAAATTTTGATTCATCAGTCCAAAGGGCTGGTTCCAAGTCCATTGATGTCCAATCCTTAAATTTCGTGTCAAACCCAAGTCTTTTTTTTATGTTGGCAGCTCTTGGCAGCAACACAACCAACACAACCTTCAACAAATGTGGTATGGTAACTCACTATGACACATCGATGTGCAACGTCATGTTTTTTGCTGGATTTCACCGTTTGACCGTAGCGCTGTGACCTTGAGGCAGGATATCTTGTCCGGGTTTTTGTGCCATCGTGTTTAACACTGTGACTCTGCTCAGAGTTCATGTCACCTGATATGCAGGAACAACTGACTGTCAGAGGAAATTTTGCTGAATAATGTTGCCTCAAACCAATTTCAACAATTTTTGTAGCATCAATAATCATGGAATTAGTCTTCAGACATGCATTCAGGCTATGCAAGAGTCAAAAAAAAGAATATCCAAAACCTCTCAGTTGCTATAAAAAATTTATGTCTTCAGTGTTTTTGTTTATTACCCTCAATGTACTTGTGGGAATGATTTTCCCGTTCTCATTGCCTACAATAGTATTTTTCAATACATTTTTACCAAAAGAATGTAGAAAAGTAATGTATTAGGACCCCTTTTAGACAAATGCGGTGGTGTATAATCATCACTGCACACCACTGCGCATTTTGAGGTGAGGTTACTGAATGGCTTTTATACCTCTGATGTCACGGCACTGAAAATCCCAAGTGGAAGAGGTTAATGTCTGTCTGTCTGTCTGTCTGTCTGTCTACACTGGTGAAGTTCTGCTGTTTGTTGCCTTTCTGACTGTCTGTCTTTCTGTTCGCCCAGCTGTGTTTCTGTGCTGGTGGTTCTTTATACTGCTGTCTGTCAGGTATGTGTGTGTATGCCTTTTTGCTGCCAGTCTATACTTCTGTCTGTTCTGAATCTGTCTGTTCATTCCTGTATTTGTTTTTGTTCCAATTTCTGTAGCATCTCATGATAGTTGTTTTTCAATCAGTTTCACGTAATGCCTAATCTGGAGTGCCCTGTCATACTCATGAGCCAGTGCTATAGATTGCTGCAGGAACATCTCTGAATATAAGAGGGTGTTCACTTGCAAGGATCTTTTCCTAACTGTGTTCTGCCTGCTGTCTTGTCTTTTTATCCAACAGTCCCCTGGATAGTAATGTCCTATGGAAAGATACAATAACAATTCATGTTCATGATAACCTTCCATCCGTAGATACTGACTTTAACAACTGTTGTTCACCTTCCTTAACCCTTTGATAAGTCTGTGTTTTGGAGTTTTCAAATCCTAATCAAGAGCTCAGCGCTCATTTCTCTCAGTTGCTAGTAGTGATTGCAACATCAGCATTACAGCTAACTCTTAGAACTAGTGCATTTGTTAAAACAGCCACATTAGGTGTTCGAGAACCTGTGAATATTTGTTATGTATGCCGCTGTATGTGTCTGTCTCGTTGGCTGTCCTCCGTGCGTCTCCACTCCTGTCCATAGCGCGCGTGAATCAGTGTGTCAGCAGTGCCTGATGTATGCTTTCTTACCTTTAACCAGCATACTCATCTGTGCGTGTTGAGTGTCCACTGTTTAACTGCCCTGCCCTGTGTGTCCCCTACAGGCCACCATCCTGGGCAGGAGTCCCCTGTGCTAATGGTGGACGAGCTCTTTTGCCTGCACCCACACCAGTTCTCCTTCTCTGAGGCTAGCCTACGAATCATGATAACCCAGCACTTCTCTCCTCGGACCCGCCTCAGTATGGCCGGACGCATGCTCATCAACGAGGTATGGCTCACTGGGCGGAGACTTGCAAAGTGGGAGGAGCCAGTTCCTTCAGAGTGCCCACAATCAGAGATTAAAGCAGTAGTGAAATATAGCTCTGAAAAAGGTGCTTGTTCCACAAAGCAAGATTATAGAGTCAGTTGCATAACTGCACAGACCAAATACACACAGCTCTGTGTACCTCAATGCACATACCAGATTTACGGTACATTACAGTTGTTTTGTTGATGCTTACTGTGTGTAAATAGCAGTCTAACATTGATTAGAATAAGCAGGGGATTATCCCACCAGGAGCAATGTGGGGTGTGGGACCTTTGTCAGGGGCCCAACATTGCACTGATCTTGTAGTAGGGGCACTGGCATTTCAACCGTCTGCCTTCAGCGTTCTGGGTAAACACCTTAACAAGTTGGCTACTGGTGGGTTTTTTAGGAGTTTTAGAGGTTTATGCAATAAACTACATGCATGAAACGCGCACAGCAGTTCAGTCGAGAAACACTTTGGGAGATTCTTATCGCTGCTGCATAGCCAAAATTAGGGAGCACGAGTTCTCTCAGCTACCAATGCGACCCGCTCGCATCACATCAGTAATGGGGCGCGCTCTTCAAAAACTGCACTCAGGCAGCTCTTCACCCTTTGTTTGCCCTGTGTGCTTGTTGCCGCTAATCCTGCTGCTCCTTGTTTGCTACAGGCACCCGGTGACGGTATTGCTGGTTTATTATTTGCTCTTTTTGCCATTGTTTCACTTGGCTGCTCACCTACCCCCACCACAGCTTCCACCTGTTCTTTAGATCTGCTTCAGGCGTTCAGGCGGGATTTGACATCATTCGTTCACAAGGTCAATCTAAGTTCTCCCAACATTCAGGAAAATGCTTGAGCACTTGCTCCAAGTACACAGAGTAGGCCTACTTAGCACAAAACCAAAAGTAATTTTCTACATCATACTCAATCAGTGGCTTTTTTTCAATACGCAAGTTGTCCTGACTGAAATGTAGTAACACTGCTAACATAATTATCCCGCTTTGTGAGACAAACCCTGTGCCTGATTGCATTCGATCACTTTCGGGAGGTGTTCTTGTTCCCTCTGTGCAGCCGATGGCATTCTTTGTCATTTTTGTGCGCAGAGTTTGGAACGGAGGTTCAGCCATAATCCTGGCAGTTATTTCTTTTGATAAATCTGTTTTCACATTAGTGTCACAGCAGACAGCTGCCACTTCAATGAGACGCATCCATTGTAATAAGTATAATCCCTGCACTGCTGTGATTACTCATGTGAACTTAAATCCGTCTTCGCATGAGGCTAATTACACAGCACTATCCAGCATCTGACATGCTTCACCCCACTGACTCCAATGAACACTGAAATGGCAGTTCTTTGTACTCCCTTTAATATGTTGTAATACTTGGTAATGCATTATACTGGCTGTGCTTTGTTATATATTGCGGTAGTATTGACGATACTCTTGCAGGCATTGAGGTATTGTCTTCAGTGTATTCTATCGTGAATTAAGTGGTTGCAGTTCATTTTTGGAGGAAATTAATGGCCTTCATTAGTTTTAAGTCTATTCTAGGAACGTACTGAGCATAAAATCCAAAATTTGAAAAAATAATATGTTTTGTTGCAACCAGTCATTTCGAGAAAATCGTGTAATCAGAATTGTAACTGCACTTAAAACAAGATCAATAATTACTTAAAATTTTAGCTTTTTGTTCGCTGAAAAGCTTAAGCAAGTTGACTTATTTATCTGACTTACACAACCTAATTTTATAAATAAATGTTTTATTTATTTTAGAAATAATATTTATAAATAATTTTAGTTCAATTCTGTAAAATAAATGACAGTCACAGTGATGGATGCACAGACTGGAAATCAAACCAAGGAGCTCATTTTTACTGCGTTTGTCCAATGCTTAGTGTCTCTTTTGTAGTTCTGCAGTAAAATGTCGTTTTGGCCAATGATGTGCTGCTCCATGTCTTACATTTCCTTGCTCTTCTTTGATTGGTCCCTTCTGTCTTCAGAGGCAGCGGCTGATCCGTAACAGGAGCCCTGGGGGCAGCAGTGGCCGTGGGGCAGGACCTGGGGACACCCCAGTGAAAGGGGGCTTAGGGGTAGAGGGAGGCACGTGGGGCATGGAGAATGGGGGCACCCTGGAAAATGAGAGAACCCCCTTGGAGGAGCCCCGGGAAGGGGGCGAGGGCGGGGGGCCGGATGGGGAGGTGCAGGCGGAGAATGCCCAGCCTGAGGAGGGGGATGATGAGGATGATGATGCGCCATTCAGGCCCCTAAAGATGCCAGGTGCGTGGCCTAACTGCTCAGTTTAGCTTTGCTGTTCTTGCAATTCCATGTATTGTTAATAGCTATTGCAATATTTCCCATTTATTTCAAGGAGTTTGTGCACAACTTTCAGAATTTCCTCGTCATTACTAACACCAGTGGTCGTTAAGTTAACTGCCCAATTCTGAAATAGTTGGGACGTAGTGTAAATTGTGAATAAAATCAAAATGCAATGACTTTCAGATCACATGAGCCAATATGTTATTTACAATAGAATATAGATAACACTTTACATGTTGAAACTGAGACATTTTACATTTTTATCAACAAAATGAGCTCATTTCAAATTTTCTGGCTGCAACAGGTCTCCAAAAAGTTGGGACACAGGCAAAAAAAGGGCTGAAAAAGCAATTAATATATAAGAGCATCAGCTGAAAGAACATTTAGCAAGTAATTACATTAACTGGCATCAGGTGTGCAACAGGATTGGCTATAAAAGGGATGTCTTAGAGAGGCTGAGTCTCGCAGAAGTAAAGATGGCCAGAGGCTCTCCAACCTGTGAAGGCTTGCGTGAAAAAATTCTGGAATACTTTAAAAACAATATTCCTCAACGTCAAATTGCAAAGGCTTTGAAGGTCTCATCATCGACAGTGCATAACATCATCAAAAGATTCCGAAAAACTGGAAAAATCTCTGTGCATAAGGGACAAGGCCAAAGACCTTTACTGGATGCCCGTGATCTTCGGGCCCTCAGAGGCCACTGCTTCACTCACTGGCATGATTCTGTCATTGAAATTACTAAATGGGCCCAGGAATACTTCAAGAAACCACTGTCTATAAACACAGTCCGCTTTACCATCCACAGATGCCACCTAAAACTCAATCATGCAAAAAGGAAGCCATTGTTAAGCATGATCAGAAGTGCCGCAGTGTTCTGTGGGCCAAGGCTCATTTAAAATGGACTGTAGCAAAGTGTCCTGTGGTCAGAGGAGTCCAAATTTTACATTCTTGTTGAAAATAATGGGCGTTGTGTCCTCCGGGCTAAGGGGAAAAAGACCACCCCTCCTGTTATCAGGTTTCAGTTCAAAAGTCAGCATCTCTGATGGTATGAGAATGCATTAGTGCATATGGTGTGGGACACTTGCATGTTTTAAAAAGCACCATGAATGCTGAAAGGTATATAATGGTTTTACAGCAACATATGCTCCCCTCCAGACGACATCTATTCCAAAGAAAGCTCTGTGTATTTCAACAGGACAATGCAAAACCACATATTGCAGCAATTACAACAGCATGGCTTCGCATTAAAAGAGTCTGTGTGCTGAACTGGTCTGTCTCCAGTCCTGATTTTTCACCAATTGAGAACATTTGGCGCATAATTAAAGAAAAAGTCCATCAGAGGAGCCTGTATTAAATAAGAGTGGGATCAAATTCCAATGGCTAAACTCAAGAAACTTGTCACCTCAATGCCCAGACGCCTCCACTCTGTGTTAAAAAGAAGAGGGGATGCTACACCATGGTAAACAGGCCCTTTTTTGAGACCTGTAGCAGCCGTCAAATTTGAAATGAGCTCATTTAGTGGATAAAATTGTAAAATTTCTGAGTTTTAACATTTGCTATGTTTTCTCTGTTCTATTGTGAATAAAATACTGGCTGGTGCGATTTGAAAGTCATTGCGTTTTGATTTTATTCACAAATTACACTTTGTCACAACGATTTCAGAATTGGGGTTGTACTCCTATTATAGTTTAGCTAATGCAATGTTTTTTTAAATGGAATTTCAATAATGTGATATCGTTATCCAGCACAATATAAGCTTGCAGCGAAGCAAAACAAATAGTGCAGATAATGGGAGATATTCTAATTCTAATATTTTTGGTAGATGTATAATATACACTATATCTGTGTACTTAACATCTGTAACCCTACCTTGTTCATTCCCTTCTTGGTGTGGTCATTCTGTTGTGTCCAGTTTAGGTAAGCTGATAAAATGGGCCTTGATAAATTGATTGTTGAACTCAAAATTGTCATCTGATGACTTTCAAGGAACACCAAGTGGGGGGAATCTCCATTCAAAATAGAATTCAGTTTAGGTCTAAGCTTTATCTGCCTCTGCAGAGCTGGCCCCATGTGTTTGATAGAAAGGGCAGTTTAGTAGAAAAGCTGTCAGTGTTTTTGGAATGTTGTCCTTTCACAAACCTTCAAGGTCCTCCCAGGTTCACCGCTCCATACCATACCTGCCACTGTCCGTGCAGTTAACCCCATAAAACCTATGGACCTATATTTTGATCTGTCAAATGCAGCCTCTATATTCAAACCTGTGGAATTTCAGGACTATGTAAAATTAAAGTGGAAATCTCAAGGTTTTCAACAATCCCAAATATGTCCTGATGAATTACAGGGAAACGTATTTAAAATGACTTCACAGATCTAGATATTTTCCATTTGATGTAATTCAGTGGCCATAAAACTGTGGCGTCCTGCGCTTGATTGTTTCTCTCTATAGAAACATGATGTAGCTTCAGGGAAGCACTGCAACCAGCAGACACAGAATATATATGGGACAATGTCCAGCAATACGGAGAAAAAAAAATGCTTATTCTGACTTTGAACCAATTAACGGAAAACTTAAGTAAAAGGCTGCAGTTTATTGGGTGAAAGCAAGATGGAACAGTCCTGCGATGGTGGCGCATCAGATATAGGGGTACTATATGAAGCATTTAAAAATGCAGCTGCAACTACATTTTGCCTGACCATGTGCTCTGCCTTACCACAGAGGGGTGCTGTGAGAGGGTGAAGTGGCTGGTATCCTGGCCACTGGCATTTCTGCTGTACTGCACTGTGCCCAATTGCGTGTTTCCTCGCTGGCACCGCTGGTTCATGGTCACCTTCATCGGCTCCACGCTGTGGATCGCCATCTTCTCCTACCTCATGGTGTGGATGGTAAGACACATAAGTGCTAGCTGCAGGAACAACAGAGCAAGAGACACCGGGGTAATGGGCTATGTAGTTCTAATTACGGTTTGCAATCAGCTCTGTCGAATTTATGATTTTTTTCAAACAGAGACGTTTAATTATTCAGTCTACGCATATACTAAATGAATGGAGCTGGTTGCGTCTTTTTGGATGAATCAGTTGGATCCAGTTTTCCTCTGAATGGTACTTTCTGTTGAATGAAATGTCTTGTGTGGATTGGAAACATGACAGATTGAATTTGACTGTATTTAGCACCCATGTTATGCAGAGGCATATAACTATTGCTCCGTCTGTCTTACCATCTGTCTGTCCATGTATATGTATGTATGTGCATATGGATGTCTGTCCATCTTTCTCTGTCTGTTTGTGAGCGTTTTTGTCTGGAGCATAGCTTGAAAACCATTTGGTTTTTTTTTTCTTTCATAAAACTTGGCACGTTCATCTACCATATGGTGGAATAGCTTTTTCTGCTATTTTGGAATTTTTGTCATTTTTGTTGGGGCTGCGGGGATATGCCATCTCCTGATGGCTCTTGTGTTTATTTCTTAACACTCAAAAATTAAACAACTCACTTGGCAGCTGCAGTTTGGGCTGTCGTGGTATGAACCAAAGCTATTTATCTTCAAAAGAGCTAGTTTCCTTAGCCAATGTATTGTGAATGCCTTTCACAAAAAGTTATGATGTAAAGGCCCAGTCACACAGCCGATCACGCACGAATCACTCACAAATCACGCACAGATTGGGTTTGTGCGTGCTTGTGCGTTGAGAAATTGACCAATTTTTTGGGGTGTCGGGGGTAGAAATCTCGGACGAATCACGCATGAATCGCGCATGAACCACGCATGTATCACTTACAATCACTGACATATCGCGCACGTCGACGCATAATAGCAAACACGGTGCAGTATTCCACGAACATTCGACGCACGCCCGACGCATGAATCACCGGCGGAGCACGCACGAAAAACGCACCTTCGGCGTCACTATCGCTTCGGTTCAGCGCATATAAAAAGCGGTGAACGACGGGAGTTCCTCAGTACCTTTCGCCAATCAAGAACACTTCAAGAGATGCCACCCAGGAAAGCTCGCTTGCCCTCAAAGACAAGGGTGCAGAAGAAGAAAGCTGCTGAAGAAGAAGTCCATGTAGATCCACCAGAAGCTGCTGCTGCTGAAAAACCTGCTGCTGGTGCTGCTGCTAGGAGGTCCCGTAGGTCTGGAATGGCAAAAGTGCCCGAAATGGCTGCTTTTATATGCCAAAATACATACGTGAGTTGTCAGTGGTTCGTCAGTGGAACATCAGTGAATCATCAGTTTTCTGTCAGTCAGTCGTGCGTCGGAAATGCGTCACTCGTCAGTGGATGTGCGTCGTTATGCGTTTTCCGTCAGTGATATGTCAGTTATTCGTCAATAATTGATTGTCAGTGGATGTCAGTGGAATGAACGTGATACGTGCGCGTTTCATGCGTGATATGAACGTGGGGCATCAGTGGACGGACGTGGACGTGCGTGGATTCAAACCAGTTCTGACGCATAAGCACTGACGGCCGACGAGTGTCCCGCGCATAGTTACGCATACTCGACGCATAAACTACGCATGCCGACTCATGAATTACGCACACCAACGCACAGTTGTGCGTCGGAAAATTTTTGAACCGTTCAAAACTCAAAATCACGCACAAACCGCCTTCGACGCACATCCACTTACAATCACTGACAGTCCACGTTCGTTCCACCTACGAATTACGCATACAACGTACACTCCGCGCAGAAACGAAAATCTGTGCGTAATTCATGCGTAATTCATGCGTTTTCGCTGTGTGACAGGGCCTTTAGTACTGACATATTTCACCACAAAACCTCAATTTGAAATGCTACCAAAATTTTAAAATTATGTTTCATGTATTTTCTCAGAAAAACCTGGTCTTTAGCTTATTGGTCATATACCATCATCACGACATACAGTTCAGAAAATCTGTAAATTCTGATATGATTCCTCCATGTACCTTTTAGATCAAAATAATTGCAAAAAGTTACCATTACAAAAAGTTAAGTTGACATTCAAGCTCTACATTCAAGCTCAAGCTTGCTGTACCAGTATACTTGTAGGATTTAGGCTCCTTATCTTGAGTGTAATAATATAACACAGCCATCATCCCTAGGTCACCATCATTAGCTTCACGCTGGACATCCCTGATGTCATCATGGGCATCACCTTCCTGGCAGCGGGCACCAGCGTCCCTGACTGTATGGCCAGCCTCATCGTAGCTCGACAAGGTGCCTCCTCGTATCCTCTGTCTCTGCCTGTTCGCCTCATGCCTTATCTGTCTCATTGCATCGCATTTTTAGTTCCTCTGCACAGTATAGAATCCTTCCTTCTCTCGCAAGTCTTCCACTCTGT
The DNA here is from genome assembly GCA_029721435.1 of Gymnothorax reevesii. Classification (NCBI taxonomy): domain Eukaryota; kingdom Metazoa; phylum Chordata; class Actinopteri; order Anguilliformes; family Muraenidae; genus Gymnothorax; species Gymnothorax reevesii. The sequence continues at coordinate 38,272,402 of CM056590.1, forward strand.
CTCTCTGCTGCTGCTCAAACTCTCCATCTGATCCTTTAAACCAGTAAATACCAACATCAGGGCCACAGCTAGACCTTTTTAGTGGGGGCTTTTGTCCTCCTAAAATGTTATTTAGCTCTCCAGAATAGTGTATATTTTAAGTTTTAATCATCAATAGATGGAGGACAACACGTCAGAGCAGCCTCCCCTATTAACAGCTTTGCCTACCTATCCATTAATCTCTAGTGACATCCCTGACCAACACTGTTCCTGGAGATCTACTGTCCTAGAAGTTTTTACTATTGGCTCGCCAGTTTGTGACAAATCGGCAAGTCTGCAGGTTCTCTGGCTCTTGAATGAGTTGTGCTTAGGATGAAGCAACGACTTGTGGCGCATTACATCTCCAAGAACATGAATGGCCTCTGCTGCTTTAGATCGCTCTACCTCTATGTCATCCGCACCAACTTCAAGAACTATCATTCCTAAAGTATTAGGTGTTGGTTGTTGATGTTAAGCTTCACAAGTAATGGCGATCTTTGCCTGCCTGTAGGCATGGGAGACATGGCTGTGTCTAACTCCATCGGTAGCAATATCTTCGACATCCTCCTTGGTCTTGGCTTCCCCTGGGCCCTGCGCACTCTGGTGGTAGACTACGGATCTGTAGTAGGTCCCTTCTCCTGTCTCCTAGTCTTCAGTTTGACCTCTTAATCTCATTCTAAACTGTGATTTTCTGAAGATGTCTGGCATTTATGAAGTGGTTGTGCTGATAAATGAAAGCAGTTTAACTAAATTCTGATCAAAAGGTTCATTCACCTTGATAACATAAGGCTGCTCTATTTTCCTCCAATTATGCAGTATCAAGAAAAGGAGTTGTTCGGAATAAATTGAGTGAAACCTTTGTTCGGTTTGTTTTAAGTGCTGTATTTCTGTTGAGTGTTTTGTCTCGAGTAGCTGTTTGGCATTTGGACTGTAATATATGGTGTGTGTGTGTGTGTGTGTGTGGCTCTGTCATTGATTGGCCTCTTGTGAACAGGTCTTCATCAACAGCAGAGGCCTGGTGTACTCCGTAATCCTGCTCCTAGCCTCCGTCTCCCTCACTGTGAGTACCGCAGGTCTGCATGTGCTGGGCTCAGGGTCTGTGTACATGGTGCATTGGCACTCAGAGTTTCATACCACCTGCTAGGATTTATTTCAGCTGTTGAGGACCCACTAGCCGAGAACAAGTCCTATCCGAAATTGAGGCCCAATCATAAATATTGGCATCATCCTTGGTTTGCTAATAAAGATTAGCAGTAATAGGCTCATTAGCAGTTGTGCCTATGAGCAGTGAGCACTTAGAATTCTGATGATGCTCCTTGCAATTCGCATTTTCACTTGAACAGGCACTGAAGGTCTTGGACCTTTTTTGTGAATGCTCTTTTTTCTTTCATCAAAATGCTTATTTTGCTGATTTCTCCTCTCTCTCTCTCTCTCTCTCTCTCAGGTTCTAAGTGTACATCTAAACCACTGGAAGCTGGACCGGCGGCTCGGCTTGTGTCTGATGTTCCTGTACGCCGTCTTTGTGCTCTGCTCCATCTTTTTTGGGCAACTGTAGACAGCTGGCACTGAGGGCAAACCACAGGTCTACTGGTGCCCTTCGACGTATAACTGCCTGCCAGGGCATGATCTACAATTCTGCCCTCCCAATGAAAGTGTGCCATGCTTACACATACTGTACATTAGTACCTTGCACCTCACACAGAAAAATATCACCTTGTCTTCAGGTAGGTTAGGCTATCCTATTTATTATTATTGTATCCTCATTGACTTGACCGTGTTTCAGCATAGTATGTGTTGAAATAGCCTAGTTAGCTCTCTGGCTCTTGTGAAGGATAGAGTACAAAGGCAGTGGTTCTTGGAGGCTTATGCTACCCAGTCCACACACTTGGCCTTGTTTTGTGACTTGGTTGTATAGCTAACTAGCTGGTAGAACATGAAAAAATACTCTGTAAATACGTACTTTACGTATACTATACATGTAGAAGCATGTTCGTAGCAAAAGCAAAAAAACAGTATGAAAAACCCTCCTACTTACTATTTTGCTGTCTTAAGGAGTGGTGATGTGGGAATTTCAGGGTTTCTGTAGCTCACCTCTGGGGGGCGGGGGGGGGGGGGGGGGGTCATGTGTTTCAGCCCCAGTTTGAAGCTTTGCTGCTTCACTTTTGAACAGGGTACTTTTCTTTAATGAAATGAACTGGAGGAACTTTAGCACAGAATGCACAGGTGACGCGGCAACACCAACCATGACTGTAATTTGGTTATAAAGCAGACAATTACTTTGGGTCATGTAGCTGACTCGCGCTCAAACAGCCTGAGAGATGGTTTTTTCCCCCGAATGATGGGGCTCTTTTGCATTTTGTCTGAGTTGGAGAGGAACCAATCCTGGGGCGCAGATCTGAGGAACCTTGCGTTGGGTTTAGGGATCAAAACCATACTTAGCTCTGCACAGGAGATGCTAGGAATCGTCTCAACACAAACATAGTAGAAAGCCACCGTTTTCCGACTACTGACAAGTTTGATTAAACGATGCCTCATGCGCTCCTTTGACAAAGCCAAAAAGTTGTCAAAACAAACTTGTCATTACTCCATGTAACCCACAGCTTCACTTGCTCTGTAAATGTTTTTTGGAAATACCTTCCAATGCGCGTTAAAAGGTAAAGCTTTACAGATACATTTACAATTGCTAATCAGTACCCATTACCAAAACATTATTTTAACGATTTGTTCAGCTCTGCTGAGCAATATCTATTCAGTAGCTGACGATTATTCCCTGTTTGGATGTCAGTTTTCACATCTGGACCTAAATCTCCTGCTTGCACATGCAGTCTCGAGCTGGTCCTCAACAAATCTTAATTTAACTGACGCAAAAGGAATTTTTGCTGTTTGGAGACGTGTTCGTTCGTTACAGGCCTTTGATCAATGTGAGGTTATTTTGAGATTTATTTAAACTAGCGAATATCAGTTTACCTCATATGCCAAATCCAAGAATGAGTTTATAATACAAATCAGGACTTGCTTTATGCCCTTAAAGAGAGCTTTCTCTTTCGGTCATTCCTTCACTTCCTGCCACTGCTTCACTCCAGTGAGAATGATGAAGTGATTACTGAAGTATGGTTAAACGAGTGGAGTGGTGGAGAAATAAAGTTTAAGAATGTCTCCGAACTCATTTGTGTTTTACACCTGATTAAATATTTATTACATGCAGCTCTGCTCTCTACTGCTAGCAAGACCGTGGTACCCGGAGGACACAAAACCTTCCATGTTTAATAAGCATTTTTAGCCTAGCTATAATAATATTTAATAAGTGTTTATATGCTGTATTTGACTGTTGCCACTTTTGATAACTTGTGTACGGGTTTAATATTATGGTTATTCGCATTTCGTTTAAATGTTTTAAGACAAAGATTAAATCTAATAGTATATTTATTAATATCATTATATCAAGTGAGTCTATAAAAATCTCACATTTATCTTTACTAAATGTTTACTAAATCTTTTACATAGTTTTATAAGAAAGGATATCGGAGACTGCCTAGTTATATTTGTGATGTATTTTCATATGATTACCAGTGTGTGTACCTCTGACAATTAGTGAATTCGACAGTGTTTGCTTGGTTTATTAGAATGTCTTTTGTAATAGAATTCTGAGGAATGATTATTTTATGGAAAGATCACCTGACTTTTAGAACTTTTCCTTGCCATCACATTTGTAATTATGTCATTTTGATTTCAACCAATGGGAAGGCAGGGTTTGGTTATTTATTATCGTTGCCAAATTTCTTGTGTGTATAAATGGGGTATGGAATGTAAAAAGAGCTGGAGTCATTGCTGCTCTTAAAGCAGAGATATAATCATTTTTAGCCCCATTCAGTTCTTTAAAGCGCATTAAATTTCTTTTTTTTACTATGTTTGTGTGTTTGCTGGTTTTGGAGTGAGGAATATTAACCCCTCATACCCCATCATATCCTAGATGGCACCTGAAGTCCAGCACATATCTGTTGCAAAAACAGAAACTGTAATGCTAAGGTCAGTGAGTGCAGGAACTGTAGATATTTCTCTGTCCCTGCTGCCTCTTGCAAAATATTGTGCCCCCCTGCTTTGCTGCATGACATCAGACTGTAATAATGGAGTCACTGAAGTTGCCATCAGAAAAGGACTCCTGCTGTCCATAACTGTTCTATCACTCCAGGTAGTTTGACCATAGAATACTGCACAATGCAGCCATCTTAAAACTGACCAAATGCGCTTCGCTACATGAGTTAGGAAGTGGTTTTTCTCTGTAGAGATCCTTCCTTTGTTCACACTCTACACCCTGCCAGCCAGTAACATTGAGGCAAAGAGTGTGGAGTGACTTGGCTTCACTTCCTGTTGTTTCCGTTTTCTGGGCAGCTTGTGCAAAAACATTTAAATTGCGCTGTGCTCCACGTTTTTTTTTTAATGTTTCTTTATTCGAAAGACAGAGAGATACGTTAAAAAAATGTTGTATGATTCCAGTGATGTTTGTGGTATATTAACAGCCTCATACCAGGGCTGTTAAACGTATGTCAGTAATATGTACAATAGAAAGAAACCAAAAATGCACTGTTTAAGAGATACACTGTACCAGACACACTTGAAAATACTGAGCATTGTTTGTTCGATCATCTGCATTTTTCAGCAAGTGTATTTTGAAATATTTTGTGTATTTACAATTTGTAAATGATGTTAATCAACAAAGCGTAAAGCACATACATTGAGAACAGTGTGACTGAAGGCATCTGAAGTGTACGATTGACATCCCAACCAACAGTGTTTTTTTTTTTTTTTTTTACTGTCTCAAACTTCAATCCAAATTTCTTGGACAACTTTGCCAGATTTGAAATGCAGTCCAGCTCACTCGGCGCCCCATCTTCCCCGGTCCTCTTCAGTTAGTCCTCTGCCTGAGCTGTATTTTTTGACTTACTGTCCAAAGCAGTGGACTGCTTTTGGCACCAAAAAGCATTGCAGTATTTTCTGTACTTTGGTACTAAATATGGTTGTCATTCTATTTAGCACCAAATCATTCCTTTGAAATGCTTTATGGAGTCACACCATTCATCCGGGAAGAATATAAACAAACTCATCTCTGTTTGCTGTCATGACTGGCTGTGCGTCTGGTCTTTAGAGTGAGAAAATATATAAGAAAAAGCACAAATGTCCTGTGGAGTTATAATGCTTCCTCTGTCTGACAAAAACACCTCTACTTCACAGAGACCTCATCAGAGTAAGAGGATCTCATAAATATCACGGTACGTTTTTGGCATTCAGCTTTGAACATCACGCAAAACATAAATGATTGAGCAATAGGAGGGCGATGTGAGGAAACATTTTCGAAGTATATTTTCTCCAAATGTTTTTAGAAGCATCGTTCCCTTAGAAGAAAACACCTTTTATTATTTTCGACAAAATTTGTATTGTTGACGAACTATGTTGTTGAGTGCAATAAACAAGGTCTGTGCAATAACCACTACAGTGATCTTGTGCTTTTTTTTGTGTTCAAAAGTGAGAAGGCTGTAACTGCGCGATGGAGCAGTTCTGTTACCACAGAATAGCCCTGTATGGCTGTGGATCGTGCAGTCCTTCATTTCAGCCAATCACTTAACAGCCCTGTGCCACAACAAACTGTTATGCTTTGAATCAATTTCGCTTGTCTCTCTCACTTGCCAGTAATTTGCATTATAAACAATCCAGAAATAAGAACACACCCACTGAAATAGCCAGTTAAATATCTCAACATGCATTAGTGTGGCATTTGAGCAGCGAGAGCTCTGCTCTCTTGTGCTGGGTCATGTGATGGGTTTTCACATTAAGGAGCATCAGTATGCACTGTATCCATCAACATACAATGTGGGCAACGACACCCGTCACCCACACCCCACACCCCCACCCCCACTACTGCACTCTACCCCATTGCACTGAGTGCAGAAAAGAGGTACAGTGAAGCCAGGATTAACATGTTTACACAGAGATCAGCAGCTATGCCAAAGTTCTGCCAAGCTCTCTCCCCGCACCCACTGAGCATGTCCACTGTACAAACAACCCCAGGAACCCGATGGGCCAGCAGTCTGCTGCCTGGCCGTCTCGTGCAAATGAATTGTATGTAAAAGGATGTTAGCCGTGTGAGTGGTTCTGGATGTGAGCGCCGGCTAAATTCCGAAATGTCAGGGTAATATAATGTACTCCATTCCTCATTCACTCCCCTCCACGTTCCCTCTCCCCTCGCCTTCATCTCCCTCCAGTAACTGCCTATAATTGGCTCGCATCGAATTCAAACCTCACCGCCAGTCCCTGGTTCCTTTTTGAGTCGACTATAAAAGGGAGCGCGCTGTTTTATCTTCAAAAGATTATCGCGCTCAACACACCAACCGGGCTTCTCTGTTCTGCAGCCTCTGGTGGTCACCTGGTCTCTTCCCCCCTAGAACCAGCACTTCCAGGTCATGTGTCCTGTCTATGCCAGCCCCCTGGTGGTGGAATGTGCTTCATATTTCAGGAAAAGAAATACAGCTCATCGTGTAATGACAAATGAAGCCCTGAATCTTGAAACCGGAAGCGTGACTTTTCTTTTGAGCTTCTTTGGCGATTCTTCGTTTATGTCTTATGATATCATTTTGCGATAACGATAAATTATGCCAAGTGGTGGTGTTTACTCGTAATTTGTAGTGGTCAACCAAAAAAATATTAGTTTTGTTTCAGGTGTTTCTGAATGAAAAAAGAAAAGTCTACCTCAACCATTCCCAGTTGTAGCATCCATTTTGTCATTTTATGGCAGCCATTTTGTGGCATTCGCTCTGCTTGGCCTGAATTCTGTAGATGAACCAAGGAATTTCAAATCCCTAAGGGAGAGGTCTCCAACTCCAGTCCGCAAAGGCCACAGTGTCTGCCGGCTTCATCGATTCCCTTTGAATCAGCTGCCAAATCAGGCCTAATTAACAAAGTATTTAGACTCCTTAACCAACCAATGATTTAAATAATGCACTCAAGTGTAGGGAAAAACCAAAAACCAGCAGACACAGTGGCCCTCCTGGATTTGAGAGACTCCTGCCCTCAGGCAACATGTTCTGAAAGTGAGTGCTTGCCACGCTCATGTGTTTTTTAATGCAAAATGGAGGAGACATTTGAATGTACAAAGTGGCTATTCAGATTGAGGCTGATCTCAGAGCCTCTGTGACATATGTCCAGCTGACCTGTTAATGTGCCTGATAGACCTCAGCTGTGCTTTAATCCCCACTGGGCCTGAGCTCAGCTGTGCTAAATGAAATGGGCGCTGTGACGTCAGAGATTTGACCATTATCTGAATTCAGGATGAGACCGTGCTGTTGTACATTGTGACCGTAACTTAACCGTAAACCACTTTGCATTTTCAACACTCATCGCACTGTATTGTTTGATTACCACACCTACTTCATCCATACTCACTGATTTTGCATGATTTATGGGAATACAGCAACTAAATCCACAGTTTTCTTTCATTTAGCAGCTTACATTTTGGGGCACCCCTTTCTTATATTTTTAAGACTCATATTTGAGAATATCTGTCGGTGGGTAGAAGAGAATATTTGATTGAAAGAAAGTAGAAAATGTTTTGTCAGATTCTTCCTGTTTAGGTCATTTGGAGTAATTTTATTTGAAAAATCGATCATGTCAGGTGGATCATAATTGGGTTGGAGGTCTCAAACCCCCCTGTCATGGAGCACTACATTCTGACCTGTCGTGAGGAATTTTCTTTCACTGAGATACCTGGCTTTGGGTAAGAATTAGAGCCAGGATTAGGGAAAGAATAAGCCTCAGTCTTGGCAAGTTTATATTTAAATTCAGGAGCTAAAAATGTCAGGCCAGGATTGGCATTTAAATTATTTTTTTCAAAAACATTATTTTATCGGCAAAATCCATTGGGCTGTCCAAGCCAAAAAAAATAAATAAAAGATCAGTAATCCAAATTTAGGAGTATCAGTTGCATGTACCCCAACCTTAACCCTGCATGGATGAAAAAGGTTGTTCGCGGTGAATCCCAGTCTTACCATCAGGTTTAGAATAATAGCACTGAACACAAGACCCTGTGGGCCCCATTCCAGGCAATTTTAACATAGCGGACAGTGAGGCTGTTCCCAGGGGTCTCTCTTGCTTTCCACATGCCCTCTGAAGTGGCATCCTACCTGAGTGTTGGATAGACAGTATGAAGCACTACTGACCTGAGGCGTGTGGTTTACTCATTAACTGCCAGAAGCTTCTGTCAGCTTGTTAGCTTGTCAAGGCAAACACCTCACAGATAAGGGACAAGTCACAGTCACGCAGCTTGCGCACCAATCACCATGAACTCAATGCAATATGGACCCTTTGGGTACACCCTCATCTGCTTTTTATTAATTCTGTCCCCATCATCCTCTGATCATTCAATGAGCTGTAAAAGAGCTTGTCCCTTGGCACAACGTCCAGCCAGGTGACTGGCTTCAATTAATTTTAATTTTCAAACTCCGAGTTTCTTTATCTTGATCTGTGCAGAAAAGGGAAACTGCTGGCAAACACGGCGGAAATTCATAAGATGTCAGTAATTAAATTTGCGGTGTAATCTCAATAAGCAGATGTTTTACCACGCGGGGTCACTGCACTGTTTGGTGCAATATCTTTTACAGCCAGTCTAAGATCATACACTCTCACTAAGTGTTTATTACCTGTTTGCTTAGGCATTACCTCATAGAGAGGGCAGCCAGTAATGCAGGAGTCTAATAATCAGTCCCAAATAAAAACACAAACCCCCTGCATTGCTTCTCTTTCTACATCCCTCAATCATCGAGAAGGACATTTGGTGACTTGGAAGTTTTTCCATGAAATTTTCTGGATCATAGAAGCTAGAGGTAAGAGCGTGGATTCACAAACCCCCTGGCACAAGCTCACTATGGCAATGCCCTGTGCATTTATTAGACCACCACATTTGTAGAGATAGGCATGAATTCACACAACTGTACAATTCGTACAGTAAGGGATTAGAAACGGTTCAAAGAATGAAAACGAAAAACAAATTTGGGTATGTTTGGATGAACATAATCAAAAACAGGAACAAAAGCAATTTCAGTGTGGCTCCAGTGTGAAAACACTATTCTCAATTTTAGATAACGCTTTTTATCATTCCTGTTATCATCTCGTAAATTATTACTGCCGATAAATTTTCAGTGGAAATTCTACTCCGGAAGTGATTTACTTGTTGCCCGCGTGAGTATTCCTCTGACTGCTTGTTGGCAAATGTCAGATTTTATGAGCCTGCATAATTATCTCCCTGGCCCTGCATTCTACGGCAGGATGGCACAGTGGATTAATAATCCAGTATTAGCGATCCCTACTTTAACCGTATTATGTAGCATAATTACTGAAATAGTGCGTTAAATAACCTATCAGACAAACTTAGAAAATATACTGGTATTGTGCAATTGCCAGAAGTGCATAGGCTCAGCTATTCACAATTAACCTTCATATTCAATTAGCTTTGATTTAAATTGTTTGTTTTAAGCTTTATGTTGGTCAGTGAAAAAAACGTATTGAATCACCTGCCGTAAACAGTGGCAAAGCCAAAACTGAAAATTGGTGGGGCCCAGAACTTCCCTTCACAATAATAATTAGTCCTGGCTTGTTCTCAATCATTTCCCCTTTTTAACACATTTTCCAATTATAATTATATTCCATTGGCAATCGAAGTCAACGCCGCTCTCTGCATGCCATCTATCATCGAATAAATAATAAGCTAAATTCTAAACGGAAAAATCATTTACTTAAAAATAGGCCAATGCTTTACGCAAGAACCAACTGCTCTGAAATTTCAGTGCTACCTTTTCCACACATCAGTCTCTTCAACTTGCACTTCAAAATAGTTTAAATTGTTTAAATGAAATAAAAGATCATTTGAAATGTCTTTATGCAATGTCATAGCTCCCAACCCCTGTAAAAAAAGAAAAGCATGAGAAGTTTGGAGTCATAATCGGTTCCCATGTTACTTGAGGAGAAATCTAAATAAACACTTGTGAAACTGAAAACTTCCATGCACAAGGACATCAATTCCACGTGAGAATCTCTAAAATTATCTTTGATTGAATAATGACTGATTGGCGTTCCAATGAAACATGTCCTTTCTTACTTGCTACAGCATGGGTTGATTAAAAAGTGGGAGTCGGCAATTAAATATAATTTTGTAGAAAATTAAAATTTTCTATCTGTACTTTTGTAATTAAGGGTAAAATTGCTGATTACAGCTTGAGCACATTATATGCCACTGAAAAGCTTGAGACTCACGCCATATGCATGAGTTGACAGGTATACAGTTCTGAATAACGCTGATTTCGATGCACCACATTACGCATCCAAATGATTGATTGTTGTCTTACCTACTTGGGTAGAACAAGCAACACCTGATGGTGTGGAGTGTCCTCGAAGTGAATCTGTTAGTAAATTATGAAAATTATTGAGAACAAGTCAGGACAAATAACTGTATTAAAGGGGTGTTCTGTGCTCCACCAAATGTTTAGTTCTCGCTACCCCACTGGCCGTAAATAAATGGTCAGCAATGTGCGTGCTTAAACAAAAAGGATTTCCTGATTGCCTGGGCCAAGTAAAATCCCATGTAGGGCCAGTAAATCTAGAAACTCAATCGCCTGATTGGGCAAATGAGAAAACCATTAATGTATCATTCCGAATTGAACACATTGTTTTTTTCTTCCGGAGTTTATGACAAAAATGGCAAGCCAAGCAGGGTTCTGGCTAAAAGTGATCCAATTCCTGTAAAATTTGATGTTATTTTATCTTCCTCTCTCTCTGGCTGAAGGAAAGTAGGGTTAGAACTAAATTGTGTCATTGACTTTGAGCCAACTAATTTACCTTTCACTTGGTTGTACGATCATATGATGTATAGCGACCTTAAATGTCACAGTAGTTTTAATTGCATATACTGCAGCTCGCTAGCCTAGTTAGTTATCTAGTACAATTGAAACTTTTCCATTTGAATCCCTGATTTTTTACAAGTGTTTATGGATGGTTTCAATACCATAGAAGTTATCTGGGCTGCATGCTAGTGATTCTTACATTTAATGATGTAGCTGTTAATAAATAAAGCAAGACATTGCAAACCGAATAACACTTTCTGTGTTTTTTATTTATCTTTTTGCCATGATTGTATAAACATGGTACGGTTTGATTTAAAACTCCCTCTCACAGTCAGACAGAAAACCTTTGTTGGGACACAAATATAACGTAAAACTGTGATTGATTTAATGTAATTTTATTGCATTTAAAAGCTGTAGGCTATTCCAGAACAACTGTTTCCAAACTTAGAAAACAGGACATCGTATTTACACCCAAACCCACATCCATCTTATTAGTGTTCTTAATGACAGCAGGGGCGCTGAGATGTTTCAATCATTTTTTTTTTTGGCATGCATTCCAAGTTTCAATTTTTTTTAACCTCATTGTTTTTGCAATGTGGAGAGGGTTGGGTTCCCGGGAGGGGCTGTCATGCTACATGGTAGAGGTAAATGTTGTGCATCACTCATTCAGCCTTGTGCATAGCTGCAAATATTCCTTTTTTTCAGATGCTTATTTATTTCAACCTATTGATAGATAAATCATTTTGTAAAAGTGATGCCAATTTTAAAAGAACATTATTCACTCTTCTTCCATATCATTCTGAAGAAATTAGTTAATTCACCTCTATTTTTCTGATAAATAGATTCAAGAGTAGACTTGAGATAAAATGTTCTCCAGAAACCCAAATGAGGATCTCCCAGGAGCCCTCTAAGGGCACTTCAGGATTCTTTCCTTCAAGCATCAGATGGTCTCATGTAACAGTGATGCGCAGTATGTCAGTGGCACACTTTACATAGAAGTCTAGACATTGAGCTTGCAGTTGAGGGAATCTCTTAATGCACTGTCAGTGTGTCATGTTCTCACTATTATATTAAGTTCTGAGAGAAGAGTTACTTTTATTTCCCATTCCAGTGTTCAGGGACCTCTTAAGAAGCTACGTATTAAGATTTCAGGTATTATTCTTCACAAAATCAAGATCAAAAGAACTTTTCATTAAACAGCACTAATGACACTAGGCTATATCGATGCATTATTTTTCAAACATGCATTTGGGGAAATTGCATGTCTACTGAGTGTTTATTAAGTGATGTGTTGCAAGTTTCTGCGATCTGGTATGATTCGGACATTCCTCACCCATATTTCCCTGCGTCAAATAAAAGAGGGAACTGGCTAGAAGTCGCTATTAAGGCTAGCTCATCATATAATACAAATAAGCTTAAATTCACGCAATGAAACCGCAGACCATTTTTGATCCTACAATGGACGCTTCTTAATGTGGGTTTGCTTAGATCCCTGAGGGACATGACTAAGAAATCCGACCACTCTGTCAAATCAAACTTCTTCTCTTGGTTTTAGATTGAGTACTAAGTTTCTCCTTTCCTGAAAATGCCCGTTCTTCTGTCACTTTCATGTACTTTTCCTTTATTTGTCCCATATCTCAGTCTCTATAAATCTCTCTCTCTCTGTCTCAGGCAGCAGCCAGTGAAGGTGTGTGCTTCTGTTTACACAGCTCCACTGCTGTACATCACTGTTATATAATAACTTGGACAAGGCATGAGGACCAGCCTTTTGACAACTCGGGTAAGAAGGTACTCGTGGTCATTAGATAAATTGTTTGCTGTCATTGCATGCTTGCTGCCTTTTTTTTCAATTTTTACGCCATGACAGGGTGTTGCTCAAAGAAGTTTCATTAAAACAGTAAATGCATTATTATTATTATTATTATTATTATTATTATTATTAATAATAATAATAATCAGAAGAAGAAGAATAAATCATGATGATGATGATGATGATGAAGACATAGGCCTGGTCAACAATCTATGCTGGTACTTCAACGAGTACTCCCGATTATCGTGTCGTCTCGATCCAGTCGGTCTATAATCCCATTTAAACTTGCCCACCAATCACACATTTCCACCTGTCTTTTGTCCGCTGTCAGTGCAATCGGTTTACATATTGAAATTGTAAAATGCCAATTTGCTGCAGTTGGCATGAACGACCGAGGACAATTTCACGATTCCAATACCTGCATCTCATGAGGTGGAGTAACAAGACATAGAGCATGAACGACATAAGGTTCGTTATGTGCCAAGTTCAGTTCCGCTTGGGGACTTACGTTGTGCGACCATGACGTCGGAAATATTACGCCCCTCCATAAAATAAGTCATTTTGAAAATGGGATACCGTAACTTATCTAGTGCACTGGAGGGACAAGTCACCTGCATTATGCTTGTACTGAAAGCTAAGTTACACTGTGTTTATCCTTGTTGATAGCTTAGCTCCGTTAAAGGTACGGTGGACTTCAGCGCACTTAACCCACTGCCACCGGGAAGACTATCATTCCAGGGTTCAGTGTCGAAGGCAGCAACACAGGGTCGAAGACAGAGGTTTCTGTTAATTTTAGCGGCAATGAAGCATAAATTGAATTTAATATGTTTTTTTTTAGGTAAGTAAGTGAAACTTTCTGAGTGAGTTCCTGGAGTTTTACCTGCGACAAAACATTTATTATGACGACCAGATACTGAGGCGAGACAAACCCAACTTTTTTGAAGTGAGGCGCAAGTAACTGATTCGTTTGAAACTGGTAAGTACATGCATGTAGTACGCTATGTAATTAAATGTTTTTTATTTAGGCGTTAATAAAACGTGTAATCAATTTCAACCGCTGGGTTTCAGCCTGAAAAGATCTCGCAAATACTTTGAGTCAGATATTAAAAGGAAGGTGAGACGCCGAAAGCTTGGCTTTCCGTGATTTACGAGACCCCCCAGTTCATTTCAAAAACTGCGGTGAGCTTATGCCCAGACTGAAACTATCATTTATTTGATAAGGGATATGATGCGACAAGTAAACTCAATTAATTGTCGAGAGCAAAATAGATTTTTTTTCAGAATTCTGTCCCTGTTTTTATATTTTAAAATGTATATTATGACATAAGCAGATAATTGAAGTAATTTAAGATTTTTTTTTTTTACATGTAGCCACTTAGGCTCCTCTGTGTCATTATGGCTACAGTTAATTTTAATGTAAATTTATTCTTGTATAGCACAGCATTGTATCACCTGCAATACGATGTTTGCCACTTCAAACCCGACGATAAATGCTCGAGCCACCATCGGCAATTCACGCTTTGTAGGTTTCTTGTCAGGACCTATCAACAGAATGGGCTTCAACTTCAATGTTCTGATGTCACGGAGTGTTGCAAGCGATGACGCCACTGCATTAACAGAAAAAAAAGGAAACTTAAGGTGAAAACCATCGCGATTTCTATTTTTAACTCAAATGTGATACGCGCGCAGAAAATTGGTGGTACCTGTGTCCAGTCAGGCCAGGAAAAGCTGACTCCATAAAGCGATGTTTGTCATGGTTGACACATCATGAAGTGGGGTGATGTTGGAATTAATGAAATTTTCCCTCACTGTTTTATGCCCAACATGGCTTAAGTGCGTTTTTTAATGATCAACAACCGAAGTTTCACGTTTGCTTTCCAAGCAATTAACTTCTATTGAGAAGTAGGCCTACATCTCTTGACTATACCATCATTCTTACTCGAAGCATTTTCCTCTCAATGTAAAAAGCGTTGTTGTTAAAATACAGTATGCCAGCCACTGACTGTTGTTGTTTTGCATAAAATTTGTCAAGTGATACGACAATAAATACATTGTAAAATACGCTCGGGGTTTGTGTGAAAAATGGAAATATAATGGAGGCCTTTGTATTATACTTTGCATGCTACATCAAAACGTCCACGATGGAGACCTGTGCATTGTATTTCATAACTTTAATAAATATCGGCTGAAACTGCACAGCTAAGATATTTTGTGCTGCTTGACTTTAAACTAAGTCAAACAGTATGATGACATGTTGGCTCAGGCACTTAATTTAATGGCTTTATCTGAATCCTAGCTGGGTCATATTCTTATCACTAAATAGGCTGTTACTTTAGACCATTCTTACTACCGTTCTTTTTTTTTGCATGAGGTAATCGGACTCAATTTTTTTTTTTATGGTGCCAGAGGGTTACCTGGTCTGTTGTGGGACTAGACTGGCAGATTGTGGATTTAATGTTTAGTGCCTACCAGTCTGCTTTGTCTGGGTAAACTGTCAGGAGCCCCTTCAGTGATGGCTTCATTCTCTACATGCCTCAGATCTGAGAGAGAGCATAGAGCACAGATTGAAGGAATGGCATATTTCTCTTTGCTCTGTACCCAGTACACTACACCGGATTTGGAAAGCCTGCTGATGTTATGATAAACCATGGATCTTTCAGCCCTCTGGATCGAATAAATTTACCTGCGTTTCATAGCAGCGTCTTCCTATTCAGAACAAGTGAACGACAGATCCCAGAAACAGACACAAATACTTGATTTTCTAAATCATAGAAAACAGAATAATGAGTAAAGCTGCTTTCACACCGGACGCGAAACGAAATTTTTCGCAAGACAGATTACATTCCAAGTCAATCCAAAGACGCGAATACGCGCGTTTTTGCGTGTATTCGCGTCTTTGCGTTTACTTTGAATGTAATCTGTCGCGCGAAAGATTTGTTTCGCGTCCAGCGTGAAAGCGGCTTTAGGTAGAGGAAGCACTTCTGGTAACCGGGTCAGTTGGAACTACTGCACCAAACTTTGAGCTCTGGAATATATTGTAGTTTTACATGGATTTCCTGTTCAAATCAGCCTTTTACTTGGCCAACCATTTTACCAGTATGGGAAATAGCTATTGGAACATTTCTCTAGGTGAATTGGAATGCTGTGTGAGAAGATAAAGAAACTTTCTGAAGACTAGGCCTGATATGGTGCTATAAACAATCTTGTTTTTTGGCAAATATAAAGTATTTCTGGAATTTTAATGCCACCAGTGTGATAGGATGAGAGGTTGCATAAGACAATGTTTTACACAATACCTCAAAAAGTAAGCCATACCTCAGAATCAACCATGTAGATTATTTTTTCTACATCTATTATGAGCCCTGACAATATTTATCTGAGCTTACTTGGATCTATAAGCCTAGTTGTGCCAATGACAAATATTAACCATATGAATTTGTGTAGTTGTCTGACATTGTAATTTTGGGGTTGTAAACTCAGCACACGGTGCATGGTACTGGCGAGAAAGTGGTAAATATTGTTGGACTGAAAGGCCAGTTTATATATTTATGTTATTTTATTTTACATTGGTATATTCATGTTTCATTATGGGCAGCAAAAAGTCCCTTTGGCAGTGACATGACTGATCCCCTTTGCCAACTGTTTCGCATGGTGAATGTGATATTGCTCAGGTGTCAGCTGATATTTCATGTGTTAAGGTGACTTTAGACTATCAATCGATGAAGTGGTGTGATGTACAGCACTGGAATGGTATTTTCAAAAGAAAAAAAATATGCATATCATTAGTTTCTGATCTGATTTTTGAAACTGATGAAACTATCATTTTAATGGGATGTGGCTCTGGATAAGACAACGTTTAAGCCAGAAGCTCATCAAAGGAAAGAAACTATAGCTCAGAATCAGTCATGCAGATGTTCTTTTTAACTTTTGTGGTTTGACATGACATAATTCATTGAAGCGGTTTACAAGAGACCAACAACCAAGAGCTTACATGGGCCCATAAGCCTTCTTGTGGTTATGGAATGTATAACCCCCTTCAATTTGTGCAGTTGTCCAAAAGTATTGTATTCCTTTGGTGGTAATTAGGCCCTTGTTTTCTTTCCAGCTAAATAACATCTTAAGGCATGCTATCTATTCTGGGAATGGCATCCCAGTTGCAGTTGTCCTATTACTCAATCTTTTGATCTGATCCTGTATTTGAACGCAGGTCATTACTTGCCATGATCCATGTGCACTGAAAACTGGTGGCCGACTTAGAGTAGCTTCAACAGAATTAAAAGCCTTTAGAGGCTTGGGCATCAAGGATGCACATCAAATTACAGTAACCTTCATTACTATACTTTCAATGAACATCTAATCCAACAGCCAAATATATAGAATGTAATAGATTAATGCATCCATTTTTGACTTGGTGTAAAGACACCATTTGTATCGAGCATCTGAGCTCACCCATAGTGAGTCAGGAGTGAGTCAGAAGTTCTCTGGGGCAAAATCAAGCTGTTTCATTGACACTGCTGTTGGGGTCTGCCATGACAGTCTCTCCAAGACACCTTTGCTGAACCAACCCTTTCATAATTCCTTTAAAAACACCTGCTCTACCACTTTTGCAGTTATCTCAGCCAAATTTGTGATTTCAGAACAGCATAAGGCCTCCAGTCTCTCATATCAGACTGAACTCAGCACATTTTTCTTGTTTTCACAACAGGAAGTAAGATTGCATTTCTAAAATGTGAAATTATTTATGTTATCTTGACTGAAAGTTGAGGTAGTGAACATGCACACTGTGTTAAGGGGTTTAAATAATTTCAGTGCAGTTCCATGACATATACATGAACCAGCCACTTCATTTGGCAGATATCTAATCAGCTAGTCACATGGCAGCAACTCCGACATGCCTAAATGCACTATCAGGTCAAGATGATTTGCTGAAGTTCAAACCGAGCTTCAGAATGGGGAAGAAGACTGATTTAAGTGACTTTGAACATGGCAGGGTTGTTGGTACCAAATGGGCTGGTCTAAGTATTTTAGCAACTGCTGATCTGCGGGGATTTTCACGCACAACCATCTCTAGGGTTTACAGAGAATGGTCTGAAAAAGAAAATATCCAGCAAGTAGCAGTTCTCTGGGTGAAAATACCTTGTTGATGCCAGAGGTCAGAGGAGAATGGCCGGACTGGTTTGAGCGGAGAGAAAGGCAACAGTAACTCAAATAACCACTCGCTACAACCAAAATATTCAGAAGAGCATCTCTGAACGCATATCACATCAAACCTTGTAGCAGAAGGGCTACTGCAGCTGAAGACCACACTGGGCGCCTCTCCTGTAAGCTAAGAGGATACAGTTCACATGGTCTATCCAAAATTGGACAATAGAATATTGGAAAAACGTTGCCTGGTCTAATGAGTTTCGATTTCTGCAGCGACATTCACATGGTAGGGTCAGAATTTGGAACAACATGAACATGAATTTTAAACAGCATGAAAGCATTTATCTTTCCTGCTAGGCATCAACGGTTCAGGCTGGTTACTTTTATTTATTTATTTATTTTATTTATTAAGCTTTATGGATACAACAATGAATTTAAACACAACATAGATTACGCAATTAAAAACATGGAACAAAAATCGACACAATATGAAATAAGTTCAGGTTCAATACAGAAAGTTGTATCCAAGGGGTAACCAAAAAAGGATAAAACCTGTATCAGTGGCTCCCAAATGTATGAAATCATAAAATTCTAAAAAAAAAAAAGTCACATTTAGGCAGGCCTACATTTTGAGCAGCGACAATAAGTCACTAAGTTACAAGAATGGGACAGATCAACAGAATCAACTCTTAATTTATAGATTTCTAACACCTAATTTTTAAAGGACTTCAAGGAAAAGGTGGCCCTAACAGACAATGGAATACCATTCCATAGCCTGCAGGCCCTATTAAAATAACTAGCACCATACTGCTCCGTACGAAAAAACGTACCTTTAAATTTGAGTGGATCATCACCTCGAAGTATTGGACTTAAGAAGGTATTCAGGTCAAAATCGAATTTTTTATACAAACAGTTGTGAAAAAAAGGACAAATCAGCCATTTCTCTCCTTAATGAAAGAGGAAGTAAATTTAGCTTATTTAACCTTTCAACCTAAGTTTCACCTGAGCCAATGATATGGCGCGTGACATGTCTCTGAACTTTTTCCAGAGACTCTAGATCTCTTTTAGTATGTTTGTCCCACACTGTCGAGCAATATTCTAATTTGCTCTATACCAATGCTTTATAAAGGGTAGCAGACACATTCGGGGTCGCCCTTCCACCACAGACTCTACGTATGTCTCCCCATGCTTGATTAGCATTATAAATGATTGTATCAATATATTTACCCCATGACTAATATGAATCAAAAATGACACCAAGATCCTTTACACTGTCTACTTTACGGAGGACCCTTCCATCCATATTGTAATTAAAACAAGAAGGGCTACGCTTCCTACTAACTTGCATAAATTCACCCTTGATAATGTTAAAACTCAGGCGCCACATATCACTCCACTCATGTAGTTTTTCAATGTCTTCATGTAACCTCAAATTGTCATCGTGACCTGAAATTACTTGGTAAATCTTACTGTCGTCTGCAAACAAATCCATAAAGGTATTCTTATCAATAACAGAGGGTAAATAATTTATATACAATACAGATAATAAGGGCCCAAGAATGGTGGTGTAATTGTTTGGGGGATATTTTCTTGGAACACTTTGCGCCCTTTAGTACCAATTGAGCATTGTTTAAAGGTTCACTCAGTTAAAAACATTTTTGGCTATTAGAAATGAATCATATGTAGCAAATTAATATGCATCACACATTTGTAAATGCTATCTGTAACTTTTTATCACTATTTGAAAACTGAAATTTGGCTGGTTTTTACGGTCCTAAGCCCCACCCCCCAAAAAAGTTGTTTGCACACAGACCTCGTAGTCATATGACCTGTGACGTGTGAAAAGTAAGTTGCAAACGTACTATGGCAAGCTTGCCATAAACGTTCCCAGATGATCGACCAGTGGTTTGTTCTTTACTGATAATTGATTTTGCCTTGATCAGTCCTTGATTTAGTTGATTTTGAGATAACTTTCATCAACATGCCAAACAGGTGTGTAGTGGTAGGCTGTAGCAAGTCTCCAAACTGGTATAAGTTTACATCACTTCCCAAAAAAGAGATGCCAAGTCTCACGCATTCGGTGGAGTCTCGCCTGTTAGTGGCATTCACCTTCCTGTGCTGTAGTTTGCAATTATTCAATCAGCGCGCACTGGAGAAATTCACTCGCGGAATTAAAGTCATGTGCATTAAGTTTCACGTGCATTACGGTGGATTTCCCCACTAGTATCACGGAAAGCGATTATGACTCGGGAATTCTCACGCTTGTCTTTACTGAGAGATTGAAAGCAATGGAATTACATAAAGATGTTTCAGATGGTCTTGTTTCATTAAAACAATTTAAACGATCATGAAACACATGCATAGTTTCTTTTCCCTGAGTAAAGAGAAGCACGAGATTTCCGGGGTCATAATCGCTTTCCATGTTGCTTGTGGTGAGGTCCACCTTTAGACAAGTGAAACTGAAACTTCAATGCACAAGGATTTTAATTCCACGTGAGAATCTCATTAATAAACTTTCATTGAATAATTGTGGACCACGGAGAAAAAGCCTAAAAAATGCATAGGACCTATCGAATGCGTGAGACTTGGCATCTCTGAGATCCGTTCTCGTGCTTACTCCCCACTTGCTCAGCTGCTACCCCACCGGGCCCGGCGCGGTCCATCCTCGCTGTACGGCTTCAGTGTTAATGTCTATGTAAGAGTGCTGTGAAGACGAGCTGACGAGTGAGCTTGTGTTTAAGTTGCTTTGTTAGTAACTTTGTATCTTTGATTGTTGTTGTTGATGATGACATTCAAATTTTGCATCTTATATTTTGCTAGCGAGCCCATGGCTAATTTCCGAAAAGCACGGCCAAAAAAATGGTGCACGGCTTGACCAAAGCCGTGCTAAATATGTATTAACGGGTGCTTCCCACCCTTAAATGTGATTGGCTGAGCCGCGTTCCATGCTGCTATAAAATTACTATAACCTACTGTGGCAGGCCGCAGCACAAAATATCCCTGCACGCAACGAACTTCTCTGCACTCAACTGACTCGTTAGGTTACGTTTGTTTCAAGACTTTTAGCTCACTAATTCAGTGTCCGCGATGTTTAGCCTTTTAACCTGATAACCAGTTGGCTATCGACCTAGCTAGCTATTGCATTACAGAGTTCGATATCACTTTTGCGTTGCAAGCTATGTTGCTAACTTGCTCACTATTTCAGTAGCCTATTAGCGATACGTTGTTGACTTTTTCTTGTGTGTTTATTTTATGCGCCGTGTGTAGGGTAACCACATCCATTGTAGTGAATGCTTGCTAGTTGACAAGCTGGCTAGTAAACTAATGCACAATTCAACATATTTCCCTGGACACCAGCAAGTGTGGAGAACAAAAGTCCATCGTTTCCTACTCTCGCTGCTGGTTCTAATGATTTGGCCGATCGGTGCAAGTTGAGAACAAGAAAACTCGAAAACCGAAACGAACGTAAAATTATTTAATGGGCTCTTCGGGAGACCGAAGCAGACATTCAAAATAGCCTGCTTTCATAGTATATCAGCATTAGCGAGCTCAAATAGCCTGATGTGATATGTCAATGGCACTAGATGAAAACGCAATCTTAGTGCCTGTGTTGCTGGCCAACCATAATTTTTTTTTTCTTGTGTGTTTAATGGGCTAGATATATATATATATATATATAGGGTAACCGTTTTATAAAAAGAATGAGCCCTTAGAAGCAGTGAGTTAGTGATTTTATAACAACGGAGGGGCACCTAGCACTCCGCTGCGCGTCGTGCCTTAGAACGCCCCTCTGCCGTTATAAAATCACTGTAACTCACTGCTTCTCGGGACTTATTCCTTTATATAATAGTTTGTCTCTCACCTGGGGCCTCATGTATGAAGAGAGCGTACGAACAAAAAAGATGCATACGTTTTTTTGCAGATGTCAGATGTATGAAAACAAACGTGACTTTACAAGAAATGCAAAAAAGTAATAGAATTTAGCATTTTTGCAAAATTAAAGTTGATTCGGATTTTTCATTCAAATTTGCAAGCTGAATTGGTAGCCCACTATATTATAAATTTAATACTTTTTACAAAATGCTACTTTTCTTTTTATGAACGTACGCAATGTTCAAGTATAAAATCCACGCAATTGTTAGTACATGAGGCCCCTGGTCAGTTGCTAATTTTGACTAAATCTATCTTTTTTCACCAAAGCTAGAAATGGTGTAGAATGCATTGACAACAATCGAAAATATAACAATCTATCAATGTAATGAAGAAAAAACTAAGCCAATGTCTTGTGCTGAAATGTAATATTTTGTCTTCAGAGTGCTCTAGAATTCTCCATTTTGGCCCTGTTTTTAAAAAGTTTTTCCCCTTGTTGGGGGGGGTAAACCTCCCCACACCCCAAGCATAGCCCGTCGGCCCAGTGCCCCTTGTGCACCCTTTTCAATTAGCTCAAAATTATCAGCACACCCAAAATTTTTTTTTGCACTCCCAAAATTTCTATTTCTACCTGAAACTGTGTTTTGCATTTGTGTTTGTTTCTGAAACACTAGCCATGTCGTGATCCTAGTCACCGGGGACTACTTGGACTCCAGTACGGCACATATCTGAAAGCGAAACATAAACACCAGTCCATGCGAGTATGAAGTTGCCGTGTTTCTCAGTCGCTTCTATTCAAAGTCCAAAATTAGCACTCATTTTGTGTAGCATACAATGCAAGAACGTGTAAAACGACTGTACATGCGTTTATGACCAATGCAAACTTTTCATTTTGCAATCCTAGATGAGATCAGAGCTTTGTTCACGGAAAAATTAAAAACCCACAAAATCTGGACAGTTTGTTGGTGTGTAGAAAATGTATCAATAAGAATATTTGTCCCAAATAAGATAACTATAACTTGTCTTTCTTTCACAAATTGGCTGTTGAAATGAGGAGTGAAACAAGTAATTTCCTGCAGTAGCCTCGGTGCAACTTACCTCTCAAGTGGCAGCTGATTAGCCAGTCGCTCTCGTTTTAAGGAGAGGTCTCAAAGTGTCTAGTTTCTTCATTTTTTTGCCAATATGACATACAATTATGAAAGTTCAATGCTGGATTCGTGAATTACAGGCAATCATACATGTCTACAGCGTTTTTTTTTGGTTTGTTTTTTTTTTCTTTTCTAACTTAGACCTTTAAAAACCATAGACTACCTACCTGAGTATTATTGCTGACCATGTTCCTCCCTATATGACAACAGTGTAACCATCTCTTGATGGCTACTTCCAGCAGCATGCTGTGCCATGTAACAAAGCTCAGATCATCTCGAAGTGGTTTCTTGAATATGACAATGAGTTCATTGTACTCAAATGGCCTCCACAGTCATTAGATCGCAATCCATTAGGGCACCTTCCAGATGTGGTGGAATGGGTGATTTACGATAAAGATGTACATACAACAAATCTACTGCAACTGCATGATGCTATCGTGTCAATATGGAGCAAAATCTCTGAGGAATATCTCCATGACCTTGTTGAATCTATGCCATAAAGAATTAAGGCAATTCTGAAGGCTAAATGGGGTATTAGCCTGGTATTAGCAAGGTGTAACTAATGAAGTCGCTGTTGAGTGTAGTTGCCACATTCCGCCATGCAAAAAATTATTTGGTTAGCATCCTTCACATGTTAATTTTCAGGATCGGGCAGGAGGTTTAAAAAAAATAAATAAATAAATAAATAAATTTTAAGTTTTATCATCATACGAGTTCGATATCCAAATAGCGAAATGAACCTAAATCATAAGTACAAGTATTTCATCAGGAATCAAATCTGCCTCATCCATAAGCGGTACTGTGATTGAAAGCCGAACAGGTCGACTGCTGCACGAGAGGGATTCTGAGCATTTTTCTTCATTTTTTTTTTTTGGCGTGATTTTGACAGATTTTTTTCGAAACAAAATTTAAAAAAAGGAGACGGGAGGATTTCTCTGTGGCAGGCAGGTATGCTAACCAGCTGATTTTTATTTTTTTAAATATGGAATTATATTTGGTTGTATTTATGCAGTCCTGCAGGTAGAACAGTGGGTTGGAGGCAAAATAAATGGGTTTGCTTAAGCATTCTAAACCAGCGAAATATCAAAGATTATTGTATCGTTGATGCATTTATCGCGATCCAAACAAACGCAGTTCTAGTGTCTTTCCTTTTTATTCTATTTTAATTGTTTTACTGAAGTTGTTGTACCAACATCATCCGCTGTTTTTGATTTATGTATTTTTGATGTAATTTGCAGTTGCGAAGGCTGCTAATTCTCCAGGCCCAGTACCTAGCAGGTTTTGAGTGGCCCATACCTTGCCTAGCTTCTGAGACGGCTGAGATTATGAAGCACAGCATGCCAGGCAAAAACACATAATGCTAACAGAACACCCTGACCTTGTGAGCAGGATCTGTATGTTCCAGGCCAATGTCTGTCATGCCAAATGCCACCATGCACTCAACTGGCTTAGTCATTTGGAGCATTATGACTAATGCAGTGATTGTACGACATACACAGCAGCATTTATTTTTATTTTATTATTATTGTTGTGATTATTATTATTCAGTTTTTTTCCAAGGTGTATCAGTTGTATAACCTTATGAGGTAATCACTTTCCAAAATGGAACATACCTGAATGTTTTATTGAAATATATTAACAATGTTGAGGAGCCCTTGACAGTTTATTAATGCAGAACATATTATTTCAGCTTCAACATAACAAGATATATTTTATTTTAATTTAATACTGCGTGTTGAAATGCATTCCTATTCTCTTGTATTTACATTTTTGGGTTAATCACTTGCCAGCCATACTTACAAGAAATTTGATACGTTAGGCTTCAATATTCTGTTCTAACAAGAAGTGAAAGTAAAGTTTACTTAAGCTTTTTTCAGTAGATCTTGCTGGAAATGACCTTGGCCAAGTTTACATAGTTACAACAATATCCCAGTCATTTAGATAACAGCCTCTCTGTCCTGAGCCCATTGTATTTTACCAGTCCAAGAATGTTTCTGGACGTTTCAGTTCGCTATTGAATTATTTAGCGCATGCTCTGGCCAAAGGAAATGTACGGAAGTTTATTTTGTATGGTAAGGAGGCACCACGAGAGCAAGCAATATGCAATACGTAGCTCTGAAATTGCATTCAGTTAAGTGCAATGTCTCGAGATCTACGAGAAAAAGGGAGACGGGGAGTTGTAGTTATTCACATGTGATCCTCAAGGCATCGTCTGAAAAAGACAGTTTTCAAAAAAACGATCTTCGAAACAAAGCACTGAAAAAATATGCAAAAAATTAATATATATATAAAATATAGTAATAAAATGTAATACATAAAATGTACAAAAATGCTAAATTTGGACTCCAATCGTTTTTCCTTTGTGGTCTTCCAATGTTTGGAGGGCTTCACTGACTGACTGGGGAAGGCAATTCCACCATCGAATTAAGATGTGGGAAGAACCTGGGCGGCGGGGCCTGCCGGAAAAACCACCTGATGTTAGAGCACTGAGAGTCCTGGGTGCGGGAGAAGTATAGTGTAGT
The DNA here is from genome assembly GCA_029721435.1 of Gymnothorax reevesii. NCBI lineage: Eukaryota > Metazoa > Chordata > Actinopteri > Anguilliformes > Muraenidae > Gymnothorax > Gymnothorax reevesii. The sequence goes on from CM056590.1 coordinate 38,297,798, forward strand.
TACCCTCTGAACACCGGTAGAGGTAGTATGACACAGTATGGCGCGCCAAGATTTTAATTTAATTTAAGCGGCAACTGGATGCCGTTGAAGGGCATTGAAAAGCGGCAAGGTATGTGTAAATGTAGGCAGGGTGAAGACCAGTATTTTGGCGATCTGTGTCATGGAAGCAGAGTACTCTACTCTTTATCATTTCATAAAGATTTCAAGTCATTCCCTTCCTCTCGTAAAGAGAGTGCTTTCAGCCTTGACGCTGTGATTTAGAGAACTCTATTAGAGAACTCTATTAAGCCAAAGGCTCTGTCTAACCCTGAGGAAGGGCCCAGGGCCAAGGAAAAGCTACAACAAAGAACACACGCTGACTATTCCAAACAGTGTTTCGAATAGATTCCAAGGACATTCAGTCAAATGAGATGCTAGATCATGACATGACAGGCAGTAAATATCTGGACAATGACACAGTTTTTGGCTCTTTTGAAAATGAAGATGAATATCATTGGAAATTATGTGAACCATGTCTGAATTCCAGCCTCACAGTGTGAATTCCTGAATACGTTTGGACTGCACGGAATATATTTGAGCTAGAAGTACTTGTGTTTGCATTCCCTCTGTAGGCCTGCAGGCTGTAGTGCAGGTAGAGGACACTGCTGGAGTGCTTTCACAGAGAATTACCGCACAGCTGTCCAAGGACCTTAATCCTCAGGGCTGGAGAGAAGGATCTGTATCCGTGGCCCAGGAGCCTGTGCTGTTTGCAGAGATTAGACTTCAGTATGGGTTTAAAAAAGACCCACCCACCAATCACCAAAGGACACAGAAGTAATGCGTGTTCCTCAGTTTACTGCCTGGTTCGCAGCTAACTGAACAATCCAAAGCCGAAGTGGGAACCTCTGCATTTTGCACTTGCTTGAGGACACTGGCTTGAGGACACTCCTCTGATTGCTTAAAAGAACATCCACTAGTACATAACCTATTGCACAGTTAATTAATCACAAAGTTAACATTTGCCAAGAGCCCCTAAAAACAGGAAATTAATTTAATCAGGCCTAACGCAAACACAAGCCTGCTCTCCATCACGGTGTAACAATATGACCTAAAGTTATACGTTGAAAATTGGATTAATATTATTAACACATCATGGCAACACCCTGCATTCATGGTTATAATTGCTGGCGCTATATTACTGGATCCATCAATTCTTCATCTTTGTTTAATCACCCCATGCTACCTTTGCCTTCTTACAATCTATAGAAAAGCAATGCTGAAAGAGTGACAGATTTGTTGTCCCAAACAGGAAACTTTTAGGCTTTTTGGAAATGTAGGATGTTTTATAAGCGTAATACTTTCAAGTTTAATACCCCAGACTTAGTTGCTAAAGCTGCCATTATAATGTACAGATCACTACCCGGTGATTGTAACTTATCCTCAAAGTTTTCGCCCATTCAAGTACATTTTTGAATGGGGAGTGGTTTTTCTTTTTTATTCGCTCTGTGAAGATTGCCCTGATGAAATGAAAATTTATTCCATATTGATCATTTATCTCAAGGTTCCAAACCAGCAGAGGCTTGACTTGTATTGCTTGCTCTCAGAAATTAATTTGCCACCAAACCACTAGTCTACGGTGATGTGGTAGAACTGTAACGTGATACAATTGCCATGTATGGTGAATGCCACTGTACATGTTAGCCTTTGCTAGGCTATCGAAAATCATTGTAGCGAAACTGATTTACTAGCATTCGGTTTGTTTGTGAGGATGTTAACGACTTATACATTTAAATGGTGATAACACTTCCATTAAAATGTGCACACGACAAAGATAAAAATTTGCTATTTAAACTAATTTCTTTGTAATAAAAAAAAAAAATGCAAACAAGTGATAAAAATGTGAGACCCCTGCCTATTCAGTCCTGCAATATACTAAAGTAATTACGTTTTTGTAACTGGTTACTCATTAAGTCAGAATCTTTTGAACTAAGGCTGTTCTGTTCTGGACAATGACAGATTTATTAATTATTCATGTGATTATTTTACATTGTTACAATTGTGCCATACTTCCATTACTAACATCATGCATATCCATCTGATATGTAAAAATCTGATTGTAAAATCAGAAAATGTTAACATTTGTTTAAATTATCCACAACCCGTTTACGATAACCTCAAACATAAATGGGTAATTCAGTAAAGAGTGAAAATGTTCCAATTGTGTCAGTTCCCCAAAATTTTAGCACAAAATAATTTTTTTTTCTCAAGATAATTTCAGGAAAATGCATAAAATAACAATGCCTTGGCTACATGATCAGCTTGTGATAATTTTGGTTCACCAATCTAACTGTACAACCCCATTTCTGAAGAAGTGGGGACAGTATGGAAAATCATATTTGATATATAAATATCAAAGATGTGCTGTTCAGGACTAAAATATCTGTCCAAAAACTTTTTTTTTTTTTCATAATTCCAGAACTTTTTTATGCTAGCTATAATGATAACTTGTGCAGCCCAGCACTCAGCCATCGTTGTTAAAATCTCATACAATGCATTGACAGGGTTGGTATTAACCTATGAAATATTCAAAGATTAATGTCACACACATCTCATGCAAATGTTAATGGCATTCATAGCTTTGTGTTGACATCTTTTTCAGTTTCAGATCTGCAAGACAGCCATTTGAACACAATATGCCTGTAAGGTTGTTATGCTAGTGGTGCACTCTTATCATGTCAAGTTTGGAAAGAACATTCCACCCTGTGAGAATGCAGAACAATTAATTGAGTACAGGCAGAGACAGTAGAAAACAAGGGTATGTGGGGGCTGATCTTAGCCCAAATTGGATTTTGCTCAAAAATATGAGAATTCAGGAACGTCTGGTTCTGCCTGGGCAAGATACAGTGGTGTACAGATACAGAATGTGTAAACCAGCCCTTTGAAATTCCTTGGCAATTATGGTAAGTTTCTGTCCTTGACGACATCTAGATTTTTGAGCCGTTTCAGAAAGACCACTTTGAAGCAAAGCCGCTTTCAATTTTTCAGTGTGTAAAATATTCTTTTTTAACATGGGACCCAAAGTACTGGTCCGTAAGAAAAAAAAAGACCACAAGGACATCTGGCTTTGGTATTTTTCCCACAATAAACATGACTTCATGCACTTAATTCACTTAGGCATCTCAACTGCCTATTATCATAGTTGTATATTGTGGCAAATATACCGCTATTTCAGGTTTGTCTACATTAGCAATACTACAGGCCAGCCTAAAGTGTAGCTGCTTTCAGGTCAATTATTAATAAGGAGATATGACATCAGAAAACAATGTGTAAGAAATCTGGATAAGATGGCGCAGTATCCAGTGAAACTGGTCAACTTTCAAAACGGATGTGAAAAATTAAACATAAGATCACTTGATTCCCTTTTTGCCTTTTAGCATAACAGTGGCAGGAATCAGCCATTCAGTCCCACAAAACTTGCCGTACACCTTCAATTTAAATGTACCAAACACTCACTATACCTGTGAACTAGAATGTATGTAGCACTGTTTAAAGCCTGGTCTTTAATATCCCTGAGTTTCTGCCTCTACTGATGATTCTTTCTCTTGTCATTCACACGGAGTCCAAGAGGAACATTCTAGAATGGCAATGCAATGCATGCAAAAACAATTATGGGTGGTCATTGTGAGTTTTCTTGCAAAAATTGGTAACACTTTACTTGAAGGTATCGTCATAAGGGTGACATGACAGAGTCATGAACGTGTCATAAACATTATGTAAATGTCATAAACATTGTCATTAAGTGTCATTCGGTTTTTGAGATGACAAGTTGACATTGTTTGGGTTGTCTTAATTATGGCAACTTCGTCATAAGAGTGACATGACATTAGCATAACTGCTACATGACACATGTTGCAGTTATGACAGTGTCATGTCACTCTTATGACGGTCCCTTTAAGTAAAGTGTAACCCAAAAATGTCATTACTCACCTCTGTGCATGGTATTTCAGTGATACTATTCGTGTGTTGAGGCAAATCTGCACATCATTGCCTGTAAATAAATTGCATTTGCCCATGGCAACAATTGAAGCACCTATTACTAAGACCCCATAAGTCACAATTGACTTGACTTGACTTGTGGGGTTTTAGTAATCAGTGCTTCAATTTATGACTGACATGATAAGAAAGTAAAGAATTTCGGCAAGAATATTAAACTGTTATTTTTTTCAAAGAACACCGAAAGAAAAGGAATTCTTAACTAATCAGGGTATTTACAAACTAGAGAGGTACAAATAAATGTAAAGTCTTTTATAAAAGTGACTGATTATAAAGTAATGAAATCCTTGTAAAATGGAATGTTACTTGGGTGTAATGCTATATTTTATGTAGTTATATAGTGCCTCTCTGCATTTGAATTCTGGGATTTTTTTGGTCTCCCTAAGAAATTTGAAGGGCAGATTTTGGACTTCCCCAGGTAAATGAAATTGGGACTTGGTAAGTTCTAGGACTATTCAAAACCAACTCTTTGTGCACGCCTGTCACCATTACAAATATTTGTGTATGAATCATTAAGTTTATGTATTTCTGGGGCAAACAATGTTAATATGGCTTTGTTCTGTCAAATAAACTTACAAAGGCAGAAACTAGGAGGAGCCTTGAACAAAGTGCGATCATAACCTGATTACATTGGCTGTGGCCTTGTAAAATGTTTGTGTTCTGCTTGCGCCAGAAGCGGCTAGCACCAGAGGGTTTTTGGTCTAATCTCCATTTGCTCTGTGCAGACATATCTGTCTTTGAGTTCAGTTTTTGAACCAGTATACGAGAAATGCTGACGCATCAAGATGAAATAATTATAATTTAATCCAATGTGAAAAGTACTGTATTTGTAAAACAGCAACGAGTGCACTAATTTCATAATTGACCTATGGCTAAGCCCCGCCCTCAAATGCGATGAGCCAATTACAGTGCGTATTCTTTATACTCGGACATTCTGAGCCTGAACTTTCATTGAGATACATTTTGGAAACTACGAATCGTTTGCTTTTATGGAGTTTTAAAATGTTTCTAAGTAAAAAAAATGGTCAAATGCTGTGCTTGGGGTAAATTTAGCTCCGACACGAGGTATCTCGAGAGGCTGGTTGATGGAGTGTATTTTATACCCTTCTGAAAGCCACATCATCACTGAGAGAAGTGTCTCCTCTGGACGTTGCACGAAATTTTCGCACGACAGATTACATTCAAAGTCAATGTAAAGATGCGCGTTTACATTGACTTTGAATGCAGTCTGTCGTTTGAAAAATTTGTTTCGCGTCCGCTGTGAAAGCAGCTTAAAGTTTTGTGGAAGACCCCACTATCAGCTTAATATAGCTAACAAAGGTCAGCAAGGATGTCTACATTTGTTCCAAGCAAAGTCAACATCGTGTTTAAAGCGACATCTTGTCACTTTGCCTGAGATTAATGTAAATTTATCTTTTACATGCTGACAGACGTTGGCTTAACGTGAGCTCCTGGCTGCAATGTTCACCATGTCACCTTTTTTACATAGGAGTTCAGTCACATCAGGTTAGATTTTTTTAAATTCAGTACCTAGCAATAATAATACGTAAATTAAATTTATTACCCTGCGGTGCACAAACAATGCTGACCCACTATTTTGTTTTGTGAGAGGGTGACGGAAACGAGATGCGGTTGATCGCGTTTGCACTGAGACCTGAAAATTTTAGCTTCTAATTTAAACTTTTCGTTGACCTTCTCCACTCTAAATTTATTAATGTATCCCTATCCCTCCAATGCATAGTGTAACCTTATTTGCTGACTTCTTGATGATATTTGAGCCTTCTATCGCCAAAAATCATCGATAGCATCCTGAAAAATATCTCAGACGGTGATACCAACCATTAATGCTCGTTCTAAAATGTTGATTGTTTGTCTGAGGGGGGCGGGGCTTAGCTGGAGGGGGCGGGCCTAAGCCATTGGTCGGTTACTAAGCTTTGGCTAACTTTTGTTAAATAATTAGCTGCTGACTATTATATTGCAAAACTGTCATGGTATTTGAGTGAGGTGCAAAAGTCATTGTTTGATGAGTGATCAGGAGAGTGGATATGGCTCATCTGCTACTTAGATAACAACATGAATGCTGAGAGACTGAATTAACAGAAATATAATTTTTCATCTGAAAAACTTTTTTAGGCTGTATAACACAAGGTGCATTCACACTGCAAGTGACACTTTGCGAAGTTAGAAAATTTGCAAAGTTAGGGTGAAAGCTGCCAAGCAACCGAGCCCTAGAAAGAAGAAAAATCTCAAGCCGGGTTTTGTAATGTGAACGTACACATCTGAAACTTCGCAAAGTTACTCATCTGACTTGTGTTACTCAGCGTGCTGGGAATGCTTGCATGGTGTACGCGGGGCATGGGCACTACTTCCTGAAACTTCACAATTTTTCCAACAGAGCTAACTTCGCGGGTTTTCGTGCCAGTGTAAACAGCAGGGTGAAATTTGGCCATTTTTAACTTCGCAATTTTTTGTAATGTGAATGCACCTACTGACATGATTTTATGATACCTCAAGGTCAACCAATTACAAAACTGTCCTGGCTGAAGAAAAAATTAGACGTCATGTCAAAGTATGGGAATTGACTCAGAACATTTATTTTGGGAGAGAGGTGCCATCCAGAGATGCTTTTTGAAACCTGTTCTCCCAAGATACCATCAAATCCTGGAATTTTTCCATGTGATTCTTTGGGGTTTTCTTGTCCTGGGAGACTGCTCTGCCTACGTTCAGTGGTGTATTTAATCTTTTGTGGAACCTGTAGTTGCAATTACCAGATTTATGAAGGTCTGCAACCATCTACTCTCTCCTGAACTGCCAGTTCTTTTGTTTTCTTCTTGGTGCTGGATGAAAAGGGGATTTTGCATCCATTTTACCTCATTCTTATGCCTGTGTTGAACAGGAAGTGATGTAATAATGTAATACAGTTCCCTTAAAGTAAGTTAAAGTCAGTGGAAACACAGAATCAATCATCAAAGTAAAAGTAATTTTAATTATTCCTGGACAAAGGTGACAGGTCAGCTGGGAGCAACATCTAATGTTTGGTCAGATACAGCTTTGGCATGTTTGGCATCAAACTATTTCCTGAGATCCAGGGGTCTGGGTTAAGATCAATGACAAAATGGATTACCACAAGTATTAGACCATTTTGGCAGTCTGTTTCCCTCTGCCTAAGACGTGGCCTTAGGTGGACTTACCAGCAAGAAAATGACCCAAAACACACCTGAGATCCCCACAGAAATGGTTCTAGGCCAACAAAACAAATGCTCTGCAGTAGCCATCTCAGTCATCGAACCAGTCCGATTGGACTAAACAGAAGAGAGCAGAATATGACTGATTTTTAAAGGATCTGCATAAAGCAATGATGCAAAAGCCACCCAAAATGGGCACCTTGACCTTGTTCAACTTAATGGGACAGGACTGCATGCGGTTATCCTTGGCAGCTGTGGTTACACCAAGTACTAAATCAGGTTGACAAAAATTATGAAACCTTAATATTGGTGAAATTATTTCCACCAGAACTTTGTTAAATTACTTTAGTATTGCACTATTGAAATTCACATCTTGGAATTTTTAATTGAATTGAGTTTTCCAAGGGCACTTCTCCAATGAATCAGAGGTCTGCATATTTTATAACAAAAAAGGGGAACTTTCTTGTAGGTATCCCAATGACACTCTCTTGTAAAGAAATAAACTAAAAATATATGGGTAATAACATGAGTGAAAAAAAATTTTTCCCTTTCTTCAAAAAGAGTGTTCCTTGGAGTTGGACCCTTTGGAAACTCAAGGATTCAATTAATTTCTTCAATTTTATTCTGTCAGTATTTCTAGTCAGGGGTACTAAAATTATGGAGCATAATGTATCTTGCCCTGTATTGGTTTCTAGTGTCAGTTTGATGATTATTGCACTTACAACCTTCAGTTAGTAAGTAAATTGGCAATTTTATGAACAGGAACAGCGCATAAGCATGATTTTATCAATGCATTGAGATATGCTTTGAATATCTTTATGGGGATGTTAATTTCAGAATAGTAAGTACTAGATATTGACTTTTATAAGTTGGGTGGGTATGGAAACTAAATAAAGGTACAAGTATAGTGGACTGAAGGGGATGCAGGTCTCAGAGTTACGCTGAAACTGTCCTATAAACCCCTAGGATTATGCAAGTTGGTCTTTGAACAAGCAGGTACATGTTCTTGAATTGTACTTACAGTATACTGTATATCACACTAGCAAACAGACATGACATGTTAAGCCATGTTCTGCAGAAGTTTGGTAGTTCTTTTGTTGGTTGCACAGCAATAGTATGACATAATGTTAGCCTTTGTTCCACTCTCTTTGGCGATAATACTGCAATCTCATCATAGGAAATGTACAAGCCCTTCCTGAATCGACTTCAGATTGAATGAAAAGCTAATTACTGTTATATAACTCCATAGAAAGGATATTCCTTTCCAGATCATAAACTTCAATACTGAATTTCAACATGTTCATCCTGAATTAAAATATCAGCACAGCTTGTTTGCACCTGGGGCCAGATAACAGTTAAAATGAACCTCCGAAAAATAATAAAGGATGATATATTTGATTTTGAAAGCGAATGTGAATTAGTCATACGCATCGTGAGAAGCAAACAGTCACCAGATCCTGTGCATGCCAATTTACCAACCTCTCACTTCGTCATTAAAACATCTTATCACAAAGTCAATAGCCCCTTGGCTGTTATACCGCACAAAAAGTAGTATATCAAACACTATCTGTACAGCACAGATGAATGACTGTTCAGTGGGTGTGACACCAGACTGAGCTCTTGGCTAAAAGTCATCCTATCTTCCTTGTTTGTGAGAGGAAGCAAATAAAAAATTAAAAAAAACGGCGAGCATCTCCACAGCTGTATTCCTCCCCTTCTTTTGTGCAAAATGTATATAAAATACCTCTCTGCCAAATCAATTTTGTAGATGTCATTGACAGACTATGCTGTGAAGAGTGATTCTTGGTCCTTTCTTAGTCATGTGTTATGAAATTAATATTATTTTATTAATATTAATAATAATTATTATTGATTAATTTCTGCAGTCATAGCCCGTATTTTCAATGTGGTCACTCTCCCTTTTCTCTTAGATTGTCTGCATGGCCAGAGGAGACGCACGACTGTTGAGCCCAGTGAAATACCGGGAGAAGTAGAGCAGTAGGAGCAGCACAGTACTTGTAATGGCCTCCCTGTCCAGCCACCTCACATAGGACCCTCTCAGCAGCATCATGAACTCTTCTTCTACTCCTGCTAATGTCTCCCATGCTTTCAGCCACCCTGCGGATCCCCTGGGGGGTCACTCCATTTTGGAAATAGTTGTGATAATCCTCATCACTGGGCCTCTCTCCCTGGTCACCATCATTGGTAACTTACTTGTCATGATTTCCTTCCGGGTCAACTGTCACTTGCGCACTGTCAGTAACTATTTCCTGTTGAGCTTGGCTGTAGCTGACCTGATCCTGGGGGCCATCTCCATGAATTTGTACACCACCTACATCATCATGGGCAGATGGATCTTGGGGAACTGGGCCTGTGACATCTGGCTGGCCATTGACTACGTTGCCAGCAACGCATCGGTCATGAACCTTCTGGTCATCAGCTTCGACCGCTTCTTCTCCGTCACCCGGCCCCTCACATATCCGGCGAAGCGCACACCCCGGAAGGCGGCCATCATGATCGGCCTGGCCTGGGCCATCTCCTTCGTGCTGTGGGCACCCGCCATTTTGTTCTGGCAGTACGTCGTGGGGGAGCGGAAGGTGCCCAAGGACCAGTGCTCCATCCAGTTTTTCTCGCAGCCCATCATCACCTTTGGGACCGCCATCGCCGCGTTCTACCTTCCCGTCACCATCATGATCATCCTGTACTGGCGCGTGTATCGGGAGACGGAGAACCGCGCGCGGGAACTCGCCGGGCTGCTGGGCTCCCGGGGGGGAGGACGAGGCTCTTCACAAGGATCGGGGCAACACCCACCCTCCTCCAGTAGCCCCAAGAGCAGCAAGAGCAGCTTCAGAGAGGAAGAAACCATGAACACCCCCATACGACAGGGGCTGTCTGCGTGCGACTGCTCCGCCCTCTGTCAAAAAGTACCCAGACTGATACGAGGGGGAGGACCAGAGAAGAGACCATCTTCTCACGTGGAGAGGAGCTACATGGAGGCCACCAGTAATGGCAGTTGGATTGTCGAGGAGGAGGATGACTGCAGCTCGTCCTCGTTCACAGGGGAGGACCAGGAGTCGGATAAGAAGGAGATCGGAGCCATTGTTCGGCCTACAGCTCAGATCCAGGAGGCCTGTGCACTGAAAGAGACTCAGGAGGGTCTGGAGGGCTCCAGAACTTCCAGGGTAAGAGACTATAGGAGTAGCCAATCAGATAGTCAGTCCTCTCTGGGCCGGGCGAAACAGTCGTCCCCCAGCACGCCAAACAGACCAAAACCTAAGAAGAGGCGAAGCACATCCATCATCAAGGAGAAGAAGGCCGCAAAGACCCTGAGCGCCATCTTGTTGGCGTTCATCGTGACGTGGACTCCCTACAACATTATGGTGTTGGTGTCTACTTTCTGCCAGCAATGTGTGCCAGACAAACTGTGGCAGCTGGGCTACTGGCTCTGCTACGTGAACAGCACAGTCAACCCCATGTGCTATGCCCTCTGTAACAAGTCCTTCCGGGTCACGTTTAAGATGCTGCTGCTCTGTCGCTGGGATAAGAGGAAGTGGCGAAGGCCCAACCACACTCTTCCTCTCAGGGCGCGAAAGTCCACCACCAGTGTGTGAACCTCCTATTACACATATCACTGTTACCAATACTGTGCAAGCTAGTGAAAGTTCACAACAGGAGTGGTTTACTGCACAGCCAATAAAGTGGATCCTGTTATTTCTTTCCCTTCATACACAGCCAATAACGTCAGTACTGGCTCCGTGTCAAGTCATGATAAAGGTTACAAACCCTTTGAAAAAAATAAACAAATGTACTTGTTACTTTTTTCTGCGCATCCACTCCAAACAAAAGAAGCCGTGACCGGTTCCATCAGCAATGGTACACACTTACGCAAACATTCAGCACCACCCATTTCTTGAAACAGGTTCCACTTCAACAATGGACTAAATAACGTCAACATATATTGCAGAAATGTTCGTTGTGAAATTTGATGGTGCTTATATTTTTCCCATTCATATGTGACTGTGGAGGAACCGGTCTTTTAATATCTATCGGCTGGGATTTGAGAACAGTCACTCATGGTCAGCTGTGATCACTACAGTGGGATGAGCGTGAGCAGTTTTGCTGTTGACTTTTAGAATGCAAAAAATAAAGCCATACGCATGTCTGCGGTGTGAATATGAATCTTGGAAATTATTTTTAGATATAGAAGATATCCAAAGAACTGTGAGAAAATTATGAACCAGGTCCATTATTGACCCAATGTAATCAACCCTGTTCCTGGAGGTCTACCATATTATAGCTTTGCACTCTAGTTATAAAAATCATGCCTCATTTGACAGCTTAAGATCTGCATTGGACAGCCTATTACTGGAGTGAGACGTGCTAAATTAGGGTTGAAATGAAACCCAACTGAATGGTAGATCTCCAGTGACAGAGTTGATTACTACTGCTTCAGTTTCTTTAATACCTTCCTCTCCCTTTGCGCATGATAGCACAGTTCTGCCACATTAACAAAAAAAAAAAAAAACAACCTTGAGGGGAACATCAGACTAAACATTCAAAAATGATTCATACGATGCATGAATTTCTGAATTCTTTTAAAGGCATTCTCTGACCAAATAAAGAAATATTGGCTGAGAATGCGGAACATTTTGATTGAGTAAAATGGTTGCTTATAAAACAACCAAGAACTTTTAGGAGCGAGAGATGCTTTGAAGCGAATGTTTGGATTGCCAGGCCTATGTATCTTCTGATGTTTTACAGTTCCTTTGGGGAACATTCTACATACTGCAGATTTCAATCGACAGAGCAGATTCAACCCATCCACTGACAACAAAATAAAGGCGGCAACTGACCTGAGAGACAAACCACAATGCACTAATTGGCTGATGATTTGGTTGCATATGGTTAAAAATTTCCATTATGTATATATTCAAGCTAACGTGCAAATTATTTTAATGAGGAGTGAATTGTTTTCTAATATCCTTTAATAATTTATTTACAGGGCCTGATTGGACTGTTGGCCACACAAGCAGATGGCTGTAAAATATACCCATCATGCATCAGGGAATTAGCGTGCATTCATGGATGAAACTGTAATCTTTTGGTTGATTAAAGTTATTTCCCAAAGGATAATTCTGTTATTACCAGCCATTACCGCAGTTTAGTTCTGAGCCAAAGACACCAGCCAAAGGTTTTCGTACACTCGGAATTTGCTTGCAGTCAAGAGATGGATAAAAGAAATATAAACATGTTTTGTTTTAAAAACTGTCTGACCTGAAAGTCCTCAATTAGCCACCTTTATTCCATAACTGCTAGGCAGATTCATGGTATTTTTTAGGCATGGACAATCAGTCACACTTTAGATGAAGTGCTGTTCATGAAGGCTTTATACAGCATGTACAATGCCTTCATAAATGAGACGTCTTCATAAGTCATTAAGTGAATGTCATGCTTTGTAAAGGGTGAAATAACACATCCTTATTCAGCATGTGATGCCAGATGTGACAATGACAATGTGACTTAGCTGACAATGTCCACCTTAATAGCATTTAGCCACTAGCTAAGTGACATTGTCAGTTATATCACATCTGGCATCGCATGTTGAATAAGGATGTGTTATTTCACCCTTTACAAAGCATGACATTTGCCTATGTATGATTTATGAAGACATTGTCTCATTTGTGAAGGCATTATACATGCTCTACAAAGCCCTTATGAGCAACACTTCATCTAAAGGTGAGACCAGACAATCATGATTATGAAGGTTCACATATAACAATGCAGAGGAAGTTCCCATTGTGCACTGCACCTGAGTGGCTTTTTCTCCGCATGTTTGTCCATTTTGTCTCAAATTGGCTTGACTTTACGTCCCTCATTTTAAAATGAAAATAATTAAACCAGTTTTTTTTTTGTAGCAAATACAGCATTTTGACTCCAAAATGGAAGCCGTAAACATGACAAATAACAGATGATTTTTAACATCACACTGTTCATATCTTGCCTTGAGCCATTTGAGGCTGTTTTCCTAAGTTAACCCCTTAAACATTTAACTTTTCACTTAAGTTTATTGAAAGTCAGGAAAGGTTTTTTTCCCATTTTGTTGGTTAATGTCACATACATATTCTGCGTATGTCCTGTTGTTGCACTGCTCTGTTGCAACATCACACCAACACTGAGATAGATCTTGAAACCCCGGACGCCATGTTTTTATGGCCACAGTATTACAACAAATGAAAATCTTTTACATCATTTCATACACATTTCCCTGCAATTTAGTAGGGCATATTTAGGATGGTGAAAACATTTGGATCGCCACTAGAGTTGAAAATGGGCCCGTTCAACAGGTTTGAATACTTCAGCTGCATTAGGTTTTATGAGGTCAGAACTGTCTGAGTAAAAACATTAATAAAACATAGTTAAAGACATAGTTGAAGAATACAAAAAAAAAAAGTACAGATACTGTGCATAGATCAGATTTCAAACTCGGGTCATAGCGTTCCTGAGATGACAGGGTGGCTCACCCTTACTGAGATCTGGCCTGCGTCCATATAGTCAAAAAATTATGGCCTATCCACTGATCCAAAATGTCATAAGAGAAAGGAATTGTGTTTAAGGGAATCCCTAACGGCTTAGGAAGACAACCGCGGTAATTAGAGAAGCTGAATGCACTTACACTAGGCAACATCATCATGAGTCCCCTGCCCATGATATGTGTTTCTTTACACGATTGGTTGGATGAGTGGTTGCTGCTTTAAATATTGCAGCTGCGCAGAATTGTGGGATAACTTTATCTCCTTTCGTTACGAAAGCGACGGTTCTGTGTACCCTATGCTTAAGGTGGTAAATTGGAAGCACTGAATCCCCTTGTCGTGGCTGCCACGTAATTATTTCCCGATCTTTTTTTTTTTTTTTTTTTAGGAGTAAGGAACTTTCCTCAGCAAAAAAGACTATTCGGATGCAGCCATTGTTCTGTTACATAAACGGATCACAGTCATAAATCGTATGCCATATGCACCTAAACTGACAACCGCTGTATCGTGATTCTTGTCCCCCCCATGGTACAGCACCCCCTGGTGATAGATTGGACAAATACACTGCGGGTACCCAAAGTTGCCCGTGAATATTGTTTTTCTATTCATCCATTTATTTATGGAGTAAATTTATACCCTTTAAACTCAAGGTCCTTAAGGGCAGAGAACTGCTGGTTTTCCACCCTCTCATTCCGCCAGAGTCAGGTATGAAGTCATTGTGGCCAATCAGCAGGACTTAGCGTTTAGCTAAACACCCTGTAGGCAAGAAAACCAGGGCTGGGCTTGGATTCGGGGGCTGGATTTGAGAATCCCAGCCCTAGTGCGCCGACTGCTAATGCTGAAGCACAAGCAAAGGAAGGAAAAACACAAAGGAAAATTTGTCTCGCCTGTTGAATTATCACCACTTTTAACAAAATGGTACATCTGCTGGCATTTACCCTGAAGGAGAGGAAACCCACAGGTATCAGTAAAACACGATTTGCAGACCTACCTTTACAATTGTAAATAAGCACAGCTTAATTACGGCACTGAGAAAAGGGCTGGTGGAAGAGCAGTTCTGAGACTGGATTTACGTAGTGCCTTTTCATGTAAACTTAGACAAGAAGCCAAGTCCCCCCCCAACCCCCCTTTCCTGGAAACTGCTGCTTGGTAGATCTGCGCTTTGGCCAAACTCCAGCATTAGCAGCTAAAGCCCAGGCGAAAGGCTTTTTGTTTATGCCCCATTAATAATACTGATCACTTCAGAAAAACACCCAACGCCTGGATAACAATGCAAACGTTTTATTTGCTTCGACTTTAGTTCTTGCTTATGCTACTTATTTTAAAAGGGGGAAAAAAAAAAAATCAAAATAAGACATATCAGGACATTTTTGATGTTTTTTTCTGATTTAAACAAACTAAACCTATACTGCTCAGGTCAAGATACTTTTCAGGACATTCCAAGCACTGTATCTTGATTTTTATTTACACATTAGTATGAACAAACCTTTTCATGGATTTAATAGTGATAACATACATTGTGTCACAAGGGATTACATAAACTTCAAAGAGTTTTCGGTTGCTTATTATTCTGGAAGGCAGATGGAAATCAGCTTTGTATCAGGTTCTGCAAGTAATGAGAAAATTAAAGTAATATAAATGAGCAGCAGCATCTGCTTTTTCTGGAAGGGACATCACCAAAATATTTGTCTAAGATTCTAAACTCAGAGGTCGGGTAAAGGGTCTGCAACAAACAAAAGCAAAACAAAAAGAGTAAGACAGAACCGGGAGGCTGGAGAATCCAGGCAAACTCATTTCATCATTCGCAAATAAAGATTTTATCATACCATGCGAAAGAAAAGGTACATAACCGCACCGTGTAAATCAAGGGCTGTGGATGGCGCAAAATATTTTTTCCAAGTCACATTTACAAGTTCTTTGAGCCGACACCACACAAGCCAAAGAGGGGCAGGAGCAGTATCAGTGATAAAAGGTACCTGCCGTGTCATCAGCAGTTTCACCTGGAGTTCGTGCCTCCTGTTGCGCGTACGCATGGAATGTGTGGTCTTCATCAACGTTGCAAATCCAGAGGATCTTAAAGGTTATTTTTCTGTAAAAATTTTCTCCAATATTACAAAAGTACAGCAAGGACAGGAAAGAAGAGAAGAAGAGGGGGTGAGACACGCAGTACAGGGCCCAAGCAGGATTCAGGCCCGGGCGACAGCGGCAAGGACTCCGCCTTATGTGGTACACGCACTTTAAACCAATCACCGACCAGGGTGCCCCCAATGCAAAGGATTTTAAAGCTGAAAGTTAGCGAGACGGGATGCTCACAGGTAAGAGTAGCAGGACATTAAAATCATCAGTTATTTACAGTGTTTAATCAGTTACATTAGGGCTAGTAACGTTAGCAGCCTTACAAAGCAGGAGCGAGAACAGAGAAATGACGTCAAATGTAATGAAAATTTTATCAGCACTTGGTTTGGTGGAAAGTTTATGCAATACACAGACCTGACCACACGCATAAATTGTAAATTATTTTAAAACAAACAATTAGCCTTTACGTGATCAAACTTGCCTAAAAGTGGGAAAAGAAAAGCATTTCTACAGAGTATGATCAGTGCCAAAGTTTAATTACCTTGAAAAATGGACAAAAACTGTACACGTACCATAAACAAAACAGGCAATGATAACACAAATACACAGATCTTCAAAATAAAAAATAAAAAAAAAACCTTTCAAATGTGAAAATGTGTGAAAATAAGCACACTTCTAAAATGCAAAAAGGCATCATATTGAAGTTTTATTTTAGTCGGCATGATTATTTAGACGTGGATAAAACATGATTAACTAAATGATATTACAAATGTATCAAAATATTCAACATCCCCCACAATAGACAAATCGATAGCAAATTAAACAATGTGGGGTTCACATGCAGTTGATTGTAAACACCTAATTACAGAGTATTCATGGTAGCTAAACTGCAGATTGCCAGTCATTTTTCATGAAGCACGGTTTTTTTTAAACCAATACTGTTCAAAAACTTGAAGAACATCATAGCTGTAAGACAAGCGAACAGTACTTGACAAAGGTAGGTTATACAAACAGTATTAAGAGGGAATGATCATCCATAAATACACCAGTGAAGAAATTTCTATGGTGCTTTTGTGATTCTCAGTTGTGCGTCTACATTGCAATAATTCCCTCATCAAATAATGGTATTTGAAATTGGCAAGAATAATACTATATAACAGTTAATACTATTCATATCACAATTAAAAAAAGTTTACAAAGCATCCAGCTAGAAAGAGTCCAATAACAGACGCATGTCACTATAAAAGTATGAAATTCCTCCTCGGAGTCAGAGGAGACTTCACCATTGGTGCAGGTACATTAAATCTCCATCAATTTTCCTTCCATCGTTGACAATAACATCTAAGCCAACAACTGTGCGGTGTCCACACCAATAAATGTTTCAGAACTATGAAGTCTTTCAGTCACGAAAGCTTACTGTCGACATTGCAGTTTCAGAGGTCAGCGCAAGACGACAGCCTGACTTCGAGTTGGAAATTATCTGCAGGTTCAGTGGAGTAAAGCCGTTCACAGATCGACTGCACCCCCTACAGGCTGTGCTATGAAGGTGGCGTACTTCAGTCACTCGTTTTCTATTTTCTGTGGGAGTGCGCATCTCACCCTGGGACAGAGGGCAACTGCTCCCCTCTTTAAACTACAAGCACTCCCGAAACAGGAAACACGGGGGTGGGGGGGTGGGGAGGCCAATCCAGTTAGGTCAAAATCGAATAGTGAAATGACATACACCCCCCACAGGAATTATTTATATAACAAATTCTGGCTGCAACCAAGGCATGAGAAATCAAAAAAATGTCTGTGGCATTGAAATTCTTATACAAAGATATGGTTGAAAAATGCAAAAGAAGTAAAATAGCACTTTGACCACTACAAAGAAATATTTCCACCAAGGCTAACAAGTAAATGAAAAAAGCAACATATGTGGATGATGATGTTGTACCTCGTGTGGCATGTAATAAAGTGAAAGGGCACAACCTTTGCACAGGACAGCGCAATGTTTGCACAGAGCAGCAGAAAACTCGCGCAGGCATCGGGTGAGCCAGGCTCCAGTGCACCAGTCTTGTAAAGGGGATTTTAAAATTTATACGGGTTTAAACGAAAATGAAACGTGCAACCTCAAAACTCACACCCGTCAAAACTTGGTAAAATTTCAGAATGCCCCTCACGGTCTGACCTACGCCGGGATAATTCCCCGCACGCAGGCAGTGGAACACTCACTCTCGACTGGTCTAGAGCAGCAATCAGGAGGCACAAATCCATCATTTGCTGAGATAAAAGGAAGAGAGTCGCTGGTCTTAAAGCTACACTGCGCAAGTTCTGCATGAACAAATAATACGTGCTTTCATGTATCACATAATGGCGAGGGTACAGCGAGAAAACACAATATCCCACACATCCAGAGGGCCACAAACTGCAGATAGAAGCCAACTTGGTCGGGTGTGACCAGAAGCAAGAAATGCAGTTGTAATGTAGTAAAAGTAATAAAAACGCCACAAAAAAAAAAAAGCCATCAGCGCCATCTACTCCAGATGTAAGGCACTTAGGATGGACTCAATGTTGGCTTTGTTTTTTCCGAACAAGTAATAAAATAATAAAAAGTTTCTTCATTTGGGCATTGATATCCCAAAGACCGGCAAGATTTCTCAAAACTGCACTCTATCGAAGCAGTCGATTACATTAGCCTCAGGCTAATGTACATTTGATTGCACACAACAAGCCATTACCTCTGTTACCAGCGTCTAATACTGTGCTATTTTTATCGGTACGGTCTCTGTTGGTCCACTTACAAAAATAATAACAATAAAAATGTCACTTTATTCAATATTAGACACAGGTAGCTGAGGAACTACCTGTTGCTATAGCAATGTTTCAATGAATCTCCTTTTCTACTCACTTTTAAAACACGCGTGTAGTTTTGCATGTTGCGGTTGTCAAACGCGAGCTCATCATCTGTCTATGGCCTGTATGATTTCACTGAGAGTACCGGGCTCAAATGCAAAATCTAAGATGTCCGCGCAGTTGCCCTTAAGATTTTCAGAGCCTTGGACAAACTGAAGAATGTAGGGCTCTTTCACTGGAACGTCAAGCTAGACAACATTAGGCTGCTTAACCACGGCCGTCAGCCCTTCAGAGTGAAGCTGATAGACTTTGGCTGTGCTTCCACAGAGGATGGCCTTGATGCAATGCGCTTCCCCTACATTCAAGCCAGATATTTCAGAGCTCTTGAGGTGTTACTGGCCTATCCATGCCACGGGAAGATTGACTTGTGGCCTGTAGGCAGCATGAGTATGAAATGGCCCCTCAGAGAGGTGAGCTTTACTTTTTTTAATACGTCATTATTAAATTACTAGCTAACTTAGCAAGTCAGGCATACCTCAAAAATGTCAATACCCAGAGCTTAATGTTATAGAGAAATATAGCAACTATAGTGTTAGAAGTCCTTTTTTCAGGCTAAAAAATTGAATGCATTAGTTTTCAAAATAAATATGAAAATAATTGTAACAATAAGCGACAATTAGGGGACTCTAGAGAAGCGTAGGAGGTGCTTCCCGTTTTCAATAACTGTGGTAACGTCATGCAATCTACCTACATTAGATAATGTCAGCTAATGTTTTAAGATGGTCCTTTGCATTATGTTGACTTAGGCGATTGGATTAAATCAGCAATGGTTGGATAATTAATAATAATAATAATGATAAAAACTTTTCTAGCTATGTAGCTAAATCCAATCACTTCACTCTTCACTGTCTTTGTTGCATACACCACAATGTTCGATGGCCGGTTTAAATCTCCCGTGTTATGTCATTAGTTAGCAGCAGAAAGCCAAGGTGCAGTACCACTAACCAGAGTGGGCGCTGTTCAGCAAAGTTACATAGTGCAGCTTTACGACTAGCATCAGGGCTCAGAAATGCTGGGACACGGTCAGATTCCACAGATGAAGAATATGGGTTGAATAATTGGCAAACTCCTTTGAGGAAGAAATGCTTCACCAATTGGAAGGGAAGGAAGGAACTATATAAGCCTGCACCGGTGCGTTTGTACCCTAGCACCATCCGAAAAACATTTCATGGTGCTTCCAAATCAATGAGTCACTGCTAAGCAAGTAGCAAGCTTCAATGTAAATTTACAAGTTCTCAATTCTGATTTCTTGATATGATTTGTTGAGAACACGCATACTGTCAGGAAAGGACAGCAGAGGCGGGTGGAGCTGGGTCAGACCAGTATCTGGGTGTCTGTGCCACTGAGCACAATGTACTTTAGTAAGACACCAAAGGAAAACACCATCAACTGACAAGCTGCCCGCCATTTTCTACGAACTATTCACACCAAAATATTCTTACAAATATATAAATATACAAAATGTACCGTTTTCGTGACAAACAAGCACTAGCATGCCCATCGACTCCTACTGAAATTGCCTTCTAGATACAACAGATTCCTAGACAATCCAACAGACACGGTCCTGTACAGCTAAGCCGAAAAGAATGATGGAGGTAAATGACATGCAGCTGCTGCGTGGTGGCGCAGTCTTTTTAAACGTGCTGTGCAAAGTGGACATTTTTTTTTCTTAAAATTCCAAGGAATGAGCATTACTCTGTTATCCTCTGGTCACAGTGAACAAAATACTGCGTATTAAGAGAAAGGGTGTGCCCCATTTGGCGATTTTGAAGTTCACGTCCTCAAGATAAGACATACCTACATATAAACCACTTACACAAACCAAATATTGACAGAATGCGAGTTACAGTACGATACACCCAAAGGGCTTGTGAGATGGGGGTGTGAGCGTAGGGTGGGTGAACATTTTATGACAAGGCTGTCCAGATTGGGCAGCGCAGGGGTGTCCTGTGTGTGAGTCCTATGGGAAAAGCATGGCTTCCCTCTGTAGTGGCCCCCCTGATTCCTTCCAGGGGCCCCACCTGTGGGAGGACTGAAGGGGAATGGTCTCAGGACTTGACGAAAGGACGTGAAGGGTAGATTCATCAGGAGGGAGGGGCGTTCTGGTTCTGGTATATCGAGGCCTTGTCCTTCAACAGATCCAAACACAAGTGACAACTCCAGCTTCCTGATTGGGGATAAACAAGAATTAGAGTGGGATATTACCAACAACAATTTCTTCTGCACCAACTCCATTAGCTTACCAAACAAAACCACAAAGAAAAGTCATCCTGTATTTTAATTCAATATTGAAACCGGCCAATGGGGAAAATTTCACCCGTCAAGCACACAAGAACTAAAACAATAAACTTACCATTTGAAAACAGATGAACAATATTTTTACCCTTAAAAGATGATGACAACACTAAAGTCTTTTTTGCAGCATTTCTCTCCAAGATCAAAAACCGTTATACCAGCCGACTCCCTCAGCAGGTAATATGCATTACAGTAGAAAACGTAACGTGAAGCCATGCACAAGCAACCGTGAGCAAACAGACTAAAAACCTGGAGAAACTGATGATTCACCAAAAAGACTCTGGTTACACGGCAACACTGATGGCCTGAGGGAGCACATGCGACGTACAACCAATCACAGAACAGGAGGCTATGGAGAGAAACAACTGTTCCCTGCCTTTCGCAGAATCTCTCATTAAAACTCCATAATCACTGTACCTTCAGGAGGCTCGGACATTGGAGGACTCAGGCAGTACATGTGGTATCCTCGATCGCAGTCGTCGCAAAACAGGAGCTGGTCCTACAACACAAGTAAGGAAAAACAGCAGTGATTCATACCAATGGGGGGGTCAAACCATGAAAGGTTTAAAAAGGGGGGGGATATCTTTTTAATAACAAGTGTTTTAAAACTCTACTTCAAAAACCACCAGTGCCAATTACCTTAAAGTATATTCACTGGAGTTTAGTCACAAAACTCAAGGACAGAGGGGGTAGATTCCCATGTTAATGCAGTAGTAATCCAAGCAAGGCACACCTTGATATTCAAATGTTTTGCACAGCGGCCATTTCAAACGTCAACACAATTATTCACAAACAAAATATTGAACATTTTCTGAAATGCTTGGTAGGACAGCTTCATCCTTCTCTAAAACTTTCAATTAAATTTACAAACTCAAGAATCTCAGCTGAAGTTGAATGTTAGCGGTAACATTTACTACGATTTATCATCTTATGTTTCAACTGCCAGAGGTTAGTTACATAAACTCCACTGCTAAATCCAACTCTTGGAAAGTGACTCATTCACTCGGTTATTTCTCTTAATGGCGACGGCTGGGAAATCTTTAGATAAGGCCATTGTTTCATCTTTAATGCTCAAAAGGTCTATAAACTTTTTGGTCACTCAATTGCTTTTAACAAATATAAGACAAACTACCAAAGTGCACTACTTTTCAGGCAGTAAGTTGTATGCAGTAATTTACTATCGATTTTCCCTCGTTCCTCTACTTGAAGTGCATCTTAGGTTTCAGGGAGTCTGACAACAGATCTTCTAAAACTTAATTTGCATCCTGCCAACCGTGAGGGAGCTCCTCAGCTTTCAACACCCCGCCCGCAGTAGCCAGGCTAAAGAATGCAACAGCAAAGCTCAAGGTAGAGAGTGCAAGAAACGATCAAAATCATATTGTAGCTACCAAGCTTGCTAATAATGTCAAGTGTCAATGTGGGTATGATTACTAACGCTGAACCAGACTCAAGTTCGATGAAGAGCATTGCAGTTTCAGATAGCCAGATTTAGCAGCTAACTGAACTTTGTCATTGTGTTCATGTTCACTGGTTCTGAGCATAAGTAGCAGATCTATTATTTAAGTCATCAGTGCTCAGAGGGAAGTCCTGTTTCAATATTCTCCATGTTCATATTCTTTGTTAGACTGATGCTGTGAGCAAGAGGCGTAGATGGTCGGCAACGCCCATACTGTCCTAAAAACAGGCAGTGAGAATGAAATTTAAAATTGATAAAACATCTCCTCCACCATAGTTTATCTCCAAATCGCCCTCTCGTCAATGTTTATCGGTGCAGCCGATCAACTTGCTATGGTTGAACACAGCATTTTCGCAGAGGTTTAGCGTTACTTAAATCCCAGTCCGCAAAGGCTGTCCTACTTATTTAGTATGACTAAGCAGCAACTAAAACTACCCACAGTGAACCAACAAGCTTAGTTTAATAACCGGCCTAAACTGGGCTCACAAGATTTTAGCCAACAAGTTACTGACCCAGCCACCGAAGGAGTCAAGGGCATTTTTCACAAAATCCCCAAATGCAGCAGTTCCTGAAGCTTCCAAATCAAAAATTTTGCCGCAAGAAGCCAGCTAATCACAGGCCAGACACAGGGTCAAGGTCAAGATAAGGTGAGCATTCACACAACCTCTGAGGCCCAAATCAAGCCTTTCCCACCAAGCAAAAGGAAGGTTCTTTGACTGAAAAAAAAAATTATTCAAAGCACCTCCTGAGCTGATAAACAGCAAGCACCTTCCACTCAGAGCTTAGCTCACAGGACAAATTACGTTTTCAGTGACAAACAGCTACAGCGAGTAATTCGGCACATGCTGATCAATTACAGCTCAGAATTTAACAGCTTAAAAATATCCAAGATCTTGCTTCCCGCTTCTGTATTTGCTTGATATGGATTCAAGAACGGCTGAATTAATTCTATTGCGATGCATTTTGAATTTGTTGATGTATATAATGATATAACTTTTTTCTTCCAATTTCAAATGAACCTGCATTAAAATCAGTAAAAATATCCAACAAGAATAATGATACGAGCTCAATGGGGGAAATGAAGTCAATAACCGACCCTGAACTAATTAAATAGCAGCTCCAGGTCAGTGGCAGACCCAAATGACCAGCCATGTTTTCCAGGCAAAATTTTTTGTACTGATGCACCAATGTGAACATCAAGCAGCAAATCTCCTATACCGTTATATCGCCCACTCCAGTATCGAGTGTCAATATGCAAGTGCACTTCCATCACTAATTAGCAAAGCTAATTTGCAGCCATTAATAAGGGTAGCAGTTTTAGCATGCAGGATGTAGCCTTTGTATAATATCTTCAAACTGAAAATAGGTTGTGATGAAACAGGTATTGACCTTACTGGCCAAGATTCCCTAAAAGCTAATTTCCTAAAAAAAATGCCCAATGTGTTTGAGCTGCAGTCAGACACTAGCAGAGGCACAGGAGTGTTAAATTGAGAACCCAAGATGGCTGGGGGTACTCACATCATTCTCAGAGGTACCACAGATATTACAGCACTTGCACTCGATACACTGCCAGCGGTAGGTCTTCACTGCTGCCATCATGACAGGGGTGAACTGCAGGCAGGAGGGGTGACCTGCAGGGGTAAGGACAGGGTGGGCGAAAACAGTACAATTTCATTCCCCTCAACAATACACTAAAATCCCGAGATGGATTACATAGAATTCAGGCAGTAGCATGTGATTGGCATCCTGCTAGTCGTTAACTAGTCAACATTTCACTTGCTAAATGACAAGGATCAGGTTTAAATGGTATTATCAGCAATCAGGCTTACACAGTCAGCCAAAGATGCTTAGCCAAATAGCATGTAAGCGCAATAGAAGTGATAATTCAGATGGCTTGACACAGTATTACAGAAAATAGCAAAAATAACTGAAATTTAAATCACCCCCCCCCAGAGATAATAAAATACAGCTCCCAGAGCAATACCTTTATTGAATTCTGCATGCTGCTGGGCAAATGAGCTTTCTGCCAATTCAACGCTTATTCAGCCTTGCTAGATCGTTCATGTAAATTGAGGGTCGCAACCTCTGCAATATTTCAATGCCATCCTATACTCTTAGTTTTTCACACATAAGCGATACTGATAACTGCCAAAAATTTTTCATCAGGTAATAATTTAAAACAAGGTAATCTGCTAATAGGCTTTTACTGAAAATCAAAGACATTTCCAAAAATGAGTAATGTGTGAAAATGTATTAATACGCGCCACACCTAGCCTGTCAGTGTGGTTCTTTGTACAAAAGACTGCTCACTGACTGTCAATAAAAAACCCTAATTTGTAGCATTAAAATGTGAATTAAAAATCACTGTCAGCCAAAATGCCACTGGACCAGAGTGACTGTTGCAGAAAACGGTGGAGCTACACTCGCAGGGGCCTTTACCTGAGCGGCCACAGTCGGAGCAGGACACCAGCCCCTCCGATTGGCCCGTCTTGTGGTTGATTTTGGAGTCACCCAGACAGAAGTCACAGTAGTTATTGGGAAGTGCCAGGCCATCAGGTCCCTTCTTGGGGGCTGGAAGGATGAGAACAGAATTCGGAAAACCGTAGCATGCTTCACGCACACGACCACAACAGAACGTTCCTCAAATACTCATTTACCACTGAATAGGAATTCCACAGAGCAACACTCCAACAGATTACAAAGACATCACCAAGGGTCTAAAGATATCGCCTACTGCTCCATTCAGTAACAAACAGTAGTGGAGTACACCAAGATTGACTCTCAGATGGTTAAATATATTCTGTGCCCACGTTCGCTCAAGTCACTCAACTGTTTGAACAATTATATTTGTATAAGGACCCACTGTATTGTACCTTTGTATTGCACAAAGCCTTATACACCAACTGAGTCATCAGATTGAGGCCTCTTAGAACAAGGTCGATCCACCTACCCAGAGATTACAGACTGTGTAAAAAGAACCTCAGAGCAAGAACAGAACCAATATTAGCATTCACTGCAGGATACCTCTGCAGTGCTGAGCAAGGAAAGGCCATTATCCCTGAATGGCCCAATCAAATCAAATCAAGTCAAGAATAAAAGGAAGGCGCCAGCCCTGGGATTAGCTGCCCAATAATATCATCAGAAAAATCCTGGCAGGCTCTCTCATTGATTCCCGTTCGTACTGCCAGCTTTAGAAAGCCCATCTAACAGAAAATGGTCTTGCAGTGTTACTGGAATGTTTAGTCAATGCTGTAGCATTTAAAAATTGCAGCAAAGTTCAAAGAACATTGTGTCAGCCAGGGTGGGGGTGGGGGGTTGTGGTAAATGCTCGGTGGACGGGTCTGTGTTTTGCCTCACTCTTGGGTTCCTCTGGTTGTTGCGGGACAGGGTCCAGAAGGTCCGTCTCCTCCTTGTCCTCTCCCTCCTCCTCGGCGAGGTGGGAGTGCGCGTAATGGTAGCTCAGGCCCGGGCGGTTCTTGTAGCGCTTGCCGCAGACTGGAGAAAAACCCAAATAACGTCAGCCACAAGATGGAGGCAGACAGCAGGCCAAGCTGGCTCTCGAAACGAATGAGAGCGTGGACCAGGTCCAGCACCAGAGTGCAGGAAAACAAGCTCGTTCCATTAAGATGAAACAGAAAAACACTCTGCGTACCTGCCTTTCTGGGCCTTCAATGTGCGATAGGGAGAAACTGCAGAGCTAAAGCAGCTAGCAAACCTGCTTCAACAACTGCTTATTTGGAGCAGTCCCAAAAACATTTCCAGCTATCAACACCCACTCTACGCACATGATAAGTCTCAGATATGAAGGCAATTTGGCGACCTTCTAAAACAAACCACAGTTCTAGTACATTCCAGAAAGAAGCAGTACAGACTGGATTGTTCAGGACAGAATGAATGGCATGTGTCCAGGTTATGCCCAGGGTCCCACAGAGGGAAGTACTGGGAAGCCTAATTGTGTTTTTTACAACAACAAAAAAATTCCTCTTCAAACACTGCATGAGGAAGAATAGTTTGATGTACCACTTACCACATATGGTCTCCATACAGACATTTTTCTGGGACTTACACAACAGGCCAAAAGTTTGGGGCCACCCTCAGATTAAAAAAAAAAAAAAAAAAAAATCACACATCAATTGTTCTTTCCTTATTTTTTGCGCATGAAATGACTTCAGTGCATAAAATAAAGGAAGCCAATTGGTTTTGAGTGAATTCCAGACCACATTTAAAAGCTGTCTTGACTGATTAATCACTGACCACAATGTTTTATAATTGAGTTTCAAGATTTTGTCACAATTTTATGTAACAAGAAAGCTTGCTGTATAAATGCTTTCCCCAAAACCAAGGGGTCACATTGCACTTGGTGCACCATTAAAAAAATCAGACGGTGGCCCCAAACTTTTGGCCTGTAGTGTAGTTTGTAAAATCACCACAAAAAAAAAAAAAAAAAAAATGTCATGCAAAATGTGGTAATACACCAACACGACAGCCTTATCAATGACATTATTTGAAAATTAATAGGAATAATCTTGAACAAAGGCCACCAAAATTAATAAATACATGCGCCATTCTCTTAATGAACTTTAAATTTGTCTATTAGACGTGTACGGGGCTGTGCCAAGTTTGGAGCCAAAACTCTGTAAATAATTTTCAGATCAACAGCTAATTCAATAGAAATCCTCTTCATACCACTGTTGACCCACATAACAAAAAAGACAAGCATCCAACAAAATTACAGTCTGTGGAGTGAGAACAATAAATCGTGGACTGACTGACGAACGGACGGACGGACGGACAGGAACAATCGCAAAATGAGCTCATCCAGTGGTGTGGGCATATAAGAAGAACAACTCCACTGAAAGGATACTTCTCATAATTCTGTGTATTCAGCCCAACCTCAATGCACAGGCTGAAGCCTAACGTTACGATTACAGGCAGTTCAGCTCAAGGCCGAGGGGAGTTTCGTAAAACACAAGTCGAAAACCACCTACGCCTATGGCATTCATAAACCCCAGGTGGCTAAACACGTTCCCTGAGAATAAGTGCTGTCAAATATGAAAGATGAGCTCAGTTTTCACAAGATGGCAAAATAGGTAAAGGGAGTGTAAGACAATAATTGGATCAGGTCTGGAAGGAATTGCAAATCGTGCTCCCACCAACAGAGGATGGCAAGTTATGATAATTTATTACACTGAATTCAGAACAAGAGAGAGGAAAAAACTGCAATAGCCAGGCTCACCTATAACAAACCACAATGTTATAACTGTACCTCCACTTTCCATGTGCTTAAAGCATGTCAACCTATTGAAAGCAGCAAGTGCAGGTAATAGCTAAAGCTAGATGTTCAAAGAGCAGCCCTGAATAACGACTTCCTTATTTGTTAGAATTTTTCTCCATTATCTGTGTGTAATTTTTCAGACCATTTAACTGCCAGGCAGGGATTATGAAAAAGGATTTTTAAATCTCCAGAGCTTCCAACAACTCAGAAAAATAAATCAGTGTTCTGCAAGTGAGAGCAGTTTCTCCATAAATGGTATCTGAAAACGGAGAAGATATTCCCGCCTAACAGATCTTCAACAGCTGCTGGCATTCAGCCTTGGAGTCCTAATCAGATGTTACAAAGGTGGGTGATTCTTCGCAACACTTTGTGCAAGTCCGCTTCAGTAGTACACCTGCTGAATCAAACAGATAATGTGCAATCTGCAAACATGTTACTAGGAGCCTCCCAATAGACAGAGGCGAGCCACGATTACCAGTAGTAATTCTGAATCACACTGGTCACTCCCCTCTGAACATAACCAGAGAATCAACCGTCAGATCTTTACAAATGAAATGAAAAAAAAAAGAAAAAAAAAACTCCACACCATGGAGACTCCGTTGAGAGCAAACCTCTGCAACATCATTTTAGATATTTTCTTGACTTTGACCCTTGACCTTGAGGTGCGAAAATTTAATCACCTCTTACTGTCATCAGATACAACCTTCCCACAAAGTTTCATCAAAATCAATCCAAAACTTTTTTCCATGATCCTACATACATACAGGGG
Organism: Gymnothorax reevesii; assembly: GCA_029721435.1. NCBI lineage: Eukaryota > Metazoa > Chordata > Actinopteri > Anguilliformes > Muraenidae > Gymnothorax > Gymnothorax reevesii. The sequence continues at coordinate 38,326,311 of CM056590.1, forward strand.
CAAAACTAAACCTCCATCCAATTTCGTTGGCAGAGGTAACAACTAAACCTTAGAGGCTCACGATTGAAACTCAACTTAATAGCGCCAGTCGCTCCCTTTGCTAAAACACAACAATACATTCACATAATTAGTTTTCATGAGAAGAGGTTACGATAAACAAACCACATGCATCATACAAACTGAAGCTGGAAAACGAACATGGGAGGGGAAGTGTAAGATCCAGCTACAGGAAAGCACTTCACCACTCATAAGGTCATGTAAAACAAAATTAATCTACTCCATTCAAGTTTCCAAATCTCAAAGCAGTGTGTTAATGCACGTAAACACAGGCAGGGCCAACAGCGCCCTCAGGCACAATGGGGACAGGAAAAAGAGTGGCAGGTAGTGCCCTTTAAGATGATTCTAGAATATGCTTTTGTTCGGAAGTTTGAGGGAGAGAGGGAGAGAGAGCAAAAACAGCAGGACTCCGTCATGTTAAAAAAATAAAAAATAAAAAATAAAAAATAGGACCAAGGGTCCTGTAGGTTACCGGCAAGCAGTCTTATAGTGATGATACAAGTTATGAAAATTTCATGTGAATCCTGACATTTGAATCAATGTCAAGGCCACTAAATAAAAGTCCACGTACATTTATAGGACCTCTTGTAATACAAATACAATCTTAAGCTCTGAAGCAGTTTAGGGGATATAAGTCATTGAAAATTCTATATGTCAATTGTGAACTAAATGTCTCTACACAAACCTTGGCTCAATCTGTGACCATTTTGGTGATACAAGTCAGTGTAATTTCACCGTCAAGTTTGACCCTCAAAAGGTCGCTGACAGTCAAGTTGAATGTCATCAAATGACAGTTCATACATGACTTCCTAGATGTCAGTGACACAAACAGGCTCCATCTGTGACCATTTTAGTGATACAAGTCATTGAATTATCACTAGGTCACATTTGACCTTTGAAGGGCAATCAGAAGGTCGCCAAATGAAAGTTCATATATGACTTCCAATATGTATCTAATACAAACCTAGACTCCATCTGTGACCGTTTTGGACAAGTCATTGTATTTGTATTATGTCAAGTTTGACCTTCAAAGGTCACCAACAGTCAAGTTGAATGTCACCAAATGAAAGTTCATATGCGACTTCCTATATCAGTAACACAAGCCTAGGTTCCATCTGTGACCTTTTCAGTGACAGAAGTCATTGAATTTTCTCTTGGTCAATTTTGACCTTGGAAGGACAATATGAATGTCACCAAATGAAAGTTCATACATGACTTGTTTTACGTCTCCAATACAAACCTACACTCAATCTGAACAATTTTGCTGATACAAGTCACTGAAATTTCACTGTATAGTTTGGCCGTTCAAGGTCATTGAAGGTCAAGTTCAAGTCCACCCAGTGAAACTTCATACATGACTTCCAATATGCCCACAATACAAACCGAAGCTCTATCTGTAATAGTTTTGGTGATAGAAGTCATTGAAATTTTACTATGTGAAGTTTGACCTTCGAAGGTCGCTGAAGGTCAAGTTTAAGACCACCAAATGAATGTATATACATGACTTCTTATAAGTGTTCAATGCACATATGTTCCCAATCTTCAATATTTTCAAGCCAAGAAACCTTTGAAAATTACAACATTTTGCTTGACTTCAAGTTTAACTCAAGTTCATCTGAGGTCAACTTTAACACAGCCAAAATGTGTGATATATTACTTCCTATATGCCTGTAATACCAACTTAATCTCTATTTGCAACCATTTAGCTTCCACAGGCGATTTGGCCCATTCTCCATAAGACCCAATGTTAAAGTACAGCGTCCCCACTGAATCTACGGAAGTGGGTCTAATCAAAATGGCACTCGCACTGCACATAAAATTGTATCAAGGTGAGTTGATTGCCAGATTTAGAAAAAGTTATCAGACAGTTTTTGAGAAATAATTTTTTTGAAATTTCAAGTCATATCTTTTAACATTGTTAATATATTCCATGACCTCGAATATGACCTTTCAAAGTCATCTGTGGTCACATTTAATATTGCCAAAATATAGGTCATATGAGACTTGCTATGGTTGAGAATACAAACCTCATCTCCATCTGCAACCATTTGGCCTCCACGGGCCATCTTGCATATTCATAAAGTACAGAGCCCCCAATAGACCCACTTCTGTCAATTCAATCAAAATGGTGCTCGCACTGTACATTGACAGTACCAAGGTAAGTTGATTGCCTGATTTTGAAAAAAAAAAAAAAAATTATCGCGCAGTTTTTGAGAAAGAATTTTTTTAAATTCCTTAGTCCTACCTTTAACATTGAAGCCAAAATTTCAAGGGCCCATAAAACAGACAAAAATGATTTAATCAAAAATCCGAGAAAATGTCTGGAGATATGGTCTAGTAGTATGTCATATGCCCCCGCCTGTATGTTGATCAAGGGCATATTGAGATGGCTGCTGTGGCAGCCATATTAGATATCGCACGACGCTGGTTTTCAAAAGGAACCTTCCTCTAGCCACTCCCAGTACGCCATTAAGAAATGGCATCAATCTGACAAAGGATTCTATAGTTATCCCACGGGAACGAAAAGTTAATGGACGACGGACATGGTGTCTACATACTGCCCCCTTTCCTCTTTGGAGGGCGGGGCATAAAAACAGCTAGAATCTTAAACCAACACTGAAGTGGAAAACAACAGTCTGTAGACTTAATTGGGGGGGGGTCTTCAAAGTCCACCTTCTCTGAGTCTGGGCTGAGGTGTGAAAAACTATGCTCCATAATATGGTCCTTTAAATGACAGTGGAGAGGAAAATTATGTAGAAACGAGGTGAATGAACTGAGCTCTCTTACTCGAAATCTGATAAGGCATCTTAAAAGACAGGATAGACTTAAATTAAAGTAAGCTCGTAAGTCAGGTAACCACAATGGTAATACATACAGCTAGCAGTAGACAGGTATTGAGTGACCTCCTTTTCATACTCCCCTGATGGATGAGCAATGTTTCAGTAAGGAGTGCGATGAGTCATCCTTGCACTTTCAGCGAGCGATAAACACAGCAGAATTAGGCAGAAATGGCTCCCTGCCTCTCTCACACTCCGCAGCCGCTCATTAAGGAAAAACGCTGCCTGCCACCATCGAAAGCGGGCAAAGATCCAACCCGCCGAGCTGCCACCCATCATCACTGGGGCTCAGCGCTGCTTCATTACTGCCATACATCTCAACACTTTCATTTCATTTCACTCTCAGGCCATGGATGTGTGATATTCAGCCAAAGACATGAGAAATCTGTTTGGGGACATTTGTGATGTGGGAAAATGAAGCAATAAGATGGTGAAATTATGCTCGTTCACAAAGAGATGCCCATGGGATAATTCCCTCGATATGCCATCCACCATCTCAGAACTGACTTATACAGACATTGCAGCAATACAGCTCAAGTTATCTCAAGAAGCCCCAGCCTTCTATAGACTTTCAAACCCTTGCTGACCACTGACCTATCAGAGAGTAAAGGTCAATAGAAACAAATGCTTGCCCTTACAACAGTTTGCAATACTGTGGGGTGTCAGTGCAGTATACTGCTTAGTTAAGTCCCTAAAACTAGGTCTACACTCGACTCGCGGGGCCTAGGGCAGACAGCAGTGCCAAGCTGTGTCAGCCGCCGTGCCTCTCTTGCTCCGTTGAGTAACGTGTATGCAAAGTTCCTACATTTTATAACTCCGGTGCATCAAGTGCTTGGAAATGGACAAATTTTAAGCGAGACTAGCAGTGAAGCAAGTGAAGATTTTCCAAAAGCTTTACTACAACCTCCTTGAACCATCATCTGACGTTTCGCGAGAAAACTGCAGTGCTGAATGCATCCAGTATGAAGGCCTGGTGACGAGCGAGCATTGTGATGCGCCACCCCAGTGAGAATGCATGTTCTAGGGATTACAAACAAAACACAGAGCCAAATTCCCAGCTGAGTACCCAGTCATTTTAGCCCCCAGGAAAGAGGGGGGGGAAAAAAAAAAAAAAAAGAGCTGCTTCATTAAAAGCAGTGCAGGACAATCTGAACAGAATGACAGCCGTCTGTTCAAGTGACTGTGGGTGAGTGAGGGTGTGAATGCCCAATGTGTGCAAATGTTGATTAATCTAGCTGTTTGCCTTATTGGTCATGTACCACTCTAAATGTTCCATACTGTTCGGCAACATCCGTTTTCACAGGCAGCGCAACAGAGTCACACCATCTGCCTTCGGGACCTCCAGTGGAGCGTAGCGTTTCGGTTAATTTGGGTGTAATGCTTTTCATGCTCCTCATGAATATTTAAACACGGTCCCTGATAAATAACTGAGTGAATATAAGCTGTGCGGACTCACTGTCGCAGGCGTAAGGCTTGTCTCGGTCCTCAAGGGCAGCTGCGGCGTCCAGCTTCTTTCGGCTGCTGCCAACACCGCGGCCCTGAGGGCGACAGCAGGGACCACTCATGATTATTCACCCCCATCGGTCAACTCGCCACATCCTATTACATCACATCCTGTCATCATTATTCATCTGCAATCGGTCAATCAGATCCTGTGCATGTTCGTCTTCCAGAGTGTAATGCATTTCATGCCACGTGCGTCTTTTTTGTGTGAAAAACACTAAGCAGCGTTGTTACTCTTGAATAAGCAAGAAAACTCAAAAACTTGCAATCTATCCAGTGTGCTATGGGTACCCCAGCATGAGTTACAGTCCTTATTCAGAGGTCCCCAATAATGCCACCAGGTGCATAGCCCATCAACCATTTTAAGCCAATTCAAAATTTTTCTTTGTGGTATTGCAATGGGGAGTGACCACCCAGAATATCAAGGAACCAATTAACCGGTTGGTCGAAGTTGATTGGTCCTTGTCAGCAGGCAGTACCATCTCCATGTGATGTCACAAAGGAACAGATTTTGAAATGGCTTTTACGGGCCAACTTGCTGTGCACCTGAAGACACAACAGGGAACCTTTAATTACAGATACCAATCAATATGAATCCATATTCAAAGGGATGGCAGCTTTGCATCCCTCCTGGTGAGGGAACCCAGCGCTGGGAGGGTGAGAGAATCCCAGAGGAGAGGACAGCACGGGTCTCCATACTGCAGGCCTCACCTTCCCCTTCCCTTTCCCTCGTCTTTTCGGCGTATCCTCCTCATAATCTTCATCGTCGAGGTCATCCAGGAAGTCATCTGGCTCCAGGATTCTCTGCAGGAGTATATCAGATGGAGAGGGTTAGGGCTAGCGCAAACAGCCACTACTTATTCTGGGTTCAGAGTAATGAACTTCACACAAAAGCCCGTCTTTGACTAATGAGAGCTTACACAATTAAAAAAAAAGAAATATGACTATTTACAGGAGAGAAACTGTCCATGATCTATTGTCGTCAAAAATTGCATAAACTTCATTCTTTTTAGCACCCCAATACACACTGAGGGAAAGTTTACAACCATATCCTCTCTGCATCCATATCCCCTGCAGAGCCCCCGGAGCGCCATGGCCCAGCCATACCTTCCTCAGGCGAGTGGAGGAGTTATGAGTCACCCCGGTGAACTCGGGCACACTGGGCTCTTCCTCTGGGGCCCGGAGCTCCGGGGTGCCCCTCTTCTCCTGGGGCTCAGCCTTTAACAGGGCCTCCAGGCTGCTGCCGTCACTAGGGGGCAGTACATCCTTCTTCAGCGCCAGTTCCACCTCTGCAGGGGACAGTCAGCATAAACTGGGGAGCTCGTAACCAAAACCAGAATTCAGGGCAACAATTAGCCTAATTGACATTGATATATAAAACAGAGACAAACTTTGGGTTTGGACATTGTGCTCCAGCCCGCTGGGTTTGAATAGGGATATGAGGAGCAAACAGTCAACTTTAAGTAGATGTTTCCATCGATGTCGTGTCAATCAGGTAGGGGAAATACTGTACCACACAGCGTCAAGTACTTATGAACACCACTGGACCTCAGCCATAACCTCCACACATTCAAACAAACAGCTAAAGCACTTCACCACTTCTGGGAGACTGGTCCATGACATCTAATGTGTGCAGTTTTAATAATATAAAATGCAGGCGACTCCCACAGTTTTCAAATAAGGGACTTATAAGATGTATGGAAGAACTGTGGGCATAGAGTCCTGGACAACAGCATTACAAGAACTCTTAATATCTTGAAATTCAATGAATAAAATATTTCAACTCCACAACATAAGTGAGGGGGGGAGTAAGCAGGACCTGATTTGAGGGAAGGGAAGGTAAGCCGAGGGTCCTCGGGAGGATGAGCCGTTCGCTTCTTCCTCCAGCGACGAGCAGGATAGGTGTACAGCTGCCCTGGAGCAGAACCTGAGAGCAGAGAAGGGCATTATGCAAAACAAAGTGACTGGAGGAATCAGACACAGTCCCGGTAAACCACCTTTCACACCGCTTGTGTCTCGCAGTCATAACTCATTCATATTCACGCGACAAACAGGAGGTAATCAATTCAAACTCAGCGTTGCCCATTGATTTTTAAACGACGCATCTTGTGTGTCGTGTTACTAACCTGGACCCCGGTGCCTCTTCTCCATCCAGATATAGCAGTTGCTTTGGGCCACTCCGGTCTGGGAGTCCAAGAACGGCATGTGTACGCTTCTCTCGGCACAGAGCCGGGCATTGTAATTATGGCACTGCTCCATGGCATCCCGATAGTACTGCTCCCCAAGGCTGTGCGCGGAGGACAGTGGCGTGAATATAAAAACTCACCCAGCACATAATCACTTCGCAGATCAGTGAGGATATGACATAAGCCTTGTATGCGTAACACGTTTCAGCCTTATCACAGTACAAATCACAATAACAAAACACGACTCACATTTCAGACATCTGAAAATTATCATCTCATATTTCTCGTTTGGATGCAGGACAATAGATATGTATGATGACCAGGTTTCATTTTGCTATTGCTGATCATTGATCCCCGCACAAGCACCACCGCATGAAGAGTATCTGAATTCAAGTTGTGATATCTTTTGTGTGTTTTAATTCATTTATTTCTACTATTACAATTTATGTACTTTTTTTTTTTTTAAAGATTATCCTGTATAATGTCTCTATGGCTATGTGCCGAAATAAAATAACTAGAGCTGCGCTCAGAGAGCGCAAGTACCGTCGCCAATGTACTCAGTGTCATTTTTGCCAGTATTAACTAGCAGCCCCTGTGTTTATGCAGTCCTGTAGTCTTCGCGCAAATATGTTTTTAATGTGTTTTTGACGTTTTGAATGCTCTTGACCTTGACCTCCCCAAATCCAATCACCTCTTCCTTGAACACTACTTAATCATTCCACCAAATTCGATGAAAATCCACCCATAACTTTTTGCGTAATCCTGCTTACAAACAAACAAACAAACAGTCGGTAATGATCACATGACCTCCTCCAGCTTCGTTGGTCGGAGGTCATCATAATAAAATCGCAGAAGCAAAAATCGCCCTCCCACTAATTTTCATCTGATCATTCATGGCTGTGAGCTACGTTTTTAGGAGCCAACAAACCAAATGCCACCTGCCGCGCAAGCACGATGGCCACACAAAGACACTGGAGCGCATTTGACCTAACGTTAGCTGACTTCACCAACAAGCATCATGGCTTTAGCCCCAGCGTTAGTTGGCTAAATTATTAAAGATGGACATACAGCTTTAAATCAGGATGGAATAAATAAAAATCCCATCAAGTTAGCCAATTAACGGAAGCGTACAGAAACTGTTCTCTAACCAGCTAGCAAGCTAACCAAGGCTACAGTGTTAAGTTAATGTAACTTCTTCCAATTTAGCCATTACTGAGCAGTTAGCCCCACGGTTAGCTAGCTTGTAAACATCTGCATTTTGAACGCTCCCGGGCAAATCCATTCAGCCAGCTAGCTCGCTCGTTAGCCTAGCAACTACTACTAATTGGTGACCCAGGAAATCAGCGCAAGCTAAGGCAAAACGCTCGCTACTTTACTGGCCGTTGAAAGTATTAACCAAACTAATGCTAAATCGCGTACGCGATTTTTGGATTATTTAAACAGAGCTGCAAGCGAACAGCGACCATCCTGATGTTATCATTATGATAATAGCTGGCTAAAGTTTGAGCAGGATCCGAACAATGAATGGCTGAAATGATCTGATGTCAGTCGCTTGGACTAAAGCTGCTTTCACACCGGAGGCGAATTTTTCGCACGGCAGATTACATTCAAAGTCAATGCAAAGACGCGTCTTGGAATTGACTTTGAGTGTAATCCGTCGCGCGAAGAATTCGTTTCGCGTCCAGTGTGAAAGCGGCTTAACATTAGCCAGCTAGCCTCTTTGCAAAGATTTCCGTAAATGTTAGCTACACTTTCTGGCTCTCCAATGGCTTCATGCTATTGTTTGGTCATTTAATCGAAACGAACCTTACTTCATACATGAATTGCGCGACGAACTGAAAGCAAGCAGACATATTTGAATAAATAAACACTCACACTTTGACTACATTCTCCACGACAGCCGCCATCTTCACACGAGTACGTGTTAACGGGAAATTTCCTCCTGTGCGCAGCCGTCAAAGTCGAGGCCAGCGATTGTTGAGCACTTTCAGGCGCAGATGTTTTCAGCGGTTAAGCGCAAATTTTTTGCGTTGTTTCTCGTTTTTTTTCCGTCTTCAGCTCTCTTGGTCATTGGAAATCATTAACCGTGAACAAGATAGTAATGTCCGGTGCTGATTTTTTAGTCTTGGAGGTTATGTGATCAATAAATCAATCAAAATAATTCCCCGTAATGAATAATGCTTCCCAGAAACAGAGCTTGCTACGGAAAACAAGAATTTATGAACTGCAAAGAAAAATATAACTAAACCCATTAACCTGATGTTAGTCTCTTCTGGACTCTTCAGAAGAGAAGGTAACCTGTGGAGGGGCAGGAACTAATAAGCAAAATGTTACAGTTACCGTGAATTTTCTGCTTGGATACATCTACATTGGGCAAAAATATGAAAGCAAAAACGGGTTGGCTCCTAATGAACGCAATGTTATGGGTTGCTGTCTAAAGCTACAACAACACGTGAGCTGGTCATATAACCAAGTGAGTCATAGGCCTATTATTGAAAAATTTGCATAATTAATTTTCTGAATGTGCCCAGCTCGCCTTATGCGTTTTCCAGGGAAGACCTTCATCACTAGCTTTTTTGGATAATGGTAAGTATGATTCCAGTTGTTTGAGGCCAACTTGGTTACTATTATGTTGCCAATGCCAATTGCCACTTTAGTCCAGCAGATAGCAGTGTTAACATAGTTTAAACAATTACATGTAAAAGGTAAAAGGCAATATGATTCAATGTAGCACCGAAGTGCTGCGTTTAAATTTCAGGAGGAAATCAGACAAGTGTTACAAATTTATTGTTTGCGAAAGTTGCAGGACTGGTGTGACAGTCGTGGATATAAATATTCCAGTAATTCTGACCTGTGCAGACCTGTTGAAAACTATGTAGGCTACATTTTAAAATCCTCTCACAAAAATATATAGTTTTGCAAAAATATTCCTTTTTCCAAAACTACGAGTTTTTTTGTGATACCCCATGTAAGAATCAATTCATTTCAATATACACTATAGTTAATCCATATAAAGTTGTAAGTGCTTTCTTCTTTAGATTACTTATTGAATATTACTTAATCTTAAGATAAAGGCCGATAAACGGGACAATTATTGATGAAAAGCTGAACACAGCAGTTTGATGCACATTTTATTGATGAAAATTACACATTAATGTCCTCTCATTAATCTCTGTCTCCCACATCCTTTTAGTCCCCTCAGAAAGAGACAGATTTAGCAAACCTGACAAAAGCGCAGTTTCATTTGCATGAAACTGTCAGAGGCATAGTGGTGCTGTAGATGAATGCACATATGTAAAAGGGATGAAACTCGAATATTTTAGCCAAATAATTACTTATGAATTCCAATAAGCAGCCATTCAGCCTTGTCTAGTGCTGTCACATTACTGTGACATATGCTGTTCCTGAGATGCGTTCTCGCAGAGACAGTTTTCTTATTATACGTGTAGAATCTCTATGGTTTCCCCCATGGCCTCCCTCCTTTGTCAGTTCCCAGGCCTCTCTGCTCTCAGGGTCAATGACTGCTTTCTGGAGCCCCAGTGTTAACAAAGCCATTTGGAGCGATTCCCAGGGCTTTTGAAAAAGTGGACATGCCATTGCAAACAAGAGAAACATAGAAACACACACCAAATGCCTAACCCTCAGAAAGAATGAGACTGAGAGAGAGGCAAAATTAATTTTATGGAAAGTCCAGTGCTGTTTAGTTTTTTTTTTTTTTTCTTTCACAATAAAATTTGTAAACCCATATGTATTTTTTGTGCCCTGCGTTTAAAATGTCATTACAGGTTGTTCTCATTCCTGGAACAATGAAATGGTTATAAGTGTTCTCAAGTAAAATTCCCCCACATATCCATAAGGCAGTAGTGCAATAACTAAACACATCACATAAACCCCTTGTAGACAAGCACGGAATTGAATGCACAAGTTTAATAATTTACTTTGTGGTTGAATTCAAAATAATTTTTTACATTCCTTTTATTTGATGCAATTCGACACAGTAAGACTTTGAGCCAAAACATTAAGTAATAATAATATAAGTTAATTAAAAAGTATGAGGATTGGGGATGAAGCTCGGTAAATTGAGAACGTCGGACTGACCAACAAAGTCATTTTAAGCCCCCTGGTTTGTAAACCACATTTAATGCCATACAGTCCAACCAATATTAGGAAGTTTGTGCAAACTGGGTAGCATAAAGTCCAGTGCCTCCGTTTGCCACCCAAGTGTAAAAATTCATGATTAGCGACAATGCTGCAATGATATGGATAATTTGCCACTGCATGAATAATAAGAGAGAGGCACAAGGGCACAGTTGTAGGTTCAAATCCAGCCTGAGGCCTCTCTGTGGCGAGTTTGCATGCCCTTCTCGTGTTGGCATAGGTTTCCTGTGGATACTCCAGGCTGTTCCCATCACCTAAGACATGTACTGTATGTCAGGATAACTGGAGAATATCCCATGGGTATGAGAGCCTGAGTATAGCTGTGATAGAATGATGGACATCCTGCCGCTCACCCATGGCATGCTGGAATAGGCTCCACCCCCTCCAATCACGACCCAGGCCGAGAATGAGCCATTTACTGTGGGTAATGGATGGATGGAGTGTTGTTTTTCTAATGAAATGTTTTGTTTAGTTGGTTGCATCCATGGTCATCACAGCCCAAGTCAATTGTAAATTACACTTAATTCTATTGTGTAAATTTCAAATTCTTTATTCTCAAGTTCGCATTAATCTTTAACCAATTTTATACCAAATTTGTGTCATTTTAAACCACACACAAATATTGTTTTTCATAATTAAAGATTGTGGGACATTTTTTACCTGGTAAAGGTTAAAACATGTTTCCATGATGGCAGCAGGCATAAATTACTAATTAGGAAATTGAACACACTTCCTAAATGTATCCATGATGAGTAAAATAGTGCAGTTAAAAACCATGTACTGAATAGTCAATTGTTTTTCCTGTTATGAGAAATGAAAATAATGGTGTCACCTCTTGTTGAGACAAAGGATTAGAAATGAGATGACTTATTTATACACTCCTTGTAATACGTCAATCTTACTTTTCAGATCTGTGTAAAAGCATATTTTTGCCATGCATCAAAAATACTTTTCTGTTTGCTTAGGAGAAAAGCCATATGAACAATCTACAGTCAAGCGACACAAAAACACAATAAAAACTACGGAAACTGTTGTCAAAGGTGAGACCGAAAATAGCTTTCCATCTTTTAAATACGCAAATGGATTCTGGCAATATTGCTCTGAGAATAGACCGGATAATATGGAGGAACACAGTAAATATTCTGACATTGATGTATGCTACAATGTGGTCTCTTATTTGTCCTTGAAAATTACTTTTTCCCCATATGCTGTAGTTTCTATGGGAAAGTGTCAGTCTAGGCTGTGGAATTCTTAAAGCAACTGAGCAATGTTTCGATGTTCAGATATAGTAGAGCTGCAGGAACAGTATGTGCTTAGTGACCAGATGTTACAGTGTTAGGATAACAACTCTGTCTTAGTAACTCCTATCATTTATTTTTGAGAGTGCAAAGAAACTTCAAAACAAGATTATCAGGGAACAGCTGAATGGTCAGAATTACTAGGCAGAATGAGTTATGGGACAGCAATTTAAAATGGATATCTTTCGTTATTATTAAAAAAATAATAATAAAAGGTTAGCAAAAAAATAAGAGCACAAGCTCTGTGTGACACGACGAATTCCAGAGAATGCTTAAAGGAAAAAAATAATTACACGGAGAAAGCTATGCATTACTGTATCCTGACAACATGTCAAAAAGAATTGCAAACACAAACTTACCAAGGACAGGACTGGCTGTGCCTCTTTATAAAACCTAAAAATGGAGGCCAGGGTCTGACAATCAATCTTAAACTTTCTCAAATCTCAATAGAAATCTATGTTGGATCACTGAGATTGACTTCTGTAACTCAGCAGTTGCTACACAGGAGCAATTACTATTTTAAATACATATTAGTGTTGCTATTTTTATTTCAGGGTTATATACATTCACAAGCAACTATCATTCCCAATTCATTTCAGTGTATAGGTAGATAGAAATAAAATGGTATAGCTTTACAGTTCTGTGATAATGTCCAAATGAAAGGCCTCATATCTGCTCCCCAGTAGAAATCAGAGGCTTGCCAAATGCAGTCAAAGACACGTCCTGGGGAGAAGTGCTACCTTATTTATGGAGGCAAAAAGCCAAGTCACGTGAAAGCTGACAACCACAATGTCTTCACCTCTCGATCTTTGGGGGTGTGAGCGTTCAGGCTGAGCAGAGGCTAACTGATTAACTGCAGCGTTGACAGAAATGCGGACACACTTCAGTGAAGTCCTCAACCGTTTTTTTTCCCCCTCAGCTTCCATTCACTGTCTGCACCTGTGCCAACGTGGAAGCGCTATTCAATCCCGCCACACTTCTTTCATCTCTCGAGATCCCAGCTGGAAAGTCAGCATGATTCTTGTGGGGGATGCAGGTGAAAAAGAAGGTTATTGGATTCAGTTTTTGTTCGTCAGCACATTAGAATGGTTCTCAGGGATAAAAGGAGGGGGTCTGGTGTCCCCTGAGGTTGCCTCTGGAAGAGGCTTATGCGGAGGAGCTTTTGGATGAAGGCTATCGATCGATGCTCCCCCCTCCTCCCGCATCCAAGTGCTGCAGCCCGATGAAGAATTTTTCCTCTGATGCTAATCAGGCCACAGACCCAAAAAAAGAAACTCTTTAAAAATCAAGAGGCTCTTTGAAGCCTCAAAGGTGTATAATGTGAAGGTACAGTTGAGTAAGTGGGGCCCTCAGCTGAAGCAGTCACTGGCAGCAAGTGCAGTCAGTGGCGCAAAACTAACCTTAAACAATCAATTTTCAGGAACAAATGCATGACTGGTTATTTGTCCTGTTTTAGCATGCTTTCCTTGCTATTATGAACTTAGAATTGCCACATCTTTTACACAGTACACACTTTTGACATTAAACATAAAAAGAACTATAATAATTATAATAATAATATTCACAGTATCAAGAGGAAAAAGTTGAGATAAAATGTCCAGAGAAGAAGCTAAGTGCTGTCTTCTACCAATCCATGTGTTCCAGCCAGGGTTGGTGTAAGACGTCGAAAAGTATACTTATAAGGAAGGAAATTAGAACAGGAGGATGACAGACTGTCTTTTCATAGCTAGGACAGAGTGACGGAGGATGGGACCTCAAGTGGCAATTTCTTGCCTGCCACCAGGCGCACAGGCCCCATTGAGGCCTCCCACGCTGTGCTTGTCCATGATCTGGAGTACGTCGTCCAGGATAGAAGGGCCTAAGTCCAGGTGCAGGGAGAGAAGAGAGCTGGCTTGGGACAGGTAGGAGCGATCCTGGGAGCTCTCCTGTGGGCTGTGGAGGCGCTGATCAGTGTCCGGGGAGGAGGGCGGGGTCAGGGGAGAGGGCGTGTTGGAGGACTGGGAGGAGGATTCTCGGCTGAGGAGCCGGGCCTTGTCATCCAGGTGCAGTCTGGGAGGCTTGGGAGGCGGAGCTTGGGACGGCGACCCCGGCTGCGAGAATGGTGAATCGGGGGCAGAGTCGGAGGCAGAGTCATGGGAGGAGTCAGGGTCAGGGGTGGGTCCCGAGGCAGGCAGCGTGATGGCTTGCTTCCCGCCGATGACGGGGAGGGAGATGGCGTTCTTCAGCAGGGGTGAGCTCTCGGAGGAGGGCGGGTGGGCGCACACGCTGGCGGTGCGGGTGAACTGGAAGTGGTCTCCGTATTGCTGGCTGCAGCGCTGCGATAGGCTGTGGCCCTGCCTCCCCGGCAGAAGGTGGAATTTGCCCTGCAGGAAGGACAGGTCTCCAAAAAGATCATTCTCTCCGCCGCTGCTCCCGATGTGGATGGTGTGCCGGAAGTCTCCCAGCGGGGGGCTGATCATGTCCGAGGACAGGATGTCCCGCAGTTTCTCCTTCTTCCCCCTTCGGCTCCCCCGCTTCAGGTATATGGGTGCCTTGGCGGACATTTTAGAAACGTTGGCCACTTAGATCCACTGTATCTCCAAAGCACCAGGTCAGCTGTCCTCCACAGGTAAGATCACCTCACGCCTGGTTTCTAACAAGGCAGCAGACATGAACTTTTTAGCAGCCCCAATGGAGTAAAACTTTAGACCAGCAGGGCTAAACCGGGACAGAGCAGCTGAAATTCTTCACATACAGATGTAACAGGCAGCGAAATTCCTCAGCTCAGCACAAAGAGGCCTCCAGTACTGCAGGGCGGAGCAAACGCAGCTGGATCCTCGGTCAAGGTTGCACCTTGAAGGCGAAGGTTGGTCATCCACAGGGTCAGTCACCTCCAGCTGCAAATACTTTCTGAAAGGAAAGAATCACAATTATATTGAAGCCAACACTTAAACCTCACGCGAATGGACGGCTACATCTGGACTGTTGAGTTTTCATGTTAATTTCTACAAGTCCTGCAATCTAGCACACACTTATCAGGTCCGGATGTAAACCCTCTTTGTTTTTTCAGGGATTAAATATGCTCCAGCTTGCATGTCATCCCTCCTTCCATTTCCTATAGTCACCTGTTGAAAAAACAACCCAAGATGTTATCAACTGAAAGGCTATTCAAGACCGCTGAACAACCCCTGCTAAACTACGTCACCAAATTACCCCACAGGATAGGAATCTATGGAGTACATGACTCTATCCGGCTCAAAGACACAAACACCTTATCCTGGTGCCCAATCCCCCACCCTGAGCCTCTTCTCAATACTCGACTCAACAGGAAACCCTATCCATATCTACATAACACATCTTTACCTGAAGGGGTGCAGCAGGGTACATAACTGGAGATAGAGACAGAGCAACAATGACTCTGTCCACATGTAATTCTCCTTCATTCCATTACCCGCTGCTTACACTGTTCAAATCAAAACAGGGACCTTTGAAGAATGACACTAGTGCATGGACTAAAAAGTTATGAGGACACTGCTGTTGTTGTTGGGGTCATACTACACACACCAGGCACAGGCCGCAGAGCTCCACATTCTCAGCTTGCTTTGAGAGATGAATTAGCTGAGGAGTCAGAGGGTGCTGATTTATGAATGGCCCCAAAATGTTTTTTTCAAGGGCTTCCAAAAGTCTTAGGAGTCTGAATAGCCTCTGTGGAATGCTACTGTTGACTAATCCATCAAAGTATCTTCCTATGAGCTTCTGTGACAAACATAAATCATCGTACAGACTTGAATCTGATTTTATAAGGAGCCCAGAGCAATAAGGGGTCTTCAGAGATCTAGCAGATCGTGTTCTGACCGTGCCCAGTACATCTCACTCCCCAAGGCTTGGCTGACAAGAAAGCCTTGTCTGGTCTTTGATCTCTGCTGCCACAGGTACATTGTCACTAAGACACCAGGCCTGGCATGCACATCCGAGACATGACATCATACTCCTTCTGGAGCAACTTTGAGGAATAACAATTGGGCGAGAGGCCGAGCAGGGGGGGATCAGGGCCGCATGAGAAGATAATGAATAGCTTTAGCACCCCTTTGTGTCTCTCTCCAAATCGCCTTCAGTAATACAACTCACCAACGGTCTTCAGAGGAACAAAAACCTATTTTACAAATCACCATTTTTACCGTTCGAAAACAGTCACAGAAATCATCAACGTCATTTCAACCTCAACGGAGCATGTGCAAATATAACTGGGACATCTGGTGACAAACTTGATTGAACTTTGCATATTTTACAGTGTTGGGAGAAAAGCATTCAAACTAGGCCCAAAAAATTCAAATAAAAACAGCTTCCTGGGTTTAAAAAACCCCAGCAAACAAACTGTACATAGCAACACAGAGGATTGCCGCCACAGGCCTGGACAGGTTTGGTCCATCTTATTAAAAAAAAATTATAAACAAAAAAAACCAGCAGTTGAATACGAGTATTTTGTCACTGGTAACCATTCCCAGAAAAAGGAATAATTACAGACATACATGGTCATTTCAGCAAACAGTTAGCAAGGCACCAATCAAAACACTATGAGTCACTAATTTTGCCTGAGCATGAACACAATTGACAGAGAGATTACAAGGCCACACAAAATAATGATCCTCTTCACACTGCAGTCTTTCTGCAGCAAGCCCAAGTATCACTCAAAGTCAGAAACTTTACTCTAGAGCAAATTTAATGATGAATTATTCATCTCAACACCTGCAGTTCATACTCCATATGCACAGAGGATACTAAGTACTGAGAACCAGATCACCAGCCACTAAATAGCAATGTTTTACATCTACTTGGAGGACAAACGTCAAAACTCAAAATACAACTGAGAAAACAACTAACTGAAATATTTGGTGAACTTTCATACACCAGAAAAACGAAAACTTGGATGATGGAATATTTCACTGGAGTATTACTATCCAGCAGCCAAAGTTAAAAGCATGTGAGAATGACCTGCTGAAATAACAACCCTGAACTGCATGGACACAAAACCAGGCTGGTCACACAAAATGTAACCACTGCATGGCAATATTAGCGACAGCAGTCATGCTAATGTCAATAGCCATTAATATCAGTGTTCTCATTTAATTCACTTTTCAGAATGAACAGAGTATGACTCTGGCTCAATTTCATTTTAGGGCCATCAAATTCAGAGCAAATACTCTGAGTATTGCATAGCTCATATGCTGTGCTTGGGGAAGTATGGGTGTTCCTCGGAGATAAAATATGTGACCCCACCAGTATCTGGCTTGTGGAAGTATTGCAGCCTGTTGCCAAACACACAAACCTCAAGACATGCACAAGATTCTTTATGTATAACGGACCTCATTACCCCTGGTGCGTGGGGTAGAATTCAAATTAAAGCAAAACACACATGGCTGCATGATAAGAACAATATGAGGGGTGATATGAATTCGGCGACCACAGTTCCTGCCCCGGGCTGTTCTGCTATTCGTTCTGAGACATTTCAGGTTTTCGTGCCAAACCGTATTATGATGGGTTGCTGTGTGAGCTCTTATCAAAAGCAGATTCATTGCAGTGCCTTATTTATGCACAAGCAAACAATACTGAAAAAAGCACCACAGGCCGTGGGGATTGTGTTTATGATTCTGTAGTTGCCATAAATCCCAAATTTCCTGACAGCCTTATTTGAGCCGTTGCCATTGGAGACAGTGATACAAACATGAAATGAAAACCATTGAACATACAAGAAAATGGAAGAGAGTGGCAAACTCACTCCTAAAAATAACACGACCTTGGTAAAATGTTCTGCGGTGGAAACAGCGTGTATATCTGAAGAGAGAATACAACTACGTGTTCTTTCCGGAGAAACACATGCATCAGCATTTACGATGAAAACAAAAAATCTCAAATGACACAGAGCCCTGACTATACTCCTATAAAACTGGTGCATTAGCAGTAATCTGAGGTGCGCACACACCTCTAGGGCCAGCCACAAAAAAAAACCCCCACAAAATCCTAATTCAACCCTGTCAACAAGACTGATAGTCAGATGTGCTGCTGATTCATACATAGACTAACCTCCTTCTTTGTGCCTTTTTTCACAGATCCTTTCCCTCCTTTACCCTGCGTCACACAGCCCCTGTTGTTAACGTCTAATGTGGTTCGTTTCCCTTCCGCAACAACGTCTGCGCACTTGAGCCGGGTTTTGTGTGCCATGACAAAATTACATTGTGCAAAATAAGCCAATCTGAATGCTTGTTAAACGATAGTCCTTTTGGGCTTCCCCTTTCGAATATTAATGAACAAATATGGCGGAGGAAAGAAGAAGAAACCTGGAGAAATTCCATCTTTTGAACATGTTGGTGTTAGTAAGCCTCCTTTGCAGATGCCTTCTGTGGTTCGCTACCCTCCCGCAACAGTATGTGCACATATAATTAGCTCCAGAAATTTCAGAGCATCTCTCTGAGTGGTTGAACACAAAACACGGCTCGGGTGCCCAGACGTTGTTATGAGAGGGAAGTAAACCACAATAGACACCTGCAATGGAAGTTTGTGGACCATTCAGGCCCTGTCCCTAACTGTGTGGTCACTGGCTGCTGCTGTCTTGATCCGGTTCTTACCCTGTATTGCCAGATGTGGGAACTACAGATGCTACTGTTTGGAATTCATGTTAGACTTCTCATCAGACTTTAATCCAAATTTCATAAATTACCTGGCCAGAGGACGATGGGCTCCCCCAATAAAGCCAGGTCTTTCCTGAGATTGCTGCCCACTGGGGATTTTTTTTTCTTCTCAAATTTGAGGACTTCTGTCCCAACTGTTTCTTTGGGGCCTACTCAATTTGCTGTTTTGGAGATTGGACCATGCGCAGTGTTTTTTTAAACCTGTAATGCATGTTTGTGGTGGTCCATCTTTGAAAAGTGCTAAGCAAATGAAACTGAATTGAGATGAGGCAGCAATTGTAAGACAAACCTGTTAAGTTATTCCATGAATCAAGTTACATTTTAGACAATAACATCTGAACCACAATATAAGCATACATGCACAAACAGTCATTTTATATGAACCTTTACATGTGCAATGCCTCTTTCTGCCACTGTGCACCTGGAAATATACTGCAGTGCTCCACAATTCTGAACTAGGCACTGGCACTAAAGCATTTTATCTTCATCGGGAATAATTTATGGGCAGAATTATTAAAGGATTTAATCTTGTGTTCAAACTTCAATAAAAGGACACATTTACATTAGAGAGCAGTCCAGAAAGCAGTCCAGAAAGTCAGTACTTGATTCCCTCCAAGATCCTGCAAAGGCTATTCACTTAACACTCGTGTAGTAGTACTGATTCAAAGCATTTGTTATGAGGTTCACATCAGAGGTGGAGGGGGGGAAATTGTGATACCCAACTCCATTTGTTCTCTTCATAACCACTCTTGTTGCCAGAGATCTGCAATACTCTGAGCCATGTGATTGACTGGAGTCAAAATGTAGACAATAGGATAAACTTACATTTAAAACAACAAACAAAAGCGCAATAGGTTGCTTTTTCCATTTCGAGGATGAAATCCTTCGAATGTAGTAAACCTTTACAGACACCAGGCGGCAGTCTGCCACGGTTTCTTTTTTTAATGCACGCTTAAACCCGTAGCAGAGGAAGTAAAGGTAAAGTTTAAAAATCCCCAATAAAAGGAAACAAATAAAAGTTAGGAAATACTTGAGCCTATAGGCCTAAGTTAACGAATTAATAAGTACTTAAATTTATTCAAAATGAAGCTATTTATCGGTAAAAATTAATTCATATTTCTGTTTGGACACCCAATTTGAAAACCTGAGATGAAGCACGGCCTTATTCAACGGACCAAACCGTCACATCTTTTTTCTTTATTTTTGGAGTTGCAACTGGCAAGCACACATTGACGAGACGCCTGTCCGCTGTTTGAGACTTCCATTGTCTGCGCTGCACGGACTTCAGACCGCAGCAGTGAGTTTCGGACAATGCTTCCCCTGTCACCATTCAACACTGAGTCAAAGAAGTTGCAGAAAGCAACAGATTATGTCCCTGGACAGCCCGATCACGCGCTTCAAATATTTCATGACATATTTAAAGTTATCAGCCCCTGGGATCAAACAATAACTGCACCATAGATCAGTATAGAGGCCCGGAAAATATTTAATTGAGTTAATAATTGAGATAATCAGGAATGAAGTTAATCATAGACGCGCCTAAAATGCAATTCATAATTGAATGGTGGACTACAAAGTTATTCTACAGTTGATTTTAGAACGAAACAAATCATTCATAACAAAAGATACACAAATACCTTATTTTCCCATTTCGATCCCGACAGGAGTAGACCATAGCCTATAAGTGATTGTTGATTCAGTTCGCGATTGAAGAAATCATGTCAAGCTCAGTTATACTATATCTGCTTCGGAAACCCATCGAAATCATAAGTTGAGTTTTTGGGAACATGCAAATTTATCACCTAGTGAAAACTCATTCTGAATTTGAACTTTTGTCCTCTAGTGTAGCCAGCAGCACTGACGCAATCTCAAATGACTCGGACTCCAGCGCAAATCCTTACCGCTCATTCACTGCGGTCAGGCCATCACCACTTCGCAGGTGGACAGTGCGTAGAATATTGCTGGTAAGTGCTATGAGCAAACAGTATAGCTCTGTCGTCATTTTAAAGAATTTTGGAAGAATATGCGGGTCAATAATAGCTCGGCTATACAATATACACCTTAGCCTTTGTATTTCTTATGAAATGAAAATATAACCGCTGATTTCACGATTAAACTCAGCTTTAAATTTGCACTAAAAATTTCACCCCATATCCGCACTGCCCCTCCCTATAGGCTGATCCAATTTTACTCAGGTGAGCTATATTAAAATAAGGTGAATATAGTAGCTACCCTCAGTTGACAACCATCCGAGTCGCAGAAATAATTGTTCATATGCGCCGATATTTGTCAAGGACAGCAGTCGTGCACTTTACCTGCAAATTCGCAGTCATCCGGTCCATGCAAGCTGCTTAAACTGACATTGTCTTTAAACACCACAAACGCGTTTTGCTCTACGCCTGCGTTGCGACTCTGAACCATTGGCTATCATGAGCACGGCGATCAGGGATGCTGATCTGCCGCGTCTGCTATAAAAATAACATCGCTTTCATTTGATACCTATGCACACAACGGTTAAGTGCTGATGCAGCCAAACCGGGGACCTGCTTCGCCAATCTCCTCACAGACTCCGTTTTCCGCGCGTGGCTATTCTTGCAATGCGCTTCTTCTCAGCGCAGCGCACGTGAATGAAGGTAGTTTCCAAACCACGGCATGGGATACTGCACAGTAAGATCGAGTCGGCTGCACTGATCTATTGAAAAAAATAGTGCTCCCCGCAGCTATTCAAGAATGTTTAACAGATGTGAAAACGATTGGAACATAATATAGATTGAAACGCTTTCAAAAATTTCGAGCTTCTGTTTGAAATAGCGTCCAAGCAGGCTCCATTGAACGCGGACCACATAAAAATAACGTTCCCACATCTGTTCAATTAGATTCAATTTTTCGCATCAGCCATTAGTCCAGCCAAGACTTACTGAAAACCATCATTGGTCTGTTTCTTCTGAACCGGAGATTGCACAAAGAACTGTTCCAACTCCCTGCTTTCCGTACCGGAGTTTGAGTCGTTCCGAAAGCATTCTGGATATATCTTCCTCTTCGTTGGAGATTCCAACTCGACCGTTCGGCATTATCTCTGACGCACAGCCGTTCAAGATGCGCACGCTGGAAAATGCGCAGCTTCACACCGTGTGCTGTTGTATGCGCACATAGCCTCGGCATCACTCCAAGTATTCTTCGCCAGAAACTTGGAATTTTTGCACGTAACAAATTGCATCATGCAATAACTCCTTAAAAAAACAGTATTTTTCCGACTGAAGTGGCCAATTGCAATTACTTAGTAGCCCTTTCTTGTCAGCGCTTCCAAAAGGTGGGACATCGCTTAACCAGTTATTATCCATGAAGTAAAACACTGTAAAGCTGTTAATTAGCGGCTTCTTGAATGCTGGCCTCAACTCTCTCTTCGGCATAAAAATAACTTCTGCAGGATAGAAGCATTTTACTCAGTGACTCAAAAACAGCCTACAGTTTTCAACTCAAGATGCTTAACTCAAATCGCAGTGTATACTTGGGACAAAAAACACGACTACACGTCTATTTCAGCATGTGCAAACTCATATAAAAACCTACGATACACTAAATAACTTCAAGTAAATATGGTTACATGAGTTAATGACTTACTTGCTTGGTATCTCAGCTGCCAGAACTCATCACGAGGAAAACAAACACTCAGTAACTTCGTCATGTGACATTTAGAAACTCTTGAGCTCATCTGGGTGACACAATCAAATGCCAGCTCATAAAGTTATCTAGGTGATATAAAAATGATCCTCAATACACAGGTCATACTGCTTGTAATGCAACTAATTTCACCAAAGAATGTGACAATTGTCATGATCAGTTACAAGCAATTTGTAAGCTGATAATTTGCAAAGGAATTCAATTGTTTCATGTCTTTTTTTGAAAATAGATTAGGGATATCTCAGTCCAGAATGCCTGTACTCCCAGCAGTTACATAAACCTAGCCTTCCACAGAACTCAACGTGTATCTTCAATTCTTGCTGGGATCCAGACCTTGGCCAAACACTGTAAACTCACCTCACCTGGCTTCTTACATCAAAATAGTTCTCAGCAATGTGTGGAATTCCGCACCCCCATTTCGGACACATTTGTGTACATATCGACTCAGTGCTCCGCCTACTGCTAAGAAATAACTTAAACGTGCCTCCTATGAAAACTGAAGAGTCTAATGACTGTCAGAGGCACAATAACTTTGGATGAGTGCTGCAACAACTTGACAACACATTGCTACCCATTGACTAAGTCCAGCTCTGAGCTCTGGAGACCAATGCAGAGGCAGAAAGCTATAATATATCAGACCCAAGAGTATGAAATGTTCGTCTTCAGTCACCTGGCTGACCTCTGACAGTGCACTGTTAATCACAGCTTCATTTCCCTTCCTTCACACAGATCATGAAAACTTTACTTTGCGCAGATATAGACGCCGGCATCTGTAAATTCCAAATTTTAATTCCTAAACAATTCTGAAATTGAATTTCCAAATGTCTCGCTTCACTGGGATAATTTTCCACAGTCTCTGTGACGCAAATACTGAGTTAAAAAGCCTTAAATAGGCTCGTGCACAACAGGAAAAAATTGGCAATATTTGTATTCTGCGCTAAGGGGTTAAAATTTGGAGCCCTTAAGTGCTCCTGTGTAAAGTGGAATCTCTCACATTCGGACATTTCACAATGGTGTGGATACATGCATTTAGATTAGTTTAAAGTTGTGTTTGCACACAAAGGGATATTGCTTTGTGTTTATCCTGTGAGGAAATCACTTCTTGGATGAAAACAGTATCACAGAATCACTTACTTCCCACTTACTGGGCTGAATAGGAAATGCCACAAGCACAAGAAAAGCCTGACAGCTAAGTAAGGCTTCGTCTATGTGTCTGTTTCAGTAAGGTGAGCCAGAACAATGGAGTCAGATCATATTACTATACAGGAAAGAATGACGCACATAGAGAACTGCTGGCAGGCCAATCTGTCAATCAGCCTCATTGCAGCATAGATATAAATATAATTGGTGTTGTTCATGTGGTTGAGCTCCTGGCTTGTAAGCCATGACACTAGAAACTGCATTCCTACATATTGCAATACCTTATATTGCTGTTTTTAGTTGATGATAAAACACAAGCTTTAGCCTAAATACAGGGACCTCGCAACTTCCTGACCAGAATTCCAATGCATGTCAAAGTCCCAAAGGGATCGCTTGAATCTGAGTGCCTCAAATCAACTCATGACTCTCATTATGAACAGTTGTCACTTTCTCACGGCAAACATATGGATTTAAGAATTATGGAAATATGAGAAGGATGGAAAGCAGTTAGCTTGCTGTTGCCATAAAAAAATGTTTGGAATGCATAAGTAACCGTTTCAAAAATCACTCATATCAATCCAGCAATGTTGTAGATAGATTTTGCAACTGATTTCCAGAGTTAATAAAAAATTATCACAAATTGCATGCATTTTTCACCCCACATCCCTAAGATAAGGTTGAAAAATTGGTGAAGTGTTCCTGTAATTTATCTTGTATCATTCCAGAATACTAACACCAGAAAGAGCATTTTTCTGCAGCTTGAGGACTCCTATGAGGGTTTAATAAAAAAATGTGCCATTCCAGGGCCATGTGTAGAAGTAAATATCTCCGAAAGGCTACATTGGGAAGAGGGCCGGAGTAAGACCTTGTGCGTGCGAGGGAGGGAGGGAGGGAGGGGAACTCTAGCCTGGATGGAGGCCAGCTGTTTTTCCTGAGTTGGGACTTCCTTCAATCCCTGCTTCAAATAACCTCCAGATGACATCACAAGTAAGAAGAGCAGTGACTATCACTGACCAGGCACAAGCATGAAAATATATATAATTACATGGTAGGCAATATGTATTAATAATAACTATAAACAATACTGGCATGAAGAAGCAATATCCTACAGGGGACAACAATGGAATGGCAGCTAAGGCAGGATGCAAATACTAGATGAACATTAGCAACCTCTGGTCTTTTTTTAATGCATGCATTGAGAAGGCAGACAGAAATTTTACACAATACAGTTACCTGATTACCAATGAAAGCACCTTGAGCTGCCGTCTCCTGCATGATTAAGTTTGGTCATCCTGCACTAGCATGGGTTATGTTGAGTTTACGTAATTATTCTCTCAATGATCTTAGTATTCTTGCATGGATCATGCAGTTAAAAATATTAAGTGTTATATGTACACAGATGAACACAGTGAGCAAAAGCTGAGACTTCTAGAGAACTACAAATCTAGGTTATCAACATTTTGCCATCAACTGACAAGTAAACTCCAAAATACAACATGTTTTACCTCAATATAGCCAGGTAAAGTCTTAAGCAGTTTGAAAGATTCCATTTTTTATTCAATCACTATAGCCAGGTCTTTTACCCGAACTGCAAGCCACAAAATATTCGCTGAGCTGCTGAATATACACAGCAGCATTCAACCAGGAAACACAAATAAGACAAGCTAATATGCTTACCATGCATAATGACTCTTCAGTTAGTCATCATTATATCATTACTGTCCCCAGCTACGAACTGGAGCAGGGGATACAGTATTGAGTTCCGTCTGTCCATCTGTCCGTCCTTCCGTCACACTTTCAATGGACACAAGTCACCTCGCAGTCAAATTTTGTATGTTTAATAAGCTCAGCGTGATCTACATCGAGTTTGAAAATGGATGTCGGAGCGTATCTTTTTACGGAGTTTTGGCCCTTGATCGTGGCAGAGGATAGCGATGACACTGTCGTCTCGTTATTTTGGGGTAATATAGGCCTACTAAGATGAGCACACTTCCTTGTATTCCCCATATTAAAGAAAGAAATGCTCATAGACCAGAGAGAATTTATAGAGGATGATATTAGTCATAAAGCAAGGCCAAATTTTGGGTTATAATGAAAGTCCAGATTCATCCAAGCACACAATGTCACTTCACACAATATGAAAACATCCTCAGACCTTTTTCTTGAGAAAAAAAGCACTTAAAAATCCTAGATTTAAATGTGTGAAATTAAGTGAATTACAGCAGACTTGATTGTTTTCGTCAAGACAGCAGCAATGATCACCCATGACTTTAATAATTGAAAACTCTGCCATCGTACATTTTAATATAATTCATGCATGGTCAGTGCGGGGTGAAGAATTCTATATCTACCCCCAAACTTTATTTGATCTCATCACAGTAATGTATAATACAAACATTAATGAGCTAAACCCCCCCCCATTTCTGGTTCGTGTCATAAGGAGGTGGAGCCTATCCCAGCATGCAATGGGCAAAAGGCAGGAGCGCAATCTGGAAAGTTTGCCAATCAGTCGCTTAAACCTCTAAAATGTGTTTCATGATCAGTATCTGACCATGAATCTAACTTAATTTTTCAAAGGATAGAGAACCAAGGTCTGATGCAGCTAAAATTAGGCCAATCACTGAGGGCAGAGTTCTTCATTTTCAGAGGCCATATAATTTGTTAATGAAAAAACTAGAGTGTTCAGGTGAACACGTGTCGCCTGCGAAGCTTATGTGAAAGTGTGACTACCGGACAGACAGACGGACATACAGATGCCGGACAAAGTGATCCCTATGTGCCGCTATGCTTCGCAGGCGACACAAAAACATGATCCCGAACAAAGACTAATGTTGGGCATCATTGATCAGTTTTACGTTTCACAAGTTCAAGAAGGTATTGAGGACACAGTGCCTGATTTATTGCTTCAATATGAGCTCCTCCCTCATGGCTGGAATCATCTGGAGATGTTTCACACGGCAGGGTAAACATCCAGAAACATACCTTACTCATAATCCTCCCTTAGGCGAACTGACACTGGCCAGACCTTACTCTCTTAAGTGCATGGATAAACTTAAGGCTCGCTACAGGTGCAGGTATTCCTCCAGCAAAGTGAACTAGTCGAGAAAGTTTAACCAAGGACACAAAAAGAAAATGCTCAGTGATATTTAGTTATACAAGTCAAATACAGGTCATAAAACAGTAAGTATTTTCTCAAAAGCTATGTGGGGAAACTTCAGTATGAACACATGCAGAACTTAATCTCTACCCATTTGCATACCCACATGGACATACAGAGGAGGTCACAGCCAGACTCAAAGGATAGATGCTTTCATTTGTGGCAATCAAACACTTCTATAGGTGATAGAAATCCAACTGATGAGGCAGATGGGTCACTGTGATTCACTAATTTGATTGCGACTGGATCTGGAATTACATAGGGGAATTCGGTCATAGGATGTGGGCAAAATAGATGACATGTACAGAAGTAGGTTTTTTCAGCTAATCCAAAATCAGCTCAAGCACAAGTTTCACTTGTCGGCAAGATCCATAAGAGGTGAAGACTCAGACTTAAAGTGGCTCTGCTCAGCTGGGCTGCAAGATCTCAGGCTTGGGGACAAAATTAAATTATTTTATTCTTTCCAGGCCTGGGTCAAGCATAGTAATTATACGTTTGCTGACCATCAGGTCTCCTGCCAAAGTACAGTCATTGGAAGCTGTTTACCAAGGAGCTAACGCATTTGTTAGCATCTGAAGTACAAAAACACAGGATGCCGTGCTCTCATGATTACAATCTCCAACTGATTAGTTCTTTGAGTGTAGGGCTGGCCAGGTTGGAAAGCTTCAGGCAAAAAATACCAATATAGATTATTGCTACATGCCTGGCCCCACCCACACCCTAAACAGCCAGGTTTACAATGACTGCGGATGATAAAACTGTATTATGTAACACAAATGAACTACAACTCAAACATTGGAATAAGATTTACTTTGATTTGAATACAATTATACTTCAAAAAAATACTAAATACTTATGCTTTTCAAATAACATAAGTGTCAAATTATTGGTTACCAAATGTGTTATTGAAATAAAGTCAGATGAGAAATTCCACTTCAGCCCATCAGTCATGAGGCTCAGAAGATGATTAACAGTCTGCTAAAATAATGGTAAAATTCCGCAATAGTTAAATGAACCACTTAGCACAGTTAATGCACTAATCACAAAGTTTTAAATTTGTGAAACATGTAAACCTGCCCAGAAATGGCCACAAGTGCATGTTGTCCTCACAAACTGGGCAAAACCTGGTGAGGCAAACACCAAAAAAACATTCAGAATCTTGGGGGTCACCACAACCACTAGAAACAATTTTAGTGTCCAGTCTTAGCCAAATGTCACCTAGACTGGTTAGAAGTGGGCGCTCGGATCAATGATTAGAACAAAATGTAACTTTACAGCCATTGCACAATGTTACCATCTTTGTGACCAAAACGTTATTTTATATGAGGATATGAACCTTATGTCTGGCATAAAAAATATGGTGGATCTTTGGTGATTTGCAGTCAGCGTTAAAACCATTTACATGATGGGTTCTAAAGTACCCGGACATTTCAGTCTAATGCCCGAGTAAGCCTGCATGCAAAGAAGCTGAAGCTAGCAGTTGGTGGATCACCCAACAGATAATGACCCCACACACAACTCAAAATCTAAACCGGAATTCTTCTGCAATTTAAAAAATGAATGATTTTTAGCGCCGAAAGTTAACCCCCACCTGAACCCCAATAGCTGAAGAAGGCATCCATAGGAGCAACCAAAGGGATATGAAGTCTCCCATAGAGGAATGGTTCAAGCTTCCTTCAAATGTTAATTCTAATCTCATAGAACGAGCGACAGATAAAAAGCTGCGCCAGTATCCTGGCTTGGTCTGAGAAGACCAATTTAAAGAGTGTCAATAATTAAGTCTTAAAGCATTTTCATTTGAAATGAACATATACTGTAGCGAGTTAACACGTCAGTGATGGTGTCATTTGTTTTCCACAGTTTTCGTTTGTCCTCATTTAGGATGCTTATCGTCCTGAGCCTGAGCGCGCAATTCGTTCTCGTTGAATACAAAACGTCCGGAGCATTCAAATGCCTGCATTTGTGCAGTTGCCTATTTCGCTAGGAAAACAATGGACTAAAACTCTGAAATAGTCGATGAGCAACTTTCTGCAAGCAGCCTAAACCGCTCAGAGTATCCACCAAGCCACTCAATAGTCCGCTTGAAATTCTGTGGCCAAGTGATGTTAGACTTAGGCAGCTGGATGTGGTAGCGTAATGTATTCATGCAATCACAGCCTACTAGGTGAAGTGCGCACCAGAGTGACACTGCCTGGAAGCAGTTTCCCATAACACATGCAGGAAGGAACCTTGAAACAGTGCAGTCGGTCTATTAAACGATCTTTTCCCACTGCGCTATACTGATCTACCTCACTACATCTGTGGTCATGCAATAGCCTATGCGCCGAGACTTGATAGTGAGAGGGGGGAATACGCAATTTAAGTTGACAAACAATTTCGAAACCCAGCAAGGCAGGAAATATTCTGCAGTCAAAATGTGCAGTATCGCAGACACACTTGACATTTCTAATATTAAAATATTTTACGAGGTAAGCGGAAAGAAGCAAAGACGGGGAATAATTCGGGCAAATCGCTATATAGCAGACTTTTTGCGCTACATAACCTGGACTTCCTATGGGTCGACCATATATGGTTTCAAAGTGTTAACTTTTTAGGTCATCAATACATCGGAATATCTCGCCTTTTTTGCGTTACGTACCCGATAGAAAACTATTTTCCTGTAATTTAAACTGTTCCTTACAGCAGAGGTGTCAATAAATTTCACATCGAAGAGCAATTCGGGGAGAGATTGGGGGGGGGAGAGACAAGTCCAGCGAAAAGAAACTCACCTTTTTATGAACCGTGGCGCAGCCAATATTGTACTCTCCCTTCCCGCTAAGTCCATAATAATTCTGCCTGGAACCCAGATAAATACGACAGTTCGAGCAGCGTCCAGCCCAGCCCCCCCTTCTCTGGCCTTCCCTCCAAGCGCTTTTAAATGGTCGCCTGGTAACAGTCCATTGTGAAGATTATAAAAGGGGGGTGGACCAGTGTGGACTCCGCATAGAAGGATCAATTACTTTTGTTTAAACGGTCACGACTATGTCCCCGTTATCACTGTCTGGGCCTCTTTGTAAACCAGAGCCATTCTCGGTGAGAATATACCCCCTAAAGTCGCACAGACTGTATACAACCACAAAAGTCCATAAAGTTGTTGACGTTGATCTCCTTTGGTTAATTAACAACATCGCACATCAACTGTCAAATGCTCAACAAGGTTTACAGGCGAAACAAAGGTGCTTCGTAGCTCTGTTTGAGATGCAAAAGGCACAATGTCTTTTTAACAATAATTAACACAATTAAAATGTTAATTGAAAAAGATTTTCAAACATTTGCTTAGTATGCAAGTTAATTCAACACCAATTTCCAAACCAGGAAATAAAATGCATACAAATGTTTACATCTGTCATTTGACAGATTAACAATGCAGTACCTCTGGAAATATGGCATTATGACAAATGACAGATTTATGTTCAATACTAAGGCACAGACAGTTGTCCAGATGGTCGGCATTAACAATATAGTTTGACCCTGTTTGCAGGAGAAAATCTCTGTACAAATCTGCTCTGTGTCCCCATTCCCTTGACCCAACCAGGAATCGTCTTAACCACTAGATACCAGGCTTGAGTGCAGGACTCCCCGCCACCGAACCCCAACAGCTCTGCAGCTGGTGCCCAAAAACACACTGCACATTGCGCCCCCTCGTCCTGCTCATTCAGAGCCCTCGCCGATAATTAACTAGACCGTTCTTTACCTCCACCAAGGAGATGGCGGGAGTTACATTTCTGCCATGTCTGTCGGTCTGTCATCAAGACATTTTATAAACTTCTGAACGCATTGGCATGATACAAAAATGATTAGCATTCTGCCAAGGAAGAGTTGATTTAATTGACATCAATTGGCTGAAAGATACCATTATGAAAAATGCCTCATCTGCATCTTTGGCGAGGACATTTTCTAAGGGTTTATTTACTGAACACAGATTACCACAACTGCAGTAACTCACAAACCAGAGCACCAGTATCACCCACACTTCAAAATACACACAACATCTCAAAAGCAAGGCAAGAAACCACAAAATATGAGAATACACAATTTATTGAAAAAATATGACTGAAAGTAATAACCATCCAATGCCAACGTAGATGGAACAGCTTTTCTCTCTGCCAACAGAAGCCAGTGTGGTATCCGTTTGATTTAAGTACAAACTGGACAAAAATGAACTGGCCCTTTGAAACAACTAGACCAACCACAGCAAGCAGTTAAAAAGCTGGTGTCAAGTGAGGAATCAGTCATTTCAAACCATTGTCCATAAACTGGGATGCAAATTGGAGAAAAGGCCTCTCTTAGATTTTCACCACTTGACAGGCAACGCATGGATTTTGTCTCTTTCCTTCAGCCAATGAGGGCATTCGCTGGATGAGCAGCCTTCCATAAGTCCCACCCACCTGTCCTTTGGTTAGTCGGCCAGGATTGATGCACACGCAGCCGATGGCATCCTTGAAAAGAGGGGGAACCAGTTACAGCCATCAGTGAGAGAAGGGCCAGAGGGCACTAATCAATTGTCATTAGATTGGCTTTATCTCTTATTATTTTTACAATCATTTGGCATGCACCTACAGTTCGAGAAATCAACACCAGACCACCAACATAACATATAACCCAATACGAACGAGTGCAATCGCAAACAGCTTTTTAGCCCCATAAAACCTCAAATGCAGCTACTGTATTCAGACCCATTCTAAATTCCAGTGGAGATCCCATACTTTCCAACCATGCAAAATATGTCCTGCTGAATTACAGGGAAATGTGTATAAAATTATATACAAGATGTTGATATTTTTCATTTGATCTAATGCTGCTGCCATAAAAACATGGTGTCCTGGGCTTGAGTATTTCTCTCTATATCAGTGTGATGTAAGCTTCAGTGATGCAACCAGCAGACAGAATACGTGTGACATTGTCCCACAATATGAAAAATGCTTTTTCTGACTTTGAGCCAACTTGAAGGGCATCTGAAGTCGATTCTCAGACGGGACATTGAACATCCAAACAAATCATTTGCTTTTGTTGACATCTTGCATTGTCACATGACCAATTTTATTCATAAACCAATGTTTCCTGTACATGCGTAGATAATCCTATTTCGCTTTGTTTGTGCAAGTGCGGCTCGCTAATTAGCCGATAAACAAAAACAATGGGAATCGACTTTAGATGCCCTTTTAGGGAAAACGTGAAATTTATTGGGTTGAATTACCTAATACGTACAGAGCTATTAAAGGATTGCCATGAAAAAATTCCCATTGTTGAACAGGCGAATGGCAGAACATTGAGTTTTATGACTTCATAATGCCCTACGGGTATTGTAGCAAAAATACCTGTTCACTGGTTAATTTAATTGCCGTGTTTAAATAATTCCAAGCTAGTCAACCAACAATTTCATTTCATTCCACATTAGCAGAACTTATTCTGACAATGAGAAACAGTCTCATCCCTAGCGGTTAGGATACGTGCATCGCTTGGGCTGGAATGAAAACGAGCAGCATTGCAGACCTCCATAAACTAAGCCAGCTGCGGTGGTGTGTACCTTGATGAAGTAGCGTAGCTCAGAGGGCACGATGAGAATGTCGGGAGTGACGGACATCTGGCCGTACAGCTGGAATCTCTCATAGTCCATGTTCACCTCTTCAGCTGGCGGATACAGGGGGTAATAGCTGCAGGAAGATGTGAACAAACAGGAAGAGGAAGTAAAATGGTGAGGAACAGAATCAGTGAGACGTCAGCAATGTTTGGAATTACAAACAAAGACTCCATTAGTGCTCAGTGAATGCAACATGCAACTCTCCATGGTAGTATGCAGTGTGGCAGCTAGTATATGACAACAATAACCTTGCTGTGCACTGCACAGTCACATGACCACCAAGCGATGAAGATGACCTGGGTCTCAGTGATAAAATACCATTCAGAGTTGCATTCTCAGATACAGTACACCACTAAGACAGCTCTGGTTACCTACTGTGAAAAGTGCCCAGTGTAGTCCAGCATTGGTTATTACTGCCATGTAGATAAATTTCTTGTACATGCCATGCATGCTGCACAGTACTTATTACTTTTGGACACAATCAGTATCCAAATAGAGTGTAGTTGGTGATTCTGAGCACAGCCATAATTTTAAAACAAGGCATTGACTATAAATTTGTAAGGATGAAATTTATGATGATGGCATTATTTTTTTATGAGACATGCTTCAGGCAGGACCAGAGTGAAAATAAAGAGGTGAAGCTGATTGATGAAACTCATCCCTCTTCCTCCGTCATTTCAATCGTTTTTTTTTTTTTTTTAGGTGAACCAAGGTCACACAATTTTTACGATTAATATTAGTCACACTGTCAAAACAGTGCCACCAAAGACTTCAATTCAAACTGGAAAATCCACCCGCCGATCGGATTATCCGAGACGACAACAAGCACGAAACAGAAAGCCTTGTGAGAATGAAGTCATCGCCCCGTCCCTTCTCCCCGCCCCCAGCTCCAGCAGTCTCCACCTGCAGCTCACCTGTGCTGAGTCAGCATGTGCTTCAAGATGCGAGTGAACCGGTCCGATCCAGATGTGCTGCAACGCAATACAGAATCCGCACATTTATATAACACCACTATCCACAAACACAGGTACACGCACACACACAATCACACTCATTCCACAGCAGCCACAAACACACACTCAAGCAAAAATGATCATCAAATAGCAGTGCTAGAGTGCCAACTCTAGTTCATTAATTCACAGTCAATGAGTCCAACCAAGTAAGTTAGCATCTGTGTTTTTGGGAAATTTAATGGATTTATGAAGTATACAAAAAAAACTAGAAAACAAGCTGTGTTCATGGAACACTGATGCCCTCGGCGGCAGGTCAAAGTTTTTTTTCCCGCTGCAGACAAACAGACGGACAGACAGGTGAAAAAACTATATATAAAAATTTGTATCCATGCAACACGAGTGGCCCTCCCCAGGGTCCCCACAAGACATATGCGCAAACAAAATTAATTTTGTTCATGTTTTTGAGAAAAAAGTGGATACACAGCATTCCTCATCAAGTGGGACAGACGTACGTGCTGACAGATGGACATGGAGGATAACCCTATATGCCCCCAGCCCATAAACAAAGCAGGGGCATAAACTACAGATGCATATATAAGGAAGTCATTTATATTACACTTCCAGTAAAATCAGTGCCAGTTGCCTGTATGTTCGCGTTTCTCAGTCGACTCACCTGCTGATCTCCTCCGCCCCCATGTGGAACAGAATGTCCGTGGAGGTCAGGCCAAAGGTCACGCCCCCGATGAGCAGAGTGCAGGGGTCTGACACCAAAGATACTCGCTGTAGGGCGCAAGGGTGACAGAGGGCTGATGTTCGCTTGCAGATTGAGACCTCTTTAATCACCAACTCTCAACCATTACAAGCTCATGCTGAGACCCTGCTACTCCGCCTTGAACTGACTTCACATCCAGTTCAGCCATGCGGCCGATAACTACAGCACGACAGCACTACAGCACCAGTACCATGGCGCTCCCTTAAAGCTATTCTTACCTTTCTGGAATTTTTACACTTTTCTTTTGTAATCTTAAAATGATCCTAATAGGCGTATGGTACACTAAAATGTGAAAGAAATCCACCAGGTGTTGAAACTCATCGATATTCAATTCTCACATATTAATGAATCGACTCACAATAAGTCAATTGAAGAGCACGAACGAATAGATTGCAATCTGTTCCCCTATCCTTCCTATTCGTTCGTGCTCGTCAATCGATTAATCGTGACTTTCAAGATGGCGGCGACTGGAGACTTCATCGAGGTACTGTTTGCATAAATAGTATTTTTTAATAAAGTACCTGTGCATTTTCAAAGTTCTCAGTGCCTCGTTTTAAATGTCAGGGCCCTCAAAATTCTATCCATGAAGTGTGGAGCTACTTTGCGCCTTGTTAATGATGAAAAAAATAGCGATTTCCTTTCATGGCAAAACTATGCCCAATTCGCAACCATTTTAAGCCTGTTGGGAGCTTTGGCTAAAAATCCATTTATTTCGAAAAGTTGCGTGCGTACGGAGGCGGGGTATTCGACAAAAGTTAGTACTCGTTATCATGTTTCAATACACTCAAGTCAATTTCACACCGGAATTCTCCTTTAATTACATTCATTTAATTGCGCTCCCCAAGTTTACCATGTTATCATGAAACTAGCTGAGTGGCTATAAGGTGATTAATTAGCAATCGGAAAGGTTAGTGGTTCAAACTCCACTCTGGCCACAACAATCGGTGAATCTGTTGGGCCTTTGGGCAAGGCCCTAACCCCGAAACTGTTCCGGGGGGGGGGTGATT
The DNA here is from genome assembly GCA_029721435.1 of Gymnothorax reevesii. NCBI lineage: Eukaryota > Metazoa > Chordata > Actinopteri > Anguilliformes > Muraenidae > Gymnothorax > Gymnothorax reevesii. The sequence continues at coordinate 38,361,345 of CM056590.1, forward strand.
GTCGCCAAGTATAATTAACGGTCGTTCAGCTAGATACAAGCATCCACAAAAGCGGAGGATGGTGAGGCAACGTCATTGTTTCAAACAAACGCTCCAGATGTCAGAGAATGTATTATAAGGTACATTACATTAATTATTGAGCTGGCGGTTTTAATCAAAGTCACCTACAGGTGATTAGACTAAACAGGGGTCAATAGCCTCTACAGCAACATAGAGTGTAAGGACCTCACTCAAGGGCCCAACACTTACTCAGATCTTATTGCCCCAACACTGAGGTTTGTACCACCAACTCTCTGAGACCGAAGGACATACAGTAAGCACAAGTCTAAGAGTATGGCTGTACACATGCCGTGCACACAGTCTATAGCAGCTCCCTCCTCTCTCCCCAGCTATGAGCTGCACACTGCTGGTCTCACCTCACTGTCCTCTCGGCTGAGGTTGGGCAGGGTGAACGGGGGCTGTGGGTAGATGAAGTGATGGTGTATGTCTCTCAGTGAGGGTACAAACACCAGCCTGCAGCCCACTCTGTGGGAACCAGATCAGAGCAACATGTAAGCGTTATCATGACAAGTCTGCAAGGTCTGCACTTCCTATGAAGAACAGGACAAACTACACATTCTGTATAATTAGCATAATTATGCATAGTCGGCTATATACGGTTGTGCTTGGACTGTGACCAATTTTAAAGGGCTGCTATTACCATAAGGTGCAGCCTGTAGATTTAAACACTCATATCAAAGCCAGGCTGAATTTTTAATCAAATTAAAAGAGTGGACAGACAGCTTTGAAGTATCCTCGAAAAAAGTGTGACCGTCAATGTTGGCAAAATCCTAAACAGAGTACAAAGTTCACATGGAGTATATGGAACCTGATCGAAACAGGGCAATGAGAAACCAAAAAAATACAGTGCCATGGGCTCATTTGGTTTATTTCAGGTTTTAGTCTTACGTAAGCTCACAAGTGGTGGTATTTTTTATGCTTGGGTCCAACATTGTTAAATTCAAGACACTTTCTGTAATTTATGTAGGAAAAAAAACCCCCAAAATTTTAAAGCAAGATTCAGCATCATGGTTTGATGTTTCATGTCATTTTTTTGCAGCTCAGTGCTCTTTTCATAGAGCAGCTCCATTGAAATGCAGAACATAGTGCCCAGCATTATATACTGAAGAGTTAACCGACACCAGAACATAGTGCCCAGCATTATATACTGAAGAGTTATCCGACACCAGAACATAGTGCCCAGCATTATATACTGAAGAGTTATCCGACACCAGAACATAGTGCCCAGCATTATATACTGAAGAGTTATCCGACACCAGAACATAGTGCCCAGCATTATATACTGAAGAGTTATCCCATTGGCGACTGGGCTTAAGTGTGTTGCTCAAGGGAGCAGTACTGTAGCAAATTAAGAGCAAAGCTTTAGATTTTTATGTCCTCAAAAGTATGTGAGTATGAAGTTTCAGCATTTTAGCTGCTTTCAAATGCTCTCCAGCATGATACAGTGCAATTTTAAATATGGCCGACTGGCGGGTTTCAACGCCTCAAACTATTTTTAATCTGTACATCCTTATGTACCTCCCCACCAAATTTCACACTGATCACCTCAGTGGTTTGGCAGAATAAGATCTAAGTTGACGCAGACGCCCCATGTGATTCCCAAACCTCCCTTTGGTCCGTTGGAACAAGTGAGCTAAAAATGACTGCATTTGTCAAATTAGTCTAATGCACACAATGCTTCAAAATGAATATTCGTTTTAATGTGAACATACCCCTTAGTTCCTTCCACAATACTGTCCACACATCTGGAGAATACAGCCTCAAAGGTCTCAGTTAGCTGGCATTTCTGTCAGGTAACAAAAAATGGTCAATGTATGCACACGCCTCAACAATATTCTTAGTGGAAGACTTTAATGCTAATCCTGGTAATGCTAATCACCAGAAGGCAAAACAAACAACTACTGATTTCAGAGTCGGTAATACCATCTGCATTACAGCAGTTTCGTCTCACATTACCAATGATTCCTAATACTCGGCTTTCAGAGCAAGTTGGCTATTATTATCATACGTGTTCATTGTGTATGACTGAGGTGGAGCATCCACAGATCAGAATGCAGTCACACTGCCCTCTCTCAGGACTGTGGGTTTCCTATAAATTCATATCCTGTGTGTCACTGAAAATCATACGTCCATCATTTTGGCGGAAAATGGTGGAAACTCTCCACCGATAGAAGAGAGTTTTGCACCGACAATTTGAACACAGGCAGCACAATCTTAGGTTTGTGCTGAAGTAGGAGAGAAGTATATTGACAAAATTACTGAGTTGACACGCACTAGGCATAGCATTAAATAGCATTCTGAAGCCACAGAGCAGTGGTATGCATAGCCACCATGTTTTAAAGATTAGCGCCTGGGGCTACACAACAGGGAAAAGGGGGAATCAAGACAAGCGGACCATCTAAATATAGTGTGCAATTTAAAACACCTTAAACATTGCCTTTGTGGGGGAAAACTGATTTTCAAGCCCTGAAAAAAACAGAAACCGGTGTCATCAGAACTGATGAAATATTTAATACAAGGAAGTCTGATTTTTTTACAGCTGGTAATAAGAACCCAATGCATCTTGCAGCCTAATGCACTTAAAACATGGAAGACAGATTTGTGCAAAGACACCATGTCAAGGTGATTAGCATGAGAAAACAGGTGACATTTAATTCACAGCATGGTTTAAAAAAAACTAAAAAAAACCCTGCAGCAGGTTGATACGTTTTTCGGAACAGGCCGCACAGGTTTTTGTTTTACGTTTCTTATTATAAAGGAGCAGGTAAGAAACAGGTTTTCATAAGTGTTGGTGACATTTTCATCCTGCCAAACGGGAATAGTTTTCTATGCAAAATATTTTAAAGTAGCCCGTTGCAACTTGCTCTCAGCTTGTGATGTACTTGTAGATTGCATAGAGCACCAAACAGGCATTGATTTCCATGAAAGGCACCATTAATGACATTTTATTCCTCAAAACACACCTCTGACCCACTGAACACACAACCTAACAAACTACTTTAGAGTAAGCAGGTATGACAGGCTCAGAATAATACTGCGGAACTGTGTGTGTGGGACACTATGAAGCCTGGGAATTTTTTTTTTTTAATGTCCAAACAGTGCATTAACAGGATACAAAATCCAGGAAAGTTCTTTATGATGTGAATATAGTACAGCTTTTGTGCTCTACGAAGGTCACACAGATTTTGGCATGCAAGCAAACTGACTCTTGCAGACAAACATGGACTACAGAGAAAATGACAGTTCACAATCAAAACCTGAAGCAACTCTTAGCATCACTTTGGAAATTCCAACACATGCAACTGTCAAAACTGGCTCTGCTCCTCAGAGATGAATCTTCAGAGACGAAAGCCAACATCACATCAACGCAACATAGAGGGGCGTCCAACAGGCTAACAGCCAAGTTCTTCATCCGGGAGCCCTAAGGGTATTCAAATCCCAGTCACGCCATAACCCGTTATGGCCAGAGGTCCGCATCTGCGGGGCAACATGAAGCTCAGCCACACCGGGCATAATGAGGGCTCCAGCCAGTCAAAATCTGTTAGTCTCATTGCTCTCTAGCGTCTACTCCTGGTTGGCTGTAGCTGTACAAGCAAACTGTACACAGACTGCATTACCCTCCAATGGCATAAGCGGCATGCGATTGGTGATTCGACGGCTTAAATTGATAGAATCAAGGGCCAATCGTTGGAGGAATAAAGTGCCATAATTTCCTGTTTCGAAGTTGACAGGGCAGGTCGCTGCACTGGACTTTTCAACTCAGCTGTATTCAGGGTGGGGACAAAGGGGCGAAACCCTTTCCCAAACACTAACACTACATAGATATACAAGCTGTGAAAACTCAAACACATTATGCTGTTGAGCTTTGACATTTAACGGAAAAAAAAAAGATCTAAAAGTTCACTTCCTGTCTGTAAATTCATGTCCAGACTCCCTGCACATGGGACCGCAGACAAGGCTACTAGACCAGCTACCGAGATGAGCAAAAACTCTCCTCAACCATTTTGAGCAGTGAATGATAGTTACCTCTATCTGCTGATGCTTGGAGTCCACGAAGGGGCCCAGCTGTAATAAACAAGGGAGAAACGATTAGCGATATCACATCTAAAACCACACCAGACAAGTATGTCGTCTATATGACAGAGGGGAGGGAATGGGGGCAAAGTAACGGACGACTAACCAAAATGCAGACGTCAGGACGGTCGCGGATGATGACGCTGATGAGGTCGAGCAGCGGATCGTAGCTCAGGCTGTCGGAGGGGGTGTACGGCCCACAGGCCACCATGACCATCAGGGGATCAGTATCTGAGAGGACAGGAGAGCGTGCGTACGCGTGAGAGCATGTGTGCGTGGGCAGTTTAAGGGTAAATACCTCATTCACCCCGAGAAGTGGTAACAAGTCCAGTTCCTGTAGATGTAGCAACCGCAGGTTTTCACTCCAACCCTCACAATAATTCTACTTATTATCAACTCAATAGGATTTGTAGTAATTAAATGACATGTTAAATGACACTGACCTACGGTATCATACACTACAGACAAAGGTACCATACCAACTTTATTTATAAAGCACCTTTAAAACACCAGGTTGACCAAAGTGCTGTACAGTAATGGGTAGAGTATTCTGCTCATCATTATCGACCAAAATGCAGAGGAAAAACTGCACACCACTCCTCGATAACATGATCTACTTTAAATTCCCTCAGGTGCTTTATAGCCTCATTAGAAGCACAGCATTACAGCCAGAGTCACAGACTGGCAGTTCCCTGAGACGTTGTGCTGGGTTGAGGCACGAGAAGAATTCCTGGTACTACGCGCAACATCCCACAGCCAATCAAGAAACTTGAAATAACACCACAGACACGTCATACTACCTCGCCATTACATCACAGACTAAACTAACTGGAGTGCCAAAACAGTTATTCATAGGTCTCACATCGTTTACCTTCCATCTCATCCTCCTTCTGTTCTTTAGCAGTGTAAAACGGCAGAGGAATCCCCTGTGGATTGATACAGCACAGAGGTACAATGTTAGCACAGCAATCATGTACATTTTGTTCCAATTAGTCCCCTAGACATTATTATGCTGCCAGCATTTACATTCACACACTACTCCTAAGCACAAATATAACAGCTCCACAAAACAATAACCCAATTCCAGTAGCTAGTTGTACTTGAAAAATAAAACAGAAAGTGCAGGTGGACGCAAAGAGGAGCAATTAATTTTAAGGCCTCTGAGGTACTTGGTTTGAAACTCTTGCATGAACCGGACCCACATTAAGAGCACAGGCAGTATTTTCTTAATTACTGTCCTGACGACTTCTCCCGGTCGGGAACAGTCAATCGTACTCATACGCCATGAATGTCCGACACTTCCTCTGTCAGTCTGAGAGCGCAGCAAAGTCCAATGTCTCAGTCACACCGTCTTTTTCACACCGAGTTCCAAACGCTCAGCTCAGACAGACCCAATCATACGAACACAGAGCACAAAGTGACCAATGACAATGCACTCAGACCCCACTCATCTGGCGTCCGAGGAGAGGCTGTTACCAATTACACACCATCACGAGAGTCAGTCTGAAGGAGACGGCAGCTCTGATGCACCAGCTGCCTGCGGGGCCTAGAAACAGTGGTTTTAAAGCTCTGGCAGGGTGAAGGGGACAGAGGAGGACGAACCTCATACAGCTTAGACGCCACCAGTTTCTTTCCCGTTGTGTTCATCCCCTCCATCACCACCACCTGTGGATGACAGCGAACGGTCAAAAAACAGCAGAGCTTTCAGTTCACATCCACCCATTATCTCATCCCCTTATTATCAGGGTTGAGACAGGCTATAGGGCTTTAGCACTAAACCCAAGCTCAATCGGGCTAGAACCAGGAATAACCCTCGGGACAGCATCGCCAGGACATTTATCCAGTGCATCGCAGGGCACAGGCACCATGCACTCTAACCTATGGGTAAATTCTCCAATCAACCTAGTGTGTATGTTTTTTGGACTAATACAGAAACTGGAGTAAACAGAGGAAAGGCCCAGAAACATGTGCCACACCTCCACAGAAGGGTCCGAGACAGACTGAATACCCACAACCTACTTACGGTGATGCTGCACTGCCCTTTCAACATACATGACACCATACGTGAGAGCCAGACTAGACTGTACGCTGGGAGAACATTAAGGAACATTGCCGGGGGTTGGTTCATGTAGTGGTCCAACACTAGACGGAGGACCTCAAATAGTTCAATTAATAGAACCACCAATGAACCTGTGTGCATTACACATGTGAACAGTACATGGTGGTTTAATAATGTCCAGAAAAGTGCAGATTGCATTTTAGCAGCAGTCGGGACTGAGGAGGAAACCGACCCTTACAAAGTCAGCCCCGAGGAGCACGGTTAACATCAACAGCATAGTTTTCATATTTATCCACACGTGATTTATTATACGGCAGAACAGCGCAGGCCAGAGTGTAACAGAACAGAACTCTGCCACTCCTCGACACTCCATCTTGTAAACAGCTGGGATGACTTCCAGGGACATACTGAACTGTATTTAACACTGAGATAGCAGAAGCAGCCATGGGCAGCCTCTGAGCGGGCTACAAGATAAGGCCCACAGAATGGAGACGGGCCAGAGTTTTAGCATTTACTGAGGCACAAGCATCTCAGCCTTTAAATAAGAGGCCTCTTTATTAGAGAATATGAGAACCAACAATCACACTTGAAGCATTACCACTTTATGAGGATACTTCTCCATCACTGCAATCACGCCACACATCTCTCTGTATGCAGGAGGCTAACCAATCTAAGCTTCTGGATCATTGGCTCGGCCAGATCAAAGCTCTTTACGGAATTCGCAATCAGAGAATGTTCCAGAGGATTAGAGCCTCAAAATGCAAACTTTACTGGTTATTTTGCAGAGATTTTTCAGTTTTTAGATTCTTCACTTTCCCTGGGGCATTACTCTGTTCAGTAGACATTTCGGAGTGAAAACATTTGGGGACCATTTGCCATCCTGTTCTATGTTGATTTTATAAGAATCTAAAATGTTACCCCTTTAATATCCACCTGACCCCATCTCCTTGATACATTACCTCATATCTCGAGTCGGCGTTTTGCCCCGTTCATAGCTCAGGAGTGACAAACTATTTCCCCAATTCAGAATGACCTGAGAGTCGAGCATAGTGGCTCTGACAGTGTCCTATTAACAAGGGTGCGACCTCACCTGTCCTGGGAACAGGGAGAATTCCCTGAGCTCTGATAGGTCCACAGGCACCTGCCTCCCGCCCTGGTCCTGTCCCGCCTCCAGGAGCACGGACTGCGAGTTCAGCTTCCCGTTTCCGTCGCAACACACCTGTCCCAGCACCGTCACGCTATCCTGCAGAGGGACAGAGAGCACAAGTCAGGATTCAGTTTCCAAAAACCAAACTCTCACCCGAGTTATAAAGCATTTCCACACCCATATGAGCCACACTGGGCAGAACTCACCATTGTCATTAGGATTTGATATTAAATGCCAATCACCATATAAGTTCATAGCTGTCAAAGTTTAATCACCCCGAAAGCGTACACTGCACATCAAAGTTTACACAGCAACTCCTGTTGTTTTGGCAGGGAAGACAGCGGTGACATCTCAGCTTCATCATCTCGAGCAGTAAACTTGCAACTGATAACTTAAAATTTATGTTACATGGTCCCAATGGGGGAGTTGCGCATATAAAAAGGGCTGGATTTCCCACACTGGTCACTCACTATGGCTATAAAATAAGCTTAAATTATAGATGGCTACCAATTCGCACTTTAGTCTCATAATAACAGTTTAAAACCCAATGTGCTGCAGCAGTAGAGCTAGAACTCCATAAATTGAGTCCCTCTCCCAAAACTTGTGACAGGCACAGTAAATGTATGGACGGTGCAGTGTTAGCACAGATGTGGTGGAAACGGTCAGGCCTGGTGCTACAGAGGGGCGCACAGCACAGCCGCAGTACCTGAGCTGGCACTGATACGGGGGAGAACTCCTCGATGTTAAAATGGACCCTCAGCTCCTCTCCGAGCTCCTCCATCCGTTCTGTCAGCACTGCAGGGAACAACAATCATGAGGTTATCTGAAATCGAAGCCCTGCTCCGGCTCTGAGCCCTGCACACAGAGCAGAGCAGGGGCAGCCCTGATCCCCACTAACTGCCCTCTTTTGCTGGTCTGAAAGGAGCAGTGAATCATCACTCAAATGCCAGAGATGCACAGGACCTTCAGACAATTTCCAATGCCAGTTTTCTATTTAAATAAATGAACCACTTGCACCTTATGAGTAAGCTGACTGAAGAATATAGACAGTTAAACCAGAGAATTAATTACACTAATTGCAATGCACTTCTGTAAACCTACAGGATCACATCTTCTGAAGTGACTTCATCATTGAAGACCCCGACTATAAGCAGAGTTTCTCCCAACAATCAAGTGGAAAACATACAAAGTGAGGACTGCATGAATTTGTCATCGGACGGTAAACAAAACCATACAAAAATGGTCATGCGCTGCCACTTTAACAGTCTTCGTATTGTAATCCTCTTAGCATAATTGCCTATCTCAATTTTTTATGTTTTTTTATTTATTTATTTAGAGGAGAATTTTTTTAAAGGTTTTGAGATAAAAAAAAAACCCCACATTTTCCCGCCATCACCAAAAAACAGGCTGCCGATATCTCAATTTGGCAAAAAAATAACTTGGGCATTTATGCCATGAGGCCAACAAAATGTCAGCTTTATGTCCACATTCAAGCCATTACCCTGAAATGATGATCCTTTGTAATGGCGCCCTTGCCAAAATACTGTCAGACCTGCTGTCTGCCTGGAAACAGCTTTACCACCACATGAAGAGAATTTGACACATAATCAGCAGTGGGTAATGCTGTAACCAATGAACACAAGCTAGCAGAGCGGACGCACCATTGCGGATGTCTCTGAGCCGCTGGAACATGAACTTATAGCTGCTGACCAGTGACTGCTCTGGCCCCTCCAAAAGTTCCACCTTGATTGGTCCCTGCGCCCTCTGACCTGTCCACTGGGCACTCTGAGCTGTTCCGTATGTGGACACTACGTCACCCTGCCCTCCCCGAGCACTGTACTTCTGAGAGGGAGTCACGCTGTGTGGGGTAAGAGAGGGAGAGAAGCAGGTGAGAGAGGTCACTGGGTAACCATGGCAACAGTGACTCAGAGTAGGGGACATTAAAATAGGGCTCGCAATTGTGGTGCCACCTCACACAGAGAATACAAAAAAAAAAGAAAATTTCAGGAAACAAAAAAAATAAATAAATAAAAAATAACACAGAGAATACAAACAAAAAGAAAATTTCAGGAAACAAAAAAAATAAATAAATAAAAATCAAGGGCCCTCCTTGAATCCCAATCACAGAGCATATTAGAAACAACCAACAGAAGAATTCGGATTTGCAATAGAGCGCACTCTGGCTACAAGCAGAAAGTGTATAACATTTGTTGAGTATAGCCAGAACAGGCAGGATACGCCGTCAATCACTGTTGACCGAGTTCCATTGATTTACAGCAGTGAATAGTACTGGACGTGCGTTCTAATAGCAGGTATACTGACATCACACATGCCTTAATTACACTGATTCACAGCTGATGCTTGTACAGAAGGATGAGTGACGGGGAGGGGGGGGATGGGTGTTACCTGGGGGAGAAGCTGGCCGGAGAGAGGAGCTGACGGGGGCTGGGCACCGCAGATACGCCCCTCTTGGAGCGCGGCTGTTCTGGTGTGGTCAGGGCTCGCTTCTGAGACCCCTTCAGACACACAAGTATTAACACACCCACATTTATGATGCACCACACAGCATCACTTCATTGCTATTTGGTCCCTGTTATCCAGTAGACAGTATTTTTTTTACATTTACAAGGGTAAATATCTATCTGCAGTAGGCCAAATACAAGAAGCAGCTCTGAATTCATTTCAGAACCAAGATGAGCAATTCTGATTTCCCTGTCTACATTAGAACTTGTACAGAGTGTTGCTGCCATCTGCTGGCTACATGAAATAACGAACAATGATTTTTTTTTCTCCCACTTATTCAATTCCAAGAAGAGAAATGACCAATCAAATAGCTAGGAAAACGCAAAACACAGGAAACACTTAAGCAGAAAGACACAATGCAAGGCATTTCCATGATTCTGTGTACTTTAGGCCAGGATCATAAAATATTGTGACAATTTCCTATGGAATTAAATCAGCTGAAGACGAAATGGCATTGAAAAGCTGTCACTAATTAAAGAGAGAGGTAGCCTGACTCATGAATAAAAATACAGAAAATTTATGGAGTTGCCTTGACTCTCAAGAGCAATCCGAGTAATAGCTCATCAATGGTGAAAGAACTAGCTTCAGTCTCGTAAATGCGTTCATTATTTCGTCAAAAGTCCTCATCAAATAGAACCGTTTAGAAGATTGATTTAAAAGGCCATATTTTAAATGAATAATACTGATATATGGAGGATGGGGGGGATGGGGGTGGACAGATCAAGAGACGCATCCTTCTCCTTGCTGGCAACTGGATATTTTCATCAGTCAAATCCTATCGACGTACCGCTCTGAGAACAAAGGGAGAGATTCAGCTAGTGTGCGCCAGTGGGTGGGACAACGTCTTCAACAGGTAGGCTCACCTTGGCCGGAGTCGAGTAGGAGTCCAGAAGGTTCTCCTCTTCCTCTTCAGCTTTGATCCTGTCAACAGGAGGTTAAAGAAGCTCTTCTCACACCGAGAATGAGTGCTTCGGCCATACAATAGTATCCACTGCCAAATCTGCACCAACATGCAGTAAATGGCTGGCTCTTGGTTCAAACACATTACCCCTTGCAATATACACTGTAGTGCAAAAAACTGAGGGTCATTCCATATAAAATCAACCAAATTCCAGGAACTTCCCAGTGTCATGGTCATGGATTTCTTGTAAATTTTAATAGAATGTTTTTTATGGGGCCAAATGAAGAAATACCAAGTTTTTGCTCAATACCCCCAGCGGTTTTCATGTTCTTGGGGGGGGGGGTCAAAAAAGTGGGCGTGTCACCCTCAGATGCGGCAAAATGAATTATAGCCATTTTCATGGGGCCACAACTCAAGAACTAATACAAATATGGACTTCATTTTTTTCCGGAATTATTAACCTTCCATGAGTAAACAATTTACAAGTAAAAGGAACAAAATTAACCAATTCAGGTCTATGCTGTCGTTGTTCAGAAACAGGCAGAACCCAAAATTTGGCACATTTCAGGCTTCAACTTCCAATCCTCCGCTTGATCCACTTCCCTGTACTGTTGGAAAAGTCACCAGGTCTACAAATGACTGCCATCGAAAGACATACAATGCAAGGTGAGTTTCTAACAAATGAGGTACCCAGTGAAAGTGAAATTACATGTATAGCCACATTTAGGCCTTATACAGTTCACATACTACGTTGACACCTACCACTATGGACTGCAGACCTGAACAACTGAGCTGATGATCAGAAAGTGGTCTTTCCTCAACTGCTTTCATTTTGATTTTCAGAAAACTTCAACTGAAAATGCTTTCTGCCTTTGATCCAAGGCAAAAAGAACTCCTAATTACAAGAGTCATTGAAGTCACTTTATATAGGTTCAAAGATACTGGTATTGATGAGCATCTTCTGCAAAGTGAACTCAAGACAGAGACTGCATCGGCTTGCCACCATCAAGAGCAGGTTTTCTTGCACAAATATTCCTTGGCTTGAATCCAAGGCAGAAAACATTTTTAGTTGAAGTTATCTATTATTTTTTGAGTTATGGCCCCATGGAAATGGCAATAATTAATTTTGCCGCATCTGAGGGTGACACGCCCACTTTTTTTGACCCCCCCCCTTAAAATTAAAACCACTAGAGGTATTGAGCTAAAACTCTGCATTTCTTCATTTGGCCCCAGATACAACATTCTACTGAAATTTAAGGGAGATCCAAGACCATGACACTGGGAGCCCCGGTTAATTTTATATGGAATGACTCTTGAGCGTCTCTACCACAACAAGCATGAAATACTCAGATCCCCTGCCACAGGATGGCTATCCGGCCCAGAGACAAAACACGGCGGAGGGACGGACAGGAGGACCGACGTACATATGAAAAGGCACATCTACACAACAGGATGTATCCATACATTACATTTTGTTGAAAAATACTCAGTGATTTAGGAGTTCTGGTCTGGAACTGAGGTGTGACAATCTGACTGACAGACACGCAGAAGGACCATACTCATTCCAACATCCCCATCCACTTTACGGCAGGTCGTAGATAAGCACGGAGGAGGGGATTTCAGGGTCAAGATCTGAACTGAACCCCATAGAAAATATTTGGTTTCACATTTAACACAAACCAACCAGGGAGCATTTTTCAACTGCTCCACAACTGTTTAAAGTCGTCAACATTACTGAAACAACACAGACTCCCCTTTCTATAAAAAGCTGTCGCCATTTTTACCCACAAGGCTGAAACAATAAATAAAAGGAAAAAGCTATTCCTTTCTAACTTACTTCATCCATTTGTTCAATTAAAATTTCTAAACCAATGATTGTTGTCAAGACCACTGACATCATATTTTGCCCTTCCATCTCTCTCTGCAAATATTTTAACAGCTTAAAAGAGCAGGTCGAAAGTGGAAAATGTTACATGTAGGCCGATATATATTACACAGTGGTGTGCCGTCAGGGCCAGCAAGGCCTTCTCTGCTGGCCTAGATTAATTGGAAAAACTATGTTTTCTAAATAAATACCTTACTTAAGGCTACATGTATAAACAGAAAGTCAATCAAAATCCTCAATCATTATATCTAAGTGATTTCATTGCTTAACTCTGAGTTGCGCAGCTTCCACAGTGCAGACAGCTTTTATAAAAGCCAGCTCCGTCTTATCCAATCAGATTTTCTTCTCTGCTGTCTCTGGGTCAAAGCTGCTCTCTCTACATGGCTCTGGTCTCAAGTCCTTCAGAATGTAGATTGCTTCCCTCTCCCATTAAAAAGAGCAGGACGATTTAGCTGATCGGTTAAAAATATGACAATCAGATTGCGAGTATGCCAAGTGGGGCTTAATCTTTGACACAGCTGAGCCTTCTAGATGGCCTCTGCGTACGGCAGGAAGTTACAAGCTGACAACAGGTTAGTCACGTTAACTAACAGGACTGTCTGTCTCGACCTTACATGAGAGGGCGTGTCATATGAAAGTAATGCAACGACCATAGTGAATTTTGTGGTTGTTTCGAGCTTTAGCGAGCTATAAAACCAAAATTTACTCAGAGTTAGCACTGAGCTGACTCCTTCACTGGTACTCAAACAGTCTCTGAGTGACAGACATTCGCATTTGAACAAACAGTTAGCTAGCTGCAGTTTTTAAATTCATTGTGAACGGAGTAACGATGCGATCTACGTGAGAGAATGCATCAACTTCACAAACTGGCATATCTAGTGGTGACCATCCTGGTGTCAACTGCCTCTGTCTAGCGGTCATTTTCAGCCCTTTAGATGCATCAAAACTAACTCGCAAAATGTGACTGGACAAGCTCAACTGTCAGCACTGGCATCCGTGGCAATCCTGAAAGACCTTTTATTGAAGCTCAAATGGACTGATAGGCTGTACGACCGCGTCACTCATAATTTTTCTAAGAAAGCGAGGAGAATGGAGTTCATTTTCAAATAATAAGTAGTGACTCTGAGTTTAATACATTTTTCATTTTATTTATGGTAAGTTTTGGATTCTGTTCTAGATCGTTACAGCTGGTGTGTGAATGATGTCTGGCTGTACCCTTGCACATTGAGGCACGTGTTTGTCTATGCGCAGCAGCTTGGCTAGTGTCCCAGTAGTCTTTCCTAGGCAGTCTGCTTGGAAGTGACTGGTTACGGAGTTTTTTCTTGTTTCTTGGTAAAGGCAGTTATTGATTAATGCAGAAAGTATGGTAAAGTGCTTTATGTGTGAATGCTGTCACTGGGAATTTGTGGGGGCGGTTACAATATGTCATTATGCTGTTGCCGCGGTTAAATTTAGGTTAATTGCGGGAGGCTTACTGAAGGCCTAGGTGTAAAATGCACCGCCCGCCACTGATATTACAGGACGGATAAAGCGCACAGCTAAATGAAAGGATACAGGTCATGCAGAGAGTTCACATCTCTGGTTTTGCTCAGGGTCTCTTCCTTCTTAGAAAAGCTTGGCTTGGATTTGACCTTCTTATTCAGCACCTGCCAGACGCAGAATCAAGTTCATGTTAAAGGCAAGGAGGTCGAAAGATCAAACGTAGCTATAATGTATTGATTTGGAAGCACAATATTACAACCGGTCCCATTAAATGAATGAAACTGATTCGTTAAGGAATCAATACGCATTTGAGTGCATAGTCTCAGAGGTGGCAAAAAACGAATTTCAGCATAACTGAGTCGTAAAGTAGCCCCATCTATCTGCATCACCTCATGCTCAAACCTCTCCAGGCTGTCCAGACTCAGTTTCACGCCGCCCTTGGTGGTGCTGAACGCCACCCACTCCAGCACGATGCCATCGCTCTTCAGCCGGTGACACATGCACTGCTCCACCACTGTCAGAAGAAGGTCAGAACTCAGAGGACTGAAGCTGCTTTCACACCGGACACGAAACGAATTTCTCGCACGACAGATTACATTCAAAGTCGATGCAAAGACGCGAATACACGCGATCTGTCGTGCGAAAAATTCGTTTCGCGTCCGGTGTGAAAGCGGCTTAAGACAATAAGCTAATGAAGGACTTGCTAACGTAAATGAGTTTGTGTTGAATGGAAGGCAGCTGGCGAACAGACAGCCAATTTATTCCACTGCATTTACGTTTGACAGGAGCTTATCCATCCAGAAAGCAATGAAATATATTCCTCAAACGTTTTCTTAAAACGTCCAACTGACTTAACTCACTGGCGTATGCGGCAAGCCATAAGCAATAATGACAGGTTAGGGCTGATCAACATTCTGCTGAAATACTACAACCGTCTATACTTTCCTTCATAATTTTTTTATTTCTTAATATATTGTGATGAGAATTTCACCAGTTATTCTTGAGATGTATATCCGAGTTGACGAAAAAAAGAATTAGTAAGCGAATTTTCAGCAAAATGTTTTCAGAAGATCAGCCCTAACCATAGTGCCATGCGCAAGCATTCTAGCCAAAATGTAGCCAGCAAGTCTCTCGAAGGTCAGCCAACGACCATGTCCTGCACTTGTTCTAGAAATGTAGCACATTGCCGAGGCACAATAATCGAAAATTGGACACAATGTCACTCACTTTTCTCGAGAACCGTCTCATCTTCATAGGCGATATCGAACACATCCAGTTCCGACTGAATACTCTCCACATCGACAGGTCCCATATTCAGATGTTTACCTCTTTTGAGTGGTTCAATCAGACCGATTCACATGTAATGTTACGTTCACCAATACAAAGGCTTCCTGGCCAATTCCTGTGCACATGCTAATCTGTTTTCAGTTAATGGCGGCGTTTCCTTCAAAAACTACCAGTGCGCATATTACATTTATCTTACTCTTTGTTCGAATATTCAAATACGACATGCGGTACCAGTTAATAAAGTTGTTAATCACGGATTTATAGTAAAATAGCCCGCAAATCGAACTGCTAGTCGAGGTCTTCCGTCTCGCACCGAGAAAACTCCCGCGTACTCAGCGGCGCATTACGGCAGTATTCTGTAGACCAATGACATCGCAGCTTTCCTGCATGTAGTAACGCCTCCAACCCAGACCAGCTTCCATCTGAATATTATTTTTCCAGTTCAAAACACAGTTAAAACAGGTTACTGCCTCTGTTGTCCGTTGCCCGTATTCTGAATCTAGAATGAATTGCCACTAACACGATTCAGGTTGTATTAGTCAATACAATTTTAAAGAGATTATGATATATAAATATAAATGTAATACTTTTTTCTGTTGCCTGCCCTTCCGTCTCGATGAATTTGTAACGTATAAGTTGCTATTCTTCATCCCACTAATAAAATTGACGTAGTAAAATTGTGGCGACCTCGGAAGGAGTGAGCTTTCTCCAGTCCGCGTCTTTCGTTGTTTATGATTGGATTTCCAACATTTGCGAAGCTGAAAACTGAAAAATAAAGTAGCAAAGCAGCGAGACGGTGCGTAGCATAAGGGAAAGAAGGGAATCATAGGTTTGACACGCTGTTCCGGTGTTGTGCCGTAGAATGCACCCCTGCCGCAGATTGCACCCCCTTCGCGGGAGCGCGCGTACGTCATTTCAATACAAAAGTGACCCGGTGTTGTGCCGTAGAATGCACCCCTGCCGCAGATTGCACCGGCCTTTTCAGCGTGGAGTTTGATGTATGTTGGTACTTTGGTTTCCACAGTCGATGCATGACAGGCTAACTGGAGACTTTTGCCAGATTGCCAGAGGTTATGAATGTGATAGCCTACTGAATGGATGGTTGAACAAGGCCTTCATTTTATGGATGAAAGGTTGCTATTTGTTATTATTTTCAAAAGCAACAACATTTGTTCCACAGACAGTAGTCGCCATTAAACCGATCAAGTGTTTCTGAATGTAAAAAAAGAAAAAAACAAGACACGGTGCCAGTCTAATTTAATATTTTTATCACAAAAGATACCTCTACATTAAATAGATTTCTTGCTCTTTTCCTGAAGCCATTTAGTCCAATGCATATGAAGCAATCGCACCTTTTCCTTTGAAACTCTTTCACAAACCAGTATACTTGCCAATAAACATAAACCATCAGGAAGAGAATACACTGTTTAATATTCAAAGCATTGACTGGCATACTAATAGAGTTTCTCAGCTGAGGCTGAAATCGAGATGGACCAATCATGGGAACAGTCAATCAGAATGAGAACAAATATTTACAAATTAATACCACTATAAACAACTCACTGGAGATGTATAGCTAAGAATTTATGATAAAGGACAGTAGCGTTCCCAGGAGGCAGCCGTGCAGATTCATGTTGTGCCTCAAATGAGCAGATTGATCTCTGGCGGCTGAAGAGTGTCAGTGGGGGCAGAACAGTGAATCAGTCCCCATCATTACAGACGGCTAATTCTGCTTTCCCAGCAACAATGCCATGTATGTACGAGAGCGAAGTACGGGTCCCGGCAGTCCTACTCCCAATCGGACATATTAGAGATCTCCTGCAGCCATAACATGTCCTCCTGAAAACAAAATGAAAATGTATTGTCACCATACGGTCGGGTCCATTAATATATGGACATTCATAAACTTATTGCTATTTTAGCAGCGTACCACAGGATATTGGAGATAAAATTAGAAACATGAATGGCGTCAGAGGCTTTCAGTTTTAATTGGAGGGTATTTATATCCAAATCAGATGAATGGTCTAAGAATTACAGTACTGTTTGCACATGGCTCTCCCCTTCCCCACTTGTTATGGAACCAAAAATAAATGGACAATTCGTTGCACAGGTGATCCATGGTCAGGTGTGTTTTATTTCCTCATTATTTCATTTCCATGTGAGCAGAAAAAAAAGTCAACAGATGATTTCAGGTGAGGCGCTGGGATTTGTAATCTTTTGTTATCAACTCTCAATATGAAGCCCAAAGTGCTGCCACCGCCACTGAAGCAAGCCATTATTAAGTTCAAATACCTGACAAACCAATCTGAAAAATACCAAAAAAATGAACCATTTGGTACACTGGTACTGCTCAAAGATCAGTACAGATCATGCCAACAGGAGAGACTATCTTTATTCTTTATTGGTTCTCCTTGACGTCAGACTCACAGCTCGAAAGAGACGGTGTGAAATTCCTACCACTCTATCACTATTGTAATCTCACTGACTGTGGATGAGGCCCACAGCACACAGCAGGATGCACCTGTTGGTTCCACTGGCCGTGGTGTTGGGCAGAGGGCACAGAGGGGCAGTGCAGACTCTCAGACTGCCAGGGGCTCCTCGTGGCTTGCAGTTTCACAGGTGGAGGGTCTGAATCCAGCTCCTCAGGCCACTGTCTCTTTCCTGCGCCAGACACTTGACTTGCAGCTCCCTGCAGCCCTTCTGCAACCAGCTCTGCTAGGAAGCACAGGTCAGAGCCAGAATACAGTGAGAGTGTGCAGGCATGCAGCAGTATTGTTGTAATAATACTACTAAAGTCTATGCTATAGGTTTACTACCACCATACCCTTAATTTCTCAAACAAGTCCTGGGACCCATGGGTTTCGTAAGTGCATAATATCGGCCACTCAATGAGCGTAGGGTCCACAAAGCTATGCTAGTATGTAGCCTTCTTTCCTGGATCACTAAAAGCCACAGCAAAGTGAACATACTTCGGTCTGGACGCTAATGAATTACACTTAAATTCTAACTTGGTGTAAATACTTACCCAGCGTTGTGCCGGATTTCAATGCCAAACCAGAAATGGCAAAAACAAACACACAAAGGACACTGCAGTGAGGTGTGTATTCCGGGGGAGGTTGTGTTGTTTGTATGCGGATGGTGTTTGTTTATTTATTGGCGCCGATGGTGCCAGGCTTGGGAACTGTGAACTGCCCACCTGCAGGGTCTACAGGCAGCATCCCTGCGGTACAGAACCCCATCACCCAGTGGCGCGCTATCGAGCCCCCAGCATGACTCCGATCTGGTGCACGGTGAAGGAGACGCTGTACAATCACAGCGCCCCAGTGTTCCTGCTGCCTTCGGTATTGAGCCTAATTCTGCTTCAACACCCGCTGACAGCTGAGAGAACAGGAAATGTTCTTGCGGTGTTACTGGAGTGTTGTGTCAGAGTTAGTAATAGGTCCTGGGCCCCTAATGTATTTTTTATGCTGTCTAACTAGTTGTCAATCTCAGCAATTTTAGAGTTGAAACATTACGCAATAAAGGCTGTAGTGTGTTCAGGTAACACTGTGAAGCTCAGACATTAATGCATTTCATACCTGAATAATAAGTGTTTTAAAATAACAGTATACCGGCGTATATCATTACACATGTGTATCATTTCCAAATGGATTGAATCTAAAGAAGACAGTGTCTTGTGCCACAGGTGCTATTGAGTACTTGAAAGCCAGGTTTTTGGACTGAGATTAAACCTAATACTTGACTACACTATTAACAGACCTTCTCCATACATAACTCTGTTTAGGACTGAGCTTAATATGTGCCTGTGAAACCAAATAAAAGTATCTATCCCGGCCTTAACTCGTGAAGGGCCTCATTTTCCTTTTCACCACCCACTTTAGGCCCAGAATACAATGCAAGAAGTGTTATCCATTTCATCGTGTGCTCTAATTGATAAATTAATTACTGAATAACAACAAAAACCATCAGGTGCACTAGCCCTCCAGGACTAGGCCTGGCTAGCACTGCCTTATTCAGGTTATTAAGGGCAAAAATTGTGCTAATAAACATTTATTTCCCTCAGATACTAACCCTCTTCAGGATTGGACAGCTCTGCACAAGTCCGCTCTTGTTCATCTGTCTCCCCGTTCCCAGAATCCTCACTCCCCGGGGAAGACGACAGACACTGCTCATAAACACAGGAGATGCTGGTTGTCTCGTCTCCAATCAGAAAATAGGCTGCATGCACATTCTTTTCCACTAGAGGGAGCGCTGCACTTCACCTATCAGAGCACATCCTAGCTCCTGTTCCAGTAAGCGCTAATCTAGGATCAGTTTTCCTTTTCTGCCCATATACTGAATGTGGGGAGCAGGGGAAAGTGGTCTGATATCAGCACTTCAGGTTCTGTGTGGCTTTAAATGTGTAAGCCGCCTGCCCCTCGCAACATGTACTTAATAATGAAGGATGACAGAAGCTTCTACTGAACTCAGTGGGGAGAGACTGACTACCTTGCGGTTGTCACACTTGCGGCTGTGCAGGAGGCGACCCTCCGTGACTTTCTGTAGAGACTCTCGCAGACTAATGATAAGTTCATGTGTGTCCCGCACCTGAGGTACACACATGTATGTGAACAAACACACACACACACACACACACAGACACATTATATACGAGTCCCCATTATCCTTGGTAAAAACCAAAAAAAAAAAAAAATCAAATCGTTAATGTGTATTATGCTAAAAAACCATGTCATGTCAGTAGATTAAAAAAATGAAGAGATAACAAAGTGAATACACTAGCAAATACAATGTCATTAATGTTTGGATAAAACAGGCTGTTTCAATTCATGAACATAATTTTTATTTTGCCTTTTTAGTAATTATTCGGTTTCACTGCACACAAACCAAATTATTTGCCCACTTTTATTTCCAGTCGTTTGAGAAAAATGCCACGTACACTGATCAGCCACAACATTAAAACCACCTACCTAAAACTGCATAAGTCCCCCTTGCGCAGGGGCGCAGATAGAACTGGGAACTGGGGGGGACACAGACATGTCCTTTATGACAACAATTAATCATGGCTAGTTCTCAATCATTTTCCTTTATTGACGCGTTTTCCAATTATCGTAACTAGCAACTGAAGACATGGTTTCTCTCTCTCCTGTTGACAGGTTTGCAATTTTGAATAACGTTGATTTAAATGCTGCAAATGCGCGTCCAGATGAATGATTGCCGTCTTACTTAATCGGAGAGAACAAGCAGCACCTGTTAAGTGTGGAGTGCTCTTGGAATGAACCTTCTCAGTTCTCAGTCATTTTCATAATTAACAAAAAGTTCACTCCAAGAGCACTCCACACTTAACAGGTACTGCTTGTTCTCTCCGATTAAGTAAGACGGCAATCATTCATCTGGACGCATATTTGCTGTATTTAAATCAATGTTACTCAAAATTGCAAACCTGTCGACCCTCACGCAAGTAGCCCATTTCTGTACCGAATTTGGCCCATGATTTAATTGCTGTTAGATCGTATATGGAGAGAAACCGCGTCTTCAGTTGCGATAATTGGAAAACACCTCAATAAAGGAAAATGATTGAGAACTAGCCAGGACTAATTTTGTCATAAAGGACATGTCCGTGTTCCCCCTAGTTCCTAGTTCTATCTGCGCCACTGCCCTTGTGCTGCCAAAACAGCTCCATCAAACTAACGGCACTTGAATTCCAAAACTCAGGGTTTCCAAGCAAAACATTTCCCAGAGAATCACGCTCCCTTGCCCTCTTCCCACAGCCTCCTGGTGCCGCCTCTTCCCCAGGTAAATGATGCACATGACGTAAAAAAAAACGGTGCCCACTGGAACAGGGGACCTTAATCAGTTGCTCCAAGGTCCACTTCCGAAGCTCACGTAGCCACTGTTGGCGCTTTCAGCAATGGGACAGGGTTAGAATGGGCATTCAGACTGGTCTGCAGCTGCAAAGCCTCATATGCAACAAGATGCAGCGCACTGTGCATTGTGACAATTCCTTGTGTATCATTAAAATTCTCAGTGACTTTTGCCACTGTAGCCTTTTAGTTGGCTTGGACCAGACGGGATAGTCTTCAATGCCCTTGTGCTTCGATGAGCCCGCGGTGCCCAACACCCTGTCCGCAGTTAGGTTAGTCCCTCCTCGGACCACTGTCAGTAGGTACTCACCACTGTGGACTGGGCGTGCCCCAAGAACTTTGCTGCTTTTGAGATACTCTGACACACTCGTCCAACCATAATGATCCAGCCCTTGTCAAAGTTCCCATTTCTCCCACATCCAACATGTTGACTATGAGAAGCAACTGCTCACTAACCATCTAATGTCTGTCTGCGGACCATGACATGCGGCTTAGTTCTGAGATAATCAATGTCATTTGCTCCACCTGTTAGAACTTTTAATGTTTTGACTCATCAGTGTATTTAGCAAGGAAATAGCCACAACAGCAGGGAAAGAGGCCCTATAAGCAAAGGGCAGCAGATGGTTGGTGATCTACAGCAGGCCCTCAGGGGCCACCAAGCATCCTCTTCAGTAAAGACTCAGCAACCAGCAGGTATAATGAATACAGCAAAGTTGCTGCTTCAGTAATATTAATTGATTTGTTCTTCTGTAAAATGGCGCATCAGCATTCCCTGAATACCTGGCGCTGAGGACAGAGTGCCGCTCTCTTTCTCCACGTTCTACACCAGGGCTCCACAAACGTGGCCCCTGATCCCAAATCCATCCTTGGTTTTCTCTCCATTCGGGAAATTAAGTGAACAATTATTGCCACTAATTGGCCAGACTGTCATCACGCCGTACTCCCAGGTAAAGGGAGCGAGGAAAAGTAGCACTTTTTGGGCCACATGGACCATGATTAGGGGAGCTCTGTCCTGCACACAGGAGCCTGGGTATGGGGCCGTCCCCCTCCCCCCGGGAATGCTGTGCCCCCCGAGTAAAGCAGCAGTTTCATGTTCCCCAGCAATCTTCACCTTTCACAGTCAAATTCAAGCACTTTTAAAACATTTTCAAGGAGCATTTTCAAGCTTTTCCAGTATCTTACAGCTTTGGTGAATTACAAATTTATGAAACTACTCAGTCAGAGAGCGATTTTTTAATGAACGTAGTGCAATTAACATGACAGTTTCAAGTAGTTTCCCGCACTTTCTTCAAAATCCCAGCACTTCTCAAACCTTGAAAATACCGTATTAAAGTTGAATCATTTTCAAGGATTTCCACCGCCCATAGGAAGCCTGACCTTATTACTGTCATTCTTCATCTACAGTACACACTGCTCTGATGTGCACCCCCCCTTCCTCAAGGAGATTTACCTTAGGGGTCAACTCCAAATCTCCTCAGTGTGTGCAGGTCCTACCTTAAGGTCCTCCCTTAAACAGTTTCGCTTCAGGTTCAGTCCATTTTGCAACACTTCTCTGAAAGTTCTCATCTGACAATGTCTCAGGTTGTTCCACGAGACACGCTCCAGGGGGCTGTGGCTCTTTTGTGAGTTGCTGAAGTTTACGGTTATTGCTTGAAGCTGCAGCTAACAGCTGCTTTGAGTGTTTTTTTTTTTTTTTTACAATGAGTGTAGTTCATGGGAAAAAAAAAAACTGCATATAGTCACGTGTCCTTGTTTCACCCCTCGTCTAAACTGTGTTTGCTTCGTTGGAAAAGGTGAGCTCTTATCTCCTTCTAGAGAACACAATGGTATTTTTTGCAGTGAGCAGGTGTGTGAAAGACTTGTGTGCACTTTATGGGCCATAACTCCAATCAGGGCCAGCTCATATACCTTCATTCGGTTGAGACAGGCAGTCCTGAACTCCAGACAGCTACTGCTGGTTACCACAGTGGACAGTGAGCTGAGAATGACGGGCAGAGAGGACTGTATCTTCCCCTGGCCCTGAGAGGACGATCATACACACAGGGGCACACGTCACTTAAATGAGGAGAAGAGCAGGTGTGTTGAACATGGGTTTTACAGCATGTCACTGGTATGACCGTGAGTGAGTGAGCATCCTGTGTTTGTGGCGTTCTTGCCTTCCTTCTCTTCAGAGCCGGGTTGAGTGTGGACTGCAGCACAGAGTGCAGAGCTGACAGCAGACAGTCCTCATTGTGCAAAAGGATCTGGTCCAAGTGCTGCTCCAGTGCCTCCTCACTGGCTGCCAGGGGTTGAAACATGTTTTTAACGGCCAATAAGGGATTCAACCATTTACATCTGTTTGTGGTTACATGATAAAAAAAGGGACTACGACTCAAGGATATGGGTCAGGCTCACAAAATCAGAACCAGAGTCTTTGGTCCCAGGAATGTTCTCATTTGCTTTTATTTTTTTGAAAACTTGAAAAATGTATGGAGTTCATTGAGAGAAACTAAGAACACTATACTTTTAGACATCTTGGACCAATCTTTCTTGGTCATTTTGGCATTCAAAAACCCATTTCAGCCAATATCCGCACATTTTGTATGTTAGAACATTAAATAATTCATAATCTCCTCAATAGCTATCATTTTTGACCAAACATATCATGTTATAGGGATATTGAAAAAATTCGTACTCATAGGGAATCTACATGCAGCCACTGAAAAGAACATCATCCCACAAAGAGCATCGTCTTTAACAAAAGACAAAAGTTTAGCCGTGATCCCCCATCCAACCCCGCCCCCCGGTTCTCATTTCCTGAGTCTAACCCATAGATAGATATAGATAAATAGATAGATAGAAATATAATATTAAACCCCGAGGGGTAATTCGACCTCTGCATTTGACCCATCCTATAGTTAGGAGCAGTGGGCAGCCACAGAGCAGCACCCAGGGACCAACTCCAGTTCTAAAGCCAGTTCCTGGGTCAGGGGTACAGGTAGGATGCATGTTTTTGTTTTCTCATATGCTTAGCAAGACCCATTGCCCTCAGCCCCTGAAATGACATGGTCACTGTGATATAACAATGCATGCCATCAGAATTCATGCTTATCCAGTTTCGCTAACAGGATGCCGACAGGATGTTTCGCTTTTAGGCTTTTCTTGTTAGGCTTTTCATGACTGCACTTTTGCTACTGGACGCCGTACTTTTAAGATTGTTTTTTTTTTGAGAATTTTATTCCTTTATTTGACAGTTGTACAGTGGAGAGAGACAGGAAGGATGGAGAGAAGAATGGGCAAGACATGCGGCAAATGACCCGAGCCGGAACCGAACCCAGGTCGCAATGGGAAGGACACAGCCTTTATGGTGCAAGCGCTTAGACCAATGAGCCACCGGGGCGCCCCCTGGACATGGTACTTCTGCTTCTATGTCCAAGTCCATTAGCTGCTACAATCAAACAAAGTATTTATTGCCTATTCGATCTTTGTTTGATTGTCCGTATTCAGTCAGAATCCAAAAAAATATTCTCAGCTGTAATATGAATGGTTTTTATTAAGTTTTACTACTAATTATTATGTAATGTTTATATTCTTAACTTGAATTTATCTTAAGTAGCGAAATGACTTGAACATAGGAGTGAAAATGGAGCGTGCAGTAATGAAAAGGCAAATTAGCAAAACTAGTGTAACCCTGATAGACTGTATTCATATTCTGTGCAACCATGCACTAATATAATTCTGCACATCTTAATGCTTATACTAGCCAAATTGTAATATGGACTGGGACCCCATTTAACCTCCTATCAATAACAGGGCCAAATGCTTTATGCACCATATTTCAGTCCTCCATCGACAAGCTGTCAAGAAAGTTTACGCAGTACACTGTTAAAACCGTAGTAGTATTAAACACTGCCCACTGCCAAATAAATCACAGTGACACCACTTCTGACAGCGTTCAGACCAAGAGGAAGTCAGATTTCAATTCAACAGGAAACACCTAAATGACTGTGCCACCATCATCTCTTCTGCTTAAGAGCAGGGCCTGCATCATCGCCCCCAACAGCACAGGGTATACTGGTGAAAGCCCCCAAACGAAAGCTCCCAAAACAGATAGCCTAGCAACAGTATTGCCCCAGAAATGGATGATAAGAGTAATACCAGTAGAGAAAAGGTTTTTGTCCAAATATTGCTATACCTCTTTATATTATTATAAACGGACTCCATTTTTAGATATCCTCAAACTGCCCGTATGAACTCAATTATAATGGGAAATACACTTAAGTATTTTTTTCTGAGGTGATTTAACTATTTTAACAAATTTAATTATTACAAACTGGACCCATTATTATCTTAACTATGCTCGGACTGCCCATATACACTCATTAACAATGAAACCCACACTTATCTATTTCTCATGAGGTGGGTAATAAATTGAACTACATATTACTTTATCTACTGATATTTTTGCAGTAGTATTCAGCAATAATTGATCATGAGTGAAAAAAAAATCAAATGGCAGAATTTCAAGGGGATATTACCTACAAATCAGGCAATATGATGGAATTCAGGTGTTCCAGGAAATTAATTAGTGAATGAATTTATTATTATGAATAAAATCAAACCAGTTCTCCATCTTAAAGGTCTAAAGGCTTATAAAATTTGGAAAGGATCTATAGAACAGTTTTTCAATCATTGTGTTAACAAGAAGGATTTGCAGCGGATGCAGCAGACGTGGGGTAGATGATGATTACATAATATCGACGAAACGTAGTAACACGATATAAATATCACTGCACAAACGTCACTGCACATTAGTGTAGTGAACTGTGTCTGTATGCAGATCCCGCCTGGTAGAGAGTGAAATAAAAATATGCTCTGTTGAGTTAGCAGACCTGCCAAAAGTGTGATCCATCCAGTCGACATTATATGAAGCAATGAAACTCAGCGGCTGTCGATGTGATATACAGGCTGCTCTTTCAATGCTCAGTGCTGCACTGTAAATACTTGGGGGTGGAAGATGCACTCCTTCCATAACCCAACAGAAATGCTGACAACAGGACATCGGTTCAATTTTTCTGAAGCTTCACAGAAATATTTTGCAGCTTCATCCAAAGAATTATACTACAGAGTTAGAGAGGCCAATTTCTAGCAGGACTGAAAAATGCTTGTCCGCTTCAGGAACAACTTTAACCCTTTAAGGCAGAGGTGTCAAACTGGTCTGTTAAAGATCCAAGGGGCAGCAAGTTTTCATTCCAACTAAGCAGAAGCACATCTGATATAACTAATTTAACCAACTCATCTCAGCCTGCACAGTTGATAAGTTGTATCAGGCGTGCTTCTAATTCATTGGATTGAAAACCTGCAGCCCCTTGGCCCTTTTACCGACCATTTTGAGACCCCTGCTATAAGTAGTATGAGCTGTACAGTCTCTAAATACATAAAAATAAAAATCCAACAAATGTAACTTTATGGCAGCCTCTGAATGGCTGGTTCCTGCTTGGGCAATGTTTGAGCGTATGCTAGATATAAAGCTAACACATATTAGTGATTAACTGCTGAATGCACATACAATATGCATGTTGTGCATGCATACCTGATTATTAAATGGAACAATACGTCTAAAATACAAAGTACCTTTGCAGCCATACGTGTGGTATTGTGAGAAATCATGACATGCCATAAAAAAACAGCCATTAATGATGCGATCAATACTGTAAGCAAAACTTTCAGCAATGTTTTTCGTATAACTTTAAATCAATTAATGTCATTGTCAACAGAATTTGACTGGTCCAGTTTTCCTTCATTAAATGCAACACCCTGTCTGTTGGAGGCGTGGTTCTGTGTGCAAAGGCCATCCCTTAGGATCTTCCCCTTTTCACAGATCTGCACTCATTTTGAGTCCTGAGCACAGTAATTTCAGGCAGTGTATTGGATTCCTTCCACCCTATTTTAGGTGCTCATCTATTGATGCGATACCAGAATGACACAACTCACTAAATGTCACACGGTAAAAGAATGTAAACTTACTCCATATAATTCAGCTTTTTTCTGTCTTCCAGTGAACTCTTACATCCATCATTTAAGACCACTCAACAGTCCTCTCTAACGACATTCGAATAACGACATTGCTTCATAGCCAACATCTTTGGCTGCTGAACTGCTGCAAAGGCAGAATGGATATAAGAAATATGGCACAAACTTGATTGGCTGACACCATGCATGGATTTATTGCCAATTGTCGAGGACTCTTTGACACCGACTATGAAATGACCATATAAATCTAAGAACCGTGTGGTTATGGATGTGGTTTGGTTAAACCACGGTAAAAATAGAAGAGGTCTGCACTCTTTAATAGGTTATGCAGATAAAAAGTTGGATTTACTGAATGGTCGTTCCGCCCATTAAGCAACAAATACCACATCCATAACCTAAGCTGTCATCTCCACTGTCTTCCCCGCCTCATCGAGTGAAAGATATTGCAGATACTAGTATGCCATGAAAATATACTAAAATTACATAATAAGCAACACAGATGATATTTATTAGTCACAAGCAGATTATTTGATCGCATGAAGAATAATGTTTGTAATTTTATAGAATTCCTATAAGTACTCTTCCATCATTAATAGTTACATGGGTACATACATCAGTGACATGGGTTGGTGTCCCAGCATAACAGAGTTACCTTACCGGTGTAATCACAGAGCTGGGAGTGGAAAGGGTCACTGTGCTGGATGAAGAGGAACAGAATGAGAGTCTGGTCTGTGGTTCGGCTCTGCTCACTGTCCGCAGTACTATCCGCAGTGTAAACCACCTCTGACTGCAGCGGTCCTGTCACAGACACAACACCGACACAATCACCTGCGACAGTCACATCAACCCCCTTCACAGTACCATTTACTCACAAGTAGCAGACATACACTAAAGAAACACCTATAGATAGGATGACGAGATGGATCATCTCTCTCTCGTACCCTCTCTGAATGGCCGCTCCGCCAGTCTCACCCCAGAGAGGCCGAACTCCTCCCGGGCCAGCAGGCCTGATAAGAGGCCCGAAAATCCAGAGGGACCCTCTTCTCTGTCCCACAGCAGGGGGACATTGGAGGGACCATACAGTAGAATGTGCGCCCATTAAGAACAACACTCAATAAGACTTCGAAACATTGGTCTCCGCAACATTCACAATACAATGTCGAGCTGCCACCTCATATTCCTTGTGAGAGTTGATTTACTGCTGAGGACTTTACTGTGTAGGTTATACTACACAGCAGCCAAACTCCATAGTGCTTTGAGCAACCATCTATTTCCAAAAAGTAAAATGAAAAACGCAATACACGTGAAATTAATGCTTCCCAGCTCCAAATAATTTTCTATAGCAATTGCTAACATAAATGGAGCACAATAGAGCCACCCACCATCACGGGAGAGGATTTTTTAATCCTATGTTCTTCCCAGATTTTAGTTCCTTGGATATTCAAGTGTGAGGCAACAGCAAATAGTCTAATGTGTTTGGCAGGAGCACTTCAGGGTGGGCTAGCCCCTGCTATGTCTTATCAATTGTAGGTCCCGTTAGATCAGCACTAGCTAAAAAATAATCCCACAATAAAATCTGAAAAACTTTGACCGTCATGTCATCATTGCCTGAATCCATTTTTATCCTCATTCACTTTGCCAATCAATCTGGAACTGCACACGAACCCTGGGCACATTGCCATGGGCAGCGACCGCCAGAACTGATTTAACCATTATCCCAAATTTAACACTTATAGCACCGAATACATTTTCAAGGAAGTAAAAATGTATTGAAAATCTATCATGTGGCAGGGAGCTCTTTTGCCATATGATAGGTCCTCACAAGCATCTGATTTTGATATCATACATCATAGCACTCTAAGGGTTAAGCTGTCGGCAAGCATATTTAATGTGTTTATGAGCATTTTTAGCAGGTCCACACAGAGTTTTAGCGCATGCATCCCCAGAAGTCTTCATGTCGTTTTACCACACGTAGCTCCAGGTGTGGACTAGTGATGACGTGATGTAATAATACAAAGAGAAGACTGAATTAAATCTGCCACTGAGGGAAGGATATGTGTATCTCTGTGATGCAGGCTGGTCGGTTGGGGTACTGCTCCACACATGGGGCTAGGGTAGCCAAGGGCAGCAGGCTGGGATCCCCGCACAGGCCAGTTTCGACCACATCGGGGGGCAGCAGCAGGGGCACTGACCCGCCCGGGACGGGGTGCAGTCGTCCACACTGAGGGCCCGGTCCCACCGAAAGGGGATGTCTATGGGACACAGACAGCAACCAGCAAGAAGACTATAGTCAAACAGGTGCCACTTTGTGATGAGCTGGGAACTACTGCTCATCCCATCCAACGCACTCAAGGCATAATTATATCTCAGCAATATAATTATAATTATATAACTCAGCAAACTCAACATTAACTTTCAAAGCCAGTGGAGTCTGCAATACGAACAAGTAAATAAAAGGATGAGTACAAATATCCTGCAAAATTATTGAACTAATTGCAATCATCATTAATTATGCAAAGTAAATAAGGTGATATTACTCCCCACAATTGTGATTTTACTCATTTTCTCCAACTGATTTCAGATATTAAATATTTAGAAATCAAAACGTCCATTTCATTTTTTTGTGTGACGTGACAAAGTATTTTACTTCAGTAAGAAATATTCTGATTATCTGTGGAAGCTCCAGTATTGTCTGACAACTGAATGGACTTGCTGATTCAGAGGACAGCTAAGCATGGTGCCATGTCACGTCCAAAGAGAAAAGCGCTCACTGCACGTAGAGATCACTTCTTGTCCGTATATGTCTGCTCTCCAGGACAAATCTGCTGTCCGCTCTACCGCTGTGAGAGTAAACACAGAACAACGGCAAAAGCGCAGGAGAATCCTTAATTCAAACCAAGTGCTGTTAAGCTGCTCAGCAAACTTTCAGCGCATTCAAATATAGTGATGTTCAAGTTCAGAATCAGCAGTCTATGTTTTTGAAAAAAAATTCTGGCCTGAAAATGTGGTGTTAATCACACTTATAAACTAAATTAAAAATAATCATTTCAAACAGTGTAGTGATTTGTAACAAAAGCAATGCACTGCCAATATTTTTTCTTATTATGGATGGGTTTCTGTGCAACTTCACTGCAGACATGCGCGCGCAGCCAGGGGGCAGAAAGTGGGACGTTTTGCATTTTTTTCAAGCGGAGTCAAGTAGCAAAAAGAGGATGACGACGGGTTATTGTGCTGTTAACTGCACAAACCAGCAAAGGGATGGATGGAAACTTTATAATATCCAGAGGGGATCTCATCCTTTCGCCAAAAGACGAAGATTATATTTGGTATATTTCGGGGTGTTGGTGAGTGATGGACTTGAGGCAACACTGCCAGGTGTCGCTTTGGTCAGCTGTAGTTGATGTTTTTCAGCTTTTGTGGATTGGTTGGGACGTGCAGGCGACCTCCTCCTCTGTGCGTCTGTGCCCTTACAGTTCAACTTGGCCGTTGATGGTTGCAGCTTGACTGCAACAAGAAGCGAGACTGGTGCGATGCATAGATCTATTAGCAAGAGTAAGTGAAATCATGAGCTCACAATATCTGCTGTGAGACTTACCCTGCCATGCGTGTGCAGTTAGCGGTTAGCATGTACTCAAGATCCCTGTGCACCTACACCCAGGCATCATAAGGTTTTGTCTTTAGTCCCTGTCTCTGGTTGGGCAGGACACCTGCCCTCAAAGTGCAAAACCCTGAACCCGTTTTCCGCATGACGTAATTAGATGTGTCTAAAGATTTATATGCACGTAAATGGTCCTTTCTGCACGCACTGGGCTTCTCTATGAGCTAACTGTATATGTAGGGCCATATGATAGCTGGCCATTTGGACATATCTGAAATCCACTCGTCACTGGGAATATTATAAGGGTCTGGTAATGTCTCACCATTACTGAGGACCAGTTTCTTGAGATAATCGGTGCAGTCTGAGCTGCTTAGGCTGTTGATATAACTGGTCTGAGCCATCTCTGTCCCAGACCTCACTAACGAGCTATCAGACGTGTAGGGTAATGTATATTTACAGTGACATTGGCGGTTATTTTTTTTTCTAAATGTTGGCAGGCCGCAAAGTAGCCTCGTCATAAACATTTTTACTTTGACTTTGTTAGCGTTCAGTATCGTAACCACCATGCTCCTGATATTGTAGACATCCAAAACCATCGCAACCTGATGTGCTGAGTGAAATTCATGGACATTTCAGCAAGTGTTTTCCTGATTTGGGATGCAATGAAAAACAGGTCTTTCTATAAAATGACATTTTATTGCAATTAAGTCAGCAAGAACTTACAAACAATAGGGCATCTACATTGATATCAGTTCACTCCAAAGCAGTCTTTTGCCCACTTTTGCCCACTAGTTGCACGCGCGCCTTTGTTTGTACGCACGAAACCCGTCTATTGAATTGATATTAAAAACGACTCCATCATTAAAGCATTTGGAAGTGAGATGAAGACAGAATCAGTAATTGGCAAAGCAAAGCAGCGCACCTGAAGACCTTCTGGGACACTGTGTCATTGACCTTCAATGTGAAGTTTATTTCCACCTGAGTCAAAAGAGAGAAGCAAAGCGCTGAGCGCATGAAGATGCACTTCACTGAGTCCTAGACATCCGGTCTTGAAATACTTCACAGATGGCCTTAGATGTGTAACTGGGCTATCAGAGGGACTTCAACCATGACAGTCTTGTGTACTGCACATCCCCAAAAAGTTACAGCGCAGCTCCCACAAATCCCTGCGAATATTTCATCCTCTCCTCCACTGGCAGCCCTGGCGGACAGATTAACGGCAGACGGTCTGGGTTTATTATGAAGTCTGCTCTTTAATCACAGTTCGGCGCTAGGGCGCTCGCACGCTCTCACGAGCACTTTTGCGGCTGTCAGGCTAAATCGGCGCTGTAAAGTTACAGGAGCTGCTCACATGTGACCGCCATTAATCAGTGTCAAGAGCTTACGTGACTGAGGGCATCACCACCCTCCGTTCTATTTGAGACTGTCTCCACCACCTGCAGCCCAAACGGCATCAAGACAGAGCCAACTGTGCTGGCAGAGCAGACGATACGCCAACTGGCGTATAAAGCTGAGGATCAGAACAAAAGCAAAGGCATAGCGATTGCCTAGTCCAGTTTCTTAACCCTTAGAGCGCGAAATGCAACTATTGTGATGTAAGATATCAAAATCAAAGCTGTTGAGAACCTATCACGTGGCAACTTGGAGGGGAGCTCTTTCAAACAAGTTGCCACATGATAGGATTTCAACAGCACAAGATTATTAAATTTATATACTTTTAAAAGTTTATTTCAGCACTCTAAAGCTGCTTTCACACCGGAGGCGAAACAAATTTTTTGCTCGACAGATTACATTCAAAGTCAATGCAAAGACGCGAATACACACGAAACGCGTGTATTTGCATTGACTTTGAATGTAATCTGTCCTGCAAAAAATTTGTTCCGCGTCCGGTGTGAAAGCGTCTTAAGGGTTACCCTGGCGCTGCCCGATCTGCAAAACACTACTTGGCAATCAGCATGGATGGTGGTCTAGCTGATGCATGACAACTCAGAGTTTTGTAAGTGCTTGACATTGAGGTGAAGTAAATCTGGCTGGTTGTGGAGGAGGCAGTCAGGGTGAAAAAAGACCTGTTTCTTACCAGAGCGAACACCAAACTGAGCCTGTGTAAAAACCGCTCAGTCCTTATGAAGTCTGAGCTCACTGCCTGCCTCTCCGCGCCCACCTGAGAACGACACGAACACAACACATCTACTGCATAATATGCAGAACTTAGGCCCATATTCACAGAAGTGGGATAACTGATCTAGGATCAGGGTTGTCTGCATAAGTTTAGGTTATGGACGATGGAAAACTGATGCTACAGCGCCCTCTATAATTATTGGCACCCCTGGTTAAGATGTGTTAAAAGCCTTAAAATACATTCAAATTTTATTGCAGAAGCATACTCTCACACTGAAAATTGTAGAAACATGTAACCTTCAACTCAAGTGAATTTTAAGGGGGAAAAAAATCCCTGACTAAGAAATAATTATTTTTCATAAAATCAACTGTTCAACAATTATTATCACCCCTAACAATTCCTAGGAAATAAAGGAATCATTAAGAAGTTTAAAACAACTGGAACAGTGGTAAACAAGCCTGGACAAGGATGTAAGTTTATTTTGCCACCACGCACAGTGAGGTGGATGGTAAGAGAAATAAAAAGTTCTCCAAAGCTCACTGTTCAAGAATTGCAACAAATGGTTGCATCTTGGGGTCACAAAGTCTCCAAAACAACCATCAGGGGCTATCTACATGCCAACAAGCTGTTTGGGAGGCATGCACGGAAAAAACCTTTTCTCTCTCACAATCATAAACGCAAACGTCTGGAGTTTGCTAAGCGGTTCTGGGACTTCAACTGGGACCGTGTGCTTTGGTCAGATGAGACCAAGATAGAGCTTTCTGGCAACAAATACTCTAAGTGGGTCTGGCGGAACACAAAAGATGAGTATGCAGAAAAGCACCTCATGCCCACTGTGAAGTATGGGGGAGGATCGGTGATGCTGTGGGCCTGTTTCTCTTCCAGAGGCCCTGGGAACCTTGTTAGCGTGCATGGCATCATGAATGCTTTGAAATACCAGGACATTTTAAATCAAAATCTGGTGGCCTCTGCCCGAAAGCTAAAGATGGGTCGTCAATGGGTCTTTCAGCAAGATAATGACCCTAAACATGCGGACAAATCTACACAGAAATGGTTCATCGGACACAGAATCAAGCTCCTCCCATGGCCATCTCAGTCCCCAGACCTCAACCGCATTGAAAACCTGTGGAATGAGCTGAAGAGGAGAGTGCAGAGGAGAGGACCCAGGTCGCTGGATGATTTAGAGAGATTGTGAAGTGAATGGTTTAAGAAAAAGTCACAGAGTTGTGACGTTTCCAGAGCAGAAGACTCAAACCTGCACTGACAGGAGGAAGTTCAGGGGTCCCCAGGTCTCAGAAAATACACTGAGCTCCTCTGGGTCAGCGGGAAAACTCAGGGTAACAGAGGAAGGCAGCCTCTTCAATACATCTAATGCAATGTATGGGAAAAAATACAGCAACTCATCAACATCATTACACATTACACACAGAACAGTAGAATGTAATTTTCATTGGCTTGGTGCTGCGTGATTCACTGTAACTGATCAGCTAAAGGTATGATGTTGACAAGAAGGAAGGTACAGCACAGGAAAGACGGTATCCTGGATACAGTAAAACCTTTTGTTACATTCACACATTGACCCACTTGAGCTTGGCCTGGCACCACATCATCACAGAAAAAAATCAGATAAACAATCAATTCTGTTTAACTGTCAATGCTAAAGATCAAAATGATCAATAGTCACCAATAATAAAGCAATGCTTTTCAAAGGACAGGATTTTAAAGTGTACACAACAGCTGGTGAAATTAAGACAGTCGAATGCAGACCTAGTCGTGTACTACCTTGCTTTATCTCTTCCACTGCAACTCCAAAGCACCACCGACCTGCTGCTGCGACTGAGCGAGCCCAAAAAGAGCAGGCTGTTACCACAAATAATGATGGAGCAGACAGAGAGAAAACTGAATGCTTAGAATGACAGACGGAACAGGGCTATGAGCAAATTACCAATAACTACAATGTTGGATTGGGTTTCACAGAGCAGGATGAAGTTGGCTCCTGTTTCAAAATTCGAAACGCTAGAGCAATGCACATTCAGTTGAGGCTTGAGCAGAACTGATGCTTGCCCATTTCTTGTGAACAGCTAAGCCAAACAACTTCAAACTCAACCCGACACTTCCTTTGGCCCCTAGAAATACACCAATCTAGTTTGAAGTCGATCGGATAAACAGCTGTCAAGGAATGCAAAGGACACACTGTACATACATACATATACTATACACATACTGTATACGTATATGCACACACAGAGACCAGACAGAGATTTCTTCCTTTGATAGTATGATAACAAAGGTGAATCTGATTCCTGTTGGGACAACTTATTCAAATTGATCACTAAAATCAGTAAATACTTAATTCACAACAGTTGTTATAACTATATTGTTACATAGTTCAGACAGCTGTACAGTACCTGTGCAGTTTAACTTGTCTGGAGAGGATTCAACATCATTTGCTGACACAGAGACTAACAGGCCCCCGTCCATTATCCCAGACCCCTGCTGCCTCGCTCGTCTCACCTCAGCCATTAGAAACCTGATGACCTGACACACAAAGAACCCAGCCCAACCGCAATAATATGACGAGGTGATTCTCAAAATATGGTGACTTTCTGAGTAGCAGAATGTTCACATTTTGACTCAGTTTTCATATGAGAATGTTAGTTCAATATTTATTAACATTTCGGCATATAATCCAGGGGGATATAGTCATGGGTTCAGTTGTATTTCTATCCGTCCATCTGTCTGTGAGCATTTCATTTCCAGAGCTTGAAAACCGTTCAACATTTTTCCATGAAACTTGGTGTGCACATTAATCACGACCTGACATGGAGCCTTTTGCTAATCCAAAGTAGATGAGGTGGGGCTGGAAGGATATGCCATCTCCTGAGGCCCTTGTTACATTTTACTATCCATTTCAATTGTTAAATACTGCTGTTTTGGTGGTAATTGTCCTCCTGCAGCCGCATCCTCCAGTTCTTAGTTAAAATGAGTAGAACTTGGTTTCCTGTGGTTGATTTGATGTGTTTGTATTCAAAGATGCCCTTTACAAGAACACTGAAATATGACACCAATGATGCATTAACATTTACCACATCATAAAATAATGATGCATTGCACGGGAAGGAAAATTTATCATGTGCAAACTGAAAAAGCCGCTCATTCCGAACTCTGACCCAGGAAGCACCAATCCTCAATGTTTAGTAATTTGAAATTAAGGGTTTTTAAATTTGGCAAAATTTACCATTAGTCATGAAATGCTCGGACAAAAGTTCTTTTCACATCTCTTATGATTATTTCATTCATAATGCATAACTGACACACCTCATAAGTGTAAAAAAAAAAAGATAAATCAAGGATACACAAGTCTGTTTTTGATCTGCGTTCAATGAAAAACAGTACACAGATAAAGCAATTAATATTTTAATTGATCAACTTCAATTTTTATTTAAGTACACACTTATTCTAAATATATATATATATATTTTACGACCATCGGTTCTTGAAATTGTCTTAGTGTGTACATCTTAGTGTGTACATTATATATTTTCTTGTTATTGTCATGTTGTCTGTAATACTTTATGCTGCCATTTTGGCCAGGTCTTCCATGAAAAATAGATCATTGATCTAAATGGGACTACCTGGTAAAATATGGGTTAAATAAAAATATGGGTTAAATAAATAAATGATGCCTGCAACATATTGCAGAAAATTTGGGATAGAGGCATATTTATCACTGTATTCCATTACCTTTCTTTCAAAGCTGTCAGGAACCACTCGCGAGAGACAGAAATCCAAAAATTGTATGCCTTTATTGGAGTCTGAGTCAAAGCCAAAAAACACAGGAATTGCCAAGCCACAATACGAAATCCAAAAACAGTGTCGACTAGAAAGGCAGGGGTCAGAACCAGTAAGACAGATGAGCAGAGGTATAAAAACGATAGACAAAAAGTCGTAGTCGATAAACAAAGCCAAAGGTCATACACAGGGCATCCAAACACAGAAATCGTGGTCATACAAAAATGGGTCGAAATCCAGAAAGACAAAAACAATACAAAAAGGGCAATGGCAAGAATCAAGGTCAGACAGTCCAGTAGAAGAGAAAGAATACTCAATGGCATGCAAGGCGCTCTGCACAAAGAAATATTGATCAACGTTCTGACAAGAGCTGTGAATGAAAAGACTGCTTAAATACACAGAGGGAAGGCCACATGCTATACAGGAATCAGGTGTAGAGAATCAGACAAATTACAACGGGACAATCACATGAGGGAAGTTCTAACCACAAAAATTGGTGAAAGACAAAACACGAACGGGAATCACACAAACAGCCTATGAAATTTAAACTGCTCCGGTCCAGGAGTTCTACGTGCACAGATAACGAGTGCAGGAGAGTGATTAAGCACGTGCGAGAGATTCTCGCTGAAACTCAGGAGAGGACAGAAACAGCTGAGAGGCGGAGATTAGAGCAGGGCGATTGCGGAGAGGGAATAAGTCTAAATTAGTAGCAGTGAAACTTTACATATTAAACTAGAGTGCTCGTTAGTTAGTTAGTCAGTAATCTTATATATATGGATTAGTTGTGTTAGTAGACTATGATATAAAATACAAATGTTAGTCTTGTTAGTGATCAGAACAGAAAGATGTATGAAGTAAACGAGAATTGAAGGTTATATTTTAAACACCGGAATTCATTCGCCCAAGTCAGTGGGCACGCAGACAGGGAAGACGGACTGAACCAACTAGATCACAAGACAGGGGAGACAAGTGCAATGGAACTGAGAAAAGGAATGAACTAAAAACCTGAGTATTACAATAACCCAAAAGAATAAATAAAAGACAAAATCATGAACACAGAACCTGAACATAAACATGACAACAAAGCAGAATCACTACAAAAGCTGGTTAAGTTTTTGTTTTTTAGTTTTTGCCGTTTAGTTCATTTTCAGTTCTGTTTATTCTGTTTCTTAATCTTTCCTGTCCTTCGCTTCTCCTCCTCTCTCGGCCCCCTTCTCTGTTCCCTCATTGTCGCCCATTAACTCGCTCATCTCTGCTCGCTCCTGCTTGCATTTCCTATATCACTTCCTTCGCTGCTTAAACCCTCTGTTTTCTCTCCTTTATTGGACATTTGTCTCAGTCCTAGACCTGCAACTTATCAGCCTTTTTCCAAGTCCTGATATCCTGTGCATGTGATGTGGTGGAAGAGGCAGAGAGCAAATGCCACTACGAACTGATCTAAAAGCTGGCGCTAAGAAACCACCAGCCACTAAAGTCTCCATAGAGACAGAGTAATAATGAAAACAAAAAGATGGAGAAATACTCCAACAGGAAACAACCCTCCCAATCGTCACCAAAATCACATACCAGAAAAGGGAGAAACTAAAGAGAATAACTAATGCAAAGTGTCTAAGTATCCTTTCTATAAATAAACGCAAAGACTTCACATACAACCCCAGAGCTCATACCCTCTAGCAGTTACCGACTCTCATGTATAGATGACAATCAAGCAGGGGGCGGTGCCACTTCTGCATATATATATATAGACAGAAAGCCGGCGCTCCGAACTGTCAATTAACCAGCTCAGGTAAAGCAGATACCGGTGATGCCAAAAAAGAGTAAAAATAGAAGTGCACTCCTCACAGAACAAAGAAAATAAATAATCTCCCCAGAATCATGACAGTGCATGAGTTTTTTATGAGTATTTTTTTTATCAGTTTATGAGTTTGGATTACTCTCTGTGTTTGTTTACTTTTGACAACAACTTTGATTGATCACTGGTTTTTCATTCTGTCTCTGTTCCTCTCTGTTATAGGACTATGAGTTTTGTCCAATGATTATGTACTGCAATGCAACCTCTGGTTTTTGTCTTGGAATGTCTGACCCTGATTTCAGCTGCAATAAACCTTAGTCTCATGTGCCCCTAATTCATAAACCACAGCACACTTTTCCAATTTATGTCAATTCATCTCAGATGCACTCCAGCCCACAGAAGTCAGTGTAATATCCGGATGTTATTAATATCTGACATTTGTTGTGTTCCTAAATTGTTGGCATATTTGCTCATGCAGCTTTATGTAAATTGATGAACCTAAAATCATCCTTGATCTTTGGCCATGCATTTCATGGATTTTAATTTTAAAGCCAATGCTGATAGCAGCGGCTGATACCAATTTACCAGGTTACCTGGGGAAGCTGGTATTTTTCAAACATTCCTCAACCTTCCCAAGATTATATTACCCCTATACCAACTTTTCTGGAATGTTCATGTGGCAAGCAACAACATAGGAATTAGCATATATGTGTAAAGATCAATAAATTTGATGCGGCAAAACCTCTAAATTGTTTGTTCGAGCTGTTTTAAAATAAACATAGGTGACAGAGAATTTTTCTAATTCCTGCTTTTATTCACATATTAAACACTGTACCCTTGGGATTGAACATTTATGTGTGTTATGTGGGGCTTCTTGGAAAAAAAAAATTAACCACGATAAGACCAACAAATCAAGGGTCAGGTTTGTCGCAATATTTTGCTTCACCCAAAAGAATATACGAAAATTTACTTTGTAAAATTACAAACCCCTAGGTCTGATAGTCGACTGGATGGCAAAGTATGGCCAGATTCCGTGGTTCATAATTGATGGGCAATTCCACGGCTAACGTTAATAAACTGATTTCGCGAGATTCGTATGATTTCCGGTGCTAATCCACTGTTTATCAAGTTATATCGTGAGGAAGCGAGGATACTTACCAGTTGTGTGTGGATTTGCATTTCTCGGTTATGACCTTGCTGTTATTTCAACGATTCAACAAGAGCACGACGCTTTTTCATCGATCCTGTCACGTCAGCGGCTTTAAGCGAACTTACACTGCAAGACACACTCCTCGCGAGGCAGGAGAGCTATTTTTCAAAGTATCTCGTGCGCGGGTGCTCCGTGCCTTCTTGGAGACCGCGTGGCTCCCGCCCAATAAGCAAGATTATTGCCCGATCATTTCAGCCATTGGCTCCTCGATTACAATGGCCTCTCGTCAAACACTTGATGGGAACCAGAATTTTGCCTGGAAAGAATGCTATTTTTTTTTTTTTGAAAGAATGTCGCTTTGTAATCATCGGTACCGGAGGGAATATAAGTTTTATGTCAAGCTGTTTAACCTGATGTTTCCCAAGGGGCTTAACGACTATCGCTGCTGGACAGTTGTAATTGTATATTGAGTCGATCAGGATGATTATTCCTGATTGATAATAGCGTTTATGGCTCAGTACGATGTTCTTTAAGTTCGCTATGATGATAATTAGCCCTGAATCAATGTTTTCGACATCTCCAGACAACCATTCATTGAGATCCTTGTCAATGAGGCGAGCTATTAAACTCAAAGAGGCTACGAATATGGGAAACACCGCTCGCCCGGGAAAATAAATGGTCATTGGGGACGCAGTACTCTGAAATGTCCAGTAGAGGCCCTCATTTCAACATTCATTGTTAGAACAGAGCTTGTTACCTCCGCCAAGGAGGTTATGCGATCGAGTCGGTTCATTTATTTGTCCGTCTGTTTGTTTGTTTGTTTGTCTGTGGACAGGATTTGTCGGAAACTACTGGACGGATTTTTATTAAATTTTCACCAGAGGTA
The DNA here is from genome assembly GCA_029721435.1 of Gymnothorax reevesii. Classification (NCBI taxonomy): domain Eukaryota; kingdom Metazoa; phylum Chordata; class Actinopteri; order Anguilliformes; family Muraenidae; genus Gymnothorax; species Gymnothorax reevesii. Next base: position 38,401,973 of record CM056590.1, read on the forward strand.
GACCTTGGTCCATGGACGACTGCATTAAATTTATGATGATCCGGATCTGGATCCGGATTTCAGATCCGGATCATTTTTTAACAAACTAAGTGACATTGCTCCAAACCTAATGAACGGCTTTTGATGAAATTTACTCTGAATGTAGATCTTGGGCAATTGTTTATATAAGTATGAAGATCATGTGGCTTAAGATTTTGAATCTGGATCCAGATCCGGATCAATATTTTATGATTTTCAATTAGGCAATTCTCCATAACAACTGCAGCATTTCTACCAAATATTGACCAGAAATATTGACATGGTAATGAAAGATTCTTAAAAGATCAGTAATGACTTCCATTCTCATGGGTCCAGATCCAGATGAGGATCAATAATTTGGACTCCAGAGGTAATACCTCTTGATGGATGCTTACCAGATCTGGCACAACTTTGACTATTCAACCTCATTTGTGGAAATGACAAAAAATATTCCCATCCGAGCAACTTGACCGATCGTTCTGAAATTTTTCCCGAGAGAAAGATCTTGCATTTGTATCAACGTCATCCCTTGGCAGAGGACAGAAATCTTGGACTGCTCTTGTTTTACTATGGAATTAATAGGGGGGCTGGGCATGTTTGAAGAATAAATCAAAGCGAATTGTCTGCTTGAGCTCATCTCTCTGAACCACATCTCACCGAATCAATTTTTATGTAATTTAGAATTAATGACACTTGCTACTACACTTCGTCCAGATCAATGTGCTCCTTGCATTTTGCTTATGCATTTTTTCTACTTGTAAAGATTGGCCTGATCTGCACATTATTTGATTTGTGGTAATCATTTTTTGGATTTTTTGTAATATTCAGTGTATAATTAAAGTTTTTTTCTGCTTAAAATGCTTCCCTGGCTGTAGTAAAAGTTTTCTCAATGTACCTGCAATTGGACCCATATGAAGATCAGAAACTAAGGTTAACAAATCACAAGTGGTCAAAGGAGTCACTGAGGTGGGCAGGAAATTAATCCTAAATCTTGTAAAATTCATTGTATTTCCCACAGTTTCACCCAGAATATGCCTGTTTTATAGTATTTTACCAGCAAGAATTTTTATATATATCTATGATTTTACAATTCTCTCCAGGATCTGCAAGGCCCTGTATTCACCTCCCCGACAGAGAAAATCTGAGCATGGAATCCTTCCAACATTCTGTCCCTTAAAGAATTAGCTACTCCTGTATTAGTTCTACTACCATATTCACTTAACACTGTATAACTCCACATTTCAATGTCCGCCCTCGTTAAACCTACCTGTTCAATGGGTCAGAAAGATGGCAACAAAATGTTGCTCAGTCGTTCCTGAGGTTAATGTCTTTGTGCAGGGAAGGGAGGGTAAGGTTTATTCATTTTACTGTTTTTTTCCTGTATAAATTCAACAGCACGTTGTAAAATCCACTGGGCTGGTCCACTGTGCAAGAAAGAATGTTGGGCAGCTGTGTAAATTAATGGAGCACGTGGCTATATTTTAATATTCTTTCCTTTTCCTAAAGTCTGCTCTGCACATTTCTGGAAATCTTTTTTATGCACATTATGGCTAAGTGCAAAACATCTTTACTAATATCCATGTTCTGTGAAGAAAGACATGGCTCTCCAACTGATGTTTTTACTTTCAGAGAGATGTTTGCTCATGTACAGGGATGGAAATATTACACAGAAACTCAACAACTCATTTGCAGAGGTATGATCCCTGGTAATTTCAGAAAATCAGTAATCGTACAGTTGATACATTGACTTCCGCCATTGCTGGTGAAACTTGTTGACTGTGTATCTGTATCTTGCCTTGTGCCCTGATGAAGACTGATCATGTCTCTGCTGAACTGTGTTAGATTCCCTCTGGCTGACCGAGCCAGTGCCATCCAACTGGCTGACTATTCAGGCCTGGCATTGGCTGTTTGTTGTTTATGACTCTCTCAGAATGCTGTTCATCTGAATTATGGATTAATTTGCTGAACTGAGCATGGGCCTCAGGAAGGATAGGGATGTGAACCGAGAAATAACAAGGATTTTTTTGGCTGAAGCCCCCTCCCCCATGCCACCTTTTCCCCTCCCCTTTTGATCCGCTCTTCTCCGACCCCTGTTTTCATCGATGTGTTCTGTCTGTTCCATTCACTTGCATAATGAGGCATGTCATTTTTATACATGGCATAATTACCTGAAGAACTGCTTTATTGTGTACTGTGTATGTAGTGTAGGTGCTGTTTGTGTGTATTATTTAATGAAGACATAAATTAGTATCTGCAAAGAACTTCAAAGACAGCCCCCCCTCCCCCTCCAGAAACACTCATACACGCTCACATAATCTCATTCTAAGCCTCAGACAGACACATCATATGGCAGTCCCACCGTTTATTGAATCGTGGTGGGGAATAAAGCACCGACGTGTCCTTTAGATGTGCTAATATTATGTGGCCCAGCTCTTGTCAATCAGCGGATTGACCTCAACCTCTATAACAAAAAGTGCCAACTTCCTTCCCCTGTGTCATATTTGTTTTAATACAGCACAGGAAGTGACACTGCAAACATCAAATTGGATAATCAAAGCATTCTGATTTTGCCTCCTAAGAGCATAGCATTACCCTATTAATGATATTGGCTGTCCAGCCCCTTTTCCGAGTTCCAAATATATATCCTGACCTTTAAATGTCTCTGGCAGTCATGAGAATTTGAAAGGGCAACAATAATTGTGGAGCCTGTCCCTTGTTGCTTCACAGCTTGTTGAACAATTATAGAGTTAAATCCAATATAAAACACCCTGGTCAGCCACAGCTCACCGCCTGAGTGCCCTGTTTTTATTGCAGGGGCTACCAAACAGGTGGTTTAAAAATATATTCGGAGGTCCCTTTCCACAATCTATCAGCTTTAGGAAAAAACTGTTCAGTTTGTAGGGACACATTCATCTATAAATCTTTCAAATGTATGAATTCCTGTGTATAGATTTATACATGTACATAAGCACACTAATGCAAGCTTTATGAATGCCCTTAAGAAAGCTCATTGATATTGACTTATTTGAAGAACAATACACTGATTCTTATACAGCTTGACGTGCTTTTATTGTCCTCGTGTTTACACACATTTGCTCTTGTTAATCTCCTGCCATCGCCAAGGCACTGACCTCATAACTGGAGTTGGTCCCCAGGCACTACAGTACTCTTAATCATGTAAGTTACTTTGGGGGCCCATGTTTTGGTTACTGAGACTCAGGATGTCGGCCGGACTGTTGCTCCACGGTGGTCCTCTCGGGTGTTTGGGAGCGGGGCCGTAAGGAGCAACGGCGAAACAGGGCCCGTCGGATGTAGCGGCCGGTCTTATTCTTAGCCAAGATGAAGAAGAGCGTATTTATGACACTGTTGCTCATGGCAATGCATTCCACCAAGTAGTAAAGCGAGACGGAGTGGGTGAAGCGGACAAGCAAGCCGGGGTAAAAGTCTCGGATGATGGAGTAGCTGTAGTAGGGCGTCCAGCACAGGACGTAGGTCACCAGGATCCCTAGCAGCACCAGTACAGTTTTACGGCGGGCCTTCAGCCGCCCGCGAATCTGCTCCGTCTGTTCCCCGGGCAGGTCCTTGAACCACAGCTCACGGGAGATCCGTATGTAACATCCCGACATGGTCAGCACGGGCAGCAGAAACTGGGCGAAGAACAGGAAGAGGAAGTAGGTCTTGTAGAGCGTGGCCTTGTCGGCCGTCCATATTTGGACGCAGTAGGCCTTGTCGCCGAGTGAACCATGGTGCGTGCCGAACTGGGTCTGAGTACTGAAATAGGCAGAGGGTAGAGCAACCAGCAAGGACAGGAGCCAGATACTAGCCAGGATGCAACAGGCCGTTTGGGTGCTCATCCTTGGTTTCAGCGGGTGCACAATCACCAGGTACCTGTAACCAAGACCGACATTAGGGCTGTTTATATATAATATGGGTTATACCTTAGCTCCATTGAAAGAAAATTTTGATGCTTTATAATACTATGAGATTCCAGATTATTCTATGTTTCTAGCAGTTTGGGAAAAGCCCTCGCATGACAATGTTCCCTTGCCCAGAATGAGATCAAATAAATGTACACACAAACATTGTGTATGCACCCACATTCAATGAGAGATTTGCATGTTTAATGTAACATTACACACGGCTACATCTAATGGAAGTTTAGCATGTCTGGCTGTACTGAAGCTCAGCAGCTCTAAGCACCTACCTACTGCACCCAACATTACTCACCTGTCCAGGGCAATAGCCAGTAGAGCGTCGGTGGACACGTAGAGCGATACTGCCCGCAGGTAGGTGACGGCTGAACACAACAGAGGCCCGAAACTCCAGGACAGCTCCTGGACCACGTAGTAATGCATCTCAAAGGGGCAGCACACCAGCGCCACCAGCAGGTCCGACACGGCCAGGTTGGCGATCAGCAGATTGGTGACGCTGCGCAGCTTACGGCAGGTCACTACTGCAGTGACGAACAGGCTGTTCCCCAGCCCGCAAACCAGCATAATGGCTGCCAGGGCCACGCCTATGAAGATGCGGGCAGGGAGATGGGCGTGGTCTCCCGTCTCTAGGGGCCTGCCGTCCCCACCGCCGAGGGCGTAGGCGTAGTCGCAGCTCCCGTTCCATGCCGAGAGGTTCAAGGGAAAGGGCTGGAGGTCTATGTACTCAGCCAGCCCTTGACATGGGTCCTCCATTGGAGGAGACTTGGACTTTCCGCCACCTTTCAGAACTGTCTGGACCACAAGGACAGATGCAGGTAAAACACTGTTGACAATGGTCTCTTATGGTTAACCAATACCTCCAATGAGAATGGCGTTTAATAAAAGTAAGTTACAGGAAACCATGCTAGAAGGTCAGAGCATGGTAAGGAAGACTCTACTCAAGTTGAAGACCCTGGTGCTAAAAATACTTAAGTCACAAAATGTCTGTTTCGAGAATGAAGGGCCTGAAATATCATAGATCCTGTAAATCTGCTAATTGAAGACCCCAGTGCTAAAAGCGCGATGTCACGAGAGGTTCATCTCGAGAAAATTGACATCATTTACCATAAAGGACGATTCCCATCCTTACCTCACGGTGTGTCAAAATGTGACTTAAGTACTTTTAGCACTAGGCGCTTCAAGCAGTCATAGCCAAAAAAAAAAAAAAAAGTCAAATTGATTACTGGATCAGGAGAACCGTTTCCATGGCACCTGTTTCTGAGCGCTCTTAATTGTGGGCAATCAAGCGGGGAAAATTCTCAAAATGGAAACACAAGAGCTTTAAAACACGACACCCCCTCGTTCCACTCGAATAGATACCACCCACTGTGGTCTGTCTGCAGCCGCTATAATGGCCATGATTGCCGGGATGGCTTTTTGATTTCAGTGGCACTATGAGCAATTCCAGAAATTAAACACCCGCTAGCATTGACTGCCAGAAAACTCATTTCCCAATGCTCACCCGAAGTTCTTAGGTGAATAGGTGTGAAATGGGAAGAAAGGTAAAAGAATGAGTGAAAGAGCAAAATTCTTGAATGGTAGTGAAGCTCATCGAGAGGGGAGTGCACTGCAGAAAGGTGGTGAGAAGGAAGGGTGTTTTTATGCTTTCTGAGGGGTGCTCGGCATAAGGTGGGGTGTCAAAAGCTTTGTTATGAAGCTCAAAGGAGAAGTGTGTCATCCGTGCGGTGTCTTTCAGAATTGATGAACGAGACAGACCACAAACGGTCGGTGAATATCAGGATAGCACACCCATCTCTCCTGTTCAACGGATTGTAATTGGGCATTGACCGCTAAATTACTGCTGATAGCAATCAAGATATTGCATCATATTGCTGAATTTTAGGACTTATCATGATAATTGTCTTTGCTTTAAACAGTTATGATCATATGACTTGCTCGAGGACTGTTATGCAGAATGGAGTATATCCAGCATACTAAAAACTTCATACTGTGATTTTACATTACAAGCTCTGCTGAGTACAGAACCTCATCATTGGGATTAAAGATAAATGTTGACAGACCTATTTGCAGAAAATGTAAAATCCTTACTGAATCTCCATCTACTGATTTTTCTAAGCTTCACTCAAAGCAGCTGTTGTTTCTCAGTCAGATTCTCTGTTAAACAGTACTTAAATCAATCCACATAAATTCATCGGCTGGCTGTAATATGCTAACGCATCTGTCTTCAGGGTAATCTCTTTAATTTTATGAGATTTTCCCAATGTATGAGATTGATCAAAAGATTTATTCATACCGTCATTGCAGGGAACATAAACTCTCTCTCTCTCAATCATGCACGCGCACACACACACACACACACACACACACACAAACACCCAGAAAATAACATTCACACGCATTGGAATACATGCTCTCACAAGCTGTATGCGCAAACTCACCTCAGACCCGGGTAGCACAAATGTCTTGAGTCTTGTTGGAAGGTGCAGCTCTCTGGTACTGAGCTGAAGGATCGAGAGTCGAACATCCCTTACTCTGAAGGTGACTGAGGCTTCTGGTCATGGTTGAGCAGGGCTCAGAGCAGCAGTATCAGGACACAGTCCAACAAGAGTGGGGATGGCATTACAGAAGGACTCATAATTCATGAGCGATAACAGTCCTATAATACAGCAGTCTTTCATCACAGTTCAGCCACACTCCGCATAAAAGCAGCACCTCTTCAGTAATGCAGTGTTCATTCCTCAGACCTGGACTCTAATTTAGAGACAGCGAGTCTCCTTGTCACCGCCTCCTTCTCTCCTTGGTTACCTGGATCTGATTTGTGTTTTAGCAGGTCTACTGATGCTCTTTTGTCAGTCTCCTCCTTAATCCCACCCCCTTTTCTCTCTGCATTTTTAATGCAGTCATTCACTCTCTTCCGTGTGGCACACACTATCCTTACCCACTAACACTTCTCCATTCCCCTAATGCAGTGGTACTCCTCTAAAGCCAGCATTTCCAATTAAAGCCTGTTTAATACTTTGGGCGCATTCGACCAGAGATCTCGGGCTGTGACAGTTGCCCTGACGCATTTGTCCGTCTGTCGGAACAGATGAACGCTCATCCTCGCATTGAGTTCAGTCTGTAGCAGTGCTCTCATACTCCGTGCACTGTGAGCATTCATTCCGGGGATGGGTAACCAAAGGACCAGAACCAGCCAAAAAAGGTGTGAGAGCAGACGTTTTATTTACACCGGTTGACTTGGCAGTCGGGCACTGCAGAGAATTTTGTAGGTGTCGATGTTTACACTTGACAGAACAAACAATTCCGCTCCTTAGAAAAGATAATGGCCTGTATTCATAAAACATCTCACTGTAGGATCGATGTAGGATCAGGTTTCCTGTCTGAAAAATTCAATTTCGTTCACTATGATCCACATGGCATCCCTGATCCCAGATCAGCATTCCAGGTGTGAGAAGCATTATTCACTGGCCAGTGCTTCCTTTGAAAGTCACGAAAACCAGGCAACATCACTCTAACTTCTGAAAGTTTTAAGAGTTGGGCCTTTATTTTAATCCGCTGATTTGGGAAAATCCAGCAACTGCCGTGATTGGCAGGAAGCCGCTGCTTCCTCCATTTTGTATTTTTGGCTCTGTCAGATGGCCTGCAGCCCTCCTAGGCAGTGGTAGCACCAGGATGGCTTGCCCAAATTGTTTTCTGCATTTCTCTTTCCTACATGGCCATCCTGCTCAAAAAATGTACTTAAAAATCTCCAATATCCACTTTCATCTTGCCATTCTCATATGCATTAGAATATAACTCCACATGCACTTGATTTTATTGGATATTCACCCCTCCCCCTGTTGTCCAACTTGCAATGAATCTGATCCATTCATTCCCAATACCTCTCCCTAATTCCCAATCTTCAGTGAAACAAAAGCACTACTTTTTGCCCGGGACAATCATCACATGATGAATACGTATGAATCATAAGTATGTCTGAAAAAGATATTTAAGACTCTATTTCTGTTTCGTAATTTGAGTCCATGGATGAATAATGTAGAGAAACCCTTGAAAACTCGGTGACCTCTCCCCTTGCCACTTCATTTGCGACAGAGGTATTGTCTATTTGCGTTTTCCTGTTCGCTACTAGCAGGCATAAGGTAAGTGGGTTGTAAGAAACCGGAGAGCACATTCAAGATTATCATCCAAATGAACAGAAATAGATGGATGACGCACAGTTTGATGTCAGTGGTGGATATGTGGGCTCAGGACGATGGGGGGTGCTTTATCCATGATTATATCTCTGCAGAATCAACGTTAGGCTTCCAACCTTCATAGAGTTAAATGGCTCGTCACAAAGGCCTGTTTCCTTTGCTGGCTAAAAAGTAGCCCAGGAAACAGCCCCACGCAAACAGACAGTAAACAGATGAAGAGGGGGAGGTGTGTGTTTTGCATGGGCAGATTGGTGGTGCTTTATGTCATTGTAGAATAAAGAAAAAAAGAATATAATTTATTTTCTATTATCTATTATCTCTAAAATAGGTTGGGATCATTAAGTATTGATTCAAATAAAGGTAAATTAATGCATACTGAATGTACATACATATATTAGGAATTTGCTGCACAGTGATCTCGCTTTTTCCCCAGGATTCATGTTTCTCAAGGCTGAAGCCAGGGACTCACATCTCATGCCATAGATTTAGCGTACGTTTCACACATTAACCTGAGTGAACTGCTTTGGAAAGAGGCCTCAGGGCTGAGCTATTGATCAGAAAATGGGTTTAGCATTCACTAGAAAATGAAAAAAGTGACTTAGACAGGTGCCGCACAATGCCAAGCCATATTTTCGCTTTATGATCTCCATGTCTGAAATGCCAATCACGTCTCCCTCAAGAGAATATGGTTCCTCTGCCACTTAAACATGTAGGAATGGCACTAAAACAGTGGTGTGCTGTAAACTATACGCAAGTGTGCGTAAATGCCATCCAAAATGAAGGCCAGAGTCATATTTCTCATTGATGTTGACTGTTGGTAGGTGTCTAGCTGGGAGAAACTTTCAGATTGTGCTATTGATTGACAGCCTGTAGATCCTAGGATGTGTGTTCTTATGGATGAGAATTCTGGCAGGTCCAGATGGCCACCAGCTGCTGTGTGGCAGGAGTTCTACTGACAGCCCTGACGAGATCACAGGAAGGAGCCAGTTGGCTCATTTTCCTCTCACTGGCTGGAACATTAACTCTGTAACCTCAGACTCTGTGTGGTTGGGTCACCGGCACTCTACACAATCATACATTATTTTTAGTTTCTGCATGGATGGTGAAAATGGGCAAATATTTGCTTCTTTTTTGCTGGATGGAGCCAAACGTGTGAGTCGCCGATAAAAAAAAATCCCCTCCTGACATTGGTCCTTTAACACACTATGCGCTCCATGGACAAATACAACATCTTTATACAGATTTTGAAATATGGCAGAAATTAACGGAGAAATTTATTTTTTTCTGAGTTGTCAATGTTCATCAACGTACAAATGTGTCCCTCTCCCCCCACCATAAAAAAAAGTATCATAACATTGTTTGCATACCAGATGTGTCACAGGCCACATGAAGTATTCGCAAATAAAGTACTTGTACACTAATTTTTAAAGATTGATTGTATTCTAGTGAAAATTGTCTTTTAGTATAGTTTTCCCCATGATAGAATGCATGTTTTTTTAGAATGATGAGACACTCCTGTGTCTAAGAGGGGAGTAATTTCTGGCAGAGTTTATGGGGCACTACAGGATCAGGAATCAGCAGAGAACAATAGGGCTTGGTTGCCTCAGCTTTTATATCATGAAAGGGTATTGCTATTGAGCAGCAGAAATTTGGCACAATATGAAAATATGAAAAACTACGTTAAGGTGAGGCATAACAGGGTCACCTGCTGGCGCTGGAGAGTCTGAGGAATCTTTGGGATTTTCACGCCAGGGTTGATTGTCTGGTTCCGTGGGGTCGTGGAGTCAATGGGCAAAGTATTAACCAAAGGACACTTCAAAAGATAGGGAGCTGAAGTTGTTATGGGCAGTGAAAGCCAAAACAGTACCTTATCATCTCAAACTCATCATATCACCTTGTGTGCTATACATTATGTATATCCAGTCCCACGTGAATCCGGAATGGCTTATCAGAAATAGCTGGACAAGCATGCTTGTACGTGACTCACACTGCCATCTTGGGAGAACACAGAGAGTTTGCAATTCTCCTCGTACACACCCACCTGTCAGCTGCTGCTTCTTTTTACTCGTAGTTTAAACCCTGCGTGTACACAAGGAGGCCGGAGGGAACCCAAACTTGCGCCCTCAGAATTATGCAGAAGAGCCCCAAATGACCATCGGGGTCACTCTACACTGCAAGCAGCACTCTTACCAAGTCAGCCGTACCAGCAATGCTGGGATCACCATGTCTCGACCTCAAATCCCAATCTAATTTTCTTCCTCCCAGGAAATTAACTTGTGCTTTTGATTAGCAGGACTGTCTTTATACCTGACATCCAGGTAAAGGGAGAATGGAAAATCAGCAGCTCTCTGACCTCGAGGACCATGATTTGTCGATCTCTGCCCGAGGCTAGTCAGCAAGTCCGCCGGGAGCTTAAGCTTTCCGCTCATAAAAGTGCATTAAACTCAAAGCTCCGAGTGACGCTGCAGTTGTACAGCCCTCTCACAATCCCTCAAATTTATCATGGCAAAAGGGACTAAGTCTAATACCAGAAAAATCGACAAATGCCATTTGCAAACTATCATGCAATTATCTTGTTTCTTGTTATCTGTTTTCATCTAGTGCTGATCAAAAAGGTAGGAGGCATCAGAAACATTACTGCTGGTGGGATTGTTGATTAGCATAACTGGAATTGGCATTTTTATGCTGAACAGTGAACTGCTTCGGCCCTGTGGCAGTTCTTGTGAGAACTGAGTAGGAGTGTTGCAGAGGGAGGGATTCAGTTAGCAGTTATCCATCACTAGTAACCTTAAGTGCATTCGCTGCAAACAGGAGCTGGACATACATCTGTGAAGGACTTGACACAACTTGTCAAGGCAACTTGTCATCTGCCGTCATGAGAAATGCACCACAGCAAGTTATGCAACATTTGCCACCTTCATTATAATTCACACAGTGCAGCGATCGAAACCAATTGCTTCTTTAGAGGGCGCATGAAACATGCAATTTATAATAAGCATTTGTTATACAAGTCAGAACATCCTAACGATGTTTGGAAGACTGAAACTATTTTTATAAATTTAGTTTTCAGTTTTAACTAATGAGAGTGAGTCCACATGGTCAGCCACACTGCCGCAGTTGCCTCGGTCGAGTTGCGTTCAATGGTGCATTGGACTCGGGGGCATCCTAATTTTCTTAAACAGGCGACCATTCTCCTTCCCTCTGTTCTTTTCCATGACATCTGTTGGAATTGTCCGATGGATCAAGGGGAAGTTCAAGAATGATTTTAAAGTTACTTTGGGACATGTTTGAGAAAAATAAGATGTCCTTTCCTTCCAGGTAATGAACTTGATGGGAATTGAGACACAACTAATCCAACCAGGAAACTATGACAAATGACATCCAGTTGTCACAGCTTAAAAGGACTGAGTTCCTTTCTTCAATGGTTGATCCTGTGTTTCCTTGCTGGTAGGAAGCAACAAAGGTGCTAATTTGAGGGATTGCGATTAAATTTCCAAACTTTGCCACCAGTGGTGCCACTGCTTTTTTCATCGAATTCACTGAAGGTTGAGGAAGGGGTCTGAATGTGCGCTTCCGGTAAATACAGGAAATAATAAATACTGTATCTCTTGGCTAGCAATGCAATGCTAGGTCAGAGTAGGATATACAGCTACGGTATTCTCTTGATTGCTTCAAGTGAACATAGTATTATGTCTCCGGAAGAACATTTCATTAACAGTTCCAAAATGGTAACTCGCTCGCGTTGCCTTTAGCGTTCACATACAAATGAAAATACAGTTTTGTGCGCTGACAACAATGACTGTGAACATGCTATGGCTGAAACCACGGGCACGTTCAAGACCGAAGGGTCTCATGCCTAGTTCTCGTGAGGGAAGACCCCGGAGTTTTGAAAGACTTGTGAGTTCTGGCATGTTTTCCAACATGGCTGCCAACTAAGGTTTGCTGCAGATTCCATTGAATAAACGGACAATTCTGGATGCCATCTTGAAAAGCGAGGTGAGACTGCTTGCAGATGTTCTTTCTTTTTTTCGTAAGACTGTGCGTACTTTAATCACTCAAGAGGCACGGACTCGCAGGTTCTCGTTCGACTCCGTGATCTTGAACATGCCTCAGAAGTATGTACAATGACAAAGGTATTCAAGCTCCACCCTCAGCATGGTTTTGACATCTAATTGCGATCTATGAAATTGCATATTCATGGCAAGCAGCCAAAGTATTTATGTTACAATTCTGTTATCAAGGATGATTCTTGGCCCTCATCTCGAGAGGGTTGGGGGATGCATGTCGGCATCACGTGAAAGTCAAGTGGATAGACATCTGACATAGCTGGACAACTTGTCTTAGAGCCATTCCCCCTCATGCACCATAAATCATCCACAAAAAAAAAAAAATTTGTCCAAAGTCAACCCCAAGCCAAGCAAGCCCTCAATCAGGCCCCTTCAGCTGAGGAAGCTTAGTTCACTTCCAATATGCAAAAAACAAGCAACAAATCAAGATAATTGGGTCAATAATTTTAAATTACTAAAGACAAAGAACATAAAAAGATTAATAATATGTGATATTTCATATTTTTGTTTTCATTGAAATCCTGTTTAGTCCAATTTATCTGAACATATCACTGTGCTTCTATCCGGCAGAAAATATCAATACCAATTTTCGAGCGTATATTTCTCACAGTTTGCTTTCTTTCGACCGCTCAAAATAATCATCAGTGTATTAACCAAGTGGGCAGATAATTAAATTCAACGGTGATAATGCAGTACAGCACTTCTAAGTCATTTGCTTTCTGTCTCAGTTCCTTAAGAGATAATCAAATATATTACTTTTCTATTTTTATCATATATAAAAATGATCATTGCCTCATATAATTTTATATGTAAATGTAAACAACAAAATTAGGTCTTCAATAAACAGCTGTACATGAAATTCGCATTTCCAAATGAAATTACTTGAATACAATTTTCCATCTTATTACAGGCAAGAAAATTGAACCCTTGAAACGCAGAAAAAGTGCTCCTACGGAATTGAATTTTCCCATCCAAGTGAATCACTATCTGTGGTGTTTTATAGTTCATATCATGGCCCTAATCATAACTGTGCTCCAGTTTTCATCATATAGTAAATCCATTGTGTTTACATTATTCTTTCTGCAGGAAACCAATCAAGTAAAGCTCTGCATGTCCTGTGGCAGATTTCCCACAGCGTAATATGAGCTCTGAACACATGGATATTCTGTACCAGAACAGGCGAACAGGGGAGTCAGTGCTGCAATACAGAGGGCTGTGCAACCCTGATGCTACTATACTCAGAGGCAATGAAAACCCAACACCAGTTTGGATTCAAATAATTTTGCGACTCAAATTTATTTTCTTATTTTAATATTTCGAATATGTCGGGTGGGTTGACTCTGATGAATTAAATGTGTTAATGGGCCGATTTGGACAATAATAAACAGATGCATTGAACATAACGAGCACAAGTTGAAAATGAACCAGAAACGCCCGTGTTTGAACACCCTCGGCCTGACAGTGCACACACGGACAGATAGACAGACTGATGACAATACCCATCGGCCTGAAGTCGGGCCGAGGGTAAAAATCACAAGAATGAACGGAACACACATTTAAAAATGAACTGAAAAGAACAGTCAGTATCAGGTGTGACCCCCACGAACATCCACACAGGCAGTACAACGTCTCCTCATGGACCTGACTGAGCGTCATAGGTTGTCTTGGGGAAGTTGTTGCCACTCTGCCTGTAGTGCATTCTGGAGTTGCTGCCTGGTTTGAGGTCTGGTTACTCTTGATGAAAGAGCTCGTCCCAGTTGGACGTACTACACCCAAAATGGCGAGTCACTTGCCGGGCACTTACTCCCGCCTCTAGCATACCGAGGTCCCTGTTCCGTTGTTCAGCCAACAGACGTGGCATTATGACGCTTAAAAATATTTTTTGTGTGGCTTTTATCATGCCTTTGTATAGGGAAGACAACCCCTCCTTCATTTCAACCACTGTACTTGCACAACTCCTAATCCCATATATTGTACTGAATATGGATTGATGAGAGTCCAACTCACACTGTTGAGTTACATGATGATCATTCATGTGTACCAAGGTACACATTGTGACCCCAATGGTCACTTAAGAACTCAAATAGGATTACTCAGGTCCTGAGCAAAAACTAGATTTAGTCAGTAAGCATGGCTTACAGGATACCCCCCGTAACAACAAGTAGTCGGGCAGTACCACAGTCAATAGACCTTCCAGCAAGAGAAAAAATTTCAAAATCGGATGAGTAGGTTATGAGATCTAGGTCCGGACGCACAGACGCACGCACACACACACACACACAAACACACACACGCGCACAGACACACGCACGGATGCACACACGGACGGACAAAGCAAATCCAGTATACCCCCCCCTAAACTTCGTTGCGGGGGGTATAATAAACCAAAATTTAAAGTGTTGCATTTTCATTGCCTTTGAGTATATATAAAACAGAGGTCACATTAATATTATGCAGCCGGATTGCAGCCAACTAATGCAAAGTGACCTTTAATCTACAAGTTGGCTCAAGTTCTTATTCCATCAGCTTCAAGTTGAATAATTTGGGTAGCATAGAGTTTGACTCTAAATGTTAAATGCATATCTTTTTGCATGAACAATGTGGAAGCAGGTGCAATTATGCACCATGGTAAACCATTCAACCCCCTCCTGACTTTTCTTTTAGCGATCTTGCTGTGCACCTCAATTGCACCTCCGCTTCAGATCACAGACTGATGGCCAGATATTCTCCAACAAGATTTTCCATTACAGAGCCATTACAGAACCATTATTGGTTCTCTCAATAGTGGCAAGTCTCCCAGGGGCCTGAAGCAGCTAGGAATCGTCACACCATCACACTACCACAACCAGATCTAACTGCTGGCATGATGCACTTAATGCGGAAATCTGTGTCAGCATTGCATCAGATGTCACAGGACCCATGCCTCCCAAGAGGTTACACTCTTGACTCACCAGTTTACAGAACATTATCTAAAAAAAGCTCTGGGATGTTCAAGAGGTTTTTGGGATAGGAGAAACAGGTCTTTTTGAACCTTTTTAATAAGGAGCCTTATTTTAAGGAACTCTACAATAAATTTAATATTTAATGGCGGAATCAAACTCTAATTTGAGCAAATTGAGGCCTTTAGCTATTGAGGCCTAGTTGTCAATGCGCCGTTGGAGGAATTTAGGTCCGACACCTTAATATGATTCACCACTGTTTAAGTTCCAAATCTGGGGTAATGGCTGCCAAAATATCAATTAAATGTGGCTAATTGGCTGAGTGAGTAACAAAGGTGGCAATTATATTTTTCACACAGGATTGGTCCAGTTGGTTTTATATAACTTTCCTCCTTCAATAAATTAATGACAATTTATATAAACTATATTTTGATTTCCCAGATATTCTTTGTCTTATATTTCAATGTGAAACAATGAAGTGATACAAATGTGCAGGAATGACAGAAATCAGATCAAGGGAGATTGCCTTCTAATAGCACTTTCAATAGAACCAGTCCTCCAATGTGTGCTCAAAGCACACATCATGCACACATTGTACACTCAGGTCAACATAACATTTTTGGGAGTGATACTTTATAACTGTTCCAACCCAAACCTAGCAAACATGAAAAAGTAGTGTTTAATAATGGGCTAAATTCACAATTGTACCTCCTCACCCCAAAAACAAGAAATGGTCTCCTTTCATCTTAGCTTCACCATGATTATACACAACCAGAACTAGTAATTTAAGAAAATGAATAAACATTATCCAAAAAGGAATCTCTAGAACACATCGATTTTATTATCATCACAAAAAAAATGAACAACAGCTCCTATGGTTTCCCAAATTTCCTTTTAAATTAAATTTTATTGTTTTTTAGTATTTCATATAGATACACAAGTCAACAAATGTTATTCTATCTGTAATGAAAATGCTCCACAGCACGGTGACATTGTGGATAAGTCCGGCATTACAGACACACACCTGAAAATGAACAGTAGCAATAACTGTAGTAATAAGTAACAATAGTAATTTATAGTAGTAGAAGTAGTAGTAGTAATCATTATTGTAATAGTAACCCACTGCAGTCAAATTAATTCCTTGGAATGAGAATCAGTCAGAAACAAGAACTAAAAATTAGCCAAAACAATATGTTGTGATATAGAGTGAGGGACACTTGGGGTCAAAATACACAATAATACTGGATGAGAAGCCTTTCACAGGTTCATCTGCCTTGGTCTTCAAGAAGAAACCAACATCTTCCCTGCTTGCTAATGTACTGATTGAACAGCATAAATTCATCCACTGAGAGCAGAATTCTTGCTTTCAGCTTCACCAGCTCAGCACAGATGTATTTATCCATTTTCTTTAGTTAAAATTAGACAAAGTAAAGGACTTAAATTTCAAATACATCCCTAATGTTACCATTGTATATCAATTTACAATCAGCGTAACAGTACGACCTGCTGCCTGATGGTCGTGGCTTTGGTCTCACTTCATTGATATGCAGTATTGTGTAGGTGAGTTTCTGAGCCAGACACATCATGCTAGGGCTTAACTGCTGGTGTTAGTGCTCCTGCTTTTATCAAGTTTCCAACATGTGTTCTACAGCCTGTCATTGACTGAAAGACTTCATTCAGGACATGCAAAATACCCCAGGGCGGAAGAACGCTCACTAGTCAACATCAAATTAAAGGGCCAGTCTGCTCCTGCTCGTCATTCTGAGAAAGGCTTGCTTATACCCCTAATCACATAAACCTCAACAGTATAACCTGTCAGAGATCAGTGAAATTGACCAATGTGTCTATGGTCCAAGCCAGACAGAACAAATACAGCTCCCCAATGAGGGAATTCTGTTGGACCTTATGAATCAAACCAGAAAAACGTTAGTATTATACCAATAAACTTTCCAGTGTTCCTCAACAGGAAAAGGTAAGAGAGGCCAGGCTACGTGGCTATGGTTTTAACGGTCAGCTCAGCCTTCAACGTCTGCTGCACAACAATTATGGGGAAAAAATGAAGTCCTGAGCTCACCACTCAATAAAGGCATGTTGTAATTGGCTATCGCACAGATGACATCACAATAGAGATGCAAAGACAAAAAGCATGCACAGACATCACCTAGCTTTGCTAGTCCTGAAGCCATGTCACAAAATATACAGAAACTTGTGTGACAGCCTTCCAACTAGATGAAAGAGCTACACCTGAGGGAGAGCATTTATTCACAATTTTTGTACCATCCATGTACGTAACCTTCTCTTCCGAACATACTTGCTACACCACCACTCCTCGGGTGTCCTCCGTAGAGAGGAAAAACCCAGAGCGGATTCTTTACGCACTACGAGTACATGCTGATTCCCAGGCCTATAAAGCAAATCAGGTCCAATTGGTTGCACAACATCAGGTAGGACTCACCGATTTTTCAGGTATATCTTAGTTTCTCCGGATCTGGACTGACTACACTCCCCATTCTGCCACCCTTTCCAGTCTCTCAGAATCCGGAAGCCGGTCTGTAAGGCTCGGACTTCTTCAGTACACTGTAATGTTACATGCTTATTGAATTCACCGCAGTAATCATATAGCAATGACTCCAGCATAACCCACACTACAAGATCATGGCAAAGCATACAGATTTATGCATTTATAAATCTAAGAAGAATTGGTTTTCAATTTGGTCCATACTAGTGAAGGAAAATACTGCAAAGGATAGAGAGCCATACTACAGGAAATCCACATTAAATCAATATGTTAATGAGGCTGTAGACCAAACTATGTCTGACTGCATAGCCACAGTTTTTAAGCATCTTTTTAAATTAGGGGTCAAATCATTATCAGCATCAAGAATTGTTTTGCTGTGAAAGTAAAAACAAACTCCCCAACATATCCTTCCTCTCCCACCCAACTATTCACACTTAAGTTTCAATTTCAATCCTTTATTTAGTTTTTTGACAGTATACACCCTGAAAAAGACGGAGAAAAAATTTCTACACTTTTGAGGGGAAGATGCATACAAATTAGCCCAAAAGAAAGAACGCAGGGTGGTTTAAGTACGAACTCTACAGCCTCAAACCAAGCCTTCATCAAAGCTGGCCAAACCATCACCATGTCCATGTGGAATATGAAAAACTGGCTTCAACAATGCAGAAAGATGAGAGAAGTTTCTATATGCACCACTTCAGTTCAAACAGACAGTCTCAGTCAAACTAGAAGAAGCTCATTAGGTTTCAGAATGAGATACTTCCAAAAAAAACAAAAAAAAAAACAATATAATCATAACCAAATAATTCAATAAAATACAATTCAAGATTTCTTTAAAATTAATTTATAACTTTTACGAAGAAATAATCGATTGGCAAACTTTCCATAGATCCTCAAATGTTGTCACTTCTTTAAAAAAATTGAGAAGGCGTGTTGAATAACTGACAAAACCCCCACAAAAAAAACAAGATGACCAACGTGGTCCCATCGGAACAGCTTTACAAATGTTGTTTTTTATGTTTAGTTTCTCTTAGTAACAAAAATATGCAAACATACACATTCTTGGAAAATCTTCTTTAGAAAATTAAATGGCACATAAAGGATACCAAGGACAGCCACAGGGAATAAAATTAAGATCCTTCAAGGAATTTCACGTGAAGAGAGATGAACTTAAGACTGATCTCACTCTCATGAATGTGTAAATTGTAGTGTTCTGCCAAAAAAGACAAACACTCCAAGGGTGAAATGACACATTTTGGAACGGGTGTCGGTTTCCTCTGTTTGTGTTGGATACGTGAAAATCTTTACTAAAGAGTAATAGAAACAGGGAATGGATTAGAAGAGGACTTGCTCCGTTGGCGCTTAGTTCCGAAACATCTAAAATGTTGACCAGTTTCCTAAATTCTGCTGGACAAGCTCGGTCACCTTACTGTGCCCACAGTTCACTGCAGTTTACCACTACATCATCAGCCGTTCGTCCAATCAAATCTCACGAATCGACAGTAGACAAAACTGAAGGAAGAGTGCGTCGATGATTAGTCATGGCTGGATGGAGAGACGAAGGGCCCCGAGGCGAGCATGAGGATGAGCTGGCGGAACAGCTCGCGATCGGGGTCGAGAGACGATGTTCTAATGCGACACGTTTGCTTTTCCTTTCTGACCGATATAGTCTGTCGGCTTTCTTTCCTGCTTGGTCCTCGGTTATTTCTTCTTGCCGAAGAAGCTGAAGCGCTTCTCGCGGTCGCGCTCCTTGCCCTCTTTGCCGCGCATTACGACCCCCCCAGCCTCTCCGGAGCTGGTGGACATGGGAGGCATGGTCATGGCCCTGCTCAGGACTTTGGGGCCCATCGGGGAGTGATTCTCCGCCCCCACCTCTGATTGGATAGCTTGGATCCAGGAGCTCATTTCAGCCTGAGTGACAGAGAGAGCGAGAGGCGGTTCACACATCCCACTCCACATTCTCATTATTCATACTGTTAAACCCTCAAACCCAGACTTTTTGCTCAATTTTCCCTTAAATCGTTTTAAAGTCAGAAAAAAGCATTCGTATTGTTGAACGATGTTGCAGAAAGGCCTAGTGCTAAAAGTGATTAAAATTTCTATTTTGAGAAAATCAGCTTTAGAGACTACAAAAGAGGTTTTACCATCCTTACCTCACAATGCGTGAAAATGTGACTTAAGTACTTTTAGCACTAGGCTCATCATGCTCTGTATCTGCTTTTTGCAGCTCTTCACAGAGGCTACATCGCAGTTATACTTGGTGAAATATTCTAACCGAAAATGGAATATTTTTATGGCCAGAGTATTACATCACGTAGAAAATATCTAGATCTTGGACTTAATTTTCAAACATTTCCCTGTAATTAAGCAGAACAAATTTGGGTAAAAGATTGGGATCAATTTAAAATAAGTTCCATAGGTTTGAATATAGCACCTGCATTTGGCGAACCCACATATGGGATCGCAGAGTTTAATTGGTTAATTACCATTAACATGAAGAGCTGTAAACACATACTTCAGAGAGAAAGAGTCATACATTTAATTATTTACACTCTGCAGGTCAAGTATGCAGGCAGTCCATATGAATAAAAACGCCCATAATTCCTATCCAGCGTGCATGCAAATAACCTGTAATTAAAGCTCACAGTCTGCAATTTAATTAATTTCAATTTGCTAGAATACAGGTTAATCCGTCAAAATCTTTATGAACTGTGCTGCATATATTTTACACAGATAATCCAGGTGTGCAGTCAAACAATGCTGTAAAAAAAATCCTACAATTAATATTTTTCAATTTTTTTAAACTCATGTACTTCTTAAGCGATAATTGTTCCTCAAACCAAAAGGACTGCGACTACCGCAATTCCCAGACATCAACGCACACAAATATATGCGTTCACTTTTTTCAAAAAAATATGGTGTAGCTTACCTCATCTTTCGCTTGGAAGAGGTACTCCTTTCCATCACTCAGCCTGCGGTCAGAGGGCAAGAGAGACAAAGTATTAGCATTTGGAACGAAGTGAAAAGCAACGACAATTCAACAGACTCATTTAGGAGCGACAGTTTTCACAAGGCAACGATTCAGTAGAAACAGCTATGCTAAAACAGGGCAGAAATGAAAACCTACAGGACAGTCCGTCTCCAGGGAGAGGGTTTGCCAGCCCTTCTCTACACCCGTCCCCCTCAGTCTCTCCCTCCCCCATGACCCCTCATTCCCCCCCAGCCTCTCACTGGAGCTTGAAGACGTGTTTCTTCTTCTTGTAGTCCCGGGCGACCTCGCAGGAGGCGTCAGCCAGGCTGACGGGCACCTCCCCGTGGTAGGGAATGCCGCTGATGGCGCTCTTGCTGTCCTTGTAGAAGCCCAGGCTGCCCTTGCGCAGGACGCAGTACACGTGCTGCCAGGACCTGCGCGCACAGAAACAGCCGATCTGAGTAACCAAGTCCAAACCAATAGAGCGACCGATAGGACAATAAAGCAGTGAGTGTTAAGATTCAAACACACGTCACTGCCTGCAGCAGAGGCCAAAACTGTGTGTCTCTGTGTGTTTAGTACAGTAGGTGGGAACAGTATGTGATAAATTATTTACAGTAAGCACCATAATTCATTGGACTGTGACCTTTTTTTTGTCATTTTCTCTGTTAGTCGAGTCAATTACCAAATCTTGAATCCAAATTAACATGCATTTTACATGCGGTTATAAAGACTGAATGGAAAAAGTTCCCGGACCGAGCAGGAACTGAAGATGGCTGCAGTGCAGGCCGGGCAAAGCATCGCCAGGGAAGGGAATCAACCTCTGGTGATGTTGATGCAGGGCTTGTTCTTCCCATTTATTGCCGCTAGCCAGTTGGGCTTACGACACAAAGAGTCACCAGCCCGCAGAAGATTTTACATGCCCCACGGAAAAAGACCAGAATATTACGTGAAATTTAATGGCACAGATACAAACTTTATGTAAAAACTCCAATGGCCATTCGCGCATTCTATTAGTATAACTTATACAAGCGGGCAAAAAAGGAAACGGAACATTATTGAAAAGAGTAGGAAAACGACATCATTCTAAAGGAAACGGTACTCTGACAAAGTGGACACGTGTAAAACCCATAGCAAGGAGTATTATTAGCTAATAGCCGGCCCCCTTAACAAGACTTTACTGGAATGTGCTGTAAGTAAATAAAACGCAGACCTTGGATCTTGCTCACTCACTGTAAAGACACTGTGCCAGAGAACCAACAAGTGACATAGCCGATGATCGGCAGAAAGTAGAGAACTCTGAAGAGCCACCTACCTTACCATTGCATTTCATGGGCCAGTAAATGCTGTAGATGATTTATTAGGTATAACTACATAGCTAACCAACTAAAAACTGGAGCATTTAATATGTAGCTAAAGAACCAGGTGCGAGAAATAAGTAAATCCATACTCTTAATTGCACAAACTCTTAATTGCACATTTTTGTGCACAAGTTTATTTGCATGTGTGTACAGTACTGCTTCAAAAACACCACATCTCTTTGTTAGCAAGTTAAATAGGGGCGAGTTGTTTAGCTAGTTCGCTTTTAATTGCGGGGTCTTCACCTCAAGGGTGCGTTATCATTCAGTGACTCCAGCCATTCTTCGTTTTCAATCTATTTTGTATGAAATGATTATAATGATTCTAGTCGTTTCCATCATAACATCAATGAAGTATTTCAAACATGTTGATATATCCCGTTTCTCAAGAATTATGTTGTTTATACTTTTTTGTATTGCTTGTGCATTGCCAGTAATTTTGTAGCCCACCGAGAATGAAAACACACTTATAACGAAGCTGGTGGTCTCAACTCCACCCTCATTGTCACTGCACTCTTTCACAGTCAGAGTGAAGTACCAAAACACCAATGTGACATTGACCAATAAATTATGGAGCTCACAGTAACCACAGAAAAAGCTGATGCTTTTCCAGCAGCCCTGATCTCCTCCACCTCCTCCTCCCTTCTTGAATGAGCCCCGTGAAGCCTCCCTCTCTCCCTCTCTCCCTCCCTCCTTCCCTCCTCCTCCCATCTCTCTCCCTCCCTGATCCCTCTAACCTGTTGGCTGCCTTCTTGTTGCGAGACTCCATCTCCTGTTTACGGTGCAGAAGCCCCTCTGTGGCGGCGGCCGGCGGTTCCTCAGGCCCTCCCTTGGCGGGCAGCGTGGCAGAGGCGTCCGGTTGTGACAGGGGTTGCGACGGCAGTGCCCCGCTGTCCCCTGTGGGCGGTACGTCCCCCGTCGGCCCATTTACGGACTCCGCCTCCGATCCCTGTGGCAGCGCACCCAGAATGAAAGAGCCTCAGCCGAGACAAAATATTTGTCACAATGTTGCTGCAATTTTGTGGCAATGTTACAATGCTGACAAAACATAATGGTAACATTGGGGATCCAGACCAAAATGACCAATCATTGCACATAACCATCAACACAATCACATCATACAGCCTCTCTCTCACACACAGACACTGCTGCCCCGGGTCAACACCCACGCAAGTCACGTTTCAGAGCATGATAATCAGTGTGTGCCCAAGTAGGTCTGTGTATACGCTCCAGTAGAAATCTCCATAATGGTGCTCTCCAAAAAAGGTCCTCATGCCACCTCAAGAGAGCAGTATAACAGCCCAATTACACCCGATCCAGCTCAGGGTTCAATACGAAAGGAGCAGACTCCACATTAGATCTATAGAGCACTTATCAGTGGGGCTGGACCATAAAAGGCTTCTCCTATTAACTAAATCAATTAATTCTGTGGAGGATGCTCTGTGTGGGCAGAGAATACAAGAGGCCCTCCTATCCTTCACATCACATATATGGAGAATCATCATCACCGAGACACATCTGTGGGCACAGACCAAAGCCAAGGGCAAAGTGGGAGGTAAAGCACATATGATCTATAATTTGATGGACCCCAGTGCCCAGCGAAACTCTTTATGAACATAGACACGCACACACACACACACGCACGCGCACACGCGCACACACATGCGCACACACACGCGCACACGCACACGCACACGCACACGCACACACAGGCACCAACAAACATGTACAGATGAGACACAATCGACCAGAATTCCTCAGATCAGGCCCTTGAGTCTAAATCCAGCCCAGCTTTTCTTTCCACCCAAGGAAATTATCACCACTTTAAAATTCTGTGCAAATGAAATCATTACACAAGATATATGTACTTGAGACAGCTTTAGGATGCTCAGACTAAAGTTTCTTGTATATGTACTTTTTTTACACTAAAGAGTATGGCCTTTACTGCCATACACATCATTTTGCTTACAATCCTATTTTTTAAATATTAAATAAAATATGGGTTCACTGAATAATTAGTGCTGATTGGCCAGACTGTCTTCACACCAGACTCCCAGGTGAATAGAGCCTGGAGAGCCTGCAGATATGTGGAACAGGGCTGCAGAGAGACACAGCACACACTGACAGCTCTGTCTCACGACAGACACCTACAGCAGCACCAGGCTGACATTACAAAGGGACAGGATGAGGACCGCAGTGAAAAGCAGGTCAAAGGTCAAATCTCAAGAGCCAAATCTGAGGAAGAACAGCCTCAGAACGGCATCAAAATGTTCCAAAGGTTCTGTTTCAGATATCGCAGCATGTTTTGAGGTTTACTGTTATCACTAAGGCTGATTTTGTACAATCAAGCTAAAATTTGATCAGGGGAAAAGGATACAAATATATTAGAATGCTTCCTAACACAAGGCACCCACAGGAATGGGAACATTTTGCTGCAGTTGCTGCATTAGGAGTTCTGTTCATCTCAGCGCAGCATAAATCCTGGACCCTGCTAAGCACACTCATTACTCCTCAGGCTTGGACAAGAGGAAGCAGCGCTCAGAAAGCAATGGTATCGCAAAGAAAAGTGCAATAGCGCCCTCTGGCAGGCTGAAGAGTGGTACTGCAACGTATTTGGCACTGCGCGCGCGTGGCCATGGGAAGCAGAGCTGCGGCTATGTTCAGGCCAAGTATTCCCACTACTCACGGGCTCCGGGGGCAGTAGTACACGGTCAGGTGTCTTATCCACAGACACTGACTGCAGACAGAAATTTAACAGGGAGGTAATTAAGAGCTGCCTGCCTGTAAACTTCAGCAGCCTCTGCTGTAATAATGAGCTGCAAGGATCCACGTAAGTGAGAGCCACAGAAAGACACGTATACACAGACACAGACACATGCTGAGAACAGTAACATATACTGACGGGTGACAAGTAAAAAGAAACGACATAAATAAACATGTTGACAAGCATAACAAATGTAGGCGCTTCTGTACATTTTATAGACGTGGTTTGGGGCCACTCGTTCCCTTAAAGGCGGAAGGGTCAGTGCACATCGATGCTGAGTTCTTCACTGTGATCACCTTTCTATCCTATGATGAAGCATTCCTACCATGATGAGATTGGTCTCCTCTAAGATGACACTGGCCACTGGCCCACAGGTCATAAAGGGTCAGTGAATGGTTTTAGGAATATGAAAATCATCCAAACCATACGCCACCACCTTCAGTAACCTGATCTCTAACCAAAAGTAAAGCCTTACCATCTGCAGACTATGCCGAGGCACGCTGAAGCTGATCTGGCAACTTGTGGCAGCCCAAAATCTTACTAGGACTGTTCATGATAATTTTTCCATTAATTTTTCACCCATCACACAAATACACAGATTCCTGATCATTTTAACATCACCATCATCCATTTCTGAGACTCCACTGACTCGTGGAGTCTTTGGACGAGTCTCCACTGCCTCAGTCAGGGTTCATTAAGCAATAATCTGGTGAACGGGGAGACGACTGTCCAATCACCTCAGTGCAATGCTGCTGCTGGACCACAGATTTAGCTCAGGTCAGCCCAAACAGTGGGGGTTACAGAGCAACAGATGTGAGAAAAGGAGAAAATAGAAAAATCAGCCAAAATAATGACCCAAAATTCAGCCAACGCTTCATATCACAGTGTCACACAGCCAGAGGACTGACACAACCTGATTTATTCATTTAATACTTAATGACAATTTCAGCATATTATTTTACGACTATATGGTTTCATCCGCTGTGATCTTCTAAACATGCAAAAATCGCATCACATACTCATATCTACGGGCAATTTAGAGTCTCCAGTCAGTCTAACAAAGAGAACATGCAAACTCCAGGCGAAATGGCCTGAAGCCGGATTAGATCCGACAACTTTCTCGCCGTTGAGTCTACAATCCTGACACGGCCTGTTAACTCCCAACTGAAACATCAGGAATAGACAGCGCTGGTGAATCCTTTTAATGTGACTGTGACGGAAACAGACGGCGCGGGTGGAGCGCTGACCTGTGAGGTGTCCTGGTCGCTGTGGATGCCGTTCAAGGACACAGACTGGTTCAGAGTAGTCTGGTCCAAACTGGTTCTGCAATGGGCCGAGCAGGAGAGGGGCACAATCATTTAGTTCAGCCAGGCTAGACATTTTTTAATTAAATTTTTCAAACCATTAGCTACGCCTATAGTCACTACAGTCCTCAATGCTGAAACCTATAGTTGCCACATATATTGTAAACCCTTCCGATATCAACACAAGCGGCAAATATTCTGCAGAACAAAATAGTAAGTCCCCAGAAAACCCGACTCTTTAACCTAACTTCCATGGACAGCAGTTTGAAAGAAACAAATGAATGTTTAGTCTCAAAGTCACTTCCTATTACAATGTGACTCGCTAAAGCAGGGCTGCCCAACCCTGTTCCTGGAGAGCTACAATCCTGAAGGTCATCACTCCAACCAAAGCAAACCACTCCTGATTTCCCAGTTACAGATCTTGACGAGCTGCTGATGAGCTGAATCAGGTGTGTTGAATTAGAGTTGGAGTAGAAACCTACAGGATGGTAGCACTAAAGGAACAGGGTTGGACAACCCTGCACTAAAGGGTACATTCTGAACATCTCTCAGATGAAGATAGAATCTTTTTGGGTAGCAGATTGTAATGAGCGAGAAGAGCAGTCTAAAATGTCCTGCCCTACGCTGAATAACAGAATGCATGAACTGGTGTCTATAGGCTCACAGGACAGTAAATACAAGTAGTATTCAAATCATAACACTTTCCCAATACTTTTATTTGGCTTTTATCATAATCAACGTTTCAGGAAAAACATGCAAATTTTCAGAATACCACAGTGACCATAGGTGCAGCTACGCTAAATGCTTCAACCCCTCCATCTTCTCCAGAGATTGAGGTAGACCCACCTGGCTGCAGACTCGTG
Organism: Gymnothorax reevesii; assembly: GCA_029721435.1. Classification (NCBI taxonomy): domain Eukaryota; kingdom Metazoa; phylum Chordata; class Actinopteri; order Anguilliformes; family Muraenidae; genus Gymnothorax; species Gymnothorax reevesii. Next base: position 38,428,900 of record CM056590.1, read on the forward strand.
CGCCAGGCTCTCTACCTCGGACTGTACCACCTCCTCAGCCGGCGGGGGTGTGGGGGGTCGCCGCGCTCTCTCCTCTTCCTCAATCTTCTTTCGGAGCTCCTGCTCCTCCAGCTGGAGAGGGGAGTGAGACAGACTCCAGTCAGTGAACAGCTGGTTCTCTCTCGCCCCCTCATTCAGTCTCGTTCTGTTCCCGTTCCCCAACTCACTGCCCCGCACCACCCCCCAAGGCTCACCGTGGTCAGTTTCTCCAGCTGGCTGAAGCGCTCGTCCCAACTGGCGGCAATCTTCTCGAAGGCCTCGTGCCGCTTGATGAGGCTCTCCACCTCGTCCACGTTAGCGCCCAGCTCCGCCGCCCGGACCAGCGGCTCGTGCCCCGCCAGCCAGGACTCGGCCAGGGAGGCGTCCCGGCCGAACTGCAGCACCTCCAGCACTGCGTGAGAGATGCAGCAAACACAGTGATGCACAGTGACACAGGGGGTGCGGGAGGCCTGAATGTGCACACATGCACACACTCACATATCTGCAGGTGCTCCATCTTGTCTTCCCACTTCTTGTTGATCTCATCCCTCTTGGACTGCAGCTGGTCCAACTTTTCCCGGATCTGAGGCCAGAATAGAGCAGAGCAAATGTTACACCACTCTCCACGGACTCATGAAGGACTAGAGTAAGTCAGTCTACAAAAGTGTATTTTACAGTATGGTTTTTCAAATTCATGAGGTTGTTTTAGATTGACTCAGCATATTCAATACATACAGTTTTTCATAATCACATGGGTATTTATCAGTGAATCTGAGAGTTTAATATGGCCCAACTCCACACATTTTCAGAATGCAGGTTTTGCATTCCTCGTGCTCTTAGGGTGACAAGGTTCTTGATCGTATCCAGAAGATCCCAACTCCAATGATTCATGTGCTTATTCTCAATGGACTATACATGGTGAGCAAGGCCCTTGTTGCGAGAAATTCCAAGATTACAGACAGGTTCGATTTAGGGTCCCTACACAGAGTTTCAATCCAATGACATTAGATGCGTTGTTTGCTCAGAATGCGTTTAATGTCAAGGTAAAAAAGAAGCCCTACAGAAAAGGTTTTCCTGGAAAGCAGAAGCTGTCAGCGTCAGACCTTGGAAGACCCACCCGATGAGGAATTATTACATCATAAGTAAAGAACTTACAAAATAAACTACAAAAGAGATTGTTTGAAGTGTTCATTGCATGTTAGTTTTTGAAATAAAGTGATTCTGGTGAAAGGAGACATGCGTCGTCCTCTCCATTAATCTTTCAGCTCTTTGATTCAAGAAGGGCCCCAACTCTGCTGCCTTGATTTAGACACCCAGCTAAGATCAACTCATCATTTGCTGCTATAGTTTGTCACCTGTTACTTCTGGTGAGATACTGAGAGCCTAACAGAATGATGATACTAAGGTCTTGGTCAAATGTTCCTGAGTAAAAACTGATTCCATGAAGTTGGGCCCCTATTGAATTCAACAGTTAAACGAGACAGTCCAATCGCCCGAGACAGTCCATGAGTGTGGCCCCCGAAAGCCCGCTTCGCCAGCCTGTACTGCATCCACAAAGAATTCTCTGTTTCATCAGAAATTTGCACATTATTTGACCAATACAGTCACCACAGTAACCAAAATCAATAGGTGTCATAACTTAAGTATAACACAGATCCATAAAAAAATATGAAAGTAATTAGTCAACAAGAAACGCCCGCGTTTGAACGCCCTCGGCCTGACTTATGAAGTGTCCCAGAACAATTACACAATAACCAAAGTAGAATTCCACAGAACATACATTTACTAATACAAAAATGCCCAAAGTCCCACAAAGATTTTGGAAAATTTGAATTTTTTTCACTAATCTAGAGACCCGCATATATATGATCCTTCCCCCAGGTATAAACCCCCTAGCTCAAATGCTTCATCAAAATCAGTCCATGACAAAGTTTTTTCAAAAACGCCAAAAATGCCATTTTTTCCCCAAAAAAAGGTCCGATCTGAAAAAGTCTTTCCTGGCCTGGATTCCCTACATTACCACGAATGTTTTGGCATGGGTAATTCGTTTATTGATGCTGACTTTAGAGGTGCACACACAGACAGACAGACGGACAGACAGACGACGAACTGATGACAATACCCTTTGGCCTGAGGTCGGGCCGAGGGTAAAAATTACAGCCTGTACAGTGTCCACAAGGAAGTGTCCACAGACGCAGACATGGCGGCGGAGACAACGAGTATGAATCCATAGTTGCCACCCAACTTCGTCCTTGGGCAACAATTACCACTTTGACTGAACCTTTTACAGAAAATCAACCTTCCGCAAGCACACATCTGACTGACAGTATAACCTAAACCAGTTTCCTGAGGGACCACAGAGTGCTGTGAGTTTGAGGCGGGTGTTCTCGTTAGCGGGGAGTGCAGAGCGCTGTGAGTTTGAGGCGGGTGTTCTCGTTAGCAGGGAGTGCAGAGCGCTGTGAGTTTGAGGCGGGTGTTCTCGTTAGCAGGGAGTGCAGAGCGCTGTGAGTTTGAGGCGGGTGTTCTCGTTAGCGGGGAGTGCAGAGCGCTGTGAGTTTGAGGCGGGTATTCTCGTTAGTGGGGAGTGCAGAGCGCTGTGAGTTTGAGGCGGGTGTTCTCGTTAGCGGAGACTGCAGAGTGCTGTGAGTTTGAGGCGGGTGTTCTCGTTAGCGGAGACTGCAGAGTGCTGTGAGTTTGAGGCGGGTGTTCTCGTTAGCGGGGAGTGCAGAGCGCTGTGAGTTTGAGGCGGGTGTTCTCGTTAGCGGGGAGTGCAGAGCGCTGTGAGTTTGAGGCGGGTGTTCTCGTTAGCAGGGAGTGCAGAGCGCTGTGAGTTTGAGGCGGGTGTTCTCGTTAGCGGGGAGTGCAGAGCGCTGTGAGTTTGAGGCGGGTGTTCTCGTTAGCGGGGAGTGCAGAGCGCTGTGAGTTTGAGGCGGGTATTCTCGTTAGTGGGGAGTGCAGAGCGCTGTGAGTTTGAGGCGGGTGTTCTCGTTAGCGGAGACTGCAGAGTGCTGTGAGTTTGAGGTGGGTGTTCTCGTTAGCGGAGACTGCAGAGTGCTGTGAGTTTGAGGCGGGTGTTCTCGTTAGCGGGGAGTGCAGAGCGCTGTGAGTTTGAGGCGGGTGTTCTCGTTAGTGGGGAGTGCAGAGCGCTGTGAGTTTGAGGCGGGTGTTCTCGTTAGCGGGGAGTGCAGAGCGCTGTGAGTTTGAGGCGGGTGTTCTCGTTAGTGGGGAGTGCAGAGCGCTGTGAGTTTGAGGCGGGTGTTCTTGTTAGCGGGGACTGCAGAGCGCTGTGAGTTTGAGGCGGGTGTTCTCGTTAGCGGGGAGTGCAGAGCGCTGTGAGTTTGAGGCGGGTGTTCTCGTTAGTGGGGAGTGCAGAGCGCTGTGAGTTTGAGGCGGGTGTTCTTGTTAGCGGGGACTGCAGAGCGCTGTGAGTTTGAGGCGGGTGTTCTTGTTAGCGGTACCTCGTCTGCAGCGTAGTGATGGTTGTTGATTAGCATGTTGCCCATTTCATTGCAGGCGGTGAAGCTGTCATCTCTGGCCTCGATCTCTGATTTTATGTCCTGGTGGTTGGCGATGACCAGTCCAGCCGCAGACACATCCCTGATCAGAGCGGAGTCAGGGCTAAGACTATTTCTCTAGTTTCTAAAACATTTACTGAAAGGCACTTTGTGATGCAGTAATGCATCTGAAAAACACTGTACACATAAAAAATGATTGATATAAAGGCATCAATAAAGTACATCTAGATCCTCACTGACAGGAAACATTGTCGAGGCCCACAAGTATTTAGACAGATTGACAATTTTAAAAGTGTGCCATTTCAACATGGTTCACTTAATATACATGTAAATACCCTAAAATTACAAAAGATGTCTATGTCCATACAGGAGTTTGTGTATATGCATCCACAAGCTGGCAACCCCAGTATAAAGGAACTGATGTCCTTTAAAATTGTGCCGCTGTTCAAATACTTATGGACATCTCTGTAAGCACAGAGCAAAAAGCTGTTGATCCATCCCAGCGGAACTGGGATCAGAATCTGCACAGTACAAGGGTCTTGTGTTTTATGACGTGTGTGATTGTGATTGGCCGGATCCTTGCCTGGGGCTGTCGTGGGCATCGATCTGCAGGTTGACCCCGTCCATCCACAGCATGAGGTCGCGCACCATGCTGAAAAAGCGGAACTTCTCCACGGTGTCCTGCAGGAGGAGCCGGCGGGACTGAGCGGCCGAGAGCAGGGCTTCCCACGCCTCCGCCACAGCGCGCTCGTGCTTCTGGATCTCATCGGCCTTCTCGCCGGCGTAGGCCTTCTGCAGCCGCGTCGCGTCTTCCTGTACCTGCCGAACCTGAAGGGGAAGAGGACAACGATAATACAGTTAGCCGGACACCGGCAGTTCTTTGCCCTCAAGGATCACAAATTTCTGTTCTTCGACCCACCAACATCAGGTAAAATAAGAGCCAGGCCACGCAGTTCCATAAACTATTCGATAGATGTGGGCAAGTTGTGGCTTTGAGATTCAGATCTGACAATCCCCGACCAACATGACTGTTTAGCAAGTTGTTCGTTACTAAGCTAAAGTGACTCTTTTCACTTACCTCTATGAATAGAGAGGCATGGGTTACTGGTAATGCCTAATGTTTTTGGGGTGAGCTTGTGGAATGGAGAGCAAGGCTGGCTGTTAACCCTGCTAATCACCAGTGCACTTAAAAGCAGTATATTGTGCTAATACTTGCTGTGTTAGAAGTACTAAGTGAGAATTTGGGCTAAGTTTAGGGGATACTGAGTGAGCATTTTGGCGTATCGTTAAATGTACTGAGTAAGGATTTTCGTTTACGGTAAGGGTGAACTGGGCCAGGTTTTTTGGGGTTAAATGCTGTTACCCACCTGTGTGCTTAGTGACCCTGACAGAAACCATGTATCAGCATGATAAAGCTTCTAGGTGAGGATATTGGGCAACAGTGAGGGTTTCATGGTTTAACCCTGTTTCTCACCTGTGCGCTCAGAGCCTGTATATCGTGCTCATACGCAGTGTGCTGCCGGTGCAGGTGCTGTACAGAGTTGAGGTCTCGGCCCAGCTCGGAGGGCAGGGCCTCTCTCTTCTCCCGAATGCGTCCCAGCGCCTCGCGCGCGTCCCTGTGGAAGCGCTGCAGCTCGTAGGAGGCGGCCAGCATCTGGGTGCGCGTGTCCATCAGCTCCAGGAGCTCCGCCCACGAGTCGTTGAGCCCGTCCTTCCACTCGGCCACGCTGGCATTCTCCGGGTGTCCGGACTCGATGAGGTCGTCCGCCAGCGCGTTTACCCCATCCACACGCTCCTGCCCGATCGAGCTGGTGTCTCGCGCAAACTCCCGGAACTTATCGCGCAGCATCTGGGGGCACCGAAAAGGGCATCCAATCAGTGCTATAATGCATTATAATGCATAAAGACTGTGCACATATGCACAGCACTAATACAAAAGGCAGTCTCAGGATAAGATTCTCCAAGTATTGGCTCAGTGTAATGAATCTAGGTGAGGCGGAAGGGTACCTCCAATTAAAATGAGAGAGAGCTGGAGTACAAATTTACACAAGAGACATGACAATAGAAAAAAAGAGAGGAAATGACAGTGTGCAATGTGACGATGTAATGGAGGGAGGGGGGGGGAGGGGGGGGGGGAGAGAGAGATATATATAACAGTGAGTACCGTGACATGCTTATAGTCCTGTCCCAGCTCATAATATTGAGGGAGAGAGAGAGAGAGGGGGAAGCAGAGAAGATAACAGTGAGTACCGTGACGTGCTCGTAGTCCTGTCCCAGCTCATGAGAAGCTGCCACCATCTCCCTCTCGGAGATCCACTGCTCCAGGTCCTCTACCTCCCTCTTCAGCTGCATGAGCCTCAGCCGGTCATGCAGACGCCCCCGCCGCTCCTCCGCCAGGTCCTTCAGCCCTGCGTACAGCTTGTCCACCTGCGCTTGCCGTAGGGTGATCCGCTCGCTGAGAGAAAGGAGGAGGGGGTTAGTAACAAAAAATATATATATACACACACCACACCTTCATTGTGACATTTAAACCCAGCTGATCTCACCTGATCTACGCGAAACAATGAAGAAATATTAAAAAAAAAAAACCAAAAAGCTTAATGGTTACATGTGAATCTATTTACTGCGGAATCAATAGTGCAAAAAAAGTAAAAAATGTCAAGTAGATCTTTAAAAACAGAAAGTAGCACTGAATTTTAAATAAAATGCAAATCACCCAGTTACATGTCGCCCATACCTGTTTCGACAGAACTCATGTTACCAATATTCACACTGTGCTGGGAGAGAATGTACAGAGGAGGAGGAAGGGTGTGAGGGTGAGAGGAAACGAGGCCGAGGGAGAGAGTGTGTATCATTGTGCATGTAAAACATTTTCTCACCAAGAAAAGATAACCATCAAAAAGAAATATTCCTCACTCAGTTTTTATACAGTTATGTACAAAATAATTTTTGTTTAAATGTGATATGTCTTGCGCTTATGTTCGTTAACATTCTGTAAGAATGTAAAAAAAATAGGACCAAGGGTCCTGTAGCTTACCGCCACGCAATCTCATCGTGATGATACGAGTTATGCAAAATTTCATGCGAAGTTGGACCTTTGAATCGTTGAGGGTTAATTTTAAGGTCAATAAATGAAAGTTCACACTGATTTATGACCTCCTTTATGTCTTTGACACAATCCAAAGCTCTGAAGCAGTTTTGGTGATGCACGTAATTGAAAATTCATTATGTGAACTGTAAATAGCTTAAAGGTAAGCTAAAAGGTAAGTTAAAAATGATTATGGCTACATAAACATGATGTGCAGTCAGAAAAACAATCCATAATATTCTGGCGATAGCGTTTAGAACCGCTGCTTTGTACGAAGGATTTAGATCCTCTCATTTCACTCGGAGGCCGAGTCTGAGTGCGTATTTCCCTGTGGCTGAGAGTAGATACGCCACCAGGGGGCAGTGTTTTCACAGGGCCGGCTCTCACCTCTCTGGGTGCTCGCTGCCCAACATTAGACGGCTGCTGTTTGACAGCTGGTGGATGGTCTGGGCGTAGTCCTCCAGGGCCTGCTCCACTATCTGGTGCTTCTTAACCATGGCCAGGGCGCTCTGCTCATCCTGTGTACGGGCGTGCGCGCACACACACACACACACACACACACACACACACACACACACACACACACACACACACAGATATAGACATTAGAAGCGCAAATGCACATGCACGTACGGGTAACACACACAGACATGGACATGCAGACAAAAAAACAACAGAGCCTGTCAACTCAACAGTAGTGTATCAAAGGGAAACCTTATAGAAGCGAATAGCCCTTAGTATTGTTACTGAACAGCACACACTTGCATGAGTGACAGCTGAGAACGCTTCAATCAGGATTGCCCTCATTCTATCGAATGTGCATACTTGCAAGTAGTTTCCCCATAATGCAAAAATCCAGAAGATTCTGCACCCTAGATCTTCTCAAAATTCCTGAGGGACAAATTGAACATTGTCGGGAGCAATCCCGTAATAGCAGGAGATATAAATAAGCCCACAGCACCCTTAAGCACTTACCTTGACTGCTGTGGAACTCAAGACTATATTTCATGTGACAAACATGAACTTTCAGGACAATTGAAAAAATAATGAGAATCTACTTTTTTTTAGCCCCTGCCTTGTGATTTCAGGGCACTTTGAGAATTATTACAGCACCTTAGCCCTTTGCCTATCCAAGCTCTCATTAAGCCACTGCTAAATAATCTGAGAATCACAACTCAAATGTATTCGCCCATAAAAAGCTCCAATCAGACGGTCTCGGTAGAGAAATAACTACCTTGGAGCATCAGTGTGCAAAATAACCACAAAGGACGCCAAATGATACATACTCAAGACAGTGATAATGATCATTTATCCACCCACCGCTGCACAAGAGAGCACTTTGGCAGCCACTCTAAAGTTAAATTTAGAATTCGCTGCCACTGCTGTTGCGTGATTATGGGGCTTCAGGCTTGGATTGCATTGTTTGTTTGTGCATCTGCTGTTTGATTTTTCTGCAGAGCTGCCCAGCTGAGCCTGGCATCTCAGACTCTGTACTCCACAGGGTTAGAGAAGGGAGCAGGAGATGGGCTCTAATGCACAGGGCTACATTTCCCAAAAGCTCAGTGGCCAACTATGGTAGCAACTGACATAGTCCTTCCATTCGCAGTCAATGGTTCAAACTACGTAGGTTAGCATATGTGATTTCGAGAAACGCACCCCAGAGCAGGAAGGGGCAGGATTCTGACACATAGAGCAGGAAGAGGGTGGGACCTTAAAAAACACAAAGTAGGTAGGGGGTGGGGCTCTGACACGCAAAACAGGAAGAAGGCGAGACCCTAAAAAACACAAAGCAGGTAGGGGGTGGGGCTCAAACGCAAAGAGCGGGTAGGGGACGGGGCTCTGACGCACAAAGCAGGAAGGGGGCAGGACTCTACAAACCACAGAGCAGGCAGGGGGCGGGGCCCAGGCCTCTCACCTTGGCCTTCTCCTCTGACATCATGTGCAGCTCCTGCTCGCCCATCCAGGCCTCAGCCTCGGCCACATCAGCGTAGAACTGCTGCGCGCGGTTAGCGTCCACCAGACGCGCGTGCCGACTGTCCGTCTCGTCAATGAGCCGAGCCCAGGAATCCCGCAATTCGGCCAAACGGCCCTCCTGTCCTGGACGAGCCCCGCCTTCCTCTCCAGTCTTCTTCGAAGCCAGGGAGCGCCCGTGGGCCAGGATGTCGTCGATCCGTGGCTGGTGGCCCTGGATCTCCTTCTGCAAGGTCTGAGGGAGACGAGGATGCGATGCGGAGAAGGGAGAGATACAACAGCACTGACGGGCTGATTTTATGTGAATAAATGCAACAGACCGATGCAAGTAAATGTAACTTCTGATGCAGAATCTTTAAACCCAAGTTCTATACTTGGGACAGTATTCGCATGAGAATTTGTAATGCATATGTATATATTTAAACAAGAACACAAAACACAAATAAATGGTAAACACTACACATTTGAAAAAGTTAGAAATAAAATTGAACTAGAGCTTATAAGTGCTGTCAGCAGCTGTCCAGCAGCCCCCAGTCACACCCCCCGACATTCCTAAAGGCACCACAGGAAAAACAAGCCTCTGACTTTCATCTTTAGTTCCTCCTGAAGGATTTTACTGGGCACATCCCAAGACAGTTGAGCTTCGTAAATTTTGAATGATAAACCACGAATGTCAAGCAATTGACAAATTAAAAAACCAGAAGCCCCACACGTGCCCTGATACCTGGTTCTTCTTGATGAGCAGCTGAACACTGGGCAGGTCCTTTCCGCTGTCCGAGGACGTGGCCAATGGCATCCTCTCCTTCACCCACAGCTAGAAAATATAAAAGTTCAATGTAATTATTGGAAAATAAAGAGATGAATCACAGTCATCTCTCTTCATGATTCTTCCTCAAAATATCTACCATTAAATTTCAAGGTTCAAAGTAATTTTTATTATCCCTGAAGGGCAATTTGATTTACAGCCAGCAAAAGATTCAAACAGAACAACAACAGATAATATAAACGTCACATCAAAAATCAAAATATATCACTCAGACATCAACACAGACTAGTTAAAAGGTTGCATTCGTGATGGTGATAGCAGCAGGAATAAGTGACCTTTTCAGTCTGTTCTGTATCGATATATATATATAATATATATAATGCCATCTATCTGCGTCTTGATGGCAGCAGCATAAATTCACCCCACGAGGCATGGCTTGGATCTGCCAAAAGTGACTGGGCCTTCTTAAGAGACCTTACTTCGTAGAGGTCATTTATGTCACACAGGGGCGTATCAACAATTCTGCAAACTTTATGACTGCGTTGCAAATTTTAAGCTTTTGCGATATTACCTTCACTATGGCATCATTCTAAATGGACTTCCATGTGGAATACTCTGGGCACATTTCACAAACTTTACGACCCAAGTGATCCTATAACAGCTCCATGGGGTTTAAATGCAGTCACTGAACTGGCCATTCTGCTCTTAGTAATGTCCTTTCCAAAAAGTTCTCGCAGAGTCAGAATCCAGGTTTTGATTCGTTATCTTGCTGTAACACAAAGGTTCTTCTATTTAGTCCAAGTTAAAATCACTAGTGAATTGATGCTCTTGAGCAGTAGTGTAACTCTGGACACACCACGCTCATCAGGGGTTGACTGAGGAAGTAAACAGTGAAGCTCGCTTTAGTAACAGCCCAGGGACAGTCACTCACAATCTCATCCTCCAGGTCACGGTTGAACTGATGAGCCTCCTTGGACGCCAGGAGGAGCTGTCGCCGGCGCTGGATTGGTTCCTGTAGGCTGGTAAAGCTGTCGGCCATTATCTTCTGCTGACTGTCAACCTCCACCCGCCCTGCGTCGTCCTGGGACAGAGCCAGGGCCTGGGACTGTAGCGCCTGCACCTCCTTCTCCCTCACCTCCATCTGGTGCTCCAGCATCTGTGGGAGGAGAGACGGTTACCTGTTTATTACTGGGGTCGCACCGCAGAGCAGACCGGTGGGAGGCGCTACTGCTTCAAAGCAAGGTCACAGGCTTGAATGCAGCCTAAAGGCCAACACCCACTGGCCGCGTCAACTTCGAACTTTGCCTTGACGCTTTTGAACGCCCCCTGAAAGCGTCAGCCGCGTCAACATTGACAGCTGTCAACTTGATCGAGAGGCCATGAGTGTCAATCTCAAAATATTAAACAAGACAATGCTTAATTTTTTGGGGGGGGGGGGACATACCTATCAAGTTTATTTTAAGTGATGACAAAGTGCGACGGTCGGGTTACTATGCACTATACGCTATATACATATTTTTCCTCCTAAATTTAGACGTCAAGTAAATTAAGATTATGATTCATTTTACTTTACCCAGCAATGAATTAGCTAGCTAGCTTACTTAGCAGTGTTAAGTTCTTACCAGTGTACTTCGAGTTAGGCACTGTCTGACTGCAGATCGCCTGATAACTTAAATACCCACAAAATAACGGATTTCCTTTCAAAACTGCGACTTGGTTAAAAAGCAGGCTGACAACTGCATGTGAGGTCTCCGCTAAATGTGTGTCTAACCATGACAAGGCAAAATAGTTAAACAACCTAAAAGACAAATGCGTTTTTATTGTGTTGACGCTTCAGAAACTGAGCAGTGGCGAATAGTAAAAATTGAGGAGAGGCGAAAAGTAAAAACCTGACGCGTGTCAGACGCTGCCAGTGGGCGTTGCTCCATTGAAATTAATGTAACCAATTTTTTGATGCGTCTCACGCTTCCAGTGGGCGTTGGGCTTAAGGCCTTCCCATGTTCTGCCCCTCCTGCGTTTACATGGCTTAACCTCGGGCACTCAGGTTAACTGGATCCCATTGAACTGCCAATTCGTACAAAAGTAGAATAAGGCATTGCGAATAAGGTTTGGAATGAAAACCTTCCGCAGGACCGGATTTAGAGTTGTGGTGTAGGGCTATAGAACCATCACTACACAGAAATGTCCAGTTCAGGTTCAAACACTACAAAGCACCACCTGTTTTTTGTTAGATCATTTGGATTTTCCTACTGGCACAATTTAATCGGTCAGGAGGGAGAACTTAACCGGCCAAGTTCATGGCAGGACTTTTACTTCCTGATCCCAGAACTTTGTTCCTCGGCTCACGGTTACAGACCTAAACTGCTCAGACACTTAGGACAGCCCATCACCCCTCACTCACCTGATGCTTCTTCAGCAGGATGTTGACGCTGGTCAGGTCCTTGCCGTAGTCGTCACTCTGCAGCTGAGAGGACAGGTTGTTCACCCAGCTGTCGAGAGCCGAGCAGCTCTGGGTGAACAGCTCCGCCCTGTTGGCGTCAAACAGGCACTGCGCCTTGGTCTGGGTGGTGGCTTCCAGCTCCTCCCACTTCTTCTTCAGGCCCTCCAGTGTCTGCGTCACCACTGGCTCCAACTCCGGCTTCTCCTTCACCAGCGCCTGCCCTTCCTGATAGGACAGGAAATGAGGACACAAAACAGGAAATGGGGGACAGGAAGCAGAAAATGGGGGAAAGGAAACAAAATACGGAAACAATTATTTCCCATTTGCTCCAAAATAGTTTTAAACATTCGTGGAATTACCAAATCTCCTCTCAGTCAGAGGTTTCCAATCTTTTTCACAAAGGACTAGTTTGGCTGCAGGACATTGGCCTGAGGCTGTAACACCCAAATCAACTAATTAATTAATCAGGGTCTTCAGTCAAGACCTAAATAAGTACAATAAAATCAGGTACATTTGTATTGGACAATAACAAAAAAAAAAAACCAGCACCCACACCAGCCCTTCTTGAATAAAACTGGACAACCCAACTCGAGGTAGAGCATCTACTCTGATTCATCTTTGCCATCATTGGTGGTCACAAACAAATTAGTCCTGAAACAAGTATAGGGCGGCACGGCGTCGATCGGTCATGGAGGTATTGAGGGCTTATTGTAAACTACACCACAGTGGTACAATAAAGTGTACATTCACACAACTGTGCATTTAAGAAAATGGGGCTGCCGAGGCTAAGAGTAAGACCCAATACCCGCACGGGCCAGTAATGGCCGTACCTCATGTATCTTATCCAGCCAGTCCTTGTTGGAGGCCAGCTCAGCCATGAAAGCCTGGTGTTTCTGCCACTTGCTATGGAGGTTCCTGGCCTCGTCGTACGTCATGTCCTGGGCCGTAAGCATCTTCTCATCTATCCAAAGGCTCAGCTACACAGGCAGAGGAAAGTTGGAACCCATGAACAACATTTCAACAATATTTTACAAAATGAAAGGGGGCACAAGCACAGTTCAACTCTCTCGACTTCTTAAGGGTCTGCAGTGTCAGCTACAAAGGATGTTAATGGAGAGCAGTGAGAGAAATGCAGGGTTGGCACATTAACAGTTCATCCTGGGACTCATTCTTTTTGTATACCGAGCCTGCTGCTTAAGTCCTGCCATCCATCTGCTGCACTATAAATACTCGAAATGGGACGACATTTGTTACCTTGAGCAGGGATCTGAAATGCTCCACTATTCAAGCTGTTATGGAAACGAGTTTCACATTACCTCACAAAGTTATAAGACAACAATCACCCTGGTAACGCCCACTAGTGCCTGGGTGCATTTCAAACGAGGAAATGTGTTTTAGTGGTGACCAAAACCTCAGCACTACTCCCCTATCAAATGAAAAATTAATTATTTCTACTCGCTCAAAAACAGGCCCGTTTAACCTGAGCCCCTCACCTCCTGTCCATCCTGCAGGAAGCGCTGGAGCTCAAGGTTGTCTTTTAATTTGGCCGACAGCTCACTGGCAGCATTCTTGTTCTTCTGGTGTCTAGAAGGCGAGAAGAAGAGAAAATGGGTCACATCTGAAATATTAAGCACAAGTCAAGCTAAAGGTTACATGTTACCTCCGCCAACAAAGTTGGGGCGGAGCTTATGATTTCACCCCGTTTGTCTGTCTGTCTATCTGTTTGTGAACAACATAGCTCAAAAAGTAATGCACGAATTTGTCTGAAATTTTGTGGGTGCATTGCTACTACATCAAGGAAGGACCCTATTGATTTTCACTGTGATCAGTGAAACAAAACGGCCGCTACAGCAGCCATCTTCAAATCGTATGACACACGATAACTCAACTTTGCTCCCACTCATGAAGATTTGGATTGTGCTGCCTTGGCGGAGGTTTGCACTCTACGAGTGCCTCTAGTATTGGTATAGGTATTGGTCCCTCCTCACACGATCACAGTCATCCTTTACTCTAGCTTCCATCACTCTGAAAATCCTTATCATAGATTACATATGTAGCATAATTACACCACCTTGAGGCCTATTTCCCCTGTTCTCCATCTCCCATTCCCTACACCCACTCCCCTCCCGGCCTTGCCCTCACCTCTCCCGAATGGAGTCGGCCTTCTCCTTAATCTTGTCGGCATTGGAGTTGTTGTCCTCCACCAGGCGGCGGCCGGTCTCCACCACGCCCAGGATCTTGTCTTCGTTGGCCTCCATGGTGGTGAGGAAGTCCTCGTGCTTCTTAATAGCGGCCTCCGCCCCCTGAAGAGTGGTGGGCATGTCCGTGTGCGACAGGATGTACTCCTGTGGAAGAGGGAAGAGGGGAGAGGCTCGACACAATCGTTCCTACATACAGCTGCACCGTGCCGTCTTTGCCACAGATGGCACCATCTTGAACAGGAACGACAAAGCAATTAGAAATGTTGACTAATCGCATGAATCTGACATTTTTCTGGAGGTTCCCAGCCATCTAATTCAGCACTCTACGGCAGCATTATCATCAAATGTTGTTTAATCCGCATCAGAATTTATTTCTGGTTTAGAACATTTTTATCACATATTTGTGATCTTACACCAACCTTACAGGCTCAAATTGACCCATGGCTAAGCCCCGCCCCCTCCACTGACATGGACAAACAATGAACATTTTAGCACAGGCGCTAATGGCTGGTATCACAGTCTGAGATATTTTTCAGGATGCTATTGATGATTTTTGGTGGTAGAAGGCTCAAATATCATCAAGAAGTCAGCAAATAGGATTACCCTATGCATTGGAGGGATGCATTAATGAATATAGAGTGGAGAAGCTCGACGAAAAGTTAAAATTAGAAGCTAAAACTTTTAGGTCTCAGTGCAAACGCGATCAACCGCATCTTGTTTCAGTCACCCTCTCACACAAGACAGAGGATCAGCATTGTTCGTGCACCGCAGGGTAATACGTTCAATTTATGTATTATTATTGCTAGCTACCGAATTTAAGAAATCTAACCTGACATGAATAAATTCCTAAGTAAACAAGGTGACATTGTGAACAACGCAGGCAGGAGCTCACAGCCAACAACCGTCAGCACTGAAGTTAGCCATAGAGTTTACCAACTAGAGCTAATGTTAGCCAACATAGCCATGTAAAAGATAACTTTACATTAATATCCAACGAAGTGAAAAGATGTCGCCCTAAAAGCGATGTTGACTTAGCTTGGAACAAATGTAGATATCTTTGTTGACCTTTGTTAGTTACGTTAAGCTGATAGTGGTGTCTTCCACAAAGCTTTAAGCTGCTTTCACACCAGACGCGAAACAAATTTTTCGCATTACAGATTACATTCAAAGTCAATGCAAACGTGCGTATTTGCGTTTTTGCAATGACTCTGGATGTAATCGGTTGTGCAGAAAATACGAATCGCGTCTGGTGTGAAAGCAGCTTTATCCAGAGGAGACACTTCAGTTATGATGTGGCTTTGGGAGGGGTATGAAATGCACCCCATCGCCCAGCCTCTCGGGATACCTCGTATTGGACTTCAATTTACCCAAAGCACAGCATTTGACCATTTTTTAACTTAGGAACACTTTAAAACGAACGATTCGAAGTTTCCGTAATGCATTTCAATGGAAGTTCAGGCTCAGAATGTCCGAGTATATGGGGAGAGAATACGCACTGTGATTGGCTCATCGCATTTGAGGTCGGGCTTCGCTACAGGTCAATTGAAAATCATAAGTGAAATAGAGACCATTTGAGATTGCCGCAGCAGCGATTCTGATATTGTTTTCAGTCTAGTTGTCCTCATTATAATGCATTCAGTAAATGTGGCCTCAGACCACACCCATCTTCAAACTCAGCCTTCCACTTTATCCAAACTACTCAAATGAAATGTTTTGTGACTGTAAATCAAAAGGATACAATGTTATCGCATTCACAGGAAATGTCCACAAACAAACACGCCCGCATAGGTTCAGACACAGACAAACCAAAAACGTTGCCAAAGGAGCAGGTCAAGTGAAAAGCCGGAACTAACAGGTACAGTGAACTATGCACTGAAAGAAGTCTTCTCTCACCTGGCTGTTGAGGAAGCTTTCGGCCTGCTTGGCGTCGCGCTGGAAGTTCTGGAAGTTGCAGGCCTGGAGCAGCAGGTTGTGTCGGTTCTCCCACATGCGGCCCAGCTCGTCCCAGCCCGTGTCGAGCGCCTGCAGCCTCTGGGCCAGGAACATGTGCTGGGCGTCCGTCTGGCCCTGGGTCACCTCCTCGCCCACCGCCCGCATCTTCTCGTAGTCCTCCTTGTAGTTGTCCACCTCGTTCTTGATGGCCTCGTGCTGCATCAGGAGCTTCTCGGCCTCCTCCAGCGAGGTGGGCGTGTCCTCGGAGGCCACGGCCGTGGTGGTGCGGGACAGCCAGGACTGGAAGCCGTCCAGGTCCCTGAGGAAGCCCTGCAGCTTGCTGGCCTCCCCCAGGCTGTCCTCCCGCCGCTTCATAGTGGCCGTCAGCTCCTCCCACACCTTCTGGATCTCCGCCAGCCGGGCCTGGATTTCCTCGGCCTGGTCCGGGTGTTCCTCAGCCAGCTTCTGGGCGTCTTGTCGCAGAGTGTCCAGCTTGCGCTAATAGTTAAAGAGTGGGAACATTCTGGCTTTTCACCTTGTCCAGCCAAAAGAGACGGCTCTTCTCTAACAGTAAGAGTGAACGCAATGCGGCTGTTTTTCTTTCAGAGTAAATGTGGCATGGCTGTTCTCTCACTGTGCAAGTGAATACAGTGTGGCTGTTCACGGTCTGTAAGAGAGAATGTGACATGTCCGTCCTCCTACAGTGAGAATGTGATGTGGTTCTTCTATTCCTGTGTGAGTGAATGCGATGTAGCTGTTCACATAATGCAAAAGTGAACGAGAGGTGGCAATCCTCTTAACGCAAGGGTAAGTGTGAGGCGGTCGTTATACTACAGTGAGCGTGAGGTGGCTATTCCCTTGCTGTAAGAATGAAATTCAGGAGCCCGCAGATTGAATGATTGTGACTTGGTCACTGCTATTAGACAGCAGTTTGTCTAACTGAGGGACTAATACTCAGATAGCTGATGACATAAGAGAGAGCTAATGGTACCTGTATGGCCTCCAGGTCGCGCTCCATGCCCGCCAGCTTCCGCTGAAGGGCCATGACTCCAGCCAGATCGTTGCCCAGGCTCTGGGTGGACTCGATCACCTTGGTCTTCTCCTTCATCCAGGTCTTGATCTCGTTGCACTCCAGGAGGTAGTTCTGGTAATTGAGCGCAGACTCCAGGGCCCGCTTCCTCTTATTGGCCAAATCCTGGAACCCTTTCCACCTGGGCGGGGCAAGGAGGGGACGGACGGGGTCATACGGATAGAAAAGCATTGTGAGCAGATTCACAGGCAGAGTGTGTGAGCGAGTGGGTGTGTGCTAAAGGATCCTAAGGATTGTGAGCGGATTCACAGGCAGAGTGCGCGAGCGAGTGGGTGTGTGCTAAAGGATCCTAAGGATTGTGAGCGGATTCACAGGTAGAGTGTGTGAGCGAGTGGGCGTGTGCTAAAGGATCCGGCTGATGCGTGAACAAACCAATAATTTGACTGTGCAAATTTGCAGGGGCATGTGGTGCAATCAGGGAACGCCATGGGCATGTGAGTAGAATTACTGCACATGAATCACATGAAGGCCTGTTTCAGCTCCTGTGTGTGTGCATGAATGTGTGTGAGCATTTTACTGCATATGCATCAGCTGTATACTGTGAAGCCCCAGTACAGTGTGTGAGTTTATGAGTGTGGGGTTACCTGGCATTGAGCTGATCCTGGGTCTGGAGGATCTGGTCTTTGCTGCAGTGGTCAGAGCTCAGCAGCTGCTCGGCCACTTGGTTCACGTCATCGATGCGAGCAGCTTGGCTGTTCATCTCAGTCTCCAGCGTCTCAAACCTGCGGCAGCACACATGCACACAGACACAAACACACACTAACGTTAGGAAGACATCAGTAACCCATAGACTGATGCAACAAACAGATAAAGTGGGAGAAGAACCCGCACTTTCCCTCCTGACCCCCACCCTGACCTCTGCCCCCTGACCTTTGCTGCACCACCTCCAGGTCCTCCAGTTTGCTGGGGATCTCCATGGTGTTCAGCCACTGCTCCTTCTCCTCCACCCACAGCTGGCAGGCGTCGGCCTCGCTGAACATGTGGTACAGGGCCAGCGCCCCCTCCAGGGCCTGCCGCCGCGCCGCGGACAGCGACACCAGCTCCTCGTAGCGCTGCTCGATGGCGGGGAGACGTCCCTCCACCTACACGCCGTGGGATAACAGAGAAAAGCATGAGTGTCTAACCTGTCAGCATGAGCTTCTTACCTTTGTCAGGCAGGATACAATGAATACATTACAAATCCAGAATGACTTCTCTAAACTGGCTGACAAAACCCACTGTGTCTTGGTACGCAATTAATATCTATAAATAACACCCCATTAGTACTTCCGCAAACAGCCAGATAACCAGAACCCTCCATATACTTTATTCTTCTGGGGGGCTAAAGGCAAGTAATGAAGGTCTCTGTAGTGTCTATAACACTCTTAATAGCCAAAATATTCTACACAGTGCATGATAATTGTATAGGACTGTAATTCTCAGAAGTGAGATACATTTGGTTTTATCAAGAACAACAGAAAGACAGATTGAACAAGGATTGTTGCCTAGGAATTTCTTTGCAACCGCACGGATGCGCACGCGCACACACACGCACACACACACACCTCTGGGGACTGGGCGTATTCCGCAGGCAGGGACTGCGCCTGCTCGTGCAGACAGTCGATGAGGTTGCGATGGCTCAAGATGTCCTCTTCTACCTCACGCTGCTTGCGGGCCAGGGTCTGGGTGGAGAACTCGTCGTGCCCCACCTCCGTGCTCGACACCCGCCGCAGCACCTCTGCGATCCAGGCCTCCATGTCGTTGGCGTCCGTCTGGAATTGGTGGAACGCGACGGCCTCTCTCAGACGCTCCTCCCTCAGCTGGGACGCCTGGGGAGGGGGGACGGGGGGGGGCAAGAGTGGAGAGAGAGAACAGAAGGAGGGGTAAAGGTGAGAAGGTGGAGAAAGAGAGATGGAAAAAGAGCATTTAAATACAAAGAATAACAGGCAACCAACAAGAGAAGTCTCTCATTATTTTTGATAATTAATTAAACTGAAGCATCATGTCTCATCATGTAAGGGATGAGAGTCAATATTATCATGACTGACTCCATTAGCCAGTGACGAACGTTCAAACCAGGCTAGAGTTGATTCATTTAAGCATTAACCCGCCATTCTGACTGCAGTAGGGAAGCACAGCAAAAAATGAAAAGTAAGTCCACATTACCTCGCAGTTTAATCTCATATTAAGTCTTAAAACACGTATTTCTACTACTTTTTTTCCTCATAAAATAAAAATAAGATAAATTTGAGATATTTTTGACTTATTTCTAGATTTGCCAATGAGATAAGAAAATTTCACTGGTCAAGCGCATGGTAACCTAAAATAAGCCAATTTCTTAGACTTGAGAGAAACTGGGGAGTTTTGCCTAATACTATGACTAAATTACGTTTTGCAGTGAGGGAACAAATGACAAATGAAGAGTTGCTGTGGACTTGGCGCCAGGGTGACTCTGTTTCTCTTCCCACCTCCTCGAGATGGGCCCATTGAGAGCGGACATCAGCGATCCTCTCTGTGATCTCAGGGGCCCCGAAGTGGCCCTCCTCCACCAGGGCCTCCCCGTCGGCGATGCGGCTGCTGAGGGGTGCGTAGCGGGCGGCCATCTCCTCGGTGAAGGCCTCGTGTTTGCTGAGCAGGTGCAGGGCAGAGGTGAGGTCGCGGCCGCAGTCCCCGCTGGCCAGGATCTGCTCCTGCTCGCGGATCCAGGCCGCTTCCTCCCCCAGCTCCCACAGGAGGTGCCAGAGCCGCCGCGACTCCTCCAGGCGCTCCCGCCGCTGTGCCGCCAGCTGGCCCAGCTCCTCGTAGGCCTGGCCCAGCAGGGTCACCCTGTCGCTCACCAGGGCTGGCTCATAGGGCATGTAACCTGAGAGGAAGGCCAGAGGTACTGAGGGCTGGACATCTAAGCTGAGTCTAAGCCAGTCTCTGTGTGTCTTACATTTGCTGTGCGTCTCAGTGCAGTTTTCCCAATGCACCTTCATAGACTGTACTAAAGAGCCAGTATGTATATTACACTCAGTGAGATCCACAATATGATTCCTGTGTCTGTCAGTAGGTATTCAGAGAATAGAAGAGAATAATCAGTGAAATTCTCAGTGCATAATTGGCCCATCAGGGAACATTCAGCGCTTCTTGTGTAACCGATTATTGTCTGCGGGGCCCATTCACAGAGCAAAATCTGTGAATCAGTTAATAATCAGTAAATGTCGTAACTGGTGACTCAGTTCATAATCCACGGCTTGTGCACCTTTTCCAAATTAAATTCAAGCACTTATCAATGTTTTTCAAGGTCACTGTCAAGCTTTTCCAGCACCTTAGATACTGGCAAATTACTTGTTTATCAGACTACAGCCAGATAGTGTTTTGTTATGAATGTAATGCTATCAATATTACAATTTAAAGCAGTTTTGAGCACTTTTCGAAATCCAAGCACTTTTCAAAGCTCGACAGTACCACATTGCATTCAAGCATTTCCAAGGATGTAGGAACCCTGATAATCAGAGTATCAGAGCATAATCAGTCTCAGTGTGAACGGCAAGACTCACTCTGCTCGGGGTCAGTGAATTTCTGTGCGGCGGACTGTACGGCCCGAACCCGCTCGGCCTGGGCGGAGATATCAGCCTCCACTAGCGTGTGGGTCTGCAGCAGATCCTCCACATCGTACAGGTGCTTCCCGCTGTCCTGGGACTGCAGCCGGCCCTGAGACAGGAGTCAAGACATGTGACTAACGCATAAACCCACAGCAATAAATACAAGCCTAATACAGATCTCAGTGCCGCCGAGTACATTTTACTGACAGCTAAAGCAGGTACATCAATACCCTGAAGCAAGGCCATTGATTTCCTTTAGAATGACTGAGAGGAATCTTAAGAGGGAGAAAAGACTGGAGAGAAATCAAAGCAGGAGAGAGCAAGATATGGTCCTAAATGGGAACAGTAAAACAAAACATGACCCTGACAGCCACAGCTATCCTAAAGGGGACAGTCCTTTCCAGAGTTATCCTGCCTTTAAATTCTTGTATTTGTAGCTCATTTGCACAAGACACCTTAATGTACAAATACAATAAATGAACCTTGAGAAACTACATTTATGTGCCCTTGTATTCTTCATTGCGATTTTCTTTAATTATAGGTCTTGCAAACGCGGCAGCATAATTACACACGGAAATTACGTTTCCAGAGTGCTTTAGTTTGCTCGCGTTTGCTTTGTTGTACTAAGTACACAGCAGCTGGAGATGCAGGAAACAGCGATGCGGTGGCACCTCATTTTGTGGGACAGAAGGTTGGAGGCAGCCATTTTGCACCAGACTGCTCCCCCACTCTCTGGGCGTGCTTCCCATGCAGGCGTTCAGGCGCCTCGTCCGCAATTCCATCTATAACTGTGGTAACCTTTACTGTACATGTATCTGCGGGTCTTCAGTTAACCAAAAAAGGCCGACTCTGTACTGAATTTCTTCTGCACATTGTTGTCGGTGTGGAAAAAGCTGGTCACCCTCTAAATAATGTTACACCATCGCAGGGATCACAGGGGTATTGCCCAGCCTAAAGCCCTACTTCTAGCACTAAATTCAGCCAACACTCCCAACAAAATTATTTACAGTCTATTATTAGATACAGACACTAAACCAACAACAGAGCAGCAGGAAAGGCTGACTGAACTAGCAGACAAACCCAGTGCGCTCCGAAACCAAGTTTGCTTTTTTTTTTTGTCGTAATTGCACCATCACATTAGGAGTTAAACAACACTGCCTCTTCCACTTGTACAAGGTGTTCAGTAAAAAGTCATTGTTGGACGGCATCGCTTGGTTGACCAAGTGCACAAAAATGTGCTACACTAATACACTAAAATGGAAAGGGATTCAAGTGCACAGAATCAAGAGCTGAACCGGAAGACAAAAACACACTGAAATTTCCTGCTAGCACGCAAACCCGGCCTAAGGCAAGGAAGAGTGAGATGAACTTATCGAGCGAAATGAACAACTGGGATGATGGGAAATCGGCATAGATTCAGGGAATCCCGGAAAAGAAAGCATCGCTGTTCTTTTTTTTTTTTTTAACACGTAATACCTTCATGTCTCCCATCCAGTCCATGATGTAGGTCATCTCCTGCAGCATTCTCTGCAGGTCCCTGTGGGCCGTTAGCCGCTCGCGCCGCGAGGCTAGCAGCTCCTTCAGGTACTCCCACAGTCGCAAGACGTTATCGCGCCGCACCAGGATCCGCCGCACGTCGTGGTATCTCTCAGTCTCCAACTCGCGCGCGACCGCCTCCACCACCGCCACGCGCTCTCCGTACGCACTGATGTCCGTCTCGATAGCCTCGTGCTTCCGTGTGGCAGCCTCCACCGCAGCCAGGTCCAGCCCAAAGTTGTCCTGCCAGGCCAGACCAGGAATGACAGCTATTTTACAAACTGAAAACCCACATTCACAATCAACTTTAACTACAAGCTGTAAACATGGATTTACACTGAACTAACTATCCTCCCAGACTGTGAGTGAGCACGAGCTGTAAACTTGAATTTACATTAAACTAGCTATACTCCCAGACTGTAACCTCTCCCCATAAACTAGGGCTCCCCAAATCTGGCCCTCCCATCAAAATCCAGCCCTGGTTTTCTCTCCTTCCCGCCAATTAGGTGAACAGTGAAAGCCACTGATTGGCCAGACAGTCATCACACCTGACTCACAGATAAAGGGGGGGTGGAGAACCAGCGATTCTCCGCCCTCAAGCACCAGGATTTGGGGAGCTTTGCGGTAAACTCTCCCTGTAAACTCTTGCTGGTTACCCCTTACGGTTACTTCGGATGTGTCATTAATACAGCCACTGCTGAGAGACCAGGCAGCACAAGCAGAACAGATTTGGGTTAAAATGCTTTCCCTGTGGACGTAATTGGGCCTCCACAGGAGAAGGATTGCCCGATGCCTCACCGGCTGCTCTCATTAGCCCCATCGCGGAGAGGCCATTCTCCGGCTAAATGAGCCAGAGGAACCATCCTCCCTCATCAATATCACCACCATTAGCTTCCTGAGAGCAAAGTGCCTTTAAAACAATCTCCCATAATGAATCTTTCCTCAGCTATCCCCCCCCCCACCCCAGTGGAAATTATGCAAATAAATTCCTAATGCATTAAATTCATACAGAGTTTTAGCAAGGACACAAACGCACTCAAGACGTCCTTTTTAGCAATGCAAACTCGCCTGACTGCATCTTCACTCACTTATGTTTACAGGAATTAAAGGACTTCACTCGCTAATTACCTCGAGCTTTCCTCATTATCCCAATTTGAAGCAATGACTGTGGCTGACTGGTGTTACTTTATATCACTGACTGAGGTTCACTGGTGTTACTGCACCCCAATGACTGCCACTGATTGGTACTATACCGGAATTATTGTGACTGATTAGTATTCCTATATCCCAATGACTGTCACTGACTGGTATTATATCCCAAAGCCTGGACTCCTCCCATCCCAACAATATTTCTGCGCCCGTTTATTACAATGAAGCCCATATATTGAAGCCTGACTCTGGTTCTGCTGGCCACTGCACTGTCCATTGCATTTCCAGCCAGTGTGTGTTAGTGTGTATGGTTGTGCGTGAGGACGCGAGAGCACGATCGCCCCGCTAACCTGAGAGACGAGCCGCTGGTTCTCGCTAAGCCAGGTCTCCCTCATGGCGGCCTTGCGGTCGAAGCGAGCCGCCAGCATCTCCAGTTTCTCCTGGCGAATCAGCTCATTGCGCAGCGCCAGCTCCCGCTCGTGCTCCGCCTTCTCCAGGCGCTCCCAGGCCTGCGAGCCAATCGGTGCTTTCGTTACAAATCACAGGCAGTCACAGCACCTTAGCCTCTACTACTGTAACACAGATACACCAGCTGCATGTACATAGAAAAATCTCACCAAACACTTTAATCTTGTATTTAGACTTAAAACATTAATTTATATGATCATTTTTTTCTCATGAGCGTGTCTCCGTTTTCATGTGAAGGTACTTGCAAAGAATTTCAAGATTATCACTCATGGAAGTCAACCAAAATCCTCATCCAATCCATAGTGCAGATGAATACTAACAAGAGTTGTCAGAAAGACAACAAAGCTCGCCGGGGCAAGGTTAAAGTTTTTCTGCACCCGGACGGATGCGGACGCGGACGCCTAGGGTACGACAATAGCTCTCCGGACATTCATCCCTGCGAGCTAAAAAAAGAGCCAAAACTACATCTGCTGTGGTGGTTATTCCAGGGAAGTTAAAGAGTTTACAGCAAGGTTGAGATTCGCTGCGTCTGAGGCTGCACACAAAGCGTGAAACGCATATATGAGTGTGTGGGCCAGGTCAGCAGTACCTTGTTGATGTCTGAGATGAGCTTGCCCTCGCGGGGTGTGTACACCTTCTGGTTGTTGGCTCTCATTTTGCTCTGGATGGTGAACAGCAGGACCTCCAGATTCCCCTTCTCAGTGAACCTGTGCCAGACCACCATAAACACACCACTGATCTCTCTGGAACATTCTACATTCAGAACTACCACCTTTCTAAGGCTTTAACTGTTATGCCAGACAGTCCAGATTTCAAGAATGATTAATGCAGGTTTGTTTGATTCGAGCCTCTAAATGTTGTTTTGGCTTATAGCCGAAGAGCACATAGCCGTAAAGTGGATCTCAACTTCCTGTCACTCACATGCACAAGCTACATCCACAGGTCTCAATACCCTGGGTACAAAGATCAGGCAGACCCAATGCAACAATGAAAAACTTGTAGCAACACCAAGTTTCTACCAACTCTCTGTACCTCAGTGGCAACCGAGCCTATTCCTGGAGCTCAACCATCTTGTCAAATTTCACTGCAACCAAAATTCGGCACATCTGTCTGTACTCATTAGCAGCTCAACAAGACCTCGAGAGCAACACGATCTCCATATCACAAGAGGTACGCAGGAGAAAACAAGTGACAGGGCTTCAGTAGCTGCCGGATCCCCCACCCCACTCCCCAGTCCCTCACTTGGGCGGTTTCTCCACGGTGCGGTATGTGTTGAAGGCCTGCAGCTGGTTCTGCACGCCGCTCAGGGAGTTGGCCAGCTGTCGGTCGTTCAGGGTCACGATGGTCTGCTCGATCCACTGCAGCAGCTCAGAGGCCAGGGTCTCGTACTTGTCGATCAGCTGGTCTGCTTCGATAGCGTAGTCAAGCACCTAAGGGTAGGAATTAATCTGTCACTCAAATTTACTGACCAATTAGAGCACTGTCCAATACCGGAGACGGGGGGGGTCAGAGTGTCATTCAAGTTTACTGACCAGTGAAAACATACTCATGCTTCTGTGGCGAGAGGTCTATGCAGCACTCATAATAACTGACCAATCAGAGCACTGTGACAATCAGAAAAAGAAGGCTTGATTTACAGTACGTATGAAGTGCGTCAACCATTGCGCACCCATAAAAGGAAATGGATGGCGCTTTTGTTTTCCGCGGTAGCCATCGGATGTTATTCTCAGTAACAGAAATGGTGGACGGTGGAACAACCAAAATGACTATGATAACCCTACCCGGCCAGAGAAAAAAAACCTCGCTGACAAAGCAGGCAAAGACGGAGCGAGACAGAAACAGAGGTAAAAGCAGAGTGAGACTCAGGCAGGCACTCACTTGATGGAGAGAGCTCCAGAACTTGTGAGGGCTCCAAACCAACATCCGGTTGGCATTCTTTCTACTAAATCAGCAAGTTACACAACCTGCCCGCTTATTAATACGACTGGATGTATTACTCCACCTTCACTTTAGCACTGAGACTGCAGTTTCCAGGACAAACTGGGATGCGTCCAGTTTTACCTTGCTTTGGATTGTGGCAGCCTAGCGGTAGCTAGACTCTGAGAAAACAGGAAGCAGTCCAGCTGCTCTTGTGACAACAGTGAAAACAACAATGCCACTCGGGCTGGGGGGGGGGGGGTCAAGTAGAAAAGTTGTTGGCTTTCGCTTCAAATATCCAAAAACACAATACCTTTCCAATCCTCTTCCCCTCCACAGCAAGGGCCTTCATCTTGGAGAAGTAGTGGTAGTAGGTGGCCACATAGGTGATGATGGACTTTTCATCAGGCTGGTCAACATTGACATCTGAGAAAGGATTGGGATCGAAAATTATCTTCCTCACTCATCACCTCAGTTGACTTATCACACATTAAAATAGTGGCTACTGCCCTTATAAAGCAGAGCTACCGAGCTTAGCTAATCAGACCCGTTAACTATGATGTGTGGCAGCACAATCAGGCCCTTAAAGCAGGCAGTCTGTGGTTATTTTTGCCCAAGCTGCAATTACACTCATTGTGATGCACCACACATTCACCCCTGGGGTGTGTTACGTACACTGTGAGAGAGACTTTGATTTGGGATTCCTTCTGCAGACTACAAAAATCTGAGCATGGTTTGTTTATTATACTATGCTACATCACGATGACAAACTATACTGATATACTACATTAATATAAAGGCACTAGAGGCTGTACTCAGGATACACACAGTACAGCCCTCAGTAAAAGTCAAAGTAGCGCGCTAGTTCACGCACTAGCTCAGACGCATCACTGAGGACAAATCACTCCAACAATTTCTGTTTGCATAGCAACAAAAAGTCCTAGATTGTTCTCGCCAATTGTCTCGTGTGGTTATTGCTTTGACAAAAAAATACACAATTTAAGACGTGCATAATCAGAGCAAGTGAGCAACGGTAATTTCTCATAAATCTGCCGTTTTTAATTATTTCCGATAACACTAATAGGCTTAGCATAGGGGTTTTAGCGACCCATTCAGCTGTGCAGGGGTATACCGAAACAGCCGCGGCGGGCCGCGTATGCGAGTAGTCTCTAAGCGGTAACTCCACTAAACCATCGGAGAATCCCGCTTGACATTCTGTGAGCCACTCGTAGTTTGCAAATTGCATATCTGTCGGGAACGAGATTTTCGCCTCCATTTGTTTCGCGGCCACAGATTTTAACACGTAGCATGTTGTACTTTTCGCTCAACACGGAAGCGATCGTGAGGAGACAACAAATTTACACATTTAAAACTTTAACTTTTACCTCAAACTTGATTTCGGCAATGCGTGGGGGGAGAGAGGAATTCAGCGTTGATATAAAAAAAAAAAACACTTGACGCCCGTTTTCAAAATAAAATAATTTGTTCTGCCGTTTTTCTTTGTTTTCCGCATGAATTTGCCTTTCGTCTTTCTCGTGAATTCAACAGCTGTCTCCGAAGAGGACATTAACATTGTAATAACGATGTCATCATTTAGATATCGACAACGAATGATATATTTAATTGTACGAACGGGCAGGGATGGATAAAGCAGACCAGCCAAACTTGGTCTCCTGTCACGCAGCGGCATTGAATGTTTCAGTTATAATACCGGAGTAAGGGACTAAGGGTACATTCTGGGTACCATTCAGGCGAGACCAGCGGGCCTTGCACACCATCCGCCAGGAGCCGGCGCATTAACTCGCGCGCTAGTTTTTACTCTTACTGGGGGCTGTACTGTACACCACTCAATCGATATCCGATGTGTTTGATAAACAATGCATAGAAGTAGGCGAATTTGGGATTCCTTCTGCATACAGCAAAAATCAGTACTTGGTTGGATTGTTTCACCATGCTCCATTCCTAAGGTATACTACGCAATACTATATAACTATATTAATAGAGGCATGAAAAACTGTACTCATTATGTATTCTCTACACCACTCAATCAGTATCTGCAGTGTTGTTCAATACATTGTGTGTGAGAAAGAGGCTGAATTGCGGATTGAATCGGTACAAAACTAAACCCACACCTGCTGTGTCAAAGAGACACTAACACTGCAGGGTAAATACAGCCAACAGGTGTGGCTGCTGCTGGGCAGAGTCAAAAGAGAGCATCACACCTCTCTGCACATGTAAGGCTCTTACTGTAGGACAGTGAGCTCACCTTCAGGGTCCAGCAATTTGGTGAGACCCAGCTCCTTCTCTGCCACATTGAAGGCGTTCTGCAGGTTATAGTGGGCATTGGACTTCTTCAGGGTGTCAAAGTCAATCACGTCAGGCCTACACCGAACAGAGGGGAAACAGGCATTTCATTTATAAGGCTGGAGTCCATCAAACAGCCAAAGTAAAGGCCTTTCTGCAACATTTAAATAGGTAAATACACACATTCTTCAACTGAGGCAACTCAGTTTTACCTATGTAAATAAGAAATAATAATTACAGGACCACACTCCACGGGAGCAGACGTAGACATCAAGTGTTAAATAGAAACATCAGTTCCGAAGCGGACGTAAACATCTCATATTAAATGAAAACGGCACTTTAAACGCCCCCTTTTCAGGATTTTATGCAAACTGCAGCGTGCAGTGAGGATCAAACAATCACCATTTGCATTTACAGGCTCTATGCCCTTCACCCTCTGGCTTTAAAACCGGTAGCAGGAGTGCCAGGGCTCTGTTCAGAATAGGTAAATCTACTTGTGCCTTTATTTGACTGCTCGTGTGTGCAGAGCCGCAGGAAGAGCCAGAGATTCGTGACCCAAGGGTCCAAACTGTAGGTCATCCTCGACTGCCAACAGAGGGCGCCTGTCAGTTGACATCGCAGATTTCTGTTCCATTTGACAGTGTTGGGAGATTTCTAGGTCAGTTTCTTTCACATTTTTCTGCTTCTGTTCACACGGCTTATGCAGACAGGTAGTGCACAAAAGCAAATAAAAAGTAATAAAAAAAAAAAGAAAAATTCCTCTTGGAGCTTTAGTATCATGCACTTCAACATATTCCACTCACATTTCAGTAGCATTTACACTGTGATTAACATAATAGCTACACATAAACTCTTGGTTTTCCCACGGTTGTGTAAGTAAAGGATTCAGAAATACCAAAACATCCAGACCATAAACCACAGGAGGAAGAAAACCAAAATCTGAAAACACACAGGCACGCCGGGACAGAAACCGTTTTAAATGAGACGGGCAGAGATGAGGTCACCTGTGTTTGTGAACGATCGCGTTGAAGGCCAGGCCATCACGCCAGCTGGTGGTGAAGTTGTGAACGTTAACATTGGGGTATCTGCCGGCCAAAAGAACAAACAAAAAAAAAAGCAGTAAGAGAAAGTTTGAGCTCTTTCTTTTATAAACTTTAGGACTTTAAATCTCTGACAGCCGACTAACGTTCAGTGCTTTGCTCTGTCCAGATGAATAACACCAAGTCGCCATGCAATTCCTTCTGACATCCACTATGCAAACCTTGACACAACATTTGAACATTTTTGAAAATATTTGTCTTCTACAGACTGGACACAATCACCTTTGCATAATCATGATGGTACAAACGCTTGTTTGAGGAGATGATGAACCATGCTTTATTTGGACACACTGCTTGCCAGCGCCAGAGTTCTGAACAGCCCAATTGGGCTTCACTCCTCCTTACCCAGCTGTCTTCATCTGGCACCAGAGCAGCAGGGCATCTTTGGCCGACTTCTTCTCCTTGTTGTCCTCAGTTTCCACACTGATGTCCTGGATCTAAATACAGAGAACAATCCGGTCACTATCTGAGCCAAACCCCTCACTCAATATGGGGCCGGGGGGGGGGAGAGCAAGACTCAATAAGGGGTGGCGCCCTAGAAACATCTCAAATTTCTAACAGAAATAAATACAGAGCTGAAAACAGGAATATGAAGCATTGTATTGAATAACAAATCAACATGGTCAACTCATTTATTAGGCATGTTATGCAAAAATTTATAATACCATTACCTCTGTAAACAGTCGAGCTTTTCTAAGTATGTCTACTATAGGCCCACTACAGCCCCCCAAACCAATGGTGATGGACAGTGCAGGACTGATAGTTTTCCGGAGATTTCCAGAGGAGGGCACAAGAGTTGGTCAACGATGCAATTCCGAGGAAAACTCCTTTAATGAATTCCCACAGTCACCCCAGTTTCGGGGGGGATCCTGACCTGGAAGCGCAGTATGATGGTCCAGATGAGGCCCAGAGTGAGGCGGTGGTTTCCGTCCACGATGTCGTGGGAGCCCATGTTCTCCAGATGGACCCTCTGTTCCTTGAGGAACTGCAGGGCCTTGTCCACATTCTCCAGGCAGTGGATCCGCATGCGGCCCTTAGTGGGCCTCGGCTGAGGGCGAGAGAGAGCTGGGGTGAGGCGGGTGGAGACCGGGTGGTGAGGACGGATTGGGACAAAAAACACAGGTGGACAAGGAGTCCAAGCGATCTAAGAAATGGTACAGCTGATGTAGAAACACGCAGCTCTGAGGAGTGTCTGTCCACAGCAGGCAGAGTGAAGGAGAGTCACAACAGTGAGTCATACCAGCAGAAACAGAGATGGCGAACATACAGAAAATGTCAGTTTGCAAGCTTTGAACAAGATGTACAGAAAATAAGTTTTTTAAAAATCCAACTCAATTTTTGTAACAATTAAACAATATTTTTCCAAAATAACATTCTCCATACAGGTCATGCCCACACCAAGCCTGGACTGCAAGTGGTTTAGAAAGCGATGTCATGAGAAAAATCTTCCGATGCGTGAAAAGAAATTACAAGGACAAACGATTTTTCATTTTAATTCATAGGTAACTTTTTCCAACATGCTGAGGCTTTTTTTAAATTCACATTTTCAGAGTCCAGCGACCACATTTGAACTTGCCAGACTGTTAGCAAAGTAAAACTATTTCATTTGTAATTAGTCACATATTAACAAGGCCACAAGTGGAATCTGGATGAAGTGAAATCAAGCTACAGACAGAAACATACTGCAGATGGATATTAATGACTTCCACATCAAGATCAGGCACTACTAAGTCATTGCTCGCTTTTCTACACGAAAAGAAACTTCAGAAGGAGTGAACAAAGAACACACAAGCACTAATAGTACAAGTGCAACAGTATGGCAAGGAAACAGAAAACAACGCAGTAAAAAATTTTTTCGATGCAAGACAGCAAGCTGTAGAAACATTGGTTAGGATGTGTAGAAATGTACATGATGGCTAAAGAGCTATTGGGGAGCGCGCTCCAGCCATATGACATTCTGAATTAAGGGGTCGAGAAACAGGAGACTAAAAAAGGGGATGTGACCAAGTCTTGGACAGATGCAGGGAGTGAGTTCCTTTGTTCAAGTTATGGAGCTTTTGGTAACTCCATGCGTAAACATAACTGTGTCTGACCCCTACAGGGCTCTGAACCACTGGTCTCTGGCAATTTTTCACTGACGGCGTTCTGGGCCAATAGCACTGCTGAGCAGCAGGATTGGTCACTCACACCGCCCTGCGCTAAGACCCATTAGCCATGCCCCTGGTTTAAAGAAACTGAAAGGAAGTGTAAAGCGAGAGAAACGGGAGGGAGCGACGACACTGACCAGCTGTTCCCCGGACAACACCTCCAGCAGACGGATGAGCATTCGTCCATCGCGCAGGTCGGTGTACAGGTCACCGATGCGGCAGGTCACTCGCGCCAGGTGAGAGTTCACCCACTTGGTGAAAGTCTTCTTCTGCACTGCCTCGCGCTCATCTGGGAGGAGCAGAGGGAAGGGGGGCGGGGTTAGAGATGGACTCTGACCAATCAGAGAAAGATCAAAGGCACTTAAACATCACCACTTGGTCTTGGGTCAAGCAGGTCATGTGCGGTATTAGGAGCATTTAGAGTTGCATTACAATATGTGCGGTGAAGCATTAGCACACGTTTATTTCCCTGCATAAAAGAAACACTTGAAAAGTAACATTTTACATCATGAAAACTGCCCATCTCCTTACCACATGCTTCCAGAAGTTCAATTACATTCTCAACGACAAAAAAAAAAAACTACCACAACATTTTTTAGCTCCCCCTGTTGCCACCATCTAATCAGTCACTCAGTGAAAAGCATTGCCCTTTCCTGACTGAAACTGGGTACAGTGTATAGGACCCTTTACATCAAGGGGAAGGTCAGTCGCTCATTGTAAGGGAACATCAGCCTCTGGGACCAAGGCTCAGGTGTCATATGGGTGCATATAGAATATACCGCAGAAGAAAATGCAAGGCTTGTAAGCATTAGGATCAATGCTACAGCAGTCAGACAGGATGTGCCAGCAATAAACAGAGCACTGCCAAAGAGTGGAGAATTCTAACAAGAGATGACAGATGCCAGCAGACCAGGACTGCTCAGCCCTGCCGCTGAGGATTGATTGTCCTAGCGAGCGCTAACTCTGACTCTGACAAAGCACATCTCAGTCCAGATCTCGGCGATATCTCCCCGAGCTGCTAATTATCTGAGTCAGCCATTTAGTTTATTCGCAGAATAACCCCCCTGAGATGAATCAGTGTGTTTTCAAGAGGAGTCTTGAGACAAATATACATGTAAAATAATACAAACAAAAAACAGGTCAAATATTCAGGAGACGCAATACATAAAACAAATTGACACACAACAATATTACATGTGCCAAATCAGGGTTGAAATGAGGAAGGATGGCGCAGTACAGTAGACAGGATAGTAGATCTTCAGGGACAGGGTTGGACAGAACTGTAGTAGACCAATGAGGGTACAGGCCAGAGTGCTTGCTGAAGAGAGATGTTTAATGTTGATGGTAGATTGTAGGGAAATTTTGTGGGGCAGAGCGGAAGTGGTCAGGTGGTGTAGCACGCGAGCGCCATGGAGAAGCAGCTGGGAGGCGAAGCCTCAACTGACGCCAGTGCAATGACCTCACCGCACTGGCTACCCGATCCGCGCAGTGCACCTTCTTTTCAATCCATTCAGGTCAAAGTATGACATCATTCGAAGGTAGAAAAAAAATGCTAAAATGAAAGAAAAATGCCTCTGAGAAACACACGCACACGCAAATAGGCAGATGATTGACAGCGCGTGTGTAGAACAGGAAACCTGCCTTGATTTGATATTTAATTTTGCCCGCAGGGGCAGGTGTGTCCACGGCCTCCTTCATTTCACTCTTGGACAGATTCGCCTCCCTAATCCACTCTTGGAGCAAGTCAACTGGGTTATTTTTTCGACCCAGGTCCCTCCCTCGTGCTTAGAGACAAGCAGAGGACAGGAATGGACGTTAAGAGCTACAAGCAGCACTGCTATTGCCACTGTGACACAGAATCCTCATTCCAATGTTTAATCTCTCAAGCTTTTCAGAGTTAGCAGGAGCAGGTGCCAAAGAAAACATCTGAGAGGAGTGGACAACCAGTGGCGGGACGGAAGACGTGCTGAGGTAGATGGAGGGAATGCTGGGCCCCATGCAGGTCACAAGGCAGCGAGCAGCTAGAAGATTAGACAACATGGAGGCCGAGGAAACGCATCTCCGTTTTTATAGTTTGGAGGTAACTAAGTAAGAACAAGGTCACAATGGATGATTCTAGAAGCCTGCCTGTATCAAATACTGACAGTGCCCAATGCTACTTCAACACTGGAACATTTTCATTCACAACGCATACTTTTTGCCACATTTTCACCGAGTGTCCAGTCCACACTGCTGCAGCATTTCCAGACTTCAGAAAAGAGACTGACCTGCTTTTAGTTTGAAAATTCCACGATCATGTTTTAATGCGAATGGAGATTACAGTTTCAATACACCACTTAAAATTGAAAATGTTTTTGGCGTGGATGCAGCCCCCAGCCGTGTGGAGACCCCGACTGCGCCATGATGGTGGGCCACAACTTTCTGGCTCATCCTTTTCTTCAATGCAGGCTATTCAGGCCAAAACAGTTTGGTGTGAACCTTTTAGCCAGCCATTGACCTTGCATTGGACTGTTCAGAGACAAGGCTACATGACCAGAATGCTTTTTAGCGCTGAAACCTGACATCTCTATTAGGGACACTTGGCAACACACGCTATTCCAAAACAAGATCGATCAACACCCCATGCTCATCGGGTTCCCTGGCAGATCTCCCAGCTTCAGTTTGAAGGAAACTGAATTGACTGAACGTTTACAGTTTACAGTCTACAGGAAACGGTCAAAACACCAGTGACCGGCAGCATAATGAACACATTCCAACCCGTTTGCGGAGACGTGAAATTTCTGAAAGACAAAATGCTGAGTGTAAATCACGCAGAGGGGGAACACTGAAAACCATCAGAATTACGCAGAAAAAGTAAATCATTATGAATCGGGCCGGAGGCCATTTGACCGGTGGATTTACGCGCAGCGTGACAGTCGCTTAAAAATTATTCCACATTATTTACAGCTCTGTGGAAAACTCGCTCCGCCACATGACTGGGACAGGATTCTTTCCCTATCTCCAAGATCTTAAGAAAACCGGTCTGGCAGGAAAGGAAGGCATCTTTCCATAAAATATTTCAGCTACGGTCAGCAGTCAGGTCCACCACCCACAGTCTTACACTACGAGGGGAGTTCAGCGGCTGGTGTTAGATCCTGGCCTGTCACCTTTCCAGGCAGGGTTTTAAGATGCTTTATGAGCCCAGAAACAGCTTCACATGAGACAGCTCCAGTAGGAACACCTCCTGCAGGCACATGCCCTTTCCTGCGAGTAGCTATAAATTTTTTACGTGAAAGCGAGACTTCCCCTTCCCGCTATAATCAAAACCATACCCGCTCAAAGAAAAGCCTGAACTGAGCATGAATTAAGAGCCTGAATCGGCCCCCCAAAACACATCCGCTGAAGACTGACAGTAGTACCAGTAGCTGAGAAGGACCTTGAAGAATGTTCTGGACTCGGCCACATTTTAATCTTACACAGACCTGCAATAAAGGAAATGAGGCCATCAGTCTTACTGATAATGAGATGGTGAGAAAGCAATTAACATATATGTGGAATTCCTGTATGATGAGTGAGGGTGGTGCGGATGAATCTCATGTGTTGGTGTCATACCAAAGGGGTCTTCAAGCAGATTTATGTTTGTGGGGTGTGAGGAGTACGTGTGTGTATGGGGTGTGCATGGTGAACGTGTGTGCATGAGGCGTGTGTGGATTCCAAGTGTGTGGCGTGCGAGTGGTGCATTTGTGTGCACGTGGGGTTGTATTTGTGCAAGCTTCTGTGTGTATGTGTGTGCGTGTGGGGTGTTTGTGCAGGCGTGCGCATACTTTTGAAAGCAAGTGGATGTGTGTGCGCGCGCGTGTGTGTATATGGGGGGGTTTCTGCACAAGTGCACATATATGTATGTGCACGTATGTGAACATGTCTTTAATCGTGTATATGCAAGCGAGAGTGTGCGCCTGCACAAAATGACACAACCTCACTCACGGCTGCCCTTGGGCCGAACAAACACACTCTCTGGCCTTGGTCCGACACGACGCAGCCAACCTTCAGCATTCCTGTGTTGGGACTCAAACGACTACAGACACCCTCATTATAGCTGAATTAGTGAGTCATACAGTAGAGGCAAACATACGGTTTAGCACTGTATGACTGTGTAGGTCAAGGAAACATATTTTATAGTAAAAACTGTGAGAATGATTGGGGAGAGAGAGAGAAAGAGGGGATCTGTCTGACTGAGTGAGAGCACTGAAGCTCAATCAGCTGCCTTTATATGACGGACATAAGATTCTTGAGCCTTTAGCTAGTTGGTTGCATAATTTAATTTCCTTACTGTGGAAAATTACATAGAGGTCAATTTAAAATATTCAGTTGATGGGGATATGAAAAGCTCATTCAATAAATAAAATTGCAGTATGAGAATTATTGCGCAAGGATACCTGCTATGAACACAATAAGATGGCAATTACAATTGAAACCCATCACCTGACTACTGATTTCATTGTGCGTATAACAATGAGAAAGGGAGAGAGAGGAGGGTAGGGGGAGAGACAGAGAGAGAGAGAGAGAGAGAGAGAGAGAGAGAGAGAGAGAGAGAGAGAGAGAGAGATGTGAGTGTCAGTAATCTCAGATGTCACAATAATAGACACACCCAGAGACCTTGTTTACACAGCAGGGCAGTTACACGGTCAGCACGCCAGATTACAGTCACACACCGGCAGCCCACAGAGAGTTACGAAAGAAAGGAGGATTCTGGGGGAACGGAGCAGACAGTTTACATTGCAAATCCCCCAGGACCACACCAGGAAGAAGACCGCAATCCCCCTCCACAGAAGGACCGGATGGGGACCGGTAGACCGCCTACAGCATCCAGATTTAATAGCTGATCTCTAACTGGACAGTGAGCCAGAAGACTTTCGGCCGACGTGGCCTTCGTGAGGTACCTGACAAAGGCCACATCAGAGGAAACTGTTGTACAATAAATTAGTGGGAGCTGATGTAACAGTGTGCAGACACTTCATTTTCAGTTTTGACGTACATGTTTGTCCTGCACCTGCTGCAATACTTGGATGTGTGATGTGTGTGTCCACCTGGAACTGCATCCATTTACAAATAACTTGATCCCACAAAGGCCCGCATTCATAACAGTCATGAAGCTGATCATGGATCAGTCTTGCCTCTGCTGCAGATAGTGGATGTTGTACGGATGTGCGTAGGGATTACAGTTCAGAGATCAGTGGACTAAATTTGAAATGTTTTATGAATATGGGCCACTGTACTTGAAGTCAGATGGAGAACTCAAATCATATAAAAACCTAGGCTGTAGACCTTAAGCTTCTCTCCTTGGTAGATCACTGCCCGTGTGGTCACTCTGGAAACAGTATTAGCTAACCGGCATAATTGTGCTTTCTTCAAGGAGGATATGAGATAATAGGTCACATTCATATAACCTTTCTGGGTCAGTTTTTCCCTTGTAGACAAACAAACCTCAGCCACTATGCTCTAGAAGCCAAAACTGATCCCAGACAAGCAGCTTTACATTAAATTTTGCATCAATATGGATTGAAGAGATGCTGTAAATTGACCTGAGCTCAAACACAGCAGATTAACTCCAATAATATGAATGAAGGTTAAGACTGTGCTGTAGATTTATATGCTGACGTTGACCACACATCAAGGCTCCAGCCAAAGGCAGCACTGTGCATTGTGTGGATAATTACTGGCAGATCAGGAGTGTTCTGTTCTCATGGGACAAATAGAACTACCCCCCCATCCCCAGGTCCCCCCACCCCCCTTCTCCCACACAGAGCCACAGGGCCCAGGACTGGAAAGACTGGTTTCAGAGGGCAGTCTCAGGAGCTACACCACTGAGGCCCTGGCCACACGTACACTGGTACTTTTGAAATGTAGCTTTTTCAATGTGTTTTGGCCCCTCCTCCACGTGCACATACCGTTTTAGGTCATTAAAATCAACACTTTTTTTTTTTAAAACTCCTTCAAATAAGAGGATTTTTTTAATAGACGATGATTTCTTCCACATACATGTAACGCTGTAACAAGAGTTGTCAGAAGACAACACAGCTCGCCAGAAAACTTTAACCTTACTGTCCACGGGCGCACACGCAGAGAGGGTATGGCAATAACTCTGAGGACATTCGTCCCGGCGGGCTAGCAAGGGAGGCTTGAAAAATGATGATATCACAGCTCATTACGCGCAAGCGCACTGTCACATTCTGTGATCTTCTTCTCTGGTCTTGCACTGCTGTCAATGTTGACGTTATCACGGCCTACTGGGCAGGAATATTTAACTTGAGCATTTGTAGTCTTTTTGCGTTCTCGCGTGCGTGGGGATATTTTGTAAAACGAGGCCGTGGGGACAGATTTTTTTCTTGAAACAGAGAGGGGAAAATCTGCAAAGAGAAAGATATCAGTGCCGATGTGGACAAGGCCTGAGACTGGCAAACACGAGCCACCCTCCACAGATCCCACAGACAGAAGGGCAGCTCAGCACACAGCCCACCAACGCTCCAACAAGGACAACATATCACTATGACAGGCGAACCCCATAAGAGCTGTCCCAGCTTCCCAAATGGGAGAGCAGCCCTGAAAGCCCCAAAGATCCCTAAAAATGACTGAAATCACCTATATTTGACTGGCCAACAGCAGTCAAGTAGACTTCAAGAGGAGCAAATATTTGTTCGTCTGGGATCACGTGAAGGCGAGCAGATTTGCATTAGCTCAGGATAATTCCCAAATAGATGGTTCCAAGTTTACAGACTTGGTTCTCTGAACCTGTGCCTGAGGTCACATGGGAATGGATGTGTCAGCAACATTAGCTCATGTAAATAGCAAAAGACGGCCTTTTTTTAAACGGAGGAAATAAAGTTTGTAGTCCCTGAAGGAGCCGATGAAGTTTTAATACAGCATGTGGTGTTCTCCTTCAGCCTGTGCTGAGAGAATTCTGCAGTCTAAGTTCAGAGAAATATCAGCACATTTCTAAATGAGGGGAGTTTGGAATGCAGCTCAGCAGAAAACTGCTCTTGGTTCAGCTTCCCATGGTGGCGGAGCAGTATGAGAAGAACGTCAAACGTCCAAGCTGGCAGGTCACCACAAGCTCTCACCACAATGAGAGTCGTCAAAAAGCAGGCCAACAAAAGCAGGCTACCATTTTGGACAGGGTTGATTGATTGATTGCGCAAAACAAAAACCGCAGGCTCTACATAGCATCTTCAAGGTTTTATAGCAACAAAACAAACTGGGATTTGGCTGCATGCAAATTCTTGAAGCCGAAGGACAGTGGTTTGGTTTTTACGGAGGCCAATTACTCTCAGAGCTACTGTTGGCCCCGGACAGTTGAATCTTGTAGGGAAAAAAACACAACAGAGGACTTTGGCTGCTCTTTCTGCATCTTTGCTTCAAACAGCATCGACAAACACAAAATTGCTTCACATGTCCATATTCACCCTTCTTACTGTAATTACTGTGCACCACACATGCATCTACCGTACATTCATGCAGACACAAACCATGTGTCTGCGGTCTTCAGCCACGGTCAGATTTACAACCCCAATTTGAAAAAAGTTGGGACAGTAAAGAAAAAGCACATAATAGCTGAAAGCAGTGATTTCTACATTTACTTTGAATTGTATTTCATTGCTGACAGCATGAAGAAAAGATGTCTTGTCAGGTCGACTTTATTTCATTTGTAAATACACATCCATTCCTTCAACACATTCCCAAAAAAAAAAAAAAAAAAAAAAAAAAAAAAAAAAAAACTTAGGGGCAACTTAGGATCAGTAATGAGGGGAAAAAAAGGAACAATGATGAGATTTGAAACAGCTGATGACTTCCAGTGATTGTAATTGTGATTCAGTGCAAAAGCAACACCCAGGAAAGGTCTAGTTCTTCAAGAGCAAAAAAGGGTCAAGAATCGTTAATTTGTCCACAAATGTGAGAATCATTCCAAAGATTTAAAGACGATGTTCATCCTCTGAACATTTCACCCTCTAAGGTGCATAAAATAGCTACAATGTTCCAGGAATCAGGAGGAATTTCAATGTGTAAAGGGGAAGGGGACAAGCTTATGGTGACCACCTCTCTCCAATCACTGCATCAAGAACGTCATTTATCTATGAGGGATATTAATCATATGAGCTCAGGATTACTCAAGCAAACTTTTCTCAAGTGCTACAATTGATATTTATACACACAAATGCCAGTCAAGATTTCACTGTGGAGAAGGTAAGCCTTAACTAAACACCTTCCAGAAGTGTTTTCGACCTGTCTGGTCTTGGAGGTATCTGCGATGGACGATCACGCAGTGGAAACGAGTACTATGGTCAGATGAATCGTTTTTCAGGTTGGTTTTGGAAGAACCACAACAAATACAACAAGAGTTGTCAGAGAGACAACAAAACTCGCCAGGGGGCTAGGTTAAAGTTTTTCTGCACGCGGACGCCGGGGGTACGACAATAGCTCTCCGGACATTCGTCCCGGCGAGCTAAAAAAGCTGCATCCAGACTGCTACCAGCAAAAAACTTTTGTGAAGGCACCATTTAAAAAGTATGCCAAGATTTAGGAGCAACACAACCTGCCTTCAGGATGACATTTTCCCTGCCTTCAGGATGACATTTTCCCAGGACACCCAGGCATATTTCAAAAAGACAACACAAAATGCTGGCATTAAAAAGGCATGACCACATAAGAGGAGAGTGCAGAGTGCGGGTGCAAAACTGGCCAACCTGCAGTCCTGACCTGTTCCACAACAGTGAACGTGACGCATTTTGAAACAAAATTTGTCACTGTACTGTTTCCAACATTCAAGTTAATTTATAAATAACTGCTTTCAGTTTAAATTTTAATTTAACATGCAGTCCCAACTTTCCAATTTGGCATCATAATCTCTGAAGCCTTGACAGCAGCAGGAAAATATCACTCAACACCACAGGTCACCAACCCTGTTCCAGGAGATCTACCAACCCGTAGGTTTTCATTGCAAACCTAATATGCCACACCTCACTCCACCGATCAGCAACCGAACAGGAATTACAGTTTTTGTTTGAGGTGAGTTTTTTATGGATGGGGGCAAAAACCAACAAGACAATAGACCACCAGAAAAAGGGTTGGTGACCACTGCGCTCTAAAGTAAGCTCCGGAGGGAAAAGGAACACCTTCTGAAAAAGGCCAGAATGACATAAAACTGACAGCACCTTACAAGGTCCACTGTAGTCACACATCAAAACAAGGCAAAACGAAGAGAGGGACTGATGTCCGATGACTTTTGCCACCAGAGGATGCTTTAAGACATGAGGTGCAGTGACAGAGAAGCCAAACCTTACAACACTTCACACGGGGGGAGCCCCACCTCCTCACAGCAAATGGAAACCTTTTTACCTGCATAAAAGACTTATGCACACATAACATATACTCCTTTCTGCAGTCTTATGTCAACAGTACAGAGGAACGAGAGAACAAAGGAACGCAGTCATCACGTCCGAACATCTGCTCATTTCCATTCACACTGCCAGGATTACGGGAAAAATCACTGCTGTTGAATTTAAATATTTTTCAGAGTGAGTTTAATGCTCACATCCATTTCCTTCTGTTAATCGCAGTCACACCGACAGCTGACACAATGACACAAGGTGCCACTTATTCTCAAGAAATAAGAGTATTTTCGCATAGTGGTTTCTTTCTACACACAAATCCAAACACTACCTTCATTTAATAACAATAACACACTCAAACTGAAAGGTATGTGCATGTCCTTTACTTCACAGACATAAAAGGATAGACACCACGATAAATGCTCCCAAATTCACTGCATGAACAGACTGATGCAAACGGCATCATTCATTCACTTCAAGCACAAAGGAGGGCTAGTGCACACGCACGTACACAAGATAAGCATGTGCACGCACACACGGAAGCCTTAGCCCACACACCCATTCATTGATATGCAAACATCTGTGAACACCTGCAGAAATACACACACACTCATAGTCATCCACTCACTCTCAAATTTTAGGAGGAGCCGGTTCAGGGCTCTTCATGAACTACAATAGGGGAGATGGGTAGCGTGGGAAATGGTTCTGTGATGATGAAATAAGCGGGGAACATTTCAACAGATACAGGTGCTGTGCTCACTGAAAACACCACCTGAGGGGTTATTTAGTGAATTTATCTTCCCATTGAGAATGTGAACCGAGGGGCTTCGGTAAAAAAACGAAAACCATCAGGCTGATGGACCTTTCACTTTCCTCTCATTCACATACCAAGTGTCTGCATGGCTTAAAATGCACGACTTCCAGGAATGAGTGCCCAGTTTGCAAGCCCAATGCAGCGGCCAGTTAAAAAAAAGGATGGCTGGGATGTGCAAGAACAGATCCTCTGAGACCGATTAAGAAGGTGGAAAGTCCTGCCACATTATGTAGGATTCCTTCAGCCAAGTTTTGTTAGTAGAACTTGGGGTCACAAATGGAAATTGACCAAGGGTAAATTTAGCACGGATATTAGGAAATATTTTTTCACCAATAGAGTAATTTCGAAGTGGAATACCTTGGGAATTTTCAAGAGCAGACTTGACTTAAAGCTAGATACCTTTGAGTCATTGAGTATCTGAAGTGAGATATTAACAATAGTAAAAAGAAACTGGCCAGCCTAGCTGGGCTGAATGGCCTGTTTTTGCCACTCATGTTATTTATGTTACATTTTTCCTCAACCGATGATCAAGCGGCTAATTTCGCTAATCAGTTTCGCATCCCTTCTGGAGTTTCAAGCCAATGAGGGGGGTCCAGAGGGTCTGGAGAAAGTACTGTGGAGGACTCAAAACTTCCTCAGCCTAAATTTTGTACTTCAGCCATTGGGCATGGGCCCACAATGACCACCAGCCCTCAAAAACAGCAGAATAAGAAGGTCTTAAAAGATGGATAAAGTCATCCACAAGGCCCAACTGAGTGAAGCCTTGCCGTGGTTACTGACGTCACATGGTAAAGTGCACAACACGGCTCCACCACACGAAAGCTGCTGGCTGACGACGGTTTTTCTCCGGTTGTGGCATCTCTCCTCTCTTTAGCAGCAGCCAGCTATTTGCAGATGGGATAAATAAACGCAGTCCATCTTGCCACAGCTCATTAAACTACCAGTCTCTCGCTTCTGCGGAGCAGAGACTCTGGGATTGTTGCGTGGGCCATGCCTGTTTATTATTACAATTCCACACCCCAGATCCCCGC
This sequence comes from Gymnothorax reevesii, assembly GCA_029721435.1. Classification (NCBI taxonomy): domain Eukaryota; kingdom Metazoa; phylum Chordata; class Actinopteri; order Anguilliformes; family Muraenidae; genus Gymnothorax; species Gymnothorax reevesii. The sequence continues at coordinate 38,471,315 of CM056590.1, forward strand.
CCTCTGGAACATTCCTACAGGACACACCAACACCAAACACCTTTTGCAAAATGGCTGTCGCTTTTTTTGCCACATTAAGCTGTTGTGCGGTTATTTTTCACTGGATACCGGCCGCCTTGTGAAACCCAACACTGAAAAGGAAAGGCGAGGGTGAGGGGGAGTACTTCGACATTCGTCCCTGTGGGTTCCCAGCTATAATGAGGGCTGGGGGAGGATACAAGACACCCCCTTTTTTAACAGATGCCCCCCGCTCCTCAAAGCTACAGCACTCAAATACTTCTGTTACAAATAATGATTTAATCCAGAAGACATGCAAAAGGCAGACATCAGGTCTAGAGGAAAAGGCTATAATCTGCAAAGTGGAGATGGGCTGATAAAAAGGAGGGGGCGTGGCTGCGGTCTCGACTGCCAGTGGGTGGGGCCCTGACCGTGAAAATGTCAGTGGTAAGAAGAGTTGACATATGCAGACACCTAAACACACACACACACACACACACACACACACACACTTTTTCACCCATTTGACAAGTGGACACAGTTACACATTACATTTTTACCCTCAGAGCACAAAATGCAGCTATTATTGCTCAATGATGTAAATCGAAACAAAAGCTGTTGAAAACCCATCATGTGGAGATTTGTTTAAAAGAGCTCCCCTGTGGGAGCGCTTTTAAACAAGTCGCCACATGATAGGTTTTCAACAGCGCAAGATAATTTAATTGATTTTTTTTTTAAATTATTCCAGCGCTCTAAGGGTTAATATACAAACATATTGCCAGATTATGCAGTTGAATATTTATGCCGCAATTCCAGGAACGTTGCCTCACTGTCAGGTACACTGGGAGCACCGCTACTGGAAATCCAATCTTCTGCTCTAAGGTAGAAAGCCGGAGTCCCTAAATCACCAGTTACAACACACACAGCTGTACATGAGCAGTAGGTGTGTACACAGTGAACACACCACCCTCTCTTTAACTGTATCACTCTCCTGCACAAGATTGAACACTCCAGTTTAATTAGAGAGATCTTCCAGCGCCAGGTTTTTCCAGCTACCCGAAATTTAACAGCGCCAGCAGTGCAACAGACTGACTGTTCTGCCGAAAAGATACTGACTGGCTACAAGGAGACCAAGGTGGAGCAAATTTATGTAGCTCAGTCAGTCAGACATGAATCTTAAGAAAAAGCAGATGTCCTCCAGCTATCTGCCAACGCTCCAGTGGTCCAATCAGATTTTACTATTCATAATTCATGAATTACTGGCAACAGAGAGGTGGAACTGCTCGAAAAAAGCTTTAGGTGACAGTAGTCCAAAAGCACAACCAGCAGCTGACCCAGAATTTAAACGGCATCTCTGCATGCGCAGGTTCTAGCATGGTGCTGCCAGCACAGATGGGTAATGCAGATTTACTGTACTCACTCAGGGAATGTTACCTAAGGGCACTGCAGTATTATGCAGGATATGAGCATCAGAATCTCTCTCTTTCAAGTACACACGCAACACACACAAACACAGACACAAACTTGTGCAGCTATACTTGTGAGGACACAATATTGACTTCCAATCATTCTGTACAGCCTTTCCGGCACCATAACCCAACTATGCCTAACCTAAACCCAAGCCATAACCTAACCTTCACTGTAACTGTAACCCATACTTCAAACAATCAGCTGAAATTACCTACAATCCTCTGTGAGGAGGACCACCCAAAATGTCCTCAAAACACGTGTGGCTTCTCAAAAGTTGGTTTTCAGAAGTTTGGCGAAACAAGCCCACGCACACACATACACAAACGCACACGTGTGATATCTGGGACCTCACAAATCCCTTCTGAATGTTGCTGTGCTCAGAGTTTCATTAGCTGCATTGTGTGATCAGGGCGTGGGGTGTGGAGTTTCGGGATGCCTGGTAGGGGTGGGCCACACGCTGGGACTGAAGGTCACTCAGAGTACAGTCAGCACAGCCAGACCCAACAGGGCTCCCTAAAGCACAGACAGGTACAGCAGGGTAACCCCAATATCTAATGCCAGGACCCCGGGGGTAAGGGGGCATGTGCAGGCTGGAGTTGGCGGGCCACGGCAGCCTGGAATCCGTTTTGCAGGTGTGTCTATCCTTCCCCAACAATACCACATTCCAGCTGCTTGAGTCCCCTCACTCATCCTCACTACCGACGTTCCTAAAAATCGCAACACCATCGCCGTATCCTTTTCAGCATAACACAGACTGGCTGACTGCATGAGATGAAAACGTGGCGTCTTGGGTTTCCGCTGTCAGTGTTGACTGGAAAACAGTGAGGCTGTGTATGCTACACGGCCTATCAGAGCCCAGAGCGCGACGTTCGGGTCGAGGTGAACGACCTGTCCCAGCGCCGATCCTGAAACGACAAGCTGTAGCCGGTAAAGACAACTCATCCCCTTGACGACTTCCTCAAACCGCACTCATATTCCAATTAACTCTGAATGTATTAGTGCTACAGCACATTTCAAAACATACGAACAGAGCACACTGTACCGATAAAAACAGAGCATGATTGCTAACAAGAGTAAGCCTGGGGTAACAGTGTCAAGCAAAACCCCTCTGTCATCTCACTCAGAGTCTCAGGTCAACTTTAATAGCACAAATTAAACAGTGAAATATGTTTAAAATCTCCTAAACATACAGAAACTCCAATCAAAATAATGGAAAACTGCTGCAGAACTCCAGGACCTAATAAAGGGCACCATTTTTTTTGGGGGGAGAGAGACCGGAAAGGTGGAATAAGAGTGGAAAATGGCAATGTGGCAAACGGCCCGAGCCGGGATCGAACCCGGGTCGCTGTGGGAAGTACTTAGACTTATGTGCTGCATGCACTTAAGCTGACGTGCCACCGGAGTGCCCAAAAGGGGAACCATTTTTAGAGAGTAAGGTAATGAAAGTTTTAATTGGACAGTTTCCAGACCCCGCCCCCTTCACCTCTTCGAGGTAAGAGGCCGTGGTGTTCCAGTCATGCACCAGATAACTCCATGACAGACTCTGCAGTGGTGGAGCACCGTCACCTAAATGAACGGCATTCCTCAGTGGCTCAAAGCTGCAACTTGCTAGCCAGACCCTCGACGGCACCTCATGGCCAAGACAAAGTGCATGTGACGCTACCCCCTGCCTCGTCTGCGGCCGCTACCTGAGGGCAAGCAGGGCGGGCAAAACCAGAGGGAGCGGAGCTAGCTCCGGTAATTCCAGTGGCGCTCGTGTACCGCGTGCATATTACTGCCTCCAGCGCCTCATACGCAGAAAGAATAATAATCTCAGACCATCAATCAGCGTTTTAGCCTCTATGGTACGCCAGTCAAAAGCCCTGGGTGAGCAGAGCACAGGCAAGACATGCGGTTTCTATGGTCACCTCGACGAGGGGCGGGGGTAAATTCACTGATTGAGATGCTGGGGTCCCGACCGTTTGCACACTTCCCTCTCAGAGGTGGAGAAATTCATACACAGTGCGCTTTCACCGGTGAGTCACATGATCACAGTGCCCGTCCCTAAAGGTTGTGATGTGTGTTTATCCAAACAACTCCCTTCCACATACTGTACAATCCTGAGGGGAAAGAGGATATGGGGTATTTGAGTGCCCCCTGAGGTGCCATCATTAGCACTATAATTATGGCGATATGTCCATAGAGGTCTCCTGCACAATCTGAGGCATGATGGGCTGAACAGAACATAGAGCTCAGATGGTCTACTGTGAAGGCAACATCAAATTCCAGACAAACTGGTGTTTAGAGCAAGAGATCATAATTTAAGAAAGCCTCTCGTCCCTGAATGAGACAGATTTTTGTAATATTTTGTGTACCTTGTCACACACGTGGGATGTTGGCTAATTAAGTCACCCCTGCACTTACATTCCAGTAAAATGACCCCCACCTGAGCCAGCAGGAAGGATAAAACAGGGATTAGGTATGAAAAGTGGAAGCAGCCCTCCATGCAGAAAATGTCCTCTTAAGACCACAACTAGTTAAAAAGAGAGCAGAGACCGCAAGTCGATGGATTTCGCAAACAAAAAATGCGGTTGGGACAGGATGAAGTGATGCAAGAGCCCAGTCACCTCAGTCACATACCTGTGCCCAAGAGGCATTTTGTTTGCTCAACTGAAACGAAGAGTTTAAGAGTGGAGCGCTAATGGAGAGCACACCTGTGACGCCTAATCTGGTCTGGAGGCGCCATTTTCCAACCATCTGCTTGTTATTATAGCCTACGCAAGGGTGCTCATTAGCCCCCGTTCGGCTAACGCTAGGTCTCGTACTGCCATGCATGCGCACGCAGGGCCAACGCCCCAGTAAAACTGACAGAGGAGCGAATGGACAAACAAACCCAAAAGTAAACACGGGTGCCTTTTCCACGCGGGCTGTGTCTGTCAGCTAACTCCATATCTACTGTGCGCATTCAGCACGAGTCACCGGCATTAGCCATTAGCGCAGGTGACTGTCACAAACTACCAGCAACCTTTTCTAGCATGAACAGTTAAAACAAGTCCTTCCTTCTGGTGTGAGTCCTGCGCTCTGAGAGACAAGTCATGCTCCAGGCCTGTATTTATATCTTACAGCTATTGTCATGCGCCCAAAAAAAAAAAAACAAATGAGGGGTGTCAGACTTGGGCAGAACACAATTTCATAACAGTAATGAGCACAAAGTACAGCCCCTGACACAAAAGATAAAACATTAGACTGCCAGAGGGAGAAAATAAGATACAAACAACCGGAAAAACCCTAAAAACACTCAATAATTAATCTACACAGTGAAACAATGTGAGAAAAACACAGCACTACATCAAACCCTGTTATTCCAGGGTTTATTGCAGCCAGTGAGCTTAGTCTACAGAAGAGGGTAACAGCTCTGGACACGCCTCTCGGCACATCACATCTGCGAAGCACAATACTATAAAAACTGGGCCTGAATTTGGCTCCCAATTGCTTATTTTTGAATACCAGAAAACAAATCACCATTCAGTGAATACGAGAGGACATTGTGATTGTCCACTAGCAAGGGTTGTTTAGACAGGTCCTGGTCGACCCATCGTTTAGAGCGGCATTTAAAAATTTTGACAGGTCTAGAAGGGTAAAAATGTAGACATGTAACGTTCAAATTCATGCCGAGCTAAACCCTTGTTCACCAGTCATTTTATTTGCACCCATGCAACCCTGTAACACATGGGGGATTGTAATTGTAATTGTAAATTTCTATAAAATCCTCATCTGTACACGAGCTGCATTTCTCTAGCCAAATAAAGACGATAACGCAGGCACCCACACTGCCGTTTGCCCAGAACTCAAGTAGGCACATACGTCAGAATGAGGCCTGGAGTATCCCACGGCTTCCTTGACCTCCTTGGTCTAGGTAAGATATTTACTTCCACTCTGTACACCATGCGCATTCACATCCAATAGTCCACAAACCCCATGCGACCCGCCTTGCCCTAACACGTCTGTATAACACAGGTGGGCATTCCCAGCCCATTTCCTACTAAACAACAGACTGCTCTAGCAGCTCTTGGTTCACAAAGTCGTTCATGTCTGATGGTTTGCAAGAAAGAACGAAGGAATACCAGACAGCCAATTCAATTCTGGCTAAAACAGGACTTTTCCTGCGCGAAACATGCTCTTAAAAAGAAAATGCTGTCAACACAGGAGCCCTTGAAAATTAATGCCACAGTGGAGAACAGCAGTGGTTCAGGAAGCAGAGTCCATCCCTGTATAGACTGCAGAACCATTAGCCACAATCACCACTGCAAATTCAACCAGATAGGGAAAAGTATCAATAATATAACCTCTATTCAAGGAGACGCTGTGTGGTGCAGTCTCTAAGCTAGCCCCAGTTAGCCCAAACAGGTGTGGTTCTCTCCAGCACCACGAAGCCTTCAGTCTGCTTTCACTACTGCTTCCTGTGACAGGAGTATGGATAGACTAAATTGGGTTTAATGTGTACCGAGCAGATAGACAGATTGCGATGTGTTGCGTGACGGGCGGTAGTAAGCGAATTCATTCATGAGACAGGTCATGCACAGAGATACACACCTGGAGCCAAAAAATACTGCTTTTGTACTCCCAGAGATAAACCTCATTCATTGTTAATCGAGAGAGCTTAGTCAAGGAATATCACCTCCATCACTGACACACCCAACGCTACGGTGCCAAAATCGTCCAATGCTCACCAAAGCAAGAGAACCAAAACCAAGAATATTATACTGCCTGAAGCTAAAGAAATTACTTTAATATGGGTGCATTGAGGGTAGAAGAAAGTTTTCAAATTGTCTCATAATCAATGAGACAGAAATCAGGACAGGACCATGAATGTTTTTGATTGCGTATATTTGTTTGAATACATAAGAATGACAGAGGAACATGTTCTTTTTTTGCCACTTCCAGTCCCACGATAATGAAACCATAATGCACCACAAAGCTTCATTTCTTGAACTACCAGACCAATTACAGACCTACGAAATAAATTGTCACGGTTTTGCTGAGGATTGAACAGAAGTCTTCCAAGCAACTAAAGGATGACGTAAGCAAAAGCCACCTTCTTTGCACGTGCTGTGTGTATAAAGCCATTCGACTGAGAGTCCTTAGACAGAAGGAAAGGCTTTGAATTCTCATCTTATCGTAAACTGGATGTACATTAACTACCCTTATGGCTGCATTCTCATGCTCTAACCAGATTCTTCACATGTCCGTCTGCAGGCTGGCATTTTCAAAATGTGCTCTAACAGGACTTCTGCTATTTGTAAATTCTCCGAGACACATAGATGCACGATATATAATATGGCTGGTTACAGAAGAATCCCATCTTTGTCAGGTGAATTCTTACCCGACAGCTATTGCAACGCAAACAATGAACATCAGGAGCCTTCAATAACACATCCTGGACATGTAAACAAATCTTATAAGTGAGGTGATATCACAGCAAATAATCGGGCATGAAAGACCCCCCGTTGCAATGTGTGGGTCTTCAGGTGGTCACGGTAACCCTAAAAAACTGTATTCCACCTCAAACCAGGCGCTAACCTACTTTAAAACTCAGCCTTCTCAACTGTACAAAAACAGAGTGCAAATCCTTCTCATCAAAAATTTCACCATCGCAATGATCACTCCCAAAATCAACTGTTCCTAAAGCGACCACGTGCTAAACGAACATTTCAACCAGGAGAATAACTCCACAGATGTTTTGAACCCAAAGCACATTACAGGGAGCCCTCAGCGAGCGACAGAAAATTGCCGGGCAGAATTTTAAGATCCCCTCTGAAGGATGGGGTCAGCAGTAAGCACTTTTGGGCTGTAGCCCGCAGTTATACTCTGTGGTTTGGGAGCAGGAGATGTAATAATAGGGTTGGGAAACAGCTGTCAACCCAACAGACAGCGTAAATAACCTGTAGTATTGGCTGCTCCAGTTTAAGCTCCTTGCACAGAAAAACGAATAATATATGGAGCAATTATACAAATATTTCACACGTAAATAAATCAGGCAAGAACTGTGGCAGGCAGCGTGCAGTATTGAAAGCTTGTAAGACAGAGCCTGTAACCAAATTCAACAGCTCAAACATAGTCTGGGACAGGGGGTAGGGGATGGGAGAAACCGTAACTGCCATTGAGAAACAAGAGAAGGGGTTTTGCTAAAAGGTGTCGGCATTTGAAGGTGGAATTTCAGATCCTGAGGCCGAAGGTGGAGGAGCATAAATGAGGGAACCCTTGGTGGTATTACAAAGTGCACACAGATGTAGCGATTAAAGAAGTAACAGGGAACAGTGCAGCAATAGTGGTGGGAAACAGCTTTGCTTTCATTATGCTGAGCTGATACTGAACTTGACTTTTGACCCCTCGGTTCGCTCACTTATCTGCCCTGTAATGTTGGTGCGATATACGGTAAGGCCAGGCAACTCAGTGATGTGACACACTTCGTTCAGTGCACTGCAGATGATGGGGCGGCATCTCGCCATTGCCAACACGCGTGCACACACTCACAGAAACATGAAGTAACACACGCACGCACGCGTGCGCAAGCACACACATACACACATGCACACGCGCATGCACACACACACACACACACACACACACACATACTTGTACAAAGGCCAAGAGTTGGCTGGGCAGAAAATCCCCAGATGCCTAAAATTCAAAATTCTCCTCAAATGTTGTTGCCGGACCAAAACATTCCATCTAAAAACATAATGCACTGTTATTATACCAACAGCAGAGGAACATCATATTATCTAAAAGTCAGACCAAAAAAGAGCCGTCACTTCTCAGGGGACTTGGTCAGGGTGAACACACTTCTACAAATCCTGCTGTTCAGGAGTTTAGCCGACTGAAAATGCACTATTCTGCAAAATTTGTACAAAAACAGTTAATTTAACAGAGGAGGAAGAGGACCAGGCAGATGCCCATGATATAAGTGATTTGGGTGCCCTTGTACACCCCCATGGAGTGAAAAGGGAGATACTTAATATAAAATACTGAATAAATGCTGATTTTTTTTTTTTTTTAAACAGGGTCCATACAGAATTTTACTGCACTTAATGGATTAGCTCATTTGGACACACGATATCATGTCCTTAACCAAAGAAATTCCAAGCACATTCAACGCTTATTTGGAAAAAAAAAAAAAAGAGAGAGAAAAAAAAAAAAAAAAAAGCTTACGGCGATAAATCAAATAGTTTAATTTCGTGATTTCCCATATCACCACAAATCCCACGATAAAATTAAATTAAATGACAAGTTTCATAACAATACAGTCACTTTACAGAACACTTTCAGGAGTCATGCACAAAAACATTTACTACAGAACACACAAATGCATTCCTTCAGAGATAAAGCGATAACTTCACAAAGCTTCCGGGTAACTTTTCAACAGGTTTCTGCATGAGCAACTCATTATTAAATCATCATCGTAATGCAATGGACGTGTTCCGCCCTGCTCGTACATGAGAGGTGCCAGGCGACTGATGTGAGAGTGTATCTGCACTACAAAAAAAGAGTCTGTTTTAAGTGTTAAATGCCAGTAAAAAGACTTAAATTTGCATTTTCCATCCCTTCAAATAGTGAGCTCGTCTCAAAATACCATTAACTGAACTTTCCTACAAGCAAATCATGTCAGTCAGTCAAAATATCTCCTCTCAGTGGCAATGGATTTGTTTTGTTTGGCAAAAAAGTGAGATATAATAGAGATGTGATTTAGATGGCTAACAAGACTGAAATACTTGTTGAAACTACACTGTGTTAATCGCGCGTTGACAGTAGCTTTTTGGCGCTTGTGAAGTGAGCACCTCAGGGGGAACAGACGCATTAACACAGCCGGGCTGGCGTGACTGGACTGCAGGCATCACTAATCGCTCCTCCATTTTGGCTCTGACAAGAGGAGGACGCGCCCTCTCGTGCGACGGCTGTCACACTCCTGGCACTCTGACAGCCGGTGAAGCCGTTGCAGGACAATTTTTCCAGAGAATCGAGCGGACACAGACCTAGGACGACCTGAGATGCCCCTTCACCCAGAGGAGAAGGAGAGCATGCTGGGATAGAGTGGCGAGCACGTAGCAACCGCTGGCACTCACACGGGATGCGAGCACAATTACACCAGAGTGACTGGCGGCATTAAGGACACTAAATCACTGACTTTACCCCACTCACCGTAACACACGCTTGGGTCTAAATGACATAAGAGGCACCATGGGACATGGCCCATATAAGCATCATTAAACTGGCTATTAATCTAGTGTGTTGTCTAGCCCTGCTAATTAAGTGCCACTAGACTGCCAATTGAAATAAGTTGTCAATTGCCAGTCGTATGTCAAAGTGGTGCTCGAAGATGGTAAATAGATGCAAAACATGGCATATGATTTTAAATGGGTGAAAGAAGAGTTGTAAGACTGTCAGCAGACCATAAGATGGTTAGTTGAAGCAAGAACCACCATAAAAGTTTCAGTCAACGCAAAAGTACAAGAGGATATAGGAGCACCCTCCAGAGAAATGGAATGGCGGTCAATTAGCCAATCATATCATAAGGAAAAAGCTGTAAATCCACACTGCCCCCGCACTTGAATGTTATCCTTAAATACATTGTGGCAACAGGAAACAGTTGAGCTGTATGTGGAATGCAGTGTGCTGGAGGATTTGCAAAGGGATTTGCCTTCCAACTTGAGGGTCCACCAAAGCCAGGCTGACCTGGCCTATGAAGGAGTTGGAGGGCGGGGGGGGTGGGGGGGGGTCAAACAGATGGGACAATACGGGGTCAGACTGTATCGAGAGGGCAGGTCCAATCGGAGGGTCTATACAGGGAGAGTAAAGGAAGGGCGGCGGAAAGAAGAGCGACTGGTTGCCATCACAGAAGATATGGGCAAGTAGACACAGCCAAGCAGGAAGCAGAGGAACAAACCTGGGTCAGAGGTCACTGAATACCAGACCTCATAAACCTGCAGGCATTCTCAGGCGTTTGGGCCTCGTTAGGAGTCCTCAGAAACTGTGGGCCGCTGTGTCGGCAGATATGTGTCATTTTGCCGCCTGGCAGGAGAGAAACGGATACAAAGAGAGCCGCCAGAAGCGATAGAGAGTGTGAAAGAGGGAGGGAGGCAGCTGTGAGTAGGAGGTAAGGAATTGGCTCGGGGCTGCCAGACTGGCTTTTCCAGTGTCTCAGCAGAGCAGCATGTCACCCTCAGAGATCAGCTCTGAGGTGCTGCAGAGATGACTGACAGCGTGACGGGGTGAACAGTGGCACTGATCGCTGACGCTGGGTGGAACTTATCTACTACTGAACATGTGAAAAGAAAGAACAATGAATAGACAAGAACATAGCTATCCAAACACAAATGTACCTGAGAAACAACAACGCTTGTGTGAGGAGCAGTAATTTCAGAAGCTGCTGATTCCCCTGCAGAAATGCCGTTCTGACGCAACAGTGCTATAACCAGTATCGCCAAAATTTCTGCAACTGCCAAACTATGGTAACTGAAACAATGGCAGCCTTTAAATTTGCAACAATCCAATAGCCGTGCGGGCACGATGACAGCTGATTGAATAGGTTTTACTTGCAAAAACTGATTCAAAATGCAGTTTTAACTTCGTAACTAAGTTTGAAACCTGGCGCGTCATCTTTGTCACACAGTAAAACCGGTGTTTGCGGAAAACAGACTCATTATTCACAGTGGTTTCGGAGGACGTGTGTGAAATTACACAAATCGCCAACTCAATAGATGGGCACCAGCTCCTTGCCGAAAGAACATCTACACTAGAGCAGTTCCACTGCATCACTGCCATTTAGCAGTCATTTTGATGACCTTTCTACCCACAGCTACTTTCCTTTTTAAACACAGCCCAATAGCGCTGCAGCGCATGTAATAAAATAGTTTAGCATAAGTACCTAGCTCAAGGGTACAATGACAATGCCCCACCTGAGAATCAAACGCACAACCAGAGAGTTGTCATCTGCTTAAGCAGCAAGTTCCATAACCATAATGCCCCACTGGAGTATATGTTTAATTACCCTATAAACTCACTCATGCTGGTGATTTAAGAGGAAAACATACTAAAGGTACTTAGCGAAATGAGGAAAAAAAAAAAAAAACCTTACCCCGAACTGAATGTTCCAGGGTTATCGCAAGAACCAATTACGAGAGAGGTTCCGCATGTGGTCAAAGATATCACCGTCTTAAGACAAGCTTTCAACATTCTTCGACACTCGGGGAACTGTCAGGTGTTCTTCTCGACTGCAATTACCTTAAATACTTAAGGCTGCCATCTTAAGACGCTCATGATATCGTTTTCATTTTTGTGGCAGGCGCACAATCCCCCACACAAGTTAACCGTGCGCTAATGCCAATATCACAGACATCCATACTAGCTCCACTATCGTGAAATGGGACATTCACCTTCAGCATGCAAGGTTTACCGTAATGGAGCTGACCACAAGAGCAGCACAGGGCCGCGTGCCCTTGACCCAGGCCACACGATTACTCATTACTCAGCCACAGCGCAGCTCCAGAAAAAGGCCGACCGGTTCGACTGCCTGGCAGCGGCTCTTATTGACAGAACTTGAATATCCGCACCTCCCCCTCGGAGCAGAGAGGCTCCTGAAATTAATCAGCAGCCAGTAAAGTCCTTCTGCATAACGGAGAGAACTAATAACTCAGTGACAGGGCTTCGCTCAGACAGGCGATGTCTTCTTCGATTGCGCCAAGGGCTAATGGTTTACGAAGGACCTCTAAACGATTAACGCTACAACGGGCATGACGCGTGCGAACAGAACAGAAGGGAATTGAGCCCCAATTGGCAACATCAGTCGATGAACAACATGAATAAGGCTACTGTGAGCATGAATTTTCAAACAATTCTCACATAACCAAGAGCCAACTGCCGTTTCAGTAAGAAGGCACTTTTTCAGTTTACAAATATGCAAGTTCATGTAGACATTATAGGGTTCTTAAAAGTAAAAAACCGCAACAAACATGCCAAACTAACAGAAATGAACGTGTGTATGCTCGAAAACACACACACACACACACACACACACACACACACACACACAAACCACACGCACGCAAGCACATGCAAGCACACACACACACACACACACACACACACACACACACAAAGCACACACACTACACACGTGACAATAGATACACAGAAACTACAAATGCACAAACCACATGTGCTCACACAAAAAATTGACTACACACAGGTGGTGACCCTTTGTCAGCAAGAGTGAAGTTCCAGCACTAGCCACAAGTGATTTGTTCCAAGTAGAGAAATAACCTCCATCTCCTCATAGGTTCTGCATGAACTTCCTGCTCAACCCTCTGAGGCAGGTGTAGGACAGCAGGTCACCCGTTCCTTCATAACCCACCCCCAAATGACACAGCACTAAGAACAGAGCAAGACAAAGCAGGGAGAGCGAGGGAAGTTTTCGCTCCATTTTCAGTCTCCAGCGACAACCGCACGGCGCTCTCAGACAGCAGCCGTGATTGAGACTCACCCTGCAGCTGTTTGAAGCGTCCCTCCAGGATGTTGGAGTACTGTGCCTGGTTGACGAAGGCCGCTGGAGAGAGGCAGGCATCACTGGCCCTATCCAGCTCCATACTCCTCCTCGCGTCCCCTGACCCGTGCGCCACTTTCGCGCCTTTCCTGTCCTCCTAATGAAGGAGGAACCAAACCAGTGAGGGACCGGTGAGGGGAAAAAAAAAATAAAAATAAAAAAAACTGGGTGAGAATTCACCCCAGAACCCAGGCCCTTCACGTCCGGCAGTTCCAATACACTCCCACCTGGCCTTGCTGAAGAGAGAACTCTCTGTAGTCTACTGATGTGTGAAAGCAAACATGGCCATGCTGCTCACACACAATAAAACTTCCCTCTCCTGCTCTTTTCAGGTCTGGAGGTGAAGGAAAATGAAAGACAAATCAAGGCCGGTGTGTGTGTGCTTCTTTCTTCCTCTCTTCCCTTCTTATTCCCTCCGTTCTCCTCGTTCCAAAACTTTTCTCCACACGCTCTTCTTTTCTGCTGTCCACAGAGAGCGAGCGCTGTTAGCGCGTAGCGAAGCCACAGGCAGTGCCTCTCCCACACACACACACGACTTTGCTGCGGCCCTGCCCTCCTCTGTAAACTCCTGTGTGAAACCACTGAAACCTCCCTCCCTCTTTCTTTCCCTTTCTCTCCCTCTCTCTCTCACCTCTGCATTCAAACACGGCAGAACGAGGAGCCGCGCACTGACCGCTCAGTAAACACAGCTTGCCGCTCTCTCTCCCCCCAAGAGTTTGCTCATTAGCATAAGGTGCACTTGGGGGAGGAGGGAAGGGGGAGTGGGCGGAGACCTGGGGGCATACCATCCTGAAAGGTGTTCCGGGGAGAGGTCAGGAGCAACTGGTCTGTACCACTCTGTAAATTCCATGGGGGTGTTGTGCACAGGCAACTGTACAGTATAAGAAGCCAAAGAAAAAAATTCTCTCAACAGGTGAGAAGATGTAAGCGAACGCAGACCGAAACGGTCGAAAAACTTCATGTTTCAGCCACAGTTCATTCCTGTTTGCCCAGTGAAAAAATCAGGGTATCAAGGCAGATCCAGCTCAAAATCACACCACCAGCAATTCTGAACAAATAACAAAAAGCAGATTTGATGTCATAACCAAACACACTTCCACTGAAGTGGACAAGTACATTTGTGAGAGTTTATTTTTCACCGAACCTTACCGTTTACAGCAAATAAAGTGCAGCCACATTGCGTAAACTAAACTGCGGGTTATGTGCCGTTTACCTCACAGTGGCTGACCAGTCCTGACTCCTGTTCAGTCCAATCCAAACCACCACATACAGACGGACAGACAGGCAGACAGATGCTCTCGCTCGCATCTGTACCTGCACAGTCATACAATGTTAAACCGTTTGTTTGCCTCTACCGTATGACACACTAATTTACTTAAAATGAGGGTGACTGTAGTCGTTTGAGTCCCAACACAGGAATGCTGAAAGTCTGGCCGTGCCCTGCCGGACCAAGGCCAGAGAGAGGGGGCGTTTGTCAGGCCCAAGGGCAGCCGTGAATGTGGCCGTGTCGTTTTCTGTAGGCACACACTCACTTACTCAAAACATATACAAACTGTCACACTCAAACACACACACACACACACACACACACGAACACTGCCTACACCCACACACAGCAACTGCGGAGATCATATATGGACTTTAGCTACACAAACTGTGATGGTGCAACAGCGTAGTTTTTGCGGCTCCACCAAAGGCCTGGGGCGAAATGGTGGCTTTTACCAGGAGACTCAGGAGCCACCTGCAGAGAGCACTATACTGAGATAATCAAGCACAGACCTCTCCTGACCTTCAATAAGCCTACAGAAAAAAAAAAACACATCATATCAGCCTGTAAATGAATTTGATATTATGATTACAATTAAAAGAAGATGTTTGTATTCAGAAAAAAAAAAAAAACCACACTGGCCAAACAGGCAGAACCTTCGAATGTATCAGGTATCAAATTCGACAACTGAACAGCAATTCAGTTCCGGCCAAGTGGGGAAAACATTCACACGGAGATAATATCACGGAGTAAAATCTACAGTATCATGTATATCATGTATATCAGTATCCAGTATATCATGCCTTTCTAACTTTTCAATACTCACATCAGTCAGGATTCCAATAATTCTTTAAAAAAAATAAAAAAAAAAGGCATATTTGCTCAGCAATGTATGAGAGACGTGCTGTCACATACTGATCTTGCCTTCAATGGCATAAGTAAAACTTCTGAGGGACATTGGCAAACTCAGACAACTTTAATCTCTGGAATAAAAGTCACTGAACCACTGAGCACACAGAGTGCACACATGGAATGGGAGCCAGTTAGCATGCAGCAGAGGGGCCACACACTGCATGACTTATCACAATATTTTCCTCTGCTGCCTGCAGTTTACAGTGAGCTAAATGAATATGAATTGAGTATTATCTGGTAAAGACCAACAGCTCATCTATACAACAATGACCAAAATGTACATACTCAACAGCAGTAACTTATAAACTGCACAGAAAAAATTCTAAGTGTGTCGCATACTGCAAGGTTAAAACAAATCCACATCTTTGAACAAAAACAAAAGCATTCATTTCAAATCTTCATAAAATAAATCAGTCAAATGTACTTTTAGGCAACATTCCCCATCTTCAGCCCTCCAATTCTATTAGCCAGCGCAAAACTTTGTAACTCTTATGCAACACTAAGTCTAAGGTCCATGGACATACGTCGAGGGGGCCGCCGTGCTCGAAGAGATCTCTGGGTAATAACTCAGGCCTGATGACTTTTGGTACGACACGCTGGCTCACAGTGGGGCCGTCCCCAGGGCCCCTTAACACCACGCACCCATGAAAGCAGCGGAGCTCGAGAGACAGTGGAGTCGCGGCGGCTTCCTACTGGGGGCTCGGCTGCGGCTCAAAGCGCATGAGAAATGGTGTAATTACAGAGGAGGCCCCGATTCACGGCCGGGGTCAGCGGCACAGAGAGAGAGGGGGAAAATGAGCTGCAGGAAGCAAAGGAGGGAGGGAGTGACAGAGAGGGAGAGAGAGGGAGCATACGAAGGGGGCCAGATAACGAGGGATGGGAGAGGGAGAACAGAGAAAGGAGGAGATAAACATGGGTAAAGCAGTGCTGAAACAGTGCAGATGGGTTTGAGATGAGCAGTGAGGCGGGAGGGAACTATCTCCAAACAGTCCTGTTTGGGGAAACATTTGGGCATTCCCAGTGCTCCCACACAGACCCCCGCTGTGGGAGAAAGGGGTCCGGCGCATTCCCAAACCCGGCGAGACGCGGCCTGCAGTTTCCGAGACGGGCTGCAGCCACAGAAACCCACAGCCCTGAGGGGTATGGAAGCGGAGCCCTCACTGCATCGGCTTTTCATCACTTCAAACCGCTCTCTCCGCCATATTTAGCAATCAACTCTGGAAACAGAAAACCTCCTGCCCTCCCATTTCTCTTCCGCCATCACTCATGCTCAGACTCCTCTCTCACGCCTTCTTTCTCCCTCCCTCACTCCATTCTTTCACTTTTCAGTTCTCCTCCAGTATTTTACAGCATCTCTGTTCTTCTTTGCCTCACTCTTCCTTTCTCTCACCGCCTCACAGCCACAGAACAGAGGGAACGCAGAGAGAGGGGTGCAGTGGGCCCCAGAACAGAGGGAACGCAGAGAGAGGGGTGCAGTGGGCCCCAGAACAGAGGGAACACAGAGAGAGGGGTGCAGTGGACACCAGAACAGAGGGAACGCAGAGAGAGGGGTGCAGTGGACACCAGAACAGAGGGAACGCAGAGAGAGGGGTGCAGTGGGCCCCAGAACAGAGGGAACGCAGAGAGAGGGGTGCAGCGGACCCCAGAACAGAGGGAACGCAGAGAGAGGGGTGCAGTGGGCCCCAGAACAGAGGGAACGCAGAGAGAGGGGTGCAGTGGGCCCCAGAACAGAGGGAACGCAGAGAGAGGGGTGCAGCGGACCCCAGAACAGAGGGAACGCAGAGAGAGGGGTGCAGTGGACCCCAGAACAGAGGGAACGCAGAGAGAGGGGTGCAGCGGACCCCAGAACAGAGGGATCGCAGAGAGAGGGGAGCAGTGGACCCCAGAACAGAGGGAACGCAGAGAGAGGGGTGCAGCGGACCCAAGAACAGAGGGATCGCAGAGAGAGGGGAGCAGTGGACCCCAGAACAGAGGGAACGCAGAGAGAGGGGTGCAGCGGACCCCAGAACAGAGGGATCGCAGAGAGAGGGGTGCAGTGGACCCCAGAACAGAGGGAACGCAGAGAGAGGGGAGCAGTGGACCCCAGAACAGAGGGAACGCAGAGAGAGGGTGCAGTGGACCCCAGAACAGAGGGAACGCAGAGAGAGGGGTGCAGTGGACCCCAGAACAGAGGGAACGCAGAGAGAGGGGAGCAGTGGACCCCAGAACAGAGGGAACGCAGAGAGAGGGTGCAGTGGACCCCAGAACAGAGGGATCGCAGAGAGAGGGGTGCAGTGGACCCCAGAACAGAGGGATCGCAGAGAGAGGGGAGCAGTGGACCCCAGAACAGAGGGAACGCAGAGAGAGGGGTGCAGCGGACCCCAGAACAGAGGGATCGCAGAGAGAGGGGTGCAGTGGACCCCAGAACAGAGGGAACGCAGAGAGAGGGGAGCAGTGGACCCCAGAACAGAGGGAACGCAGAGAGAGGGTGCAGTGGACCCCAGAACAGAGGGAACGCAGAGAGAGGGGGGCAGTGGACCCCAGAACAGAGGGAACACAGAGAGAGGGGTGCAGTGGACCCCAGAACAGAGGGAACACAGAAAGAGGGTGCAGTGGACCCCAGAACAGAGGGAACACAGAGAGAGGGGTGCAGTGGACCCCAGAACAGAGGGAACACAGAGAGAGGGGTGCAGTGGACCCCAGAACAGAGGGAACGCAGAGAGAGGGGTGCAGCGGACCCCAGAACAGAGGGAACAGAGAGAGGGTGCAGTGGACCCCAGAACAGAGGGAACACAGAGAGAGGGGTGCAGTGGACCCCAGAACAGAGGGAACGCAGAGAGAGGGGTGCAGTGGACCCCAGAACAGAGGGAACGCAGAGAGAGGGGTGCAGTAGACCCCAGAACAGAGGGAACGCAGAGAGAGGGGTGCAGCGGACCCCAGAACAGAGGGAACGCAGAGAGAGGGGTGCAGCGGACCCCAGAACAGAGGGAACACAGAGAGAGGGGAGCAGTGGACCCCAAAACAGAGGGAACGCAGAGAGAGGGGTGCAGTGGACCCCAGAACAGAGGGAACACAGAGAGAGGGGTGCAGCGGACCCCAGAACAGAGGGAACGCAGAGAGAGGGGTGCAGCGGACCCCAGAACAGAGGGAACGCAGAGAGAGGGGTGCAGTGGACCCCAAAACAGAGGGAACGCAGAGAGAGGGGTGCAGTGGACCCCAAAACAGAGGGAAAGCAGAGAGAGGGGTGGAGTGGACCCCAGAACAGAGGGAACGCAGAGAGAGGGGTGCAGTGGACCCCAGAACAGAGGGAACGCAGAGAGAGGGGTGCAGCGGACCCCAGAACAGAGGGAACACAGAGAGAGGGGTGCAGCGGACCCCAGAACAGAGGGAACGCAGAGAGAGGGGTGCAGTGGACCCCAGAACAGAGGGAACGCAGAGAGAGGGGTGCAGCGGACCCCAGAACAGAGGGAACACAGAGAGAGGGGTGCAGTGGACCCCAGAACAGAGGGAACACAGAGAGAGGGGTGCAGCGGACCCCAGAACAGAGGGAACGCAGAGAGAGGGGTGCAGCGGACCCCAGAACAGAGGGAACGCAGAGAGAGGGGTGCAGCGGACCCCAGAACAGAGGGAACGCAGAGAGAGGGGTGCAGCGGACCCCAGAACAGAGGGATCGCAGAGAGAGGGGTGCAGCGGACCCCAGAACAGAGGGAACGCAGAGAGAGGGGTGCAGTGGACCCCAGAACAGAGGGAACGCAGAGAGAGGGGTGCAGTGGACCCCAGAACAGAGGGAACGCAGAGAGAGGGGTGCAGTAGACCCCAGAACAGAGGGAACGGAGAGAGAGAGGTGCAGTGGACAAGACACTTTACAAAGAAGCACAATGATTCACTGAACTATGAATACTTTGGACGCAAATTGTGGAAAATGTTCTTGATCGATCGTCAGTCACATTATTGATCAGTGATTTCCTTAATCACCCAAAAACATCTTTTGACATAGAAAATGAAAAATGGGTGTTTTAGCACCCATCTTTAGGCCTGCGCAACAGGTTAATCAACTAAGCATACCTCAAATGATTAATGACACCCTGAAACAGATCTCCGTTTCCCACAGGCTGAAAACTGACTCTGTATCAGGTTAGTGACTCATCTTTTCATCGTTTTTAATGGAACCCAACTCATGGAATATGCCAATAAGTTAACTTAGTGTTGTGTTCACAAATGTCCAATTGAACAGTACACAGTTACTCTTTACAAATACTGTTACAAAACAGAAAATAGGCAGATAATTTTTTAATCCACATTCATAATTGCAAAGTGATTCAAATGAATTTCTTTAGATTGATCACATTCTGATCAGGTGCTGACTGAGCTGATATTGAAACCGTTTATGTAATGGAAACATGGAGGCAGTAATCTGGTTTAAGAATAAGAGCATATCTGCGCAGTCAGGGCTGAATCTACGGCACAGCCTGTTGACTCTCAGTCCAGCTGTTGATGCTCATGCTGCACTAGAACAAATGTCCCGGGTTAGAGGGCAGAACCGTGCAGAGCTGACTTTGTGAACCAGGAGGATGCATTCATTCTCTCTCACTGAGCTTACAGAAGTGCTGCATTTTAACGTCGAAATTAAAGGCCGAATATGTAAAATTTCCAAATTAAAAGACCAATAATAATGCATCAATTTTATATAGCGCTTTTTTGGACACTCAAAGACGCTTTACAATGGAATATATAGATATATGTTTTGGTGTTGTGTTCTTACATTATCCGAGATGTATTAAATGATGTATTCATTGACAGAGACAGAGATATCTGTATTATCAATGTCTTTTTGTCGCATATTTGACGTCACTCCCAACACAAAGAGTGCGTGAGAGTGTGAAAATGACCCTCCAGGCACGCGTGCTACGCCGTTTCCAAAGAGTTTCAAGCAAAGACGGTAACCATCTTGTGTCGGGAAATTAATTTTCCACCAGAAATAATCGTAGATCAAATTTTATTCAGGTTGTTAGCTAGGCCGACCATACTAAATAAACTTTTGTCATCTTGGTTTTTTGTGACTAAATTTCTAATTAGAGAAAAAGAAATGACAGCACATCATTTGTGCATTATGAGAAGTCAGTGCTACTTTAGCAACATTACTTGCAGTTAGAACACGGCTCCCTTGAATACTCAATTCAGTTTGGTCAATCAGCGTGTCTCTACACATAACCGCTGGCCAGCTGGTCTGTTGAGCACATCATTGCTAAAGAAGCTATAGCAATAGCGGCAGGAGCAACTGAAAGCGTACACTGCCAGCCGACAGTGGCACTTCCTCGATATCCGTGACCTTTAGCATTTGCATTCAGCAACAGAGTGTTCACATCTGTTATTATTCTCTACAAAGATGGGTAATATGAGCCAACCCCACCTCCTTATCTCAGCCTCTGACTTGCCGCACATCATAAGCGCTGTAAACGGGCGACTGATAATTATCCCTCACATTTTTTTTATTTGAATGAAATAAGATGAAGTTATATAAAAGTAAAGAAATATAACCTTACCTCATCCATGTTCATGGTTTCACCACTCCTGTTTGAGTCACGTAGGAGAATTTAGCCGTCAGCGGTGCATGTAAATTGATGAAGACAACAACTCCCATGATTCCACACGATTGGATTGCGTCATCAAACTCTGCCTCTTGTTATTGTTAGGTTAAGCCGCACCTTCCCCCCCCCCCCCAGCAGCAGAGAATTACATATTGGGTCTTTAATATTTACAGTGAAGACTTGTCTTTTTAGAAGTGAGGCTTCTGCCCACCATCTTGGCTTTCTTCATTCTCCATCAAAGCAGTACAAGTTAATTTGCACCCTTGAGGTGGTAACTGATTTCAGAAACGGCATAAAGCCTATATTGTCAATTAATCAGTTAATATACGTGTTAGATCAAAGTCTTACTGTAATGACACCATATGCCTTGCAAAGGTTTAGAATGAATATCAGATTTGAATTTGTATCCTTCAGTCAAGGACAACAGTGAAATGTGCATTAAATTAATTAAATCCAGGCCAGGGAAAATATATTATTTGAGCTGCACCACAGAGCATTGTTATGTAACAGGCTTATTTCTCTCACTGAGAAGTGAAATTCTAAGTCCCGTCTGCTTGCCTGAGCTAAGCCAATGGGATTTCTTGACCTTGCTGGAAGTCCATCACGAGAGCACACGCTGTCGTCCTTGAGAAACATACAGCATGTGGCTGTACTGACGGTCGACAGTACAGTGAGAACACAATTCCTTGCTAGATGCCAACTCAGGGCTGCATTTCCTCGACAGAAAATTTTATCAGACCAATGGTTGATGCAGAAAAAAATACCTTGGCCAATCACTGGTCATGTTTTTTGTTTTGAGTGTGGCAAAACATTTGTTTAATGTGCTTACCCACACAACAGGCACACAATTGCAAAGCAAGAGCAAGCACACAGAATTGGCCTGATTGTCAATGTGTAAAGTCAGCAGCTACAATTCTAGCCTCTATCCTCCCTTCAAACACTGCAAGATGGAGAGAAAAGGCAGGCGCATCTAAAATATGAAGGGAGTGTGTCACTGTTAATGTAGCGCAGAAGCTATATCTATACACACATTACACACAATATGGAGAACCAGAACAGGAGTTTGGGGTGGTTGGAAGTTTGGTGGTCAGGAAGTTCTTAAGCCCCACTGTAACTGCAGTGAGGTCAGTGCAGCTGTGGGGCCCTTGAGCGAGGCACTACACCGCGCACCGCTTCATGGGGTTTTGCCTCCTGCGTAGACTATGAACTTCAATTTTTGGGGGGTAAAATCGACAGCTAAACAACTACAATGTAATCCTACAATAAAATGAGGACAACAGTCAGTCTGAATCCATTTTTCTCCTCACTTAATTGGCTATGCCATCGGAGACTACACAGAGGCATTGAGCATTCGCATTGGAGCGTGTTCACAATGCTGGTTATCAATTCCAGTTTACAACTTTTTGAAGCTGTAGTGAAGTTAAAATCCACTTCGCGTGGCAGGTATGGGTCAATTTATTTCGCACCCAATGCCATCAAGCTGCAAAGACAATTCTAGGTATAGTGCATGTTCCGTGTACCCACAGCAACCATTTATTGTCCAAAATAGGACCATTTTCTGGCAAAAAAATTTTACATTTGAAAAAGAGCATCAGTTTACCTCTGTAAAAACCTTATCTATAAGTGAGGAATAGTGTTCATTTGGATACCAGTGGATCCGTAATGAACTCTACTTTCCAGTGATATATAATAAGTTACATCTATGTTGAGATTTCAAGTACTCAGGATGTTTGAATGACATTTCACTAATTTGAAAAAATTGCTGAATTTGACCCTACCTTGGGAACTAAGCATTCCATTCAATTAAATTTACCAAATTACCTGCTAAAATTGCTTAGAATACCACTTTGTTCATCATACATTTTGTAGAATCGTGCATTTTCTCATCATCACATCTTTTTTTTCCTTGTAACCAGCCTGAAGATAACGGCTTAAATTTTTCCGTCCCACAGTGTCCATCCATAACAGTGTAAATTTCTCCTTATTGGAGAGAGCCATCGTAATTATACCAAAGTAGGAGAATTATCTACTAATAAGGAATGTGAACACAAGGTTTGCCCCCGAAACTCTGACTGGCCCCTGAACCACAGAAGTTTTACTCTTTCCGTCCCACAAAATGTCCGTCCATCACATGTGTGATGGACAGACATGCTGTGGGACACATTCACTTGTGCTTATATGCCTTATTTTTATGCACTAATACAATACTAATACAATTTCCTAATGGTTAAAAGAGGTTTTAGGATAAATTCTTTAACGGTTGGAGTAAAATGAGCATTGCCCAGACAGTCACGTTCACCTTCGATTGCATCAGATGATCAGCAGTGATTCAGGCCCTTATTAATCCAACATATACCCTACGGATCAACTCAAGTGAGTCGAAGAATCAGGATCAGATATTCTTCACTTTTAATTGCAAACAATCAGCTGCCAGTTGATTCCACCGTGGCGATGCAGAGAAATCATTATACCAGACATGTTATAGTGCGTTTCGCAATTGCATTCACCGCAGTGGCCTTATAGAACTTACCCACACAATGGCAAAGTACTAGGCTGACCCTGGTCATGGATAAGTAAAACAATCGTTTCACAGTAGCAGTAAACTAACCCAAACTCATACCCTGAGCTCTGAAAAACCTACGTCTGGTCCAACTGCAGCCTTTTAAGCCCAACTTTGCAGACACATACAACACCTCTCCAGTTCGCTTCAACTGTAGTGGCTATAATCTGGCAACGTAGTGATGAAACTGCCGCATTTATGCTTACTGAAGTAACACAAGCATACCGATCAGAATTACTGCATATAAGTTAACCAGGAGCATTATTTATTTTTTTCTTTCTTTCTTTTTTTTTTTTTTTTTTAAATTTGGCATCTCCAATCCCACCCGAATCTGGAATGCCCAATTGGGGAACTATGTACAAAGCTTGCTCGTAGGCGACCCCTTGCTGCCAACTCAGGATAGTGAGACAGTTCACGGCTCTCCTCCGAAGCACGTGCCTGTCAGCCACTGATTCTTATACACTCATCGGTTGAATCTTCGCAAGTTCAGAACTAGGGCAGAGGATACCTGGACATGAACCAACCCGGAGTCTTCCTGACGAGCGCCCGTCTGGCCAACAGGAGGCGCTGGAGCAACGAACAAAGCTGTTGTCGTATACCCAAATCCGGCAGTCCCTTCCCAATTTGAAACCCTGTAGCGCGATAGCCAATTGTGCGCTACTCTGAAAAAGCTGCTGACCCCTGCGGGTGGGTACGCCGGGGCTCGAACTCGCTACGTGGTGATCATCTCTGCACAGGAGCATTATTTAAGGTGCACGGCAAGCAAACCAATATGCAGTAGCTAGTTAATCAGCATTTATTACAACGACAGAGACGAATGTTACCCTGCAATACAGGTTAGTAAGTTCCGTTATCGTGAACAGTTGTACCAAGCATCCAAATTACAAACAAGTATAAAAAGTTAGCTTCATATGACGTTTATGTTCACACACCTTCTGTTAAATGCCTCCTTGATATTATTTACTCTTGTATATTTAGGACATGAACATTAGCAACAGTAACTTGGCTACGTTAGCCGCAGTGCCACAGCCACATTCAACAGGCTATCACATTAGGTAGGCTTATGCAGCAAAGCAACTTAAAGCAACTTACTGCTTCTGTGTCTGTGAGTCACGGACAGTTGCTACAGATCCAGGCTTCATCTTCAGGTATTTTACAAAGCCTGCGTTTGAGGCCAGCTGTTCGTGCCAACTAACGTTAGCGGTCCTGCTAGCCACCTGTAACAGACTGGCTTCACTTACACGTCATTATTTGCCGTTATATCCTTGCTTAGTAAAATGGCAAACACAAACAGCTAACGTTCCCATTGAGTGTGGCCATTTGCCCCCAGCAATCAAAAAAGCTACCCACTGATTTTTGCTGGCATCGTCTTTTGGAAGAGAAAATAGTTTTTTTGCATCTTAAAAAAAAAAAAAAATAAATAAAAAATACTGACATATTTTTGACGTACAGACAAAAGTGCTCCTCAAATGATCCGTGGTTGTTGTTGTTCTTTTGTATTTCCAGAAGTGCAGACGCTACTAAGACGTAAAATGATCTGAGGTTGTTTGTGCCTGCTGTAATAGTTTCCGGGGTGGGCAGGTCCAGCGCCGTGATTGGCTCTGGCTAGGTCTGTACTAATTGGACGGCACAACCTGACATCAGTTTTTGCCTAGATCTCGTGAAAATCTCGGGACGAGCTGTTCAGAGAAGAAATCACGTTCTCGGATAACAGCAAAACCCCTGTATCTTATGTTTAGAAACTTTACAGAGGTTGAGTATGGAAATCCAACATTATGACATTACTTGTATGTATAAAAAGAAAGGAGACCCATTATGCTGATCCTTAAGACCAGAAATGACAAATTCCCAATGTGGTAACGTCCCACAGTGTCGGTCTATCAGTGGTATGAACAATGCTGTATAATGTGTAGGACATATTAATTGATGTAGTTAGATCCACCTCAGCCATTTCACCTGTTTGCTGTTAATATGTTCGTTGAAGTTTGCAGAGTAGTAATTCTTATTTCCTCATTTGTATCTCAATGTTAATTCAAAATAATGTGACCTCATAACTATGAACCTGAGGCCAGATAGTCATGTTGAAGGGTAGCAGATGTATGCACAGTGTTCAAGTTGTTGTTCTTCTGAATAAAATGTCCATTGCATATAATAATATTTTTTGTTTGTTGTGGATTTTACTGCTGATCATAAAACTGCCCCACAGTGTCTGTCCATCACACACATTTAATCCATTTTTCCTGCTTTATGATAGACTTCCTGGCAAAATGTTTTCCATGGGGCTTTAGCACTACTAAGTTACAGTAACCTGAAGGAAGTTTCTTATTTTTTCTGCACAGTAGGTAGTTGGAACATAAAATGAAATGATGCAGCTGCTTGCAAATGACAAAATTATGGAGTTGTCAATGCTGACTACCCAATAATGAGAAAAACCCTTTCATTTCATTATCTCCTATAGAATTGCCCATACACTAAACTGACTTAAAAAGTTGGTCTTCTTCCTCCGAGTGAACATTCGCCTTTGTGGTTCAGTGATGACTAATGTGGCAGAAATATCAATTTTAAGCCCACTTTCAATAAACATGAAGCTTAAATTGATAGTGCCAGTGAAGACTGTTTCCACATCTCTTGCTCTCAGTTGCATAGGTTACACATATGATGACCAGCATTGTAAACACGCTCATAGACATAAACCGACAATGCAGATTTTTTCCATTCTCCTACTTGTAAGCCCTTCACAAGCAAATTTAAGGCGTTTACGAACATTTTTGGCATGTATGTGCAGAGATGTAGTGCATGCATCCCCTGGTGTGGACCAGTGCAACTAGAATGGATGACTCCTGCTAATAGTACAATCAAAGCCACAGCCTGCCGGGTTAAGATTACGCGAGCTGACAGGGAAGACCTAGTCTCCGAGAGGGACCTCAGCATGGAGTTCAGCTGAGGCAAACCACTTCTTCTTCTCCACTTTTCAGCCGCCGTCAGCTAGGGTTAACCGTCAAAGATAATGAAGCTGCTGCGAGCATCCGAGCTGAACAATAATTCAGACTATTAAAAAAAAAATCACCGTCCGAGTTACAGGATCATAATGGTCTCCATCTGCCAGAGAAGCTCAAACCACAGGGGTAATGA
This sequence comes from Gymnothorax reevesii, assembly GCA_029721435.1. Classification (NCBI taxonomy): domain Eukaryota; kingdom Metazoa; phylum Chordata; class Actinopteri; order Anguilliformes; family Muraenidae; genus Gymnothorax; species Gymnothorax reevesii. The sequence goes on from CM056590.1 coordinate 38,497,798, forward strand.
AAAAGCCAACTATCACAGGAGGTGGCTAATATCAGAACAGAGAACACTGCATCCCTTAAAGAATTTCTGCTGGGAAACACAGGTTTTCAGTCAGACGTGAAGCCGTTGCCTCATCTGTGGCAAAAAAATCCCCACTCCATTTAGAGTCAATGAAGCACTGACGCGGTTTGTGAGTTCATCGACCCTGTGGAGGTGAAGGTTTAACACATTTGATGTGAATCTGCACCCAGTGTTGTTTTTACACTTGTATCTCAGTTAGCTCAGAGCAGAGTTCAGTGTGCTTGAGTAGCCTGGTTTCACTGCCAGCTCAGTGATGACGGGCCACCATTCAGGGTATTAAGCAGATGCTCCAATCCACAGCTACTCACATAAGTGCACTCAATTGGTTTAGAGCAGCAGCTGTAAGCACAGAGAAGGATAATTAGCACTCAACGAAGCCAGGCTCGTAACATTAGGCGAGTCACAGCCGTATTTCAATGCTTGTTATGGAAAAATAATCAAACATGGAAATGATTTGTTGGTTCACTGACTGCAATGCTAGATGATAGAGAAAGCCCACAAGCAAACTGGGATGAAATGCAGCCAGTGGGGGCCAATACAGTTTCACATTAATAGTTAGTCATTTGAGGGGAAGGGAGCCAAAATGGAGGGACGATTTAGATGACCCAAAGCCCAGAGAGGTTGCAGGGCTGCAATAACTGTAGGCAGGAGGTAAATGACAGCAAGTCCCACGAGGATGAGGAATAGTGAATTGACAGGGAGCCACAGTAAGCTGACGGGGTCTGTGGAGAACGCAGAGGAAGACGGGAGAAGGGCACCAGGGAGAAAGGGCAGCCGAAAAGCCTAACGCACAGGGAGGGATGGAGAGAGGGAGAGTCTGCAGAGGCGTGGGGGGGGCGGGTGTTTGCTCCTAATGCAGGCGCGTGCCTCAGGGGCGCTGCAGCCGAGCCGCGGCACGCTAAAGAATGTGCCTGCAAGTCCCTGCATGCGCACAGGAGACTGTTTCGCTCCCGCTAACCGCTACAAAAGCACAGACGGCGCACCGAGCTCGGTGCAGGCCAGTTAACATTCTAAACCTGCAGTAAAAACAAACAGCCATCCGTATATAAATTAACAACGCGAGCGCTAATCCCATCATTTACTGGAGCAGTACACGCGCAAAGGCATTTAAAGATGTTTACTGCTTACACTAATGAGCGCAGTGCAGTACGCTCTCATTAAATCACCCCATAAACTCAGGCTGTGGCGATAATCCATTACACAGGGCGTCCATTTTACGATGCTTTTGTCATGTGGGGCCATGAGGCGCAGGAGCACAAACACTCATGTTCTCACTCAGCCTTTTCCATCGTTGTTTTTTTTTTTTAATTTTTCCTGCCACTTTGAAAGACAACCAAGAAATCGAGAACATTCAACACATTTTATGGAGCACGAGGGGTCCATCTGCTAATTTTCATTACAAACTACTGGTCACATGATTCAGGTATAAGACCCAGCAAGACCTCAATATTGAGACGTAATAAAAAAAAATATATTATCAAACTAATCAAACTGCCAGATACACATAAGTGCAGAATGGCGCACCAGCATTCGCATGGGCGTAACATGATCCCGACTCATTTCGGGACCAGAAATCATAAATTACCTCCAGAGAATCCAGCCAATTAAAGTGGAGGAGTTGCTCCAGGGGTAATTCAAAAGGTCATAAAATGTTACAAAAACACAGAAATGCCTACATTCATTCTCCCTCAAAAATGTATTAATCATCCATTGGCACAAAGCAAAAAATTTTCTATATTGCAATAACCCTTAGAGCACAGAAATAAATTAAAAAAAAAAAAATATAAATTCAATTATCTTGTGCTGTTGAAAACCTATAATGCGGCAACATGTTTAAAAGAGCTCCCGTGCGAGAACTCTTTTAAACAAGTTGCCACATGATGGGTTTTCAACAGCTTTGAGTTTGATATATTATTGAGGAACAATAGCAGCATTTACTGCTCTAAGGGTTAATATGAATATGAATCTATAATGTATTTGAGGTCGCTGTCTGTCTGTCTGTCTGTCTGTCTATCTGTGTGTGTGTGGGTGTGATGTACACGTTTTTCCTCCTACATTTGTCAACCGATTATCACCAAATTTGGTGTGAATATCCACTTCGAGACCAGGAAGGACTTGACGTCGCCCGATTTTTGAAAAATAATCATGCATGCAAAAAAAATGGCAATTTCACTCCAGGTAGCGGGTAAACTTATACAGCCTGATGCGCGTAGCAATATCCGGTTGCACCGCTAGGAGCCGCAGTGTCCTTACGCGTTGAAGTAACCTGCAAGCAGGCTATGTTTGCGATGGGGCCGAGAGAGTGATAAGACAGCCTGCACGAAAGCCAGGCTTTTGAGAGGGCACCGCATTCATCCACGAATGCAGCATTCTGATTACTCGAACTTCACAGCTCCCAAATTCAAATTTGACAGTTGAACACTCGCAGGGCTGGCATTAGACTTGAAAATTCAGCGGCAATTATTGACAAAAATTAGTCCTGGCTGATTCTAGATGGTTTCCCTTGATTAACAGGTTTTCCAATTCAAGAATAATTAGGCGGCAATTGAAGACACGACTTCTCTCCCCCATGCGATCTAAAAGCGACAAAATAATGGACTACAAAGCGGGTAGCAGCTAGTATCAAATAAAACGTCAGCGAATCCAACAGATAGGGCACTGAAAAACTTTTTAAAATATCTAGATGAAAATTCACACATCCAGCTCTCGAGGACAATGGCATGTAGGCCTTACTCTAGCTAACTGCTCAGTGTCAATCATTTTTCTACGTGCAAAGAAAGCAAGAGAAGAGTGACTCTGCATGTAAATGGTGATCTATTTACTATCAGTTTCACATTGAACTTGGTTCCTTCCAATTCACCACAGCCAGATGTAGTCAACCTGAGAAAAAGTATTTTAACAGCTAATGAAATATTTTTCCCAAGAACTTCACCTCAGGGTCTAAGGCTCCCTGTAACAGTCACGTGTTGCAGCCTTCTCTGTCATTGGCGAGCAGAGTAAGTCATATAAATAGTATTTTCTAACATGAGTCAAGCACAGGGGAGGCCTCTTGCAGCAGAATACAACACAATACTGTGTAAATGTGTTCGGCATCCTAGATTTTTTTTTCATTTAAATTTGGCCTTAGATGTTTATTTTTAAATAAAAAATAATGTTTGTTAAAAATAATGTTTGTCTCTCATTAAAGACAGTTGATACAGACAGCCTTCACAGAACCCTGATCTCAACTTCATCTGTGCTGTCTGAGGTTACCTGGAGCGCCAGACAAGTGCGACTGAGAGCTTGAGAGAGGAACTACAGCATATTCGCCAATATCTTATAAAACAGCAAAACTCTAGGCCATTGTCCCCAATTTTGAGGTAAAGGGCAATAACGCTGAGTATTGAATTAATTTCATTTTCAATACATTCAAAGATCTTTACAGAACATTTTTCAAAATTCAGAAACCTTTCTTTGCATTTTCTTTTTGAAAGCATCTTCACCTCGTTGAGTTGTTTTAAATGTTCCAAAAATGTACGCACACTACTGTTCATGCAGAGACCACAGGTCAAAGGCCCATCCGCACTCACTGTAAAACGACTGTAGAAAACTGGTATGTTCACAATAATGAAACAAATGCCACCAATAAGCAAACAAAACTCCATCTGGGCTCAGACACATTGTAATAATATTTCTATATATTTGCTCAAGCTGTTGTAAAAACTTTCCCACAGTGTGACTGGAGCTCGCTCTCCATACAGTGAAGTGCAAACCCAGTTTCACTCATTGATAAACTCATTGACAGTATCACTCACTTTTGTACAAGTTCAAAGGCTGATTTTCACTACTTGGTAAATATAGATACTGAAGCTTTCGCGCCCGGGGGGGGGGGGCTAGAGAGAAACAGTTCAAAGTTTCAAATTTCAGGGGAGGGAGTGACCTTTCAACTGGGCCTTTAGTATTTGCACAGCACTGTAACCCATACGCAGCCGCACGTTTTTGGCCCCTCTATCATCCGTGTAAATGCAGTGATACACACATCATAACAGCTGTTACCATGAAATATAAACAGCTCAACATACAAGAAATCAGGAACCGGCAAAAACGAGATAAAGCAAAGATACCCACTGGTATTTCAGCAGTAGAGCACAGATGACGGCACACTGACAAAGATGAACTGTTAGTAACAATACTGACCCTGCTGCTGCCCTCTGCTGGGCGCTGCCAGGAACTGCGACCCATGTGCCAGTCAAACAAATGACCGCACTACCAACAAAGAGGGACGTAGCTTATTGATTACCAGAGAATCGAGGCAGGCTGACCGTGCACAGTACCAACCTGGACAGGCTCCTGCATTACAACCAGAAAATTAAGAGTCCAAAAAAGGCTAGTACAAAAATAATTAGAACTGAAGAGTCAAAATGAAGATTTGTGAGGCTCAAGCACAACAGATTACATTCAAAGTCAATGGGAAGACGCGAATATATGCGAAACGCGTGTATTCGCGTCTCCGCATTGACTTTGAATGTAATCTGTTGTGCGAAAAATTCGTTTCGCGTCTGATGTGAAAGCAGCTTCAAACAGCAAGAATCCTTCTGCATTTCTTAACCAGAGAAAACTCAGGCGACAGATATTCTGCGCAGTAATATAATGTAGAAGAGGATAAATAGCCCTTTATCCCCACAGCCACAGGGCAGCGTGGGGTTATCACATCAGCCTCATTAGCGGACACACAGACAGCTGATGCCCTGGGGTACTGGAGCACAGGAAATTAAAGGAGCCCCAATACAAGGACAGGGCTGAGAGAGGAGGTCTAAAAAAGGAGGATGAAAGGAAGAGGGAAAGGAAAGGATGAACAGAGACGGAAAAGGTGATAGACTGGAAGTACGAGTCCAATGCATCTTCGCAACAACCGAAAGGAGGTTACAATGTAAAATCACAAAGAGCCATACGCTTTTATAATAATCCTCACTCAAAAACAATCAGACAGCAGGAGGTGAAATGAAGACAAGGAGGAAGCTGAGTGAGGGGGGAGGTGGGGGAGAGATTGAGCGAGACCGAGTGATGGAGAGGGGCGTCCTACCTGCCAAGGCCTTGATGCGCGAGCGCTCGAAGAGCCGGGCCGAGCTGTTCTCATTGTCCCAGTCGGCCTCAGAGGCCAGGTCCCAGCGGTTGTTGATGTCGTTGTACTGCTGCTGGATCTCCAGGCAGTCGAAGTCGGTGGGGGAGACGGCGCTCATGGTGACGGCGGCAGGGGGCCAACCATCCAACCTGAGAGAGAGCGAGAGACAAAGAGAGAGGGGAGGCACAGGTCCCAGTGAGGCACACTCCCCAACTGCCCGCACACAGCCGCTAATGAGTGAGCTCACTATGAGATCAGAATGCTACTGACGGAAGATCAATAATGGGGGAAAAAAAAAAAAAAGCAACGTGCTTCCAGAATATTCCACAGAAACGTTCCATACAGCGAGCATTCTAAACGAAAAGCAAGTGGCTCACAGTGGCCGTAGATTTTAATAACTCCATGAAAATTCAGAAATTATGTATGAAATGGCTGCAAGAAAAACTAAGGAATTATCCCTGAACTGGTTGCAATAAAAAGTCAGTGATTATCTGTTAACGGGCTGCGATAAATGTCACTTATTTTCCATGAACTGGCTGCAGTCAGTCAGTAATTATCCATGAATTAGCTGAAGTAAAGTCACAAATTATCCATGAACTGGCTGCAGTAAAAAGTCAGTAATTGTCCATGAACTAGTTGCACTGGAAAGTCAGTAATTATCTTTGAATGGCCTGCAATAAAAAAAGTAATTCATTATCCCTTAACTGGCTGCAGTAACATTCAGTAATTATCCATGAATGGGCTGCAGTAAAAAAGCCAGCATCTATCCATGCAGTAAAAAGTCAGTAATTATCCCAAAACTGACTGCAGTAATAAAGTCAGTAATTACCCCAAAACTGGCTGCAGTACAAGTCAGTGATTATCCATGAACTGGCTGCAGTAAAGATCTGTGGTTATCAACGAACTGGCTGCAGTAAAAGTCACTAATTATCCATGAACTGGCTGCAGTCAAAGTCAGTAATTATACATAAACTGGCTGCAGTCAAAGTCAGTAATTATCCACAAACTGGCTGCAGTGAAAATGCAGTAATTATCCACGAACAGGCTAGGGTATAAAGCCAGAGAGGTAGCGTATCAAATTCAAGATTGTTGAGATGCTTCAAACCACAAGGACATCAGAGCAATAATATGATTTTTTTCTTTTAGCTTAGTTCAATAATGCACCTGACTTCAGGGTTCAGCTCTCCTCTAACAGCACACAAACAGATAGACTTGGCAGTGCAGCAACACAGCTAGTTAGGGCAGAGCAAGGGTCGGGGCGTTATGGGAATTAATTAGCTCATTTAACGCCCTCGCTATCGCCCACATGTGCCCACACGCAGGGCGGGAGTCGTGTGATCAGAGACAGAGAGAGAGAGAGAGAGAGAGAGAGAGAGAGATGAGATAATGTCTGAACGACAACTCCAGCACAGCTGATTAAATCCACCCTGATCCAGCCACACGCTCCCACAGCAGACAGAGAGACAGATCAGGATCAAGAAAAAGGAGAGAGAGAGAGAGAGAGAGAGAGAGAGCAGCAGAGCTGGAGGGAGACAGCAACAAACAGCAAGAGAGAGAAACAGACAAAGTGAGAAATTGAAACATCTACAGAAAGCACGAGAGAGAGAGAAGGAGGGGGAGAGTGTGTGTGTAGGAATTCCCATGTCGGACAGAACTGATGAAAATGCCTGATATGTAATAAAACTCACGCCCTGGGCCCATATAACACTGGTGCAGCCTCACATCTGCAGTCAAAGAAATTAAACTGTCTAATATCTGCACTAAACAAAGCCAACACCAGGCATCTTATTCCACTGCTATAGAGAACTGGGGCATTTTTGAATCTAGGACAGTGTGGCTTCCTTTAAAGAGCACAGCAGCTCAATGGCTTTGACTGCAGTACGACGACTACAATGCTGCTCTAAGTGTTTGTTTGCATATCATCTCTCCACCATCTAAAATGGCCGTCGTGACAAGGCGATCACATTCAGGGACACAGAGGACCTCAAGCATCCACAGGTGTCTTCGCCCAGATGTTTATTTGCGGTTCGGCCATTTCCAGAGTTTCCACCCGAATGGGCCCAAACTCAATACACAACCCCCACAAATAAATAAACAAACATTTCTCGGGATCCATTTGAGTAAGAAATTTGACAAGACTGCCGAGCGTTCTCTAAACCCAGCACAACAACTCCATCAGTAAATAAAAAACAATGAATCAGCAGAAAAATACTCTGGGCACAAACTCCGGAGACAGCAATTAAAGCCAAACTTTGCAGTGTCAGTCCAGCATAGCTGGAGACTAATAAACATGACTGCAGTGACCTCAGTGTTTACAGTTCATATGTTGAGGGAGAATGATATCGTCTGCCTGACACACTTCTGCAAACATGCATTAATGTTGTTTGACATTTGAGTGCTCCGCATCCAACCTCCTGACCTGTGTTGAGGGATGCACACAGTATCTGATATTAAACTATACACAGGAAAAGTGTGTGCGTGTGTGTGTGTGTGTGTGTGTGTGTGAGAGAGAGAGAGAGAGAGAGAGTGTGAGAGTAAGAAGGTACAATTCAATCTGTCAACTCTTTCCTCTTGCAGCATCACAACAGCCACAGGTAATGTTGCGCATATGAATAAGAATAATATCTGGCACAGAATGCCAATCGTATGTCACAATACACTAATTTCAGCATTACAACAGGTTATGTATTGACACTGGAAATCTGAATAGCATCATTCATGGATGCATATCATTGCCCGACTTAAAAAGAGCTGTGGTGCATCACAGTGAGACCTGTTCGAACATCGTGATGCTCAATGTAATCGGTCATGCCTTAGTACAGCTGCAAACTTCCCTGCGAAGCCACAATATTTTTAACTTCAGCCAATAGCAATTTATTATAGCCGCGAAAATATACAGTACATCTCAATCATGCTTAAGGCCTAAAGCTCAGCTCAGTGTTATTTTTAGTCATCACTGCTCACCCCATTTCCCCCCCCATGATAGTTATGGCCCCGACACGCTGCCTCAACCCATCCGGATGCAAGAGCGAGCTCTGAGTATTTTTTAACAACTCTGCAAAGCGCCGCGAGTTCCCTTCAAACGAGCACATCTGATTCAAAGAGAATATTAATGAATATTTCACAGCGGGCTGGCTTAAAAGCGAGCACACTGAGGGTAGCAAAAACAGGGAGCCTCGAACCGCCGGAGGTGCGATGGGATCGGTTGTGCCTAGTCCCAAGAAATAAGCACAGCAGTGGGTGTCCCGAGGGCAAATGGTTTAACCCCAGGACTTGATGGTGCATTTAGTGATTTTTCTTTAAGTTTTCATTCTCTCTGAGACTACACTCCACCAGTCAGCACATAAATGGATTGTCTGATGTGTAGCATTCGTATCCATGGCCCCTGTGGGCCCTGTAAGCTCAAAAATGAATTTCTCTCCTCCTCAGGTTCAGTTCGAAGATGTAAGCCAATCAGTACCCACACACACATACACGCACACGCACAAGTGCACACACACACGCACACACTCTTCCACAACCTTGCACTGACTGCATTGATTTCACCGAAGCCAAAAATGGCATACACATTTTAGCAGCTAGAGTTCATAAAGGCTGTAGAACAGGGGAAGGCTTTGAAGAGAGAATTTGAAAGTGGAAAAATCACCAAGCTAGCAAGAGTATGAACTGCCAGCGAGTCGTGTCCTTGGGTTTGCTTTAGTTTGCTAATGTTAGCTAACATGCCATCCAATGTGAGTTCGCATGTCAACAATTTTTTTTTTTTTTACTGTAATGTTACAAGTTAAATAAGGAAACAAATAAGCTAGCCAATGTTACTGTGCGTTACTTCGTAAAACTGAGCTCTTCTTACCAACATCACAGCCAACTGAGTGACCAAGAGCACATACACATCAGCAAATTTCATACATTTCCTATCATAGTTGAGAAAGGATGGCCAGAGGTTGGCAAATAGCATTAAATTAGCTGCAATACTAAATTAGTTGATGTAACTGATGGACTTCTTGTAAAGGTGCAAAGGAATACAGTTGTTATCAAAAATACTGCTTCAAGTACTGAAGAGACTGGCCAAGGTTGGTCTATTTTCTAACTAAGATCAGCTAGGCTTAAAGGTTAGTAACAACTGGAGCAGAACAGCCCCAAATTACCCAGCTAATGATGCCTTTTCACATTGAGAACAGAATGTTTCTCCAGTGTTACTGCATGGCTGCTACGTGGCAGCAAAATTGTGACAATGGTGTGAGTTGAATTGGTAGACAATTCAAACATGGATAAACCGCCCAGAAAAACGCAAGATAAGACCTTGTTGTTGAGTCTGATCAATAACCTCCACAGGAAGCAAAGTGTTCATCGTCTTCCTTAGCACATACAGCAGATAAATGCGTGACTTCAGCCTGTGAAAAATCAGAAAAAAAAAAAATCTTCTCCACGACAGCAAATGACTCATTACTTCATCACTGGATGTTTTATGCCAAGTGCTGTGCATTAGATTTCAGCTAACTATGAATATCGCCAGCCAAACGTCAACTGGCAGTAATGAGTTATTAAAAATATATGTATGATAGCAAAGTGTCTGCTGAGACTTTCCACGCCATTTGCCCAATTTATTTGAACAGAGGGCTTATTGAGGCCGCCCTGAATGTGACCTAGCAGCACTGATGGTTTTAAATCAGAGGGCCATATGTTAATCAGGAATTTTATAGGACATCTGCACCCTCCTCACCCCCATGGGAGACAACTTCAATACCCATAGTCCATCTGGCAACATATGCCCCTCCCTTCTCAAATGGGCGGGGGTTTGAAATCCAGATCCTGGTGGCATCCTGCTCTATTGAACTAATTGGATCCCAACAGGCATCGACACAGATACACCCAGAAAAACTCATTGCAGAGCAGGTTTTTACCTGCGTCACCTAAGGCAGCAGGTCTAGGAATGGCTTTTCCACCTCTGGACCCAAACTCCAGAAAATGCTCGAAGGACAAAAATCTCTTGGGAGAGCGCCAAACTCATCAAATAGAGCGGGTGAATTTTTGTTGTCCATTGTCCGTCCGTCATACCGTCTGTCCATCCATCCGAAGTAACGACGTTATCGAGATTACTCAAAAAATAATTGGCCCAGGAAGTTGTAATTTAGTATGATGATGTATCCTGACCCAAGGCAGCTGCAGCCATCGCGGGGTTTGGAGGGTTTATCGTGCAACTTCAGCAATTTTTTGGGAATCTTGTGCAGCCGGCTTACTTGCAGACGCGCTCGAAAGCACCCAATGTTATCACGATAATGCCAAAAATAAGCGTCGTAGGAAGTTCTAATTTGGTATGCTGATGTATCTTGGCCTAAGGCTGTTCACTATTGAAAATGGGCATGCTGCGTCAAATCCAAAATGGCCACCGCCATTTTTGTAAAAACAACATTATCAAGATAAACCGAAAAATGTGTGTTGTAGGAAGTTCTGATTTGGTATGCTGATGTAACTTGACCTAAGGCAGGTCGCTATTGAAAATGGCCGTGGCGCGTCAAAATCAAAGATGGCCACCACCGTTCTTGCAAAAACGACGTTATCGAGATATTTTTTGCGTTAAGTGGCCTAGGAACTTTTAATTTGGTATGGTGGTGCATCTTGACCTACTGCATGTTCTTAGTAAAAATGATATCACAACACCAAAATCCAAGATGGCCACCAAACATTGTTATCGAGATAACTCACAAAATAAGAGACCCAAGGCAGTTTATTATTGAAGATGAGTGCGCTACGCCAAAATCCTTTCCAGTTTATCTTTTCTGTATGGCTGTACATATCTATCCATCTATCTATCTTCATCGTTGCCATCATCATCATAACAATTCCATCACTCAATCAATGGCAAATTTTATTTACCAAAGCATACTTCTACATAACACCCGCGCAGCGACGCAGGTTCAGTGACTTCGCACTTGCTTATTTTTTTTCTTGCTTTTTTAATTTTTTTCTGAGACCGTGATCTAGAACTCAACATGGCTCCAAATGATTCACCAGTACTGTTTGTGACATCAGTATGAGAGCATTCATTTAAGAACATTCAACTGACACATTCAAGACCTCACATCGGACATAGCCCATTTTCACCAGGTTGGCTTGTTTACTTGTAGGTGAAATGCTGGCAAACATGGGAAATGAAGTCTCAAAAAGTTTTCACAATCATCCATTCGCCGCAATAAAATCAAGTTCCTAATGACTGTGCCAGTGATGCTTGCGTATCAGATGGTTATTAAGGGCGGCTGTGCGTCGGGGACTGGAGAAAGCAGAGCAACAGAAGGGGGAAAGCAGTCGTGAGCTGGAGGCCTGTCCTTTGGGCCGACACAGGGGACGCGCAGCCCAGGCATAAAGAGTCACATGGCTGAGCAGAGACAGCATCACTGCTGGGTAGGAGGATTTAATCTCTGAGCTGAGCAGAGCTGCACTGCTGCACAGGAAGACAGTGCCAATGAGCGCAAGTGACAGGGCAGAATTAAGTGCCGCAGAATACCCACATTAATTAGCTGGTATCCATATAGGGCCGTTAAGTGTTAGAAGAGCTCCAGTCCTCATGAGCAATGCGTTTAGTCTTGATCACTTATGATGCACGCACGCACGCACGTACGCACGCACGGCATAGGAAATCCCAGCAGACCCCAATTAGTAAAATAAATAGGGAATAGAAAATGGCAGCAGGGGAATTGGTCCAGAACGGAGGCTCAGGCAGACTGAGCTCTCCAGACAGGCAACCTGCTCCCACAGGCATCACCCAGCACAGGGAGGCCAAATTCAACATCTGCCATGGCTAACAACACCTTCACCATGATAATTACAACCACAGTAATGATATTATTTACCTTTAGCACTGCTTTAATTCCTCACCACTTTGCAGACAACCTGACCCAAAGTGACTAAGCTTTTTTGAATCAATATTATGTAATCCATTAACTCATATGGGTAATAGACTGTAGGAGGTCAAGTCAGGTAACTTGCTCATGGGCAGAATCATGGCAGCATCTGTAGAGGTCTACATCCATCGCACTACAAAAACACAAAAATTGGCCCATTTTGCGCATCAGCCACCTGATCCTTCCCGGCCAAACAGCTTCAGTCAGAACAGGTAGACAGAGATGAGAAATCCAAAGAAATGTAGTAAATATGAACCGTACGAACCCAAAAAATGATATACAATCTTCTGCTCCACCCGGTGACAGTGAGAGTCCCAGCAAACTGGCTACATGAAGCAAAAGTTCAGTTCACAGATACTTGGCTTCTTCATTCAGCGATAATCTCCTGAAGGCTGTAAGTGCATGAGGTCACATTCAGAAAGAAGCCTAATCAAAGCCATTTGTATCCAGTCCATGTCAGTGTTCCGAGATTAATGGGTGCCAATATCTGATGGTCACTTTTTAGGCCTAAGCTGTGGCCATAAGCAATAAATCCTCTCAAAGAGACCTAGCAAGATGAGCTCATTAACATGAAGCCACTTGGACAAACATGGCAGTTTATATAGGAAGATGTGTCCAGGGACTAAGACTGCATTGATTATATTATACATACAACAAGGAAGAAGGTAACAGCCAGCGAATTACCAATTAGAAGAGACATTGTAACTGTGGATTGTAGTATGATGATCGTCTTTGTAAGGCCGCCAACTTGGCTAATCTCTCCACGGAATGCATTTGCTCAGATTTAAACGCAAACAACAACCCAACTGCCTCGGCTTTGTAACACTGACCTCAAATTCATAAAGGAACCACACGTAACACCAGAAAGCTGTCGGGGTTTTAAATGCACTTGATCCAACCCCCATCTATCAGTACTACAATAACAACCCATACATGGGTGAGCCAGAAAACAGCAAGCAGTCCCACGGCCCCATACAGTCCCCATACAAACTATTTCATGCAATTTGATGCATACCAAGCGCCCTTGTGCATCCCCACTTCTTTGAGCCATGAACCCATACACAACTGATTTCATAATCACCTCCATGTCAGTCATAGCAGCTTGCACTTAAGCTTCTGTCATTATGATGCACAGCTTTCCTTTTCCATCTGGGTTGGATGAAAATATTGCAAACATTTTTACACAGAGGGAGGAAACTGAAGTCACTGAGGAAAACCGATGTGAACATGGGGAGAACGTGCCACACTTAAACAGAAAGGTGGCAAAGCTGAATTCGAACCCACAACCTTCTTGTTCACAGCTCCCCATGCTGCCCTAACACGGAGACTGAGAGACAGTATTTGGCCAATAGCGATGCAGAGCGGAGAAGGGATGCTTTGAGAGGGTTGACCCGGATGCCTTGGCCGTGCAGTAGCTGGCCTGGATTCCAGGCATGACAGCAGGCTATATAAAGACTCCATACTACACAAGCAGAGGCAGTAAATCCCCTCCGGCTCTCCTCCCAACTCCATGACTGGATTTCCACCCTCCCACTGGGGCTGCTCTCACTGCTGTAATTAGAGAAAGCATATAGCTGGACCAGCCAGCCGTAGCGGCAGAGCACTTGAGGAGGAGCTTCAGTCTGCGCACAGGGGACAGGACGCCAGGCCTCAAGGCTAAAGCAGGGAGGGAGGAGCCATCTCCACAGATGCTGAAGGGCTCCAGCCTCCCCGACAGGCTGAGGGAGAACGGAGCCAGCACTCAAAAAATATAACCACCTCAAAGCTCCCGCATATAAGGAGATGAGAAGGGGAAAGGAAGCTTTTTTAGCATTAGTATGCGCCCAACGTCAGGCTCAACTTCAGCTTGCATCACTCAAACCAAGGGCTGTTAGCAGAATGCGGGGCTGTTGAGTTGGTAAATCCCTGAACCCGAACTAAATCTGAATAATGCACCAAATTAAAAGAAGCTCCTCTGCAAGTTGCCAACACTTGTCTGCAAGTATTTGCAGTTCTCATTCAAATGGCAGCCAGTTAAGACATGCTGGCTTTAACAGAAAGAAGAAAAAAAAGAAAAAAGGTACAGTATGTGGACACAATAGCCAGTCATTGGAGCAAATACCAGATACCAGACCTACCAGCCCTCAAAGATCAGGAACATCTGTGATATGGATGACAGAATTGCTATGGTCAATGAAATGGTTATCAAGTCACAATGGAAAGCAGTGCTAAACTGAAAAAATCTGTTTTTGGAATAAACCTGGTCTTAGAATTTGAAAAACATTTTATTCATTATGTGTTCTACAGGAATACAAACGTAAGCAACAGCCCAACGGGTAATAAGATTTTTGACTGAGTTCACAGTCTTTTGCTGCTCTGTCAATAACTTTCACGCAAACACAAAGGGTAGAAACTCTCTTAGAAGGATTCAGATCGAACTGGTGGAGAGCTGACAATGTTCACCCAAGCCCCTCCCCAAAATTCCTAAAGGTTAATTGGGGTGAAGTGTCCCAAATGAAACAAAAATACCAAACGATACAGGCTGACAGCAACCTCGAGTGCTGTACGATGCAAATGCAGAATTGCAAAAGAGCCATTTCCAAACCACCATTTTGTTCTTTATTATTGACTGTGGCCACATAAAAGACCTCTCAGTGGACCACAGGAGCATTAGACCTGTTAATGTCGGTGAGAATGTGTACATTAAGGTAAAAATAAACAAAATCAATGAACAAAATTGTTCTGCGTAATACAAAACCCAAAACCAGTGAAGTTGGCACGATATGTAAATCGTAGATTAAAAAAAGAATATAATGATTTGCAAATCCTTTTCAACCTATATTCAATTGAATACACTGCACAAGATGACAAGATGTTTAATGTTCAAACTGAGAAACTTTTTTTTTTTTTTTGCAAATAATCATTAACTTAGAATTTAAAGGCAGCAACACATTGCAAAAAAGTTGGCACAGGGGCCTTTTTACCACTGTGTTACATCGCCTTTCCTTTTAACGACACTCAGTAAACGTTTGGGAACTGAGGAGACCAATTTTTGAAGTTTTTCAGGTGGAACTCTTTCCCATTCTTGCTTGATGTACAGCTTAAGTTGTTCAACAGTCCGGGGTCTCTGTTGTCATATTTTACGCTTCATAATGCGCCACACATTTTCAATGGGAGACAGGTCTGGACTACAGTCAGGCCAGTCTAGTACCCGCACTTTTTTACTTCTGAGCCATGCTGTTGTAACACGTGCAGAATGTGGCTTGGCATCGTCTTGCTGAAATAAGCAGGAGCGTCCATGAAAAAGACGTTGCTTGGATGGCAACATATGTTGCTCCAAAACCTGTATGTACCTTTCAGCATTAATGGTGCCTTCACATATGTGTAAGTTGCCCATGCCTTGGGCACTTATACACCCCCATACCATCACAGATGCTGGCTTTTGAACTTTGCGCCAATAACAGTCCGGATGGTTCTTTTCCTCTTTGGTCCGGTGGACACGACGTCCACAGTTTCCAAAAACAATTTGATATGTGGACTCGTCAAACCACAAAACACTTTTCCACTTCGCATCAGTCCATCTTAGATGAGCTTGGGCCCAGCGAAGCCGGCGGCGTTTCTGGGTGCTGTTGATAAATGGCTTTCGCTTTGCATTGTAGAGTTTAAACTTGCACTTGCAGATGTAGCGACGAACTGTAGTTACTGACAGTGGTTTTCTGAAGTGTTCCTGAGCCCATGTGGTGATGTCCTTTACACACTGATGTCGGTTTTTGATGCAGTACCGCCTGAGGGATCGAAGGTCACAGGCATTCAATGTTGGTTTTCAGCCTTGTCGCTTACGTGCAGTGATTTCTCCAGATTCTCTGAACCTTTTGACGATATTACGGACCGTAGATGATGAAATCCCTAAATTTCTTGCATTAGCTCGTTGAGGAATGTTGTTTTTAAACTGTTCGACAATCAGCTCACGCGTTTGTTCACTAAGTGGTGACCCTCGCACCATCCTTGTTTGTGAATGACTGAGCATTTTGGGGAAGCTGCTTTTATACCCAATCATGGCACCCACCCGTTCCCAATTAGCTCGTTCACCTGTGGGATGTTCCAAATAAGTGTTTGAAGAGCATTCCTCAACTCTCTCAGTCTTTTTTGCCACTTGTGCCAGCTTTTTTGAAACATGTTGCAGGCACCAAATTCCAAATGAGCTAATATTTGCAAAAAATTACAAAGTTTACCTGTTCGAACATTAAGTAACTTGTCTTTGCAGTGTATTCAATTGAATATAGGTTGAAAAGGATTTGCAAATCATTGTATTCTGTTTTTATCTACGATTTACACAACGTGCCAACTTCACTGGTTTTGGGTTTTGTATAAAATTAATCACACAGAATTCACATTAGTGCTGGTCAGATAATTACCAGGCAGATCAAAAATTGCTACAGCAGGCCAGCAAGTGTTTTGCTTCAATCTTTTGTAGTAATGTTCAAAGTGGTCAATTTCTGCCTCCAAGGTCAAAAACCAGGAACAATTCAAATGAAATGAAGGTAAGTAAGATTCAATTTCAGCCTCAAAGGAAGCAAGACACTAAGTGAGTGATGGGAAAGATCCGTAATACCCATGAGCCCTGACTGCTGTGTGACATCAGATAATATAGTAAAAACTACATTCAAAAAACAAGTAGCATTATTTTGCACCAACCCCGTGATTTCAGGGCCATCTTGAGAACATAATTTCTGCCCTTTTGCCTTCAGTAATTTTTCTCCTGGACCTATAAATAATGTTAGACTCCAAACCACCTAGCAGACCAAGCCTCATAATCGCTCAGGAGCCAAATGGCCTGATGGCTTATTGTGTGGACCCATCCTACTGACTACTGAGGAACTGGCCCCCTCCATGCGCCCGCCAAACAGGCCCGCCGAATTCCCAAATCTCTGGAGTCTTCTTTCAAGTAGGAAATCATAGCCACAGTAGCACATCCAGTCCAGACCCATTTTCATGGGTCTCCTAATTGAGAGAAGTCGAGACGACGTCTCAGAGAGTAGAGTAGTCTTCCTTGCTTAAAGTCCTCATATTCCTTTATGGTGAATTAAGGCAAAGGGATGGTTGGTTTTTTTGATTCTTTAAAACAAGTCTGGGGTCCTAACATGTCCTCACAATGCTCCCAAACATATTGAAAGCACACAAAATCATACTGTTTAGCCTTGGTGTAAACTTGTTTGTCAGTACAAGAACTAAGAGAATGCAAGCCACAATTTTGATTACCACAGGAATCCAAATAAAACAATCTGCATCTGGAATACAACACATTACTGCCAGCAACAAGCCATCAAATTCTGAAAAACGAGCCCAGAATCATCAAAAAAAAAGAAAAAGAAGAACCACCTGCAGGAGGTGCAATTTGAATATCTTCCACATGCATCTAGCCTTGGGAAAATTTTATCTCCTATTGCAATAAGCATTTTACACTCTGCACTTTCATCAGCACACAAAAATCAGTTAAATTTGTTTGCAAATATAGATCAGCAAAAAAATGTACATCCCTAAAACACGTCACCTTAATGGCGGCAGGTTTCAAATGCTACAATCACTTTATTCCAGATCTCGTAAGACGCTGTTATGCAAAATTTACAGCACAACAACTGCTCCTTGCCCAATTAGGGTTGCCTTCAGAATTAGGCCATAAGATATCAAAACAGCATCCAAGATCGCCTTGCTCTTCTCTTTAATAACCCATGGGCGGGTCATAGGCAATCGGACAATACTGCACTGAAACAGAATCTGTGCATTTTATGACCTTTGACCTACATAACCTTTAAATTTAGGTGAAATCAAAAGCCCATTACATATATGATGAACCCTTGACAGAACAACCTACAGTAAAAATTTCAGCATCTTAGCTCATAGAATAAGGGAGCTAGAGCAGTTTGGAATTTTGCAGAAAAAGCCCCCTGGCGGCCATATCAAGAATCGCAGCACGCCCAAAATCGAACTAGGGCTAGATCTTGGGCCCATATACATGCATATAAAATATGAAAAGGATCCGTGGAAAACTGAAAGCTGTACCGCACTGAAACAACAATTGTGGACGCATGCACAGACTTAAGCCAGGCCACCACTAATGACCCTAAGCACAACATAAGCCCGATTGGGCCTGTCGGCCACGCGGGCTAATAAAATGAGAAAATGGAACAGCAGTGTGACATTTAAAGTTTTACTCTGCTGAGCAGTTTACAACAGTCAAAATGTTAATTCAAATTTGAAAATTAACATGTAATATAAACAATGTAGCTTGATTTTCCATTTATCCAAGCAATAAGCAAGTCATAATTACAATTATGTAATTTTCAAATACAGCAATTAGAAAGTGAAAATAACTATTTGAAATCACATTTTCAAAGACTTAACTTGCCATACAGCAGAAAATATTCAAGCTTCCCCAAACAAATGAATTTATATTTACACTCAATCATACTCTTTTGGGGTAAAAATTAAAATGCAAACCATTGGTCCTCTCATCAAGGCAGGCCTTTAGATTGAATGCCAATCATTCTCTGTACAGAGAACACCACTGGCTACCTACCAGATCCTGAATTTTTTTTCTCAAACAAAATAATTTTATTCTGTCCTTGTAGAAAAAAATTGCAAAAAAAAAAAGACAAAAGAGGCATTTTTTTCCTCAAGAAAATGAACAGGAAAGTAAAATGTAAGACTGAAAAAAAGCAACTTGTTTCAATATTTTTGCACATTTCACTCACACATGACTTAGAAAATCCAGCAAAAATCTTTGTTTAATCTGACAAGTGCCAGAATATTAAAATGCACACTTCTCAGGGCATAATATAATCAAATTTTAGCAAAGAAGCTAAGCCTAGGCCACGATGACATTATACCTGTTTGG
Source organism: Gymnothorax reevesii (assembly GCA_029721435.1). NCBI lineage: Eukaryota > Metazoa > Chordata > Actinopteri > Anguilliformes > Muraenidae > Gymnothorax > Gymnothorax reevesii. The sequence continues at coordinate 38,516,732 of CM056590.1, forward strand.
TTCAAAATTTTGACACAAGGTGGAGCTTTGTCACATAAAATTCACCATTTTTGCTATATCTTTGGAAATATTTCTCCAATTGACATGAAACTATGTGCAACTGCAAGGTCATGACCTCACAACGTGTAACATGATGACATCATACCTGTATGGTTCAATATTTTGCCACCAGGTGGCGCTTTGTGATGGAAAATTACCATTTTGGCCATATCTTCAGAACCATTTGTCCGATTGACCTGAAATTAAGTTCAAATGCAAGTCTATTGAAGGTCTATTCAAGGATTGGGGAATTGGAGGATTGGGGGCGTTCGGGGATATACCCCCAGCCGTCCCCTCCGACGGCATGAGCCTAGTTTCCCTCCAAAATTTAGTTGTCTTGTAAATTATGATTCACTTTACTTCACCCAGCAGCGAATTAGCTTGCTAGCTAACTTAGCAGTGTTAAATTCTTACCAGTGTACCTTGAGATAGGTTTCTGCCTAACCGTAGATCGCTTGATAACTTAAATGCCCGCAAAATAACGGATTTCCTCTCAAAACTGCGACTTGGTTAAAATACAGGTATATTGGTTTCAACAACTGCATGTGAGGTTTCTGCTAAATGTGGGCCACAAACCATGACAAGGCGAAATAGTTAAATAACCTAAAAGACAAATGCATTTCTATTGAGTTGATGCTTCAGAAATTAGCAGTGGCGAATTGTAAAAAATGAGGAGTGGCGAAAAGTAAAAATCTGACGCGCATCACACGCTGCCAGTGGGCGTTGCTCCATTGAAATGAATGTAACCAATTTTTTGACGCGCGTCTCACACTTCCAGTGGGTCGTTGAGCTTAACATGGGAAAACCACGTGTTATGTCCATCAGGCATCTGACAGTAAAACGACAGCAATATAGCTACCGTAAAAATGGCGATCTGTGAATTCCATCAGTATTATTTATTACTCGCTCTTGAAAAACCCATGCAATCAGTGACCGTGGGTGCATTAAGCCACTTATTTTTTTTTGTGCGTGTGGCAGAAAGTGGGGGGGCTGGAAGAGATGTTGGTGCCCCCACATTTCAAAGTGCGGGGGCACCGGCTTCCCCGGCCCCCCCGCTTCCTACGCCATTGACAGGCAGTGGACAGCTGGTTGGCTAGCTAAGTTTAATTCCAACATATTTAATGATGATTAATAATGAGAGGATAGGTTTACTAGTAGGCCTTAATCCAAACGCCAACATTTCTGTTGTATTACACACACACTACCAGATATTCATCGAAAATCTCAAGTTTTAACTGCAAAAGTGAAAGCACTAAAATACCACTTTGAATCCCACAACTTCCATAGAAAGTCCTTAATATAAAAAGCATTATTGCCCGAAAAATTCAAATATATGTATACAATGCAAAACAAACAGCGATTGGTGAGGATGGAATCAGAGTTTGAATAAGTTGAGCAGATTCTCTTAACCAAGCTAACAATTTTCAAAATTCTGAGTATGAACCGTAATCATGAGCTCCATTAAATACAAGTGTTAAGTTGCGCTCAGCACGAAGATGCCTGCATTAAGTTCTCAATGAGCATAGCTCCACAAGGATGAGTTATAGCAATAGTTGTTACCAGTGACAATATTTTTGGAGTCAACTCCAGGAATAACCACCCACTTTGAACCCAGATGCACACATTACCTATATGATAGAAAAGAAACCCAAAGAAGTCTTCCATTTCTGGGACTGACTGGGTCAATGGACTTCCCGGATAAGATGCTAAATCCATTCAGTAATTCTTCAGGGAGACTCGAGGATACTTACAGGAAGCAGACCTCTGCTCCTGACAAGCGTATTAGTCCTATCCTCTGTCAAGACAAATTCGTTTTAAGATCCCTTTGACAATGCGCAAATTGGAAATTTAGGAAAAAATCAATTTTCTGAGCATAATGGATGGAAAAGCTCTATGCGCTCTCAGCAGGAATGCAAGCCTAACACAATGGCCAAATTACACACCATCTGATTGGGAGGCCCAAGACACACTTGTAAACCAACAGACATCAGGTCAACAGCACTTTAAACACTCATTGCTGATTGTGGCAAAAGATCACCATGACCAAGCGGCATAAATAATCTGGAGACTGCTGAGAGAAAAATGCGATAAAAATAATGGGTATTTCCAAGAGAGGTAACTAGAGTTTCCTAGAGCTCTTCAGATCATGGTCTCGGGATCATCTTAAAAAGCAACACTTATAACTCCAAGTTTCCAAAGCAACAAAATGGTTCATCCCAGCTCAAAATATTGAAAGTTTATGGAGGTTTGAAAAAGGGGTGCGTGCATTTTGTTTTCTAGCTCTTTAAGATGCTGTAAAATAGAAACTAATTGTTTCAGCGGAGCTCAATTTTTCAGGATTTGTTCAATATCCAGGATACTTTCAAAAATCATCATCAATCTGGGTTTAAATCCTCCAGAGACCAGGTTAAAAAAAGGACAAATGGAAAAAGCCATCTGATCCCCTCAGTTCAGAGCCTTAGATGCCATGCACTTTAGCTCCTGAGTTTTCTTCCAGTGATGGACCACCTGAAGTTCATTCTAAAAATATAAAGATTTACGAGATGACCGGAAACATGTCATATCTATGGAAAGATTTTTGCCACAATTTGGCACCAAAGCTTATGTCTGTTAAAGATGTGGATATTAGGGCTGCATAATATAATTGAATTGAACTGTAACGGATATCGCATGTTAGCATATCACAATAAGCACATCACCAGGTTTACTAGAGTGATCTGACAGGAGCCCGAACAGTGAGATGTAGGCATGTGATTTTCTCGCTGCAGGTTTTTGTGAACAGCCGACATCTGAAGGCCAATTTCTACCTCAATGTAAAGCACATCTCCACACAGCTAGTCCATAATTTCCTCTCCATGTTGAGAGGTAGCAGTGATGTTTTATGTTCACCTATAACGAATAAGGACCATAGAAAACTTAAATATGCCAATTTTAAAAACATAGTTGGAATTTTCACATGAATATTAGAGTTATCACAAATTGCCACCATGTTATCTGACATGTTAATCAGTTACAAGAACTGATAATTCAACTGAATAAAGGCAATATATCACAAAAATGAACAATAAACAATAGCGCTTTTCATAACCGTGAGATGATTGGCACTGGAAATGTTTGTATTTTTAGACAGTCCTCGGGATAAATGATCACCAGAAGAAAACTCAATAGCTGAAATGCATCAGAGAGAATCAAAGAAATAACCAGCCCTCAAATGGGGGCATCAGGAGAATTTAGTAAATGATCACAGCCCAGCCCCTAAATGATGGTGTCAGAATAAGTATTCTGGAAAAATATAACAAATAATTACAAACAAATAGTCAAAAAATGAGCCTAATGCAACAATTTGTTTCCACTTTACAGCATCTTAAAAACGTATGAAAATTGTTCAGGCACACTTTGAACGGATAAATGAAATAATTAATTTTCTTCATGGTACCCAAACCTATTAGACACAAAAATCTGAGACAATATCGACTCCAAGGCCTGGGAAGCTAAGTTTAAGGTCAAGTTCGAGCTTGTCCGTCATTCAGATGACAATCAGGTGACACAAGGCAAAGCTAAGGATGACGAAAGGAAGGGACAATAGAGAATTAAGTGAACAGAACAGACAGGTGACACAGTGGAGCATTTACCTGAAAAGAATCTTGTATCAATGCAAATTACTGTACAACATTCAGTCTCAATGACATTTACTGCTGTAGGGCCTTTAACTAACGGTTTCTGAGGCTTGACTGAAGTGACACTATTACCATTTCTTGCAGAGTTACCAGCTTGCAGAGTATCAATTATCTTACCAAGAAGTGCCATTATTATCCTATTGAATGCAATCCTGCAGTCCTGTCCTTATAAAAGTGTCAGGATAAATTTGTCTGCTAAAAGGATGCTTTGCATAAATATAATAATTATTATTATCAGAAGGGAAGTATGCACTGTCACTGACATTTTAATTATCATGATCATTAGGTCCCGAGCACCGACCGGTGCAAGGAACCGATTGTTTTTGAAGGGATTTTTATTATTCTTCTTTTAATTATTATTATTCTGCTGCGAGAATGCATTTGAGGTTCTTGCCTTGGCCGAAAACTCACAAAAATTTGCAGACTCATCGGTCATGTAAAAAATGACAAAGTATCACTATTCTTGTGCTTAAGCGAGCCCCGATGGCTCTACAGCGCCAAACACGCGGCCACTTTGGAACACAGTCGCTCGGATTCTCACAAAATTAAATGGGGCCATAGTAGTCATAATGAAGTTTTTTGTAAATTTTTATGAATTTTTTTTGCCCTACAGGAAGTGAGCTATGAGCCATTTCCTGCATTTTTCGAAGACATTTTTGAGGGCCTTAACATACTCCAAAACTCCCTAAACTTTGCTCAGAGGTTAATTATATGAAGCTCTTCAATTTGATATCCCATTTGGCACTGCTTGTGACATGGTGGCTCTATGGTGCCCCCAATACAGAATTGCTTTTTTGAGGGCCTCAGCATGCTCGAAAACTCACAAAATTTTGCAACATTAAGCCGGGCAAATGTTTTACTATGATATAAAGTGTACAGATGGGCGTGGCAAAATGGCATTATAGCGCCCCCTAGAAACTTTCAATGAAGAGCCCTCACATCCCGTTTTCCCAACAAGTATGAAATTTGGTGAACATGTAGATTATGCTGAGCCCTAAATAAAAAAATTAAAAAAAAAGGCTCTTGGTGCCATGACCTAAACTCAACAGGAAGTCCGCCATTTTTAATTGAAATTCCAGCTTTTTTTAATTTTTCGCCATTAACAGGCATACTTTAACAAACTCCTCCTAGAGATTTTATCCGATCAACTTCAAATTTGGCACTTGACATCTAAGGATCTTTTGGATGTTAAATTGCGAAGATTTTCTGGATTCATTGAACGATGTATCCGTGGCGTCACGGTGAATTTCGATGTTCTGCCATGATAAAAGAAATTGCTTTTACTCACACATACTTTGTGAGATTTGCCCAAAACTTTACAAGCTTGATAAGAGTCTCCTCCCCAGTATAAATATCTGCTGATATTAGATCAGGTGGCTCCACAGCGCCCTCTGGCCACTTCCATGTTAAGATAAAAGTGCTTAAATGTTCATGAAATTTGGTGTGATCAATGAATTTGTCATGTAGGATTATGGTAATTTTTTTGAAGTTTTTTTGCCCAAACAGGAAGTGAGCTATAAGCCATTTTCTGCGCCTTTCAATATTTTACGAACACACATTTAAAGGCTTTTGGATATTCCAAAACTTGCAAAAGAATGCACAAATTGTAAGCATCGCATGGTCTTCCATTTAATACCCCGATTGGCAATTAATGTGGCACAATGGCTCCATAGCGCCCCCCAATTATTTTTTCAAAAGAATTGCCCTTTTGACGGTCTCAACATGCTTGATTACTTAGAACAATCAACACACTCGGGGAGCCCCGTATTACAATTACTATGGTATAGGTTCTGCACACAGGCATATTAAAATGGCATCATAGTGCCCTCCAGAAATTTTCAACGAAACAGCTCACATGGTTCAGTTCACCTACATCAACAAAATCTGGTGGAGACATGAAACGTGCCAAGACTTGAGAAAAACTTATATAGTGACATGACCCAAACCCAACAGGAAGTCCATTATTCTGAATTGAAATTTCAACTTTTTTTCATGAACAGGCGTCACACTAACGTACTCCACCTACTGATTTCAAGAATGGTGTTTGCACTCCACTCAGGAAAACACATTGTTCACAGTCTAGCAGTGTCCGAAGGCTGTGAATGCACACCTGCACCCTTCAACATCTCGCCACCACCCCCAACGTGCATGAGGGGTGCGAGGACCCTTTAAACGCTGCTTGCTGCTTTAATTCCAGGTTGTTTTTTGTACCAATATTTAAGTTTTCTGAACCTGCCACCATTCAACAAGTTCTCATTCTAAACTATCCCTAATACCATTGTATTGGACCAAGGTTACTCAGCTGTCAACATTTAAGACGACTCCACTCAGAATTATTAGAAATCAAACAAAAACTGAGAGCAAGTCTAAAATTATGACTTGATATTGCTGCTTTCACACAGTAACAAGTTATCGCAATGAAGTGACAACAATATAAAGGTCTTTGATTTTGCCAGTCGCACTGGAAAAAGAGAGAGAGACAAGTGAAAGCCATCCTTCGGCAAAAGCTGTCCAAATAAAAACTCATAACGACACAACACACACCAGCATCTCCTAATGCCTGCAGGGCCCATGCTAACCCACAATCAATAAAACAACAGATGGCTCCAAACCAGGAGCCACACATTTTTAAATTAAGCATTTCAAATGCATTGCAAAAATGACGAAGAACAACAGCCCCAGGAAGTGGGCTGCAATAATGACGAGGTGCCATCATTATGTCACCACATCTCGGCATTCAGACGTGTATGTGAGGGTGTCTGGGGTTGAGATGAGTTAGCAGTTGCTCTATGTGAGATTAACTAGGCCCTCTCTGGGATGAGTCATCCTTGGGAAGCATATCGAACTGGGGGAAAAAAAAAAAAAGAACATCATGCAATTTTGCTTTATTGGTAGGACAGCTTTTTCTACAGAAGTGAATCAGTTAAATCAATAGTGAACTATTAGGATCAATGATAACCATAAAATGTTTTACACGGCATTCACTATGCCAGGGCTGGACTATGGGCAATTTCATTCTTGGAGGACTAATGCATAAGCATGTATTTGTTCCCACCAATTACCCTGGGTTAATTAGCACAAGACACAAATGTCAAATTACGCATTTGACTGGGCTGAATAAATAATTCAGTGAAGCGGGAACAAAATTCAAGACCGACAGCAGTCTTCCTTGGCCACTGCCGTGACATTCAGTTTTCAGTGAGTAATGGGGAATTTTGTGGGTAAGAGAACAAGGCAATAATGTGGCCAATACCAAGTATTCGTCAAACACATTCAAATTTTCTTTGAAAAAATAAAATAGTAAAGGCACCTAATTACTTTGAAGGACCACAAGCAGCAGTTTTTCATTTTATGGAACTATAACTGATGAATTCACAGACAAATGAGACATTCCCATTTGTTAGTCGGTAGTCTGAAATGAGGCAGAATCAGCTCATTTTGCTCTGGATGGAACAGACAGTCATGTGTAGTGATCAGGTGGCCCAGAGACGATACAAAAGACTAGAAAGTACAACAAGAGTTAAAACTATGGTTGTGACAGCTTGATGCATTAACCAGAGAAATCTGCACGTTCTTCAACATCCATGTCTCAAAATTGGCGGAAACAGTCATTTCTTAAATTCAAATCTGCACAAAAATGTTTTTTCTTTTGGATATTGTACCATGCAGGAAGCAAGCTTCTGCAGTGATAAGCTGGATAGCACAATATTACTCGGGAATGCTGTCAAGGTATCCCTTCTATACCCATGCTAAAGTTTTCAGATAGGCCAGGAGGGGAAATTCCCTCCCTTGAGCATAGTAAATTTCTGTCTGAGTTCAGTGGAGTTTTTTCCATCCAAACTGTATGGAACAAGTACTTTTGCAATTTGTTTTGAGGAGCACTCTGGCACTTTGGCAAAGTAGACTCAGCATGATTCAGCATTGTGAGAGAGGTTTGGGCCCTTATACTGGATACAGCTCAAAGCATTTCCACATAACTGCAATGTAACAATGTAAAATGTACAAGAACATTCATTGGCTGATGACAATGACTGCAATTATGCGATACATAGATACGGTTGCAAAAAAAAAAAAAACCCTTTCTGGCCAGCTCTTGCAGCTGAACTTCAGCCCCCAAACAAACATTTTACTTTGTTAGTGGTCCAAATGAGGGGAAGACCAAGTTAATGGCACAATAAGCAATATATACTTAGGAGCTAAAAAAATTAAAACCACTTGCAGATAAATTAATACCGTAATCTCAGAACAGCTGTGCATTTCAAGGTCTATCAGCAGACCTAAAACTGTAAGCAAAAAGTTGATTCTCCTTGAGACATGTTAGATGTGGGGAAAAATGGGTCCGCAGAAATTTTGAGAAGGGCCAAATATTTATCACTAGAGAAGCAAGTCAGAGCATCTCCGAAGTGGCAAGGCTTGTGGGGTGCCCCCAGTCTGCAGAGGTGACTGGTGGGTACCGACTACCAGTGGTCCAAGGAGGGAAAAACCATGAAGCGGTGACAAGGTTGGGAGAAACGCTCCTCGATGCACAAAGGGAAAGATGGCCTTCTCGTCTGGTCCAAACAAACAAAAGGGCTACTGTGCCCCAAGCCGCAAACAGTTCTAATGAAAATTTTACATTGTCTTCAAACACAAAGAGCATCACACCCTGCTGAGTATAGGGCTTCATAGCAGCAGACCAGTCGGAGTGCCCATTCTAACCCTGGTCAGCCACCTTACGTGCCTACAGTGGGCACATGAGCATCAGAACTGGACCCTGGAGCAACTGAAGATCTGGTCCAGCGAGTCTCCTTTTATTTTACATTATGTGCATCGGCTGGAAACGTGTGTGTACTGTGGGACTATGAAAAGCAGGCAAAGGGACTGTGCCACTCTGGGAAATGCTCAGCTGGGAAACCCTGGGTCAGGGAATTCAAGCAAATGTCAGTTTGAAGGAGCTTTGTGGTACAAAGTGAACAAACATGGTTCAAAATTATTTTTTGTGCCTGATAGGTGTATTTATTCATAAAATGTGCCACAGAGGCAAAACAATCACCAAATAAGAATTGAATTAATAAAATAGAACATAGATTAAAAAGTTTGTGCACCTGAGACGATTTGGCTGTAGGCCACTTATATAAACGTAAAGACAAAACATAATCTTAACGTATTGTCTTTTCGCATACTGAACATACCGTTAAACATAATGATCATCACACTCAATATTTAGTCTTTGGAGGGGTCAAAACACATTCTAGAACTTTGATCAACCATGATTTCAAAAAGAGGTACTGTCCTCTTACCATTCAATGATTTAATATTCATGAATGCAACTCAGATGATAGTGGAGGGGGGAAATTAGTTCATAGAAGTGACTCCCTGAGGAAAGCCCATCTGTCTTCTTGTCCCACCCCAAATGGAATATTTCTATTATAATAAAATTATTCATGAGCTTTCAAAGAAAAACTGAATCAAAATAATTAAATGAGCATATTAGAATGTGAATAGTGCCGCTAAAAATGCAGAGGAGGATGATCCGATGTCGGTCCCAATGGGAAAAAGGATGACAAACTACCCGGATTTGTCCGTTTATTTACGGTCAAAAGAATGACTCATTTCGATCGACTGAATGCGCGTTTTCCTGCACCTCTGCCTCGTCTTAAGGAGCGATTTAAATCGCAAAAACAATTTCTTCAGCAATGGTACAACTAAGAAATAACAGAGTGCAAACACTTCAGGCACACGAACCTGCAAATCCCTTCAACACCTGGACTGGCGTTGTCTCTGTATACAATCAGCTATCTGGCGTCGGTTTTAAGTTGACTACCACAGACAGCTCCTCCTTGCAGCCGTTTAGGGACGCAAGACAAGCCAAGAGATCTCGCAATGCCCGACCATTCATTTCCATTTATCAATTTTATGTTCAAACAATTCCACAAGTGTAAAATGCAGAACAGAAATTAGATTTATCAACCCACAAATTACAGAACGTCAAACCAAATAACCGACAGTTATTTTGCTCCCTTAAGGTTAAAAAAAGCTTACAAGTTGACACATGCATTAGATTTGTCTGAATTCAGACTGTATGCATCATGCATATTCGTTTTATTATTTATCGTTATATTTATTTCAGCTGTTTCATTAATATACATTATATGTACATATGTTTTATTAATTTGTTTATTTATTTACTTATTGCTCGTGTTCTTCCATCATGTGTAATCATCTTAATAATCCTGAAAAGAAACAAATAATTGCATATACCGATGTTGTACGTCACATTTTTGATAATTCACGTTTCCTGTAAATGTAGAATGTCAATGAACAGACAGGTCGTGCTTCAGTTGCATCAAAACCAGCAACTCCCACCGAGTCCTCACAGACTGGCGAACTTAATTGTATATTTTCATGAATATACTAGAGCTGCTTTCACGCCGGACGCGAAACGAATTTTTCGCACGACAGGTTACATGTATTCGCGTCTTAGCATTGACTTTGAATGTAATCTGTCGTGCGACAAATTCGTTTCGCGTCCGGTGTGAAAGCGGCTCAACAGTGGAAGGAGGAGTAATAAAAAACGATGACAGGTGACTTCGGTCAAATCTTACCATTTCAACCACAAAGCATTAAAACAGATAAAGGCAAGAAACACCACATCTAGCCGCTACAGGTAGTAACAAAGACAGCACTTCTGAGTTGTAGCCCACGCCAGCCATCCAAACAGCGAGCATCCCAGACAAAGCACTAAAGCAACACCTCATCTCCGCATGGTCACGGACAGGTTCATGGCTACCTAGCTGGCAAACTAGTAGTCGGCTAGTCAGTCGAACAGAAAACAGTGATTTCTAAATTCATCTTCACAAAATGAATTGTTTCCCAGTAAGTATACACATTATAGATAGGGATCTTTTCAAATAAATAAAAAGGTAGGAAATATTCCGCGAAATTGAAACGCTTACCTTTTTTAGTTATCGATAACCGCCTAAAAAAGCGATACCGACCCCTCGTTCTTGCAGGAGTATCTGATTTGCTTTAGCTAGCTAGTTAGCTCACAAGCTAGCACTGCTGTTATATATCCAAAATATTTAAAAATGGCTTTCGCCGCTTTTTTTTTACCTCAGCGGGAAAAATAAAAATAAAATGCACCAACGCGTAAATAAATACTGGTCAAAAGATTCCTTTGCGTTAAATCCGTATCCTCGTGTCTCTCTTTCTGACGCGACTAGTACAGTACAGCATGTTATGAAACGGTGTAGCTAGCTGGATGACTAGCCAGCTAACATTCGTTATCTAGTTAGCAGAATTCATCCGCAAACAAAGCAACGAGATGGTCTATTAGCAGCAGGACGCAGCAAATTGTACGTCAGTTGATGTATGTAACGGTTTATTGCATCCTTGCTTCAGGTGCTGTCTTTCGCCGTTGGTCCCTCCCTCCAGTTCAGCTCAGGCTCGGAATGAATGAATGACTGAATGACACAAAAGCAATCAGTCTGAGATGCGCGTCACCGTGCAGCGTTCTAGTTATTAAACCAGCCACTGGTTGCTGAATTATCGCGGGTATCACGTTATCTCGGGTCCTCTTCTTGGGGCCTTATTTATGAAAATTTGCGCGGATTTCACACCCAAACAATACGTACGTATATAAAAAAAGACATTTTGTAGGAAATAACCTAATTTATAAACCTATGCGTTAAATAAACTGCAATTTTCATTTTAATCAGGATGGACTTGGAATTTACTGACATTGTGCATAATTTTAACAATTTCCCTCATTTAGTGTCAAGTTTGTTTTTATGAATCAGAAATCTGCAAAGAAAGTGACGTACGTATCTGTTTTGTGCCTCCGCACCGTTTATAAATGATGCCCTGATGTGTAGCTTGCTTGAGCCGCGTAAAATTACCGTTGGGGTACCATCATGAAAATATTTAGCTTCTGGATTGAAAGCGCAGTATGTGGCTGGCGGACGAGTGTCACCAAGGTACCTGGACTGCAGTGAGGTGTAACCTTGGCTATTATTGACCAAGTCACATTCATTTGCAATTGCTTTTTTCCTGTCATACCCCCATTTTGGAAACTTGAACACGTATTGATATATATTCAGCAATGCCCCAAATACGTTTCCACCACTTTTATTATGGTTCAGTCAGAGGTGAGCGACAATTTCAAGGAGGGGTAGGCCGAGGCAAATATTCAGTCAATACTGCGCTCAACAGGATCAAGCCCACCTCCACATTGGGATACATAGTGTAACTCATCTATTTAAGACAATTTTATCGCGATATGGTGTTGAAAACAATCCGGACATCAGTGTTACATCTAGAATTAGTACGAGTACTCGACTTCAGAAGCTTTCCTTTCTTCAGCAAAGAATCAAAGGTACTCAGCTAATTCGGGTGTCATTCTCCGAGCTGATATCTCCAGGTCTGCATATAATTTATGTATTCATATTTGGTGCCGAAAAGACACAACAGATGCAGGATAGAACTTTATTCCCCTTGAAATTCAGCAGCAGATCGTTCCTGGATTTATGTGGTTGCACTCCATCTGGTCCTTGTCTATTTATTAGTCATGTAAATGCTAATTACAACCCCAAATCAGAAAAAGTTGGGACCTGTTTGTTAAATTCTAATTAAATCTGAAAGCAGTGGTAAGTAAATTATCTTTCACCTGCATTACCTCCAAAATAATGTCATAACATCTTTTGATGTTTCACTACATGAATTTTGTAGATTTTTTCAAAATTAACACATTTTGATTTTGATTCCTGGTATAAATATATTTTTTAAAGTTGGGACAGTTTAGTATTTATAAGTTTGTAATGTTGCCATTCTTTTTCACAGGGCTTAATAAATGTATAGGGACTGAGGACACCGAGTAACAAAGCATTTCCGGAATAATTTTGTCCCGTTCTTCCTGCAAACAAGTCTTAGTGTGTGCAACAGTATAGGGTCTTCCTTTCACGTTTCACATTTTAAAATGTGCCGTGTTCTCCATTGGGGACAAGCTGAGACGGTACGCAAGCCAGTCCAGCACCTACACCCTCTTCTTATGCTGTAATGCCTTTGTAATGCATACAGAATGTGATTTTGCATTGTCTTGTTGAAATATCCACAGCCACCCCTAGACAAGAAGTCACTCTGAAGGCTGCGTATGTTGCTCCAAAATCTCAGTGTACTTTTCAGCATCAGTATTGCCTTCACAGAATTTCAAGTCACCCTTGCCATGGGCACTGAGACAATTCCATACCTTGACAGAGCATAGCTTTTGGACTTTTAACAGTCTGGATGGTCCTTTTCTTCCTTGGGCTGGAGCATATGGCATCCATTTCTTCCAAGGCAACCTAAAATATTGATCCATCTGACCCAAATACACATTTCCATTGTGTGATGCTCTATCGCATACGCTCCTGAGCCCAGAGGGGTCAACGGCACTTCTGTACACTGTTAACATAAGGCTTCCTTCTTGCGCAGCAGTTCTAACTGGCATTTGTGGAAGTAAATGCTTAGAACTTTGCCAGTGTGATCCTATGTCTCCGCGTGTGGTTATATCACTTATAGATACATAGATGGAGGCTCCTGATGTTGTGCTGTCAAGAGTGATTGGAGATCATGGATATTCTGCTGAGGGTTGTATCCTTGCTCTTTGCGCGCAGAAATTTCTGGATATTCCTTGACATTTCTAGTTTTGTTATGCACTGCCAAGGATGAAAGACTCAAATCCCTTGCTTTCTTTCAATGAGGAACATCATTTTTAAACCTTTCAATGATTTTCTCATGCATTTAAGGACAAATCGGTGATCTTTCAGCCCATCAAATCAACCCATTTTTGCTCCTGAGGGACTAGGCCTTTCCTGGATGCTGCTTTTGTTTCAAATCATGCATATAATCGCCTGCCGATATTAGATATTTCAAATCACATAATCATTATTATTATTATTTTTTTTTACCTCATTACTAGACCTAAATTTCCCCCCTCGTAGCTCTTTTTAAAAAATTCACTGCAGGCCCAAATGTCAGCAATAGATGTATATGAGAAAAAAAGTTGACCAGACAGAACATTAAATATCTTTCCTTTATGTTGTCTGCATTTCTGCCATGAAATACAAGTTCAAGTAAATGTAGAAATCATTGCTCTCAGTTTTATGTGCATTTTCCATACCGTCCCAACCTTTTCTGGGTTGGGGTTGTAACTCAGCGTTGGGACATCAAGGTTGTAAACATAATTCTCAATGCTAGACACTTTGACTCACTCAGAAAATGTCATCTCCTGTCACAAACATGTCTCCAAAAACTGCAATTTAAATGATTTAAAGGAAATGCATTTGAGATTTAAGACAGGAAAATTTACATACCATACTGAAAAAAAACATTTGTTTTTCCTACTGACCAACAGTTGTTAAAGAGTAATATAATTACACTTTCACATAAGAATATTCAGTGTATTATATTAACAACTTTTGAATATAAACCCAGACATCTGTTGCACAGTCTGAATCACACAGCAAAAATACATTCCCCTCTTCTATGCATACACATTCCGTAGCTTGACCAAGACAATGGAGTGCATCAGACCGTTGTCATCTGACCACCACCGGTGTCCATGCCCACAAATACACCTCCCAACCCCTCTTTTTAAAAGGGGTACCCATCCACACCAGAGTGACAAAGAGAAAAAGCTGAGCGCAGAAGATTGGGGCGCTACCGGTAGCCACAGTCTGTCCCTCATAGTGCTTACCCAAGCCTGGATTCTGCAGATAGCAGCAGTTTATGCTAACCCCCTCTATACATATAGAACGCCTGTGGAATGGGGCATCGTAGTAAGAGGTTCGTTACAGATAACGGGTTACTGTGGCTGGATGATGAAGTCCTTTGTAATTATACAACCCAAATTCCAAAAAAAAAAGTTGTCACATTATGGACAATGCAAATAAAATCAAATAGAAGTGATTTAAAAAGTCCACTCACCCTCCACTAAAATAAAACACAACACATTATCTGATACTTTGACTCGTGACTTAAATTGTTTTATTTAAAAAATACACATTTCAAATCTGATGACTGCCACAGACTCCAAAAAAGTTGGCACAAGGGCGAACTAAGACTAACAATGAGGTAAAAAGTTCTAATAATGAGGCGATGTGAAACAGGTAAGCTAATTATGCTAAAGAAAATAAAATACAAGAAAAGCCCTTAGTCCCTCACCTGATAAACCATCCCACTGAAAACATAATTCCTCAGAGATAAATCAGTCAAAATATGTGCATTTCACTCAGTACTATATATAATATAATTAAAAGATGGAAGAGATTTGCTTGCATCACTTTGCGTGAGGGGCAAGGTTGAAAACAAGCTCTAAATGAGTGAGATCCATCCCTCAGACGTCACTGTCTTAAGAACTACCATGTGGCTGAAATAGATGTCATGACATGAGTTCAGAAATACTGTTGGTCAAAAACATCCTCCACTTCATTCTCCGCAGAAGCAAGTTAAAGCCTTACTGTGCAAAGCTGAAGCCAGACTTCATCACTGTCCAAAAGTGCCACTGACTTCTCTGAGTCGACTTCTTTCTTCTGTAAAAAGCTGTCTGTATCCACAAGACTTAAACTTTTAAATAAATCTACGACGTAAAATCTATCCTATACTAAGTTTCTTTACACATTTGTTGAATACTTGCTAATTTTCTGACCAATGATTTGTTGTAAAGGCCATTGAAAGCTTTATATTTTTTGCCATTCTTTGGCTTGGCTCAATTTTCTGCCAACAAGTTTAGTCATTGTGTTGCCAATAGTTTGGATGAATCAGGTTTTGAGGGAAGCCGAAATGAAGCCTGTAACTCACTGCACTGATCTTATGTCTCCAGCCTCTGTTGAAGTTAAATGACGCTGTAGCTGCAGCAGACAGAGACATGCATAAGGATAGAAAATCTTCCAACAAGGAATGCCACCAGGTATGTACGACCTTATAAAAAGATCACATATTGGGCCAAGTACCACTCTAGAAAGTTGTATGTTGCAATGCTTTCTGGGAACTCATCATTCAGCCACACATCACGGCAACCCTGCAGAGTATCAGCAAAACTGAACGTATATGTAGTACTTCCTGCGCACCTGATTCTTGATACCAAGTCTCCTCTTAATACCAAAACTTGCCTTCTCCCTCTTGCTCCATCTCTCACAACACATTGAAAAAAAGGCAAGGCGAATACCAGAAAACTAGGAGAGCTTTCAATGTCAAAGGCTTAAAATTAGCTGGTTGGACCTTTGACTGGATCAAAAAACCTTGAGCTGTCTTGTTAATCCTGAATCTCTTATGTGGAGCCAGACAGGGCTATAAAGGAGCTTCTGTTATTGCCTTGCTTCTAAGAGCAGGCAAGATATAAATAGATATCAAGCTTGAGCTCTATTCATATAAAGAAAAGAGATGGTATTCTGTGCTTGTTGCATAATTGCATCAGAACAGAGCTTGGCAGATAGAAAAGAGTGCAGAAAGACGATAGCATGCAGTGTTCAAATTACCCAACAGTTTAATCCTAGTAAACCATCTGCAATGGACTGGACTCACATACTGCAACAACCTTTTTGAGGGACGACTCTGAGGCTCATTGTTTATGTTTTTTAATTGTTACATCAGTGGATATGCACATGTTCAAAAGTATAATTGGTACTGATGGATTCCTTTAATGATATGATGCTTTCTTCATAAGCAAAAGTGTCTGTTAAGTTTTACTGTAGAAATGAACTGCATCATCATGGCTGGAGTTTGAGATCAATTTCCACTTGTAATCCAATTTTTTTTCTTCCTGATATCAGACATTCATTTCCTGGTAATGTCTTGATGGGAAACAACTGAGCTGGAGGAGTGGATGAGTGATGATGGACATCTTACACCAGCAGATGTTGAGCAGGCCAGGACTTCATCCTTCAGTATCTGGTAGAGAAAGAGTTGAACTCGAGGGAAGAAATTTCCTTCTCATTGGTAAAGTTGACCTTGTCAATACGGGACATAGGACTACCAGTGGTTCTTAACCAATTCTTCCTACGGGCAGAGACAAACAGACAAACAGAGAGATAGGGAGACAGAGCTTCAAGGCTTTACTGTTCATTACAATTGGCTGCACATTGTACATTAGCTACGACTTGGTGAACCATTTTTAAATGTGTGAAAAGAAATGTATCCTTTCGGAAGTGCTTTCTTGAGCCTCATCAAATGAATAGTGAGAGTGGTCCAGACATATCAGAAAAAATCAGAATATAAATGATAAATGACTCAGCGCTGATGCACCAAGGCTGCCACAACTGACTTCACACTCCTGAAACAACCACAGACGCCTCCATTAGTCCTGGAAATCCTGACTGCCTATGCTACATCAAGGGCAGCATCCGGTATAGCGTGGGTTATTGCCAGCGACCTATTAAAAGATATTTATATCTATCCACAGATTCGCCCCAGAACCTTCTCTCTAGGATGGCCTATTTCTGGCCTGCATCTCTCCTCCACTCTCGTACTCTAACTTGCTCTCAGACTCACTCTCTCAAGGTCACCTGGACTGCTCTAGTTTTCAACTTCTGAAAATATTTTTGGTCAAACTGAGTAAATATCACTGTATCTGTGTGTGAGCGTGTGTGTTCAGGAACGCTGAAGATGAAAGTCCGAAAATAACACAAAATTAACCCTCTTAAATGTGTTTGTCACCATTTTGAGTTCACTGCACGATTTCAAAATGCGTAATTGACAGATATCTGATTCATAGGATGTCTTGATCACCTATCTGCGGTGTGACACAGCCAAACCCATTTGATAGTTAAGGGCATAATTGTGTTCAATGGGGCAGATACAATATAAGGTCTAACAGAAGACTGAATTATTATAACTGCGCCACACACAGACGGGAGACGTGCGGTTTTCTGGTTGCCCATCTGTCCGAACATCCATCACACCGTCCGTCACAAGCATCTCCTCCACGCCACATGAACTAAAGGAGTGGAGGGATTTTCACCAAATCAGACGTGGTAGTAACTCCCCACAGAGGGTAGCTGATCTGATTATGTTTTGTTGGTCATCTGGTTGAAGGTAAAGGTGACTCAAAATCGATTTTATGTGCGGGCTGAAGATGATCGTTTAGGGTGTATGAAACTTGGGCAAGTGGAGGCATGCCAATCAATACTTTGCGAGGAGTTCTACCCTGTGGTACCATTTTTGCCATATTGTAAACTTGTGGCAACAGTGTTGCAATTAGGGAAAAATTAGTGGTTTTGGGTCAGAAAATAGAGGACAGAAACCATTTCCTACTTCTGAGTGTCTATAGCAATGTGGAGTTACACCTGGGTCAAGCCCGAATGGCAAAATATGAAGCTTGGAATGATCCTCGCAACAAGGAATTAGCAAAAGTGAAACATATAATTTAAGTAGTATCTTAGTATGGGATAACCTTTCCCTTTTATTTCTTTAAAGGTTATATTCAAGGCTGACACTTGCACGATTTTGTGGCACACATTGGCACGACTCGAGTCATGCCAGTGCGCAAACTAGTCGTAAACTGGCGTGAAGTGTGCGTAAACCCGTCGTGACTGCGTGCCATGTCGGAGCGAGAATTTTGAAATGTTTAAAATTTTGGTCACGACAAAATTTCGCGACTGGGTCGTGAACTATACGCAAACTGTTAGTGAACTCGTCGAGACGATGCGGGAGGATGCATGCCAGTGCGTGGCAGTGCGCGCCATGCCACGACTGTCACGAACAGCTCACGTCGAGTTCACGAGTAGTTCACGACATGTTCACGAATTGGTGCGCGTCGCAGCGTGGCCATGCCTTCCCACTGACACGGTCACGTGTACTTCACGCATTGATGGCACGAGCAGTTCACGACTAGTTTACGCACTTCACGAACAGTTTGCGCATGGCACGAGCAGTTCACGACAAGTTCACGAGCAGTTCACGACTACTGCGCGACAGTGGCGCTCGCGTCGGTGCGGGGGTATATATAGGGCTTCCTGGACACTGCTCGCCATTCCAGAGATCCCCAGCGAAGAGACAACTTATATCACAGAGACAACATGCCAGGTATAGGCATCTTCTCTTCTCTGCAATGATTGTGTCTCTGGAATTCAGCATGTTGTCTCTTCCACAGCCAATCCAAAAATGACCAGGGGTTGGGGAGGCCCCCTTTTTATATGGCGTGCCCAAGTCGGCACGACACCGTCCGAATTGCGCAAACTCGTTGTGCCAATGGGGGAAGTGCGTTAACTATGCGCAACCTATGCGTGAACTCGTCGTGCCAGTTCGTGTCAATGTGGACACTGATGGGCACGCATTCGTGAACTATTCGTGAACTTGTCGTGCACTATGCGTGAACTAGTCGTGAACAGTGCGGGAGCCTCCCAGTTCGTGCCCCAAAATGGCTAGACTTGCCACGACAAAATCGTGGCCAAAAGTCGTGCAAATGTCAGCCTTGCATAAGCCTTGTAGGTAAAGTTGTGGGCAGCTTTTTACCAAAAGAAAAGTCAATGTTGTTCTATTCAGTGTTGATGGCTTCAAACAGTTAATAAGTAGTTGAGAAACATTTCCAGGTTTGTTTGGGTTTAATCTCAGACCAAATATTCTCTATTAGGTTTGGATCTGGACTCTGAAATCTCTTCCACCGAGCATAGGAGGATAAATGAAAGATAAAATACTAGATAAGATAAATATATTTATTTTAAGACCGAAAACACTTATTTCTATCACAATTTTTCTTAAGAAAAAAATTTGTCTTTGATTTGAGGTAATTTTGACTAGCTTGCCAATGGGCAAGTAAATTTTACTCGTCACCAAATAGTTTCTCAAAATAAATTAGAAATTTTCACTTGTCAAGCAAATAGAGACTTAAAATACGTTAAAATTTGCTTGACCTGTGAAATTGACTTATCCCATTGGCAAGCAAGTCAAAATGACCTCAAATCACTGGTGCCACATTTACTGCTCAGTGGTCATCAGACTAGAGGAAGAATAGGAGAACTGCAGTATATCAGACAGGACTCAGCATCATCTAATAATACAGATGCACACTCTGTACTCTCCAGCTTCTGGGGTTCTGCTTGTTCCTGCTATATAAAAGTTCATGTGCATGTTTGCTTGTGTTCTTGCATTTTTGTTTTTATAATTGCAATCATGCTTTAGCGATATGTATTTGAAAACGTCATGCCAGCAACGCACATTGAAATTAATACTAGAGATAGAGATACAAAACCGTTCTCCAAGCTTACCCCAACAATAACGCTGTACATGAAAAGCAAGTAGGACTGCGCACACACGCACACAGACACACACACACACACACACACACACACACACACACATATATATATACCAACACTTGCTCCAGACACACACATTTTCATTTGTGGATCTTTATTTAGGACCTTGATTACACAATACAATTTAAGCACCCAACTAGGTTACAGTCAATGCAGGATTCCCATCACTTGAGTCAAACCCATACGGCAGAACAAAATATGTAAAACATGCTGGCAGATATAAAGCAGTTTAGCAGCAAAGAATTATCATTACACCACAATCATAAGCACCAGCAGTGCACATAATGGATACAGAAACATCTTATCCATATACAACAACTGCATTTAAAGAGAAATCCAAAGCGAACAGTATTTTGAGTCAGCCCAATTATCCTTAAAGGAGAATTCCGGTGTGAAATTGACTTGGGGTGCATTGAAACATGATAACGAGTACTAACCTTTGTCGAATACCCCACCTCCGTACGCACGCAGCATTTCGAAATACATGGCTTTTAAGCCAAAGCTCCCTACAGGCTTACAATGGTAGTGAATTGGGCATAGCGTTGCCATGCAAAGAAATCGCCATTTTTTTCCATCATTAACAAGGCTCAAAGTAGCTCCACACTTCATCAGTAGAATTCCGAGGGCCATGACATTTAAAACGAGGCACTGAGAACTTTGAAAATGCACAGGTAGTTTATTAAAAAACACTGTTTATGCAAACAGTAACTTGAGGTAGTTTCCAGTCGCCTCCATCTTGAAAGTCACGATAAGTCGATTGACGAGCACAAACGAATAGGAAGGATAGGGGAACAGATTGCAATCTATTCGTTCGTGCTCGTCAATCGACTTATTGTGACTTTCAAGATGGAGGCAACTGGAAACTACCTCAAGGTACTGTCTGCATATAGTATTTTTTTGAATAAACTACCTGTGCATTTTCATTACTCATTATGTTTCAATACACCCCAAGTCAATTTCACACCGGAATTCTCCTTTAAGCATGACTACTAACTTGCGGCCAAGGCTTCCAAATAGGAAAACTAAGAGCTGACATGTATCGCCTCGCTGTGTTCTAGCTTGCCGTAAAGGCTGGTACTGCAATTGCCAAATTAGAATTGTTTCTTCCAAACTTGAATAAAAGTCACAGCCAGCTTCCAGAAGGAGCTCCTTTATGCTTTACTCATCAATCACTGAAAAAATCTGGCTTATTTGTGGTTACATTAGAAAATAAACAGAGGTCAATATTGTGCTTGAACATTTATGGTTTCACGGTACAATTCCTAACCAATGTAATAGATGGATGGAGAATAGACAATAAATCTTTAGCAGTCATTACTCTGCCAACAAAGGAAGCTCAGCAGAGGTTATGTATTCACTTGCGTTTGTTTGTCCAGACTACACCACTCAAACTTCTCAACCAATTTCAATTACATTTTGGAGATGTGTGGGCCATGGGCCAAGTATCAACTGATTCAATTTGGGATTTGAGTTGAAATCTGGCCACCAGGATGAACGTGTGCACTTTATTGAGGAGTGCTCACAAAATTACTTTGCAGCTTTTAGTCCCATTAAAAAGATTGCAGAGTCTGTGATTACATTCCTAGACCTGTTGACAGTCTCAGGATCAGCATCCTCCGATTATCAGCATCACCAGCCCAGTTAAAGAGGTCTTTCAGGTCTGGCCAGGCAGAGGTTACATTGAAACCGGCGACATTTGGTCCCCAGTTCAGCGAGAGGCTGGATGACAGCTCCTTTGCTTGACTTTGCACATTTTGAGATAGAGACAGAAAGCTTGAGAAGAAAAGAGCTTCCTAACTGTCCTGTCTCACTCACAGACACATGCACACACACACACACACACAATCACACACACATGCATACATACTGCTTTTTAATAGCAGGAGAGCAGGTGCAGAAGCTAGAGTGTGCAGGGTCTGTGCGTGTGTGCCCGTGTGAGTGTGTATGCGCGCCCCCGTGTGTATGTGTGTGTGTGTTTAAACAGAGAGAAAGAAAGTGGGAGGTTAAGGATGAGACAGTGTCATATATCTTTACTTACCTTAGATATCAGAAGATTAAAGCTGTTGAATATATGCTTTAAGATTTTATTATGTACTACAGCAATATATTGTAAAACACAGTGCGAACTATTTTAATGGCCGCTTTTGAAGTCAATACAGTGCAGTGAAAAAGTATTTGCCCCCTTCCTGATTTTTTTTTTTTGCATATTTGTCACACTTAAATGTCACATAAAAATGGAGTGGCCCAGTCAAAGTCCGGACTTAAATCCGATTGAGATGCTGTGGCATGACCTTAAACAGGCCGTTCATGCTCAAAAACTCTCCAATGCAGCTGAATTAAAACAATTCTGCAAAGAAGAGTGGGCCAAAATTCCTCCACAGCAATGTGAAAGATTCATTGCCAGTTATCGCAAACGCTTGACTGCAGTTGTTATCGCCGAGGGTGGCCAACCAGTTATTAGGTTTAGGGGGCAATTACTTTTTCACATAGGGCCAGGTAGGTTTGGAAAACTTTTTTCCCTTAATAAATGAAATCGTCATTTAAAAACAGCATTTTGCATTTACTCGGGTTATCTTCGTCAAATATTAAAATTTGTTTGATGATCTGAAACATTTAAGTGAGACAAATATGCGAAAAAAGAAATCAGGAAGGCGGCAAATACTTTTTCACAGCACTGTAGATATACAACCATAACAAAAGTGGCATTTCCCAACTTCTCATGGCAGGTAACTAATTACTACACTTTAGGTAATGAACAATTATCCAAGCATATCCTATCATGTATAGCAGTGGGGAAAATGCATTTTTAAAATGTAAACTATTTGCTGAAAGTTTTGGAACCACAATCCCAAGTCAAACCGAATTATGGCATTTTTGGAGATATAGTTCCATCTGCTGGATATACACAATAACACAGTTTACCACTGTCTTCATGCAGCATTTGTAAATTACAACACAATAATTACTGCAACAAGTTCGCATATGGAGATAACACAAGTTTGCATATGGAGAGAACTCAAGTTTGCATATGGAGAGAACATCATTTCTGAAAGGCAAGCTTAAATCACAATTAATATGTAAACTACATAGTATTATTTGACAAGTTGGAGAAAATGCTTTCAATACCACTGCTCCTGCATTGTAGCTCAGTCTGAAAAATAATGGTTGGTATGAAAATACAGGAACAATAAATTTAAAAAAACAACTAAAAACAGATTAATTGAATCACACAGCCAGCATGATGATACTCACATACTCTCAACAGCCTCCTTTGGGCCCTGGATTTGGCCCTCCACAGTGTCCCAGCTTGTATTCCGCACCCAGCCCACTAGCCTCAGTTTGGTACCCTCTTTCTGTGTATACTGTCAAATATAGGGAAGAAGTGCAAGAGCAAGTAGTGCTTGGAAAGTGACTGATGCTCAATATCACAATAATTTTAAGGCACTATTTCATAATTTACTGGATAAAGAATAATGTTAAGCCCACCCCCCCCCCCCCCCCCCACACACACACACACACACACACACACACACTCGCGCTCTCTCTCTCTCTCTCTCTCTCTCACACACACATACATACATACATACATAAGCCCTCCCCCAAAACTTTCATTCGCAGAGAATTTAAAAAGACCTCCAATGCAGGCGCAAGGGTAGGAGCCAGAAACACACCTTGCGGAAGAATACACCTGTCAAAGAAAATAACAATAATTGTTCCACAAAACCGAACAAGTTGGCTACATTGAGAACAGCAGCGTCAGCAGGAGCAGGAACATGATACCCCTATTCGTAAAATTATGACATGAATACCTTTCGATTTAGTAAGACTAGGTAAAAATGCATTATCCTCACTTAAAGATAAGCGCGAAAATAGTGGTGTTAGCCATCGGACAAGTACTCTCGAAACCCTTAAATCATAGGCTACATAAAGGCCCGGTTTACCTTGCACATGTCCGAACACCTCATAGTCCACGGAAATGAGTCTTGCCATTGCGGATTTTACAAACGCATGCATCCAATTCTATAAAAATTGCAGTGCGATTTGTGACCGGAGGTGGCGGCTGCAGTAATGTCCGGCGGAACAATTCAACGTTGTTAAAGAAGCGGCCGACGGAGCTGCGTGCCAATATTGCGTTTTAAGAAAGGAAACCACCGAGCCAAAATGGCGGATGACAACTACAAAAAGCAGTTTTCTTCCTCGTTGAAAAGTGTCACAAATTCTGCATTACCGCCACCTACTGGGTATGTTATATTAAATCATCCTTTCCTGCAATGTCATTAGAAAAATACCCTTTCCTAATTCTCCGACGTCTGCCTTGACATCCAACCCCGATGCCAAAATTCCTTGAGCTAATTCCCCCTTCAAACAACAAAAAAAAAACCCTAGAATTTCCTTTACTGAATCCAGAACCATTCTGATCCTCTTCCTTTGTGTCAATTTGCTTGCATAGTTGGTGACTACTGCAATAAATGCCAAGAAACTCCTGCTGCCCATATTAATAATTTCCTTTTTACCTCTCCCTTGTTCTCTTCCCATTCTTCCAGGTTTATTTAATTATGTCCTTGCCATTTTCTTTTCAGCCCTCATCCTTTTGGTCACCTCTGTACTTGAAATTTTAGCCTGTGCTCAAGCTCATTGCACCTCAGCCACCATCTTTCTTCTTTCACGCTGACTTCCGAATTTCTTCATTTCCTCTGTGGTGAAGACATTCGGCCAGATCTTTGGTTGTCTTATTGACGCACATCTTTCCCACACCTCCTGAATTGGTTCATCCCTCCATAAAAGGCAATCATCAATGCGCAAGGGTAAAGGCCCTCATTTGATGGCCCGTCCCAGACCGTCCATCAAATGTGTCATCTGGGGGCTTGTGCCTATGTGTGTGTGTGAGCGAGTGTGTGTGTTGTGAGAGAAAATACAGCTTGTATTATTTATCTGACAGAAGTAGTATGTAACATGGCAAACAGGAATTTGCAAGTCCTCAAGTCAGAACCAGTCAGAAGTAGTTTTATCTTGAACTTAAAAATGGGCCTTTTTCTTGAGGCAGGTTGCAATCATGATTTCAGGTTTTTCCTGATAGCGGTAAATGTAACTACAACAATAAACAAAACAAAATTACAATGCAAGTTCTTCATACTGGCACTTTAATGTGTCAAAAAAACATTCACACAATGAACCACTCTGCCATGTGCATAACCATAGGCTCGTCTCTGACTTTTAACTAAACTGTTCTCTAGAAACATAAATCTGCTGATGTAGCTTCAGAAACACATAACGAAATACTGATGCTTATTATCAATTGTACTTCCTCTTGATAATCTAACTACATGGTTAACAGAATGAATCAGCCATGAAGCAAAACAAAGATTCAAATAATGTGCAACAATTGACAGCCATTTTGAATATTCATGTGTTCGCCGGGTCTGTTATGACTCCTGGTGGTCATGCATGTTTACTGCATTCAGGTCCTCCATGGTGACTGTCACCACCTAGAACATAAAAAACACATTACAAGACACTTAATATCACAGCCACAATGAGACCTGCAAGTATCTGCTAGAACCTTTGCACCCACTCTTCCAAGCCCTACCGAGAGACAACGTTTCTCCAATGTGCTCATGACAGACATTTCTTATCAGGCCAAGCTGGAAACACTTCAGACAGCATTCATATTAACCAGACCACTGAATGGCCTAATTAAAGTGGCAGTGTTGGTGGGATCGTACCTTGGCATGGCTAGGATCAGGGTAGTTGCACACGCCTGCTGGGAACACAGCACGCACCAGCTGTTTCAGTGCCAGAGGGTAGACATAGGTTGGGTGATCTTTTTCATCCATACTGCAGCCCAACCTCCGCTGTAACTTTGTGGAGGAATGAAAGAGTTCTCAAAAGACTTTTTCATTAATGTCACTTTGCCATTTCCAACATGGAATTTTTTTGTATAAGAAACATATTGCATCCTGAAATGGGACAACTACTTTTGGAACTAAAGAGTTGGGTTGTTTCCTCCACAAAAGAAAGACTTAGTGACACTGGGCATTAACCTAAGAATCGCCTTATCATAGATACAGAAATTTCAGCAATCAGAAAATGAAAGCTCTGTCTACCAATAAACTTAGCCATCTGAATCCCCAAGAGAGTCATTCCAAAAACTTCTTTTTAACATCCTTCCTTTCTCGCTCGTGACCCAAAAATAGATAGATGTTTGCCATCACTAAGAAGTTTCCAATCGGTTGAATGTCATAGGAAATATGAATTTGAAGCCTCACAATGATCTCGACTGAGTGAGGTTATGACCACCCTATACACACAAACACACCCTTATATGAACTAAGAAGTATTTTTTATTGAAATACCTTATAAACTTGGTACAGTATTACGGTGTATAGTCTAAGTCACAATAAAGTCGCATTTTCACACATGATGAGGTAAGGATGGGAAAAGACAGTCTGCATTTGGCTCCCTTGCTTGTCAGTCCATGACATATTGGAAAAACTGGACAGTATGCTTAGTGGACAGTACATATTGTGAGGACAGTAGTTTCGGGCAATTACAATTTTGGCAACGCTCAGCGACACTATGGAAATATGTACAGGTGTATTACTTGTTAATTTATGTACGCCTAGTTTCTCCTGCGGTGCACAGCACAGGCAGAATTTATGAGTGCAAATGAGTCACTTTGGACACAGTCCAAGATCCTCCTAGAGACTGCAGAAATGTCTTAATTATCAAATCAAGGCAGTTACACCAAAATACTTCAAATGAGTTTTACAATGTGGTCCAGGATGATTTTCCACTGCTGCCTATATTCATCTTTTTCATCTTACCAGTTTGTACTGAATGAGTTTATAGGTTCTCTTACGCCTGGCTCGGTCACTTCTCAATCTTGATGCAGCGTGGAGGAGTGGTGCCACCCACAGGGGAATACTGTGGAACAAAATGCTGATAAAAATTAAAATGTTAGATATACTTAAGTGTTATGTCCATTGGTTTCAAATATTATTTCATGTAACTTCAAATGAAATTATAAAATTTGGGGCCTGTTTAATAGCATTCATTAAATCCATGGTAAGTTACTTAACTCAGTTGTGCGGAAACAGGGGACATTTTAAGTTTACCCACAATTTAATTATTTTGAATATGTACAGTATGATGTGCGTGTACAGATCTGACTCTAAAAATCTTTTTTTTAATGGGAGCCAATGAAGAATTGGCATAGACGAAAGGACGAAAAATGTAAGTTCAATTTAGGCCAAAAGTATAATTCATTATGCATGTATATGCAATTATTATATTTACTATTATCCCTGAGTTAAAAATAAAACTCATAAACAGGTTCATTACAGTTTAACAGCACTGCCCAGAAAACACAATAAGAACCACTATCAATCAGCAGCCATCTCAGAGAAGAACAATGGTATTAACAACAACATATCAACTCTACCGATACAGCTTCTTTCAAATATATACTTGTATAAGTTTCATTAAGTCTATATCCAGCATTTATTCATGACTGTAATTCTTTGAATTTGCAGACATTCTCATACTTGATAAATAGGCTACTC
Source organism: Gymnothorax reevesii (assembly GCA_029721435.1). Classification (NCBI taxonomy): domain Eukaryota; kingdom Metazoa; phylum Chordata; class Actinopteri; order Anguilliformes; family Muraenidae; genus Gymnothorax; species Gymnothorax reevesii. Next base: position 38,544,278 of record CM056590.1, read on the forward strand.
GTATAGGGGGCGTATGGAGCCAAATATTTAATAAAAACCTAAATAATTTACATCGCTCGGAATATAAAACATTCAGTATAAAAGAGCTTTTCAGTGATTTATAGGTTATACAAAACCAGTGCTAATCCTCCAGAAGTAATGCGGCGTTGAGGCCTCGGCAGAGGAGTCCAACACACCGCATTGCCACCACCCATGGCTTAAATCACCAACTTTACAAGTCCCAATCCAGCACGTCAGTCACTTGGCCATCATAAATTTATAATTTCCCTCGCGGTGAACTGCTATAACCGGCCTTGCCACCACCCACCCGCCCAAAAACAGGATTTGTTTCTTAATAACGAAATGGGATTCCTGGAAACAGCAGCGGCTCGTCGGCCGTAACAAAGGGAAGCCAGAACCTCGCCCTTCAAAGCTTAATGACTTCAACATTTCGTAGTTCACTTTTCTTTATTAGCAGTTGCTCATACGAATTGGTTGGAGGACAATCAAATCTTTTTTCGATAGCAAATGACGACGCAAATTATCAACACGTCTTTATAAACTAGTTTGCGAGGCTTCTTTCACAAAAAGCCACGACAGTCCATTTTCTACAATCTTAATATAGAAGAAAAGAATGCGATGCTGCACACCTTTTTGCTTAATGAGCCTCACTAATCAATTTGCGCATCTATGCTGTTTCGTGAGCTTCTTAAGCGCGGAATTTAAAAAGACGTAGGCCTATGGTAATTTATGTCGTAATTTATGCGTGAAAGAAAACCCCTCATAATTTCGTGGTGCAATGTATAACAATGCTATCGAAAATAAATTTGACTCAACTGACTGTTTTTTAACAATTCGTATGAGCAACTGCTGATCAAGAAAAGTAAACTGCGAAAGGTTTAAGTCATTAAGCTTTGAAGGGCGAGGTTTTGGCTTAATTTAGTTACGGCCGACGACCCTCCACTGTTTAAATGGATGATTGAAAGCGGGTGATGAACAATCATTAACATTAAGGGATTGTTTGGGTTTCCCCTGTTGCCAATTCACGAGCCGCCACTGCCTGGAAATGTAACTTGGCTACTGAGTTAAAATGCACTCAAAGCAGTTATGAATGAAAATTACGTCATTAATACATTTAATCCACGTAGGCCTAAGTAATATCAAGCCGGTTTCATCATTTCAGCGAAAGGGGTAACGTAAGACCATCGTCTACGAAAAACGCTGTGGTAACAGGCAACTTTAATTTTGAAAATAATAGCAGATAAAACGCCAATTCCATGAACCAAACTGATTCTTCGAATCAAGTTTCTAAAATTCAGGGCTTTAAGTGACGAAATTTCGTGGTCTTGAACAGCTGAATTACCCGAAATCCCGGCAGTTGCTTTCATAAAACTCCATGATGGATAGGACCTTTCTTTCCTGTATTTGAGAGGGCCATTCAAAATTCTTCCAAAATATTGGGATCTTAAGTTGGACCGAAAGTAAATCTAGCGTATTACTAATAATGTGAGATGGTGTATTGTAATATGCTTGTTTTCGTCTTCACACGGAAACGAGGCCACTGTCGAGGTGAAGAGGACACCTACGTTTCAAGCGGTGAACACCCTGCCCACACCCGATCAAACGCGAACTGTGCGCTACATCTTACCGATAATTGCGGGTCATCCCCTCATCTCGAGCTCCGATGCGAAGAGTTGGCCGAGTCGCTCGCTCGTCCGAACTGGTTTCAGTCTCGAACGAGTTTGAAATACCCAACTACCAGTACGAATGATTGAGATAAAGTATTTCAACCATCTGTAATCTCCCTACTACTGGCAATTGCTAGAAAAGTGTTTGCATAAGTAATCCTACCTGGTCTCCAGACTCTCGCAGATCGTGTTCAACCCGAGAGTCGATGAGGTTTTTGCTCAAGGGCTGCTTCGTAGTCAGGGTACCAATAAATTATATCCCCGAACGCCGAACGGCGTTTCTAGATTGGCCACCAGGGGCCAAAAACTGAAAAATCACTGTTTTATCATATCTCTGGAAATATTTGTCCGATTGACCTAAAATCAAGCGCAAATGAAAGGCCATGACCTGAGGATGTGACCTATGATGACAGTATACCTGTTTGGTTAAAATTTTGATACAAGGTGGAGCTTTGTCACATAAAATTCACGATTTTTGCCATATCTTTGGAACCATTTGTCCAATTGACATGAAACTATGTGCAACTGCAAGGCCATGACCTCACAACGTGTCACACGATGACATCATACCTGTATGGTTCAATATTTTGCCACCAGGTGAAGCTTTGTGATGGAAAATTACCATTTTGGCCATATCTTCAGAACCATTCGTCCGTTTGACTTGAAATTAAGTTCAAATGAAAGGTCATGACCTGAGGGGCTTTATAATGTATTGGGTCTATTCGAGGATTGGGGAATTGGAGGATTGGGGGCATTCGGGGATATACTCCAAGCCAGCCTAGTTTTTTATGTCTTGGGCCAATTTTTGCATAGTCTAGGTGAATATTGGGTCATTTTAATATGAAGCAATGCAGCCATATGGACACCTCTTACAGATGAAAAAATATTAATTGCTTCTTAAACAAGGCAATCAGAGATAGCAGACCTGGCCCCAGCCACAGGCTGACAGACAGAGTGAATGACAGACACACACACACACACACACACACACAGACACAATCATACATACAGCACAAACATTCACAGTAATTTTACGTAATGTTCATTTCGCAAAAATAATACAAAGACAACCTAAGCAGACATAGAAAACTATATAATACACGACAATTCAGGCTCCTCAGGCATCAAGCAAATAGGCTACGAGCCGCAGCGGCCTCCATTTTAATACAAAGAGCGGTGAACTGCGCTGGTCCCTGAGTTTATCCCGGGCAGCTAGCTAGCTAGTTAACTCTCCTTGTAATATGAGTAAATTCATTCATACTGCACAAATGACCACAAAAATGCTTAGCTGTGTCCAGCTAGGTAAAACAAAATGTTAACTAGACACAGAAGACGATAGAACACGTTATACCATCTTTAAAAAAAATAAAGAAAAAATCGGTGATTTCAGCAAGCCCAGCTGGCTGGAAAACGGACCTCGAGTGCTATGCGCAATTCCATGCAAGATCCGTGTCAACGCGATCATTTTGTCCGCCAACGAAAAACGGACAGTATGCAGCGAAAGTATGCGGAATAATGCAACGCAAATAGAAATAAAAGCACAAATTCAATCCTAACATCACAACCGACAAATCTCATACAATTCGGAAACATAATTATTTAATGCAAACTAGCATACCGTTTTATGATATTGCATGGCGATTATGGTTCGCAGGGGTCCGTGTCACAACACGGAGCTCCATGTAGCTAGCTAGCATGCTAGCTACACACTTATAACGAAATAATTACATACAGCACAAACGTTCACAGAAATTCTACGTAATGTTCATTTCGCAAAAATAATACAAAAATTACCTAAGCAGACATAGAAAACAATATAATACACGACAATCCATGCTCCTCAGGCATCAAGCAAATAGGCCTACGAGCCGCAGCGGCCTCCATTTTAATACGAGGACAGACGACAATGCACTGGTCCCCGTGGCATGGCGTAGTTTATCCCGGGCAGCTAGCTAGCAAGCTAACTGTCCTTGTAACATGATCATTGCTTAACCTGGCTCCCCCTAGGGGAGGGACAGGTAATGGCCACGGGCTGACAGACAGGGTGACAGAAATACACACACACACACACACGCACACACACACACACACAGACATGATCATTGCTTAATCTGGCTCCCCAATAATAATAATAATAATAAGAGAACTGAATTCAATTTTTTGACATTTTCCATGTTTCATCTGTTAAATGATCATGTTCTTATTGTTTGTGGTGAAAATGAAGGTCATATTCACATTAGTCGATGTTTTCCATATGATATCCATTGTTGTTTTTTTAAGAATACAGAAGGCTATGACTGTCTCTTTACCTGTCTGAAAATTATTGTAGATATAATATGCTGCCATATTGTCTATCAAAAACTGTCCTCATATGTTTATATCTTCCACTATAAACTGAGATGTTATTTACTGTCTCAGCATGTCTTCATGGCATACCCACAGACAGTTCACTGCACTAAATATATCATAATGAAACATTTCAATTTTGTATATTTGTTGTGACTACCTGTCCTTCAAAAGTATGTTTTCCTTGAAAACAAACTGATTGTAGTGCATCAAAATCTCGAACATGTGTAGGTTGAATATTCTGGAGTTGTATCCTTAAATGTATATGCTAAAACATGGATGCACCTGCCAAATGATGCCCAGATTTTAATTTTGGGTGTCTTTGAATCAACATGTAGTACCCTGACTGTGAAACAGCTCTTATCATGTTCAACTGCAGATGCGGTTTTCTTCCTCCAGCAGCTTAAGGAGAAGTGTATTGAACAGTAACGTCCTCTGTTTGTGGTCCTCGCTGATCTTACAAAAACCTTAGACGGTGTTTACGGCTTATCTCAATTCTTCAGAGATTTGGTTCCCAGAGAATCTCCTTGGGATTATTACATCACATCAAGGTACAAATTCATCAATACAACACAAGAAGTCTGACTAGATTTCCATTGCAACTGGCATCAAATAGAGTTGAGTCCTGGCACTAACTCTCTTTGGCAAATTTCTTGCTGCACTGCTTATGAGAGCTGATCCAGACCCTACTAGAATTTTTATTATACACCCATTTCTGGCAAATTATTTAATCTTGCATGACAGTGCACTAAAGAAAATATGTGCCATCAGGGTTCATGATGACTCAGCAGTTGTTCCTCAAACAGAAGCCAAGCTCCAATTGTCTTGTACTTTGCTTGTGAATACCTGCAGAGAATTTGTATTGTAAATCAGCCTTGGTATGAATGTAATTCTTTCCCAAGGAACCTGTGGTCAGATTCTCATACCTGGGTTCAACAGTAGCTCACAATAACTCACTGGATACTGAAATAAGTTGTCTTACCAGAAAGGCCTCTACAACCTTTGGCAAACTGTGTGAAAGAGTGCAGAACAAAAGAGTTCTGAGTATAGACTTGAATATCCATATTTACTCCTCCTGCGTACTCAGCATTTCACTGTATTGTAATGATATTTGAGTGACCTTCCATTCTCATGAACATCAACTAAATGCTTTCCACTTTCACTGTCTGAGATCAATCCTTGTGGTATCTCGTGAAGACAAAGTACCCAATTCAAAGACTCTTGTGGTGGGAAAACTATCCCAAAAGGTTCTAAATTCAGAGTATAACTATAATCACATTTCAACAGAGAGAACTCAGCCAGGTTCTTGTGGCCCCTCAAAACTGCTACAAGACTGTGGAGCAGAGAGGAAGCATAAACTCATAAATCTGCCAAACAGCAAGATAACAGGGCTGCAAGCCGGCCATCAAGGCTGGCTAGATGAGCTAATCTTCCGGAATGACCGTATTGGTCAGCCTGGACCCATTACCTGAGCATACGCACCTAAGTGTTCTGGGACCATCCATGACCCAGATAAGTTACTGAATTTCTGCTGAACCCAAGGTTTGGGAGGCTTATATGTGGTCTTTGAGCGCCCCTGGAGGCTTAAAATGAATGTACACTATGATGTAATGGTAAACTTGTTACTAAGGGTGAAGGGTTGCTATATGACCATGAACCAATCAGAATGAATAATGTTGGATAAGGTGGGATGAGCCACGTTTAATCCCACCTAGAGGTACGTGCCAAAAGGGTAATAAATACGAGGGTTCAGATGGTCAGTGGTCAGTCTGTGTCAGGTGATTGAAGAAGAATGAATGCTATGTGGTTCGCACAGACCAGCCTGGGTTTTGTACTTCACTTTATAGCGACTTGAAATAAACCCGATCACATCAGACTCTGGAGAATGTGTCCATTCCTAGAAGGTAGATTTACAGGGGTTGGGAGAACACTTGGTCCACAAGTGTTTTCACCCACACTCTGGAACTTACAGGTAAGCCCGATAAGTATACCGTGCTTCGAGCCTTGATTTCAGTGGACTTGACATGTCTGCTGACAGGATGATACAAGAATCCCAATGAATAAGCTTTATGCTGAAATTGCTATTCTCCAAATCCATATGGTCATCCAAAGATGCGTTTTAAAGATGTACTGAGACATAATCTCACAGCTTTTGACTCTCCACTTTTTTCATGCAAGGAAATGTCACAAGACCACCTTATCTGGCACAAGTCTCTTAGTAGAGGTTGTTGTGTGTCTGTTAATAGTTTTATTGATTTCTGTATTAGAAGGAAGGAACAAAGACACCAACACACAAGCAAAATCAAGTAAGGGCATGCAGTTGTTGCTCTGGAAATTAAACAATCCCACAAAGCGCATTTATTATGTATTTTTATTCATTACTATGGCATTAATCCTTATCAGCGACCAGCAAGTGTATGGCCATGATGATTATGGCTGGCTGCCTGTGTTACTGAAGCAATGGATGCTGTGATACGGCCACTTCATCAGTAGACGGCATTGAATATGGATGACAGTTGGGGAAACATGACTGCCCATTTCTCATTTCACTTGTGTCTTCCTTTTTGTCTCCTCCACTCCTCTCGTCCCGCCTTCCCCCTCATACTTCCTTGTAGTAAGGGGGGGGGGGGGGATGATGATGAAAGGGGGACGTGCAGTCAGAATACCGCTGTGGTCTACCGCTATCAAGTGGCTAGCCGAATGCTTTAAAATGGTTTATGGCGCGTGATGTCACTAATACTTTCAAAAACTAATTTTACTACAATCGAAAGCCTGTAAAAAAAAAAATCTCAAAATAGAACTGTATGCATTTTCTCAACCCCTTTACATCAATAACATAATAAAAATTACAAGGAATTTTTGTTTTTCTATGACCATTACATCTTGGGGCTACAGCTCCATGCACCCCATTCACTCTGGAGAAACTCACGAGCGCACCCGCCCATGAAACAGTGAGTTCTCAGAGTGAAGCTGTGTTCGATTAGTCTTTTTTCTGTAGGAAAGTTCATAGCTCTTTGAAAATGACCCAGACTGTCTCCACATTATGTCCGTTAGCGTTGAAGGTTCCTCTCTCTTCAGAAAAGTCAGATGCAGGCTGAGCCTTCCTCATGAAAGGGCATGAATAGGAAATAGTTTGGCAGGAAGCCGTGACACGGAGCACTGTATTGCCCTTTTCATAGAGGGAAGGATGCAGTTAACTTCTTCATTTCTTCCTCCCAGCCAAGAAACACTGGACCAACACTGGAATAAACAAAGGATTCAATATTGTCCATAATCCTTTGCAGCATTATCAATTTCAATACATTGTTCATGTCCCGAAGTTCTCCAATAAATTGAAAAGGCTGTGTTCACTGTCGAGCTCATGATAGGCAATTGACGGAAAGGACATCTGATTTTAATTAAAAAATACATGCCCAAGGTACCTTTAAAATTTCCCTGCAACATTTCCTTCATCCATGAGATGTTTTCGGGCGAGTTCAAGGAAAAGTGGAGACGACAGGGAACAGGCTGCCCATTTAGAGAATTCTGATGCAGTCTGGGTTTACATTTTGATCATTTATGATATTGGGTTGCATGTCAGGTAAAGGGACCAGGAGAGATAGCCATCAACAGTCAATGGACATGCATACATTGAAATTTCAGACCATTTTCTGATTCCATCATTAAAAAACTGGTTTGGTGATGATGACATCACGATGACAATGCACTTTGCCTCAGAGCAAAGAGTGTTAAAGTTTTTCTTCAGGAAAGACATCCAACTCAATGATATGGCCAGCAAACTGGATCTCACTCCAATTGAAAATGTATGGTTGAAATAAATTTTTTAAAAGTTCATAGTAAATCCCCATCCTGCTAAGCTAATATGTAAACTGCTATTTGACAAAATTGGAATCAGCTTGGGGAAGAACCTAGTTTTTCATGAGTGATGCCTATGCCTCAGCAAACTCAGGCCATCATGAAGCTCGAGGAGGAACAATAAAGAGCTAATTCTGACTTATTATTGATGATATCATAATTTTTTCCTCCATATTGAGTGATTCATTTTCTTTTCCCCAATCTTGATTATGAAAAAAATTATTAATCGAAATAATTTAATTTGTCTAAGGTGTTTCATGAAATCTGAATATTATACTAATAAACAAAAAAAGTTTTGAGTCTTATCTGCGATTTCTCTATTTAGTTAAAAAAAAAAAGTTGAATAAACATCCTTTAAGTGTGGTGATTCCATACCTTTTGGCAGGGGTTGTAGAATATAACAGCTTGAAGTGTAGCATTTTCACGGGTGTTCAGTGTTGCTTTAAAAAAAAAAGCGGGAGGGTCCACAAGTTGATGGAGCAACGTCTTTGTAATTGTATCAAGGGAGTGGATAAGGAAATGAAATCCTCACGCACATTGCTGTCGAAGATTTATACTTGGAGGACTTGCGCTTTCTCTGACTTGTCAGTCAAACAGACGACAAGCTATAAAATCAGTAAAACTATGGCTTCCCAGCATGCGCCCGCCTCCACAACGGCAACAACTGGTAAGATACATCGGGGAGACTTTCCTGAAGATTTTATGTATAATTAAAAAATGCACTCCGATGTGCAGACTGTATTTGCCTTAAGCCTTACCGGCGACAGACGCTACAATTCCGCATGTCTCAAAAAAGTTAAGTTACAGTTATCGAGATAGTTGAAATTAGATGACCCACTTTTCAATTGAAGCACCTAACGTTATTACTAAAACCCCATAAGAAACACTGACTTGTGGGGTTTTAGTAATCAGTGCTTCAATTCTGAAACGCTATATGGACAGTTTCATAATGCTGAACCGAATAGTTTGCGCTCACACTCGCGCTGCTTTCACACCGGACGCGAAACGAATTATTCGCACGACAGAATACATCCAAAGTCGATGCAAAGACGCGAATACACTTTGAATGTGATCTGCCGTGCGAAACATTCGTTTCGCGTCTATTTTGAAAGCGCCTTTACTGCGTTGACTCGACGAACGAAGGCTGTTTCTGCTGTGACATATCAGTTGGTTGGTGACCGTGTTTACCTTCACCCGTAAAGCATCTGTGGTTACTAGCGGTGACTCGCAATGGGAACCCGGAAGCGATAATGTTACCGTCCTCGCAAATATCTTTTTGATTTATTTTAAACAAAATATATCGAAAAATCCCTACGACGCGGTCCGTGAAGTGTTGTTGACTTGGAGAAAATGTGTTGCCATCAGGGAATGTAATGAACTGCGTCGCTAACGTCAGTATTCGAGCAAGAGTTATCAGAGAATGACGTATCCCTCCAGCCCCTGCAATCTAATCTGAGAGGTGCCAAAATATCCAAAGGCAAAATCTGATTAATATGCATAGCAAGATTCGTCAAAAAAACATTGAAAGGTATTCGAGTTCTGCAGAGGAAACGAAATTGGTACAGACGGACGGACATCCTGATGACTATATCCCCTCCCATTTTATGACAGATGGATAAACATAAGGAAGTGGCTATTCGCCCTGAAACGGCGTGATTCGTAACCGATATTAAGAGGGTGAACGAAGTTGAGCCTAGTGCGCTTGTACTTTACCACTGTCCAGTAAAATATGAAGTGCTTTGGGCATGTGATATTATTACTGCGTACTCACGTCTTTTGTGGTCAACAACGCAACCAAAATTAAATTGTGAACTGACAAGCCATGAGTTTTTGATCAGTTTCTCTGCATTTGATCCTCACAATCAGGATTTATTGACATTCATTGCTGAAGCAAGTCCTCATTAAATTGCTCAGGATGTGCGAGTCATTCGAGTCAAAATTTAACGCTAAATATGAGTTGTAACGGTGGCATTTGATACCTTTTACTACGAAGCGGTATGAGTTGGGCTGAAAAGTTGTTAAGCCGAGGCCAGCGCTTGCATTTTGCATCTAACCTCCCAATTACAGTCCTTTGACGTACCTGATGGTCAGAGTGACAAATACAATTGCATATAGCCTTTTGCAAATTAGGCAAGAAATCAACATGGTGCTGTATGTTACAGGCATACTAGATAAATCAGCCTCACTAAACTATTTAGTATAGGTTACTGCATGTGTAGGGATTTATTTTTAACAGACTCCCTAGTAGATCTATGCCATACCTGTGGATGAAAAAGTACTTGGGCATAAACTGATGAATGAGTGGGAAGGTTTTAGAAGGAGGTTATAATTATTGTGAAATGCAAGGTGCAGTTTATTTCATACAAATGCTCCTGGTGTTGCTTGTGGTTCCATCTGGCATGCGCTGGGAGGGCTTCAGTCAAAAGTTACTACCTGTGCCCTCTGTGCTCACCTCAGTGAATTGGTGATGTATTTACAAAGATAAATCCCCCTCGCCCTAGTTTTGTCACAATGCACTACTCAGCTGCTGTTGTCATTAGGGCATCTGAGGCCACCTGATTTGTGTAAAGTATCATAAGGGTTAGAGTTAAATCTCTGCTGCAGAGTTATAACTCTTCATGTTAGTCGATGCTAGGCAAAAATATTAGTTGGTATTTTGAATTTCCCCATTTTTACATTGTTCTTCATTTTCAATGCATTGTGATCATTTTTCATCTTTATGAAAGTGGAACAATCCATCCCTGAGCGCTTCAACATAGCATACAGGGTTTCTCAGTGCACTGGTTCTTGGCCATACTGTGCAAGTTCCTTGTTTTGTTTCATTTTTACTTACTTAATTTGGCTATTTAAGCTCTTAATTGCTGAAACTGAGTGGGAAGCATTGCACTTGGTTTAAGTCTGTTCACTTTGTTATCCCCCTGGGGGACAGATCATGGGTGCAGTTATCTGTCCATCCGTCCGTTCGTCTGTCTGTGAACATTTCATTTCCAGAGCATAACTTGAAAACCGTTCAATATCTTTCCACAAAACCTGGCGTGCACATTAATCATGATCTGACGTGGTGCCTTTTGCTAATCCAAAGTTGATGACGTGGGGCCGGGGGGAAATGCCATCTCCTGATGGCTCTTGTTGTATTTTGTCAGGCCCCTAACAGGTTTGCCATTTGTTTGTTTATTTAGAAGACGATCCCTAGTAGCTGATGCCAAAGTAATCGGCTAGTCTTCCTGGGTTCCCCATCAGGCAGACATGGCACAATACGTTATAAGGAGAATCAATAATATTCATGTAATTACATCAGTACACTCACGTAAAACATTAGTTTTGTTTTGTGAGCGCTTTGATCTGTGTTTTTACACTGCTGCAAATTCTGCCTTTGCAGTGTTGTCTCATTCATAAATAAAGTCCATTCAGCACCGTCTCTGCATCCATCAGAAGCGAAGCCCCATTGTTGCCTAGAAATGCCATTAATTCCTCAATTGTTACTTATCTAACTCCATGTATTTAGTAAAGAGTCATGTATTCATGCTTGATTCATGCACATTTTGTGTGCAATTGGTGAATGAAGTGGGCTACATGTTAATTAAACCTTAATGACAACTTGTTGGCTCCTTGAATTTCTCATTAAAATTTGAAGTGAGCAGTAAATAAATACCCCTTTCATCAAAGAATTATTATTTCTGAAATGGGAATTTAGTGGAACTTCGCTCGATGGAGCTTTCAAAGTGAGGCTGAAAGGCGGTTGGATCTTGACTGAGTAGATTGAAATTCATATTGATGACCAGCACTTCAGTCTCATCGGTGCGACACGGCAGGAGTAAGTTAGTGGTCAGTTAACAGGTGGAAGCAGAAATAATTGCACATTTTGTTTCGTAAATATGGTAACTTAAGAGTCGTAACCTTTTTTATTGTTCAGGGGTGGAACAGTTCAATGGGTAGCACTGCTGCCTCACAACAATAAGGTCTGGGGCCTTTTCTCCCTGTGTTTGCAGGAGTTTTCCCCAGGAATTATGGTTTCCTTCACAGTCCAAAGACGCAAATATAAGACTAACTGGAGACTCTAAATTACCTGTAGGTACGAGCGTATGAATGAACTGTGTGAGTGGTGTGTGCGCCCTGCGATGGATTGGCGAGATGTCTGGGGTGAGTCCCTTTCGCCCACAGTCAACTGGAATAGGCTCCAGCTCCTCTACAACCCTAGTGAGGAAGACATGGTATAGAATAGATAATGGATGGAAGGATGTTGTTCTGTTGTTCAGTTAGGCTCAACCGAAAGAGATGAAAACAAACTTTGAGATCAATCATGAAACTGCTCCCCAGGAAATGTCATCTCCTATGACGACCTCAAGGCTCTCCTAGAGAAAAGTTCCAGCCTGCTGTTAATTGATGTACGCTCCAAAGAGGAGGTGGACAACGGGAAAATTCCAGGGTCCATCCATATTCCAGGTGAGATTCCATGTGGACAAAAGCTGAAAAACTTTGATCATGCAAGTCATTTTCTCAACTGCAATGTGAAGACCTACAGTCTCAATATTTATTTATTTTTGTTGCACAGTGGATGACGTGGAGACCGAATTAAAACTGGATTCCGCAGCTTTTCAGGCCAAATTCGGGGTACAAAAATCCCCCCATGATGCCCCAGATTTGGTCTTTCATTGCATGATGGGCGCCCGTGGAGGGAGGGCGACACAAAAGGCCCAAGAAATGGGATTCCAGAAGTATGTTATACCCACTACTGCTACAGTTATTATGAAATTCAAAATCTGCAGTTGATTAACTACACTGCCCGGCCAAAAAAAAGTTGCACACTCAAATATTTAGTTGGAACCCCTGTAGCTGTGATTACAGTGCAAATTCATTTTGTCATTGTTTTGACAACTATATGCAATGCCAGAACATTTATTTTCGATCATACATGCCATAATTTTTGGCCGAGATCTTGTCTTCTCGACATAATGGTTGAAACACTCGGTGGTCTTTCTTGAGCACATCCCAATAACTTTTACTGTGTCTAAGATCAGGACTTTGTGGTGGCAAATATGTTTGTGAAAATGATTCCTCATACTTGTTTTTGCATTCATGAGTTTCTTTGCTAAATACAGGCCAATAAGTTACCTGTTCTGAAATACTGTAACATCTTTTCCACCAGCAAGGGATGTGTCTTCCGACATGATTTTTTGAGAAATGAGTAGCGATGCGCTTCATCAGTCAGGGGAAAAATGATTTTTGCCAGCTGAAACATACTGTATTAGTAACTGCAATAATGATCCAATTCTAGAATTTGTTCATTAATTTCCAAACAGTGACTTTTTTTTTGGCCGGGCAGTGTATGTTGTCTCATTAACGTAAAGCGCAGCCCTCTGGTAATCTCCGCCATTCTGTGAGTAAGGGGTGTAAGGATGGAGAAGTTATATTTTGTAAAGCGTAATAAGACCAACTACAACTATGGGTCTTGCACGCAATCGTGCACCATTTCTTATTCTTGAAACATACCTGAAGCGGTCTTAAAAAACCAGCAGCCAAATGTCATAGGCCAAGTGAAATGCCTCTGGGAAAGACTTTACAGATATCAGCACCTATTAAGGATTCACTATACGACATGAATATTGTTAGGGTTGTTAGAATCCTCACATTTTAACAAACAGATTCACTCTCCTTTAGCTCCCATTTACTTGCTTGATTAGCGATAAGCAATGGAACAACTGATTTGCATAATCACAAAGGCTGGGCAGGGCTTGTCAGCGAACATTCAGACAGCATTACTGTTGGTTTCCTTCTCAAATTTAAATGCTCATGAAACAGTGTAGACAAGGGCAATTTGCTTGGCTTAGAATATGTTTGGTTATTTTGTGCAAACTTGAGAATAATTTCTATTTCATAACGATGGCTCAGTTTGCGAAGAATGTTTTTTTACCATGCGTGTATGTTAATGTTTTTAGAGTGGATGCCTTTCTAGGTTTACTAGCTTTGTAGTTTCATGACTGTCCTTTTTCAAAACCTTGGCCTCATTGGCTGGTCTCACAGACACAGATTAAGCAGAGTCCTAGACCTGGGCTGTTAAAACTCCAGCTCTAGCGGGCCACTATATCTGCAGACATTTTTGATCTCCTTTCAATTATTAGCTAATTAATGGCTGAAGAACCAGGTGTATAGCTAGTCATGGAGTTCAAAGAATCACTTTTGCATGAAGACACCAGCAGACACTATGGATCTTCAGAAAAAGAGTTTGAATTTTGCTATGCTTAATCTTTATCTGGGCTAAAGCCCCACATGTTCCATACTAGCAGCAAGAGTCTATGTATTAAATTAATTTCTTTATCTGCTGTCTGTTTTCAGAGCACGTAACTACGCTGGTGGGTACAGGGAGTGGTCTGAGAAGGAGGGAAAATAAAGAGAGAGGCTAAAATCAAGATTACCGTCTGCACTATGAAGAAAACTAAAAGCAATAAGACTATTTATAATTTTTATGAGTATTAAAGTTCGCATTTCTGGTAAGTTATGTGAATAAGTAGCAGCAATTTGAAATAAAAGCTTTCACAAGGACATTCGTCCTCTTGAGTATTTGCTATTCTTACTAATTGCCTCTGTTGTTGCCTTACTGGATTTTTGAAACGGTTCACCGTCCTTTATTGAATTAGTATTCTCATCTGATTTCCTTGTTGTTATCGATTAATCCAGGAGGCCTGGACCAGCCCATGTTCTCCCCCGTTACCCAAGTTGCTTCCAGCCAATCATATTTTTCTTGCTGAAGTCCAAGGTCTCCTGACAGTAACTCTTCTTAAGGTCCCATAATGAGGAAAATTCTCTCTCCCAGTTCAGTTCACTTAAACAATTCACATTACTACCTAAGCGCCCAGATAAGTTAGACTTCAGTTTAAATGAGCTGGCTATTTATAGGGCAAATTCTTTAAACATTTGCCACATTTCAATCTGGGGTTGAAACCAGTGTCATTTCCTGGACCCTCTGCATGTCACATCTGTGTAACCTTATCAAAAATTTTCAATGGCAGACGAGCACCTAGGGTATGAAGAGATCGACTAAAGGAGATTGGGGCAATGCACTGCTCTTCCAACCCCATTTCATATGCCAGAATTTTAATGCAACCAGTGTTACTTCCTCATGATGTGCTTTTAATGCTCAGAATGATTCTCTTTGGCTGCATTGCGTCAGAAATTGGGAGTTCCCCATAAAATCAACATCCCAACTTTCAGATATTGCGAAATTTCATTCAAAAGGGAAACAAAATGATTTAACAGTTCAAATTTTGGACTGACAAGGGAAAACAATGAACAAGTGGCCGCTAAAACGAGCCCTCTGGGTAAAGACAAGGCGACTGATAACAAGCCAAACATGCATTGTAGCAAGTCTGAAGAAATGATTGAAATTGGGGGCCTAACTAGGTTGTGTTCAGCAAATAATTTTGCCGGTAAAAAAATGAACATCTATTTGCGTCATTTCTACAGTAGCCATAAGAGGTCGTACAATCATATATTTTATTTATCGTTTTCCAATGATGGGATAGTTGAATTTGTTTTCCCAATGTCACGAGTCATACATGTCATTACCTCGAGGTAAGAACTGAGGGGACAATATCTCTGAAATAATGAAACTTCGTTTTCCCAAGATGGTGACATAATTAGCTCATGTTCCCTGCAAAACAAATGACAGTCAAAAACCTAGAGTCTTTTCAGGAAAACAAACAACAATACGCTTACCTTCTTTTGTGTTCAGGGCATCCATCATCTCAAGAAACAATAGGGCCATCACATTTAATTAATTATCTTGAAAGATGGCATCATTTTCTTGGGATCTCGAAGTTTTGTAATTTCAAAATCTCAAGGAAATTATCCAGTTATCCCAGGAAAACAACCAGTGTTATTTAGAGAATGACATAAATAACTTGAGGTAATGAGCAAACAAATTAAATTAAACCATTGTCACGGATAAACGGAGAAAACAAAATGTTGGAATGTATGGCTTTGGGCTTCCGAAAAAGTAATTACAGTTCCTGGGCGCGTGCCTGCAGCCAATTCTGATGACAAGGCTAAAAAGGTCCCAATAACCTGAGAAGCAGACAATTAAGCTGTGATTTGAACAAAAGTGCAACACAGATTAATTACTCTGAGTTTAAAAGTATCATTAAATGCTTTTCTGGCACTCCATGAATGTTTCTTTGTCTAATGGCATCTTCACTTGCATCCATTTAAAGACCTCAGACATTGATTTGACCTTAAGTCCAGATCTTTATTTTAAACCTCCGATATGGACAAGTATTCAGCAGGCAGGGCGGGAAAATGTAGGAAACTGGACTCTGTAAAATGTACAAGGTAAGCTAAATATTTCCTTCAGAGAGAGCATTTTAGGGTGGTTTTTAAGTTCATTATTATTTTATCTGTGTACAGCTGAAACGCCATCAGGCTTCACCCCTTAAGGGCTGTTTCTTCTCATTCACACTAAACAGTAGCACCACTGTTCTCAAAATTTATGTTTACATAAAACGAGACATATGAGAGGTTGAGTAAATATCCAGAGAGAGGTGACGGGGATGGGCCGAGAAGGCTTTGGCAGACGTGTATGAAAAACAACCCGTCTAAACTGACTGTAGGTGCATTAAAAGTTATTTTCAAGCACATTTAAGGGACGGGATTATCTGAGGTAGATTTCCAATTTTGCACAAAAAAAGAAGGATGGAAAGAAAGGGACCACAGGGTAGTGATGTAATCACTTTACATTGTTTTTATCAGACTGCCTTGTTCAGAGTGACATATAATTTTACAGCTCGCACAATCCATAACCCATTTACAAAAACTCATGGTTTCCTTTTTGGTTGGTACAGTTGATGTTTAATGTTAAGTTTCAGGGTTCAGGTTTCCTGAGATAGAGGCCCGTGGTCCTCAGGTGTGGCCTTTTTTTGTTTTATGAACACTATACCCACCCCCCCAGTCACACACCGGCTTGCAACAACAGCTTCGATAAATAACTTCCGCTTTAAAGCAAAAAATGACTTCGCTTATTTCACTCCATTAAATGAGCAGCTTACTGCTTGAGAGGGAAATGAATTGTAAGATGGTAGCAAGATGGGCAGTGCAACAGATCTTTGAAGAGTGAGCAGCTTCAGAGAGAGAAAATGGAAGAAATGACAGTTTGAGAAAAGGAAGGAATGGGGGGGCAATAGGGAAATTGACCCGAAAGGTTCAAGGGGATGAAAGCCAGTCGAGGGCTCACAGTGGTAGGACAGGAACAGTGGACAGAAATAAGGAATAAAATGGAGTGTAGGACATTTTGAGCGACACAGAAGTGTAGAGGAATAAAGACGGCAACAGGAGAGAGAGTCTGGGTGTTGTTATAGGGATCGAGGACGGATGCATATGTTGGGTCTTCTCGCGGGGATGAAGCCATGTTTGCAGAAACATCTGAAGGAGCCTATAGTGTTGACACAGTGGGCATTTTTACAGCTGTTCACCCGATGGCCTGGTTCTGTGCACTCGTCAATATCTGAGGAAGCAATCAGGAGAATAACAACCGGTCAGCTTATATCGTCTCTTAACCCAAATGAGTCATTCTGTTCACATCTGGTAATTACGTATATACTCAACAAAATAGTTAAGGAACACTCAGTTTTGACCCGAGTATGTGAAATGTAAGAACTGAATGTAAATCCCAAGCGTTGTTAATGTCATTTGTGTGAATCCAAGACACACATACATCCAAACATTTGATCAGACAACTTTACTACCCCAAAGCAGGGTATTCACAGGGAAGACCAGAATCACGCACGTCCAGACCATTAAATCAAAATATCCAGCAAGGTCCAAACTCATTTCAACATGTTGTGTGACCACGTGCGGTTACCACAGCTTGACAGCATCTCGGGAAGCTCACAACAGGAAATTTTCTCAGTGGTCCTTTATTTTTTTGTTGAGGATATTTCTAAGGACATCAGCTTTTACTCTTTATAGAGACTTCCTGGATTCATATGAGTAATCATCTGTATAGTAAAGAAAATATAATGCAAATACACACACACACACACACAGTATACATGCATACACACAGCACACATTCACATTCTAAACTGCCAAAAGTCTATTCACTATTAATGTTTTTCTGAACGTAATTTTCCTGTATAATCATGTGGGGTGCAGTTCCATGTGAATCTCTCCATTACAGACCTGCAATATATGCGTATTATCAGAGCCTGTGAATGTACCGTGACGCACCTGTACATCGAGTGCGGGAATGGTCCAAGCGGAAGCCAGGGTTGCACTCGCACATGGTCCCCAAGTAAGAGCGCACACAGCGACCGTTGGTACAACCGCACTCGTCCGAGTCCTCCTCAGAACTGTCTCCTTCTGATACAGCGGAGCAAGGGATGGAGGGAAGCAAAGGGAGGATTTAGGAAATATACATCAGGGAGATGTACATTGTTTTGAGCTAAATTAACGACTTGGATTTCAGCAATAAATGTGTATATTTTCCAGTGCATAGGACGTGCGCATTAACTGTACTGCAGTAACTTGCGTGTGCAGTTGACCTGCCCTTGTATAAATTAAGGCCAGATTAAAATTAACTTCAGATGTGGAGGAGGGAATGTTTCCAAAGCAACTGAAGAACACTTCCAACTACTATGGTCAAATGTACAGAGTGACTCAAAAAAAATTATACACTTTTGAAATTATTATATTCTGTAGCAATGTATACAGCATTATTTTACATGTACGTTTTCAGTAGCTCTTTCTGCTTATTTTGATACCAGTTTGCACCTCAGATTAAACCCATGACTGCTGTGGAATAATTTAAGGAGTTCAGTGAAATTTCACTTGTGCCAACTGATCAGGTTCTGATACAAAGCAAACAAAACAGAATTCCCTCTGTGAAGTTTCAAGTCAACATAGAACATTTATGGCATGTTAGGAGCTATTCGTTTTTTACCTGGGTTGTAGTTAGGAAATAGCGGGAGCAAGTCTCCCTCTCCATCAGACTCGGTGTCCAGGTACGTGTCACAGAGTCGGCTGAACATGACTGGGGAGAGGAGAGGGTCCCAGGGCATACTGATCAGTCATAACGCCACTAATACAGGGTCCCTGAAGAGCCTATACCCTCCAACTGGGGCTCGGCGTTCAATCGCCATCAGCATTTTACAATTTTTCAAATTTTACTTTGTGAATAAATGAACAGAGAGGCAATATTTTAGATGTGAATGATCTCATGGAGCTCCCTCGGAACTCAATCTCTCACATTTAGCTACCAAACGATTCCCCACACAAGGGAGCCATTATTATTCCCAGTGCATTTGTCTCAATTCAATTCAAAATTTTACATCCTGTGTGTTATACTGGTTAGGTTTCTCAGAGCGGTGGAAACGGAACATTTTTCTAAAGAATGATCTAGCAGTTATTTTATTTAGTGGAAAATACTGATTTGTGAGTTTCACTGTGCCTCTGCTTCCTGGATTGCAGAGGTAAAAAAGTAAGAGAGGGAAAATTATCTGCACTCTGCGTCTTAATCACTGATGCATTTCATGCTGCAACGTCATTATTGACCGGCTGGGTCATTGCGAGGAGTTATGAGCCCCCTGGAAAAATAATTTTCAAAAATTTTGTGCTCCCACACAAGGTGCTGCTCCCCGCCCGATGGCGTGCACCCCCAGAATCCTAACCCCACTTCACCCCACAAATGACGCCCCAGCCTAAAGGGCCCGAAATTGGTTGCCACAATGCAGTGTTAAATACACAGTATCCGTCAAGTTAAGTTAGAGACAGTTTTTTTTTATTTTTTCTTCATTTGAAGTTGCCTATTTCATCTCACACATGTTCCAAACTGGGGTTAGAATTGTGCACCAATCACAACATCATGCTGATGCAGTACAAGCACACAGGCCAGCTGTGCGTATTCAGCATTCAGCCTTTCTCATGGTTCAGTGATGGGGAGTGGGCGTCCTCAGAAAGGTAATACACAACAGTTGCAAAAATTCTCACAAAGGAAAGCCAATAGCCAGACAAATCATCTTCTTGTCTGAAACAGCGCTGCCCCACTGTGATGCCCTACATTACAGCTTACCAGTAAATTAGAAATTTCAGGCAGCGTATTCTAGAATCCAGTGCATGACACTGACTTTGTGCAGCTCAAGGAATCCACTTTATTGTATTTACTCTGGGATCATTTTGGATTGAGTATCAGTTTCAGGTCCAAGCATATTTGGGAGTTTTTCCATAGGGCTGGACAAATAAAATGTTCTGTAATGAGAGTGGATGTAAAGATCAGCACCTGAGTTCCTCAGGGGGCAGGTGCGGCACTCTGGCCCCCAGCCCAGCCCGTAGTGGCAGCAGCACTCGGAGTACGTCAGCATGAGTCCGGTGTGCGGCCGCGTGCAGATCAGGTCCTCATCCAGCTGCTGAAAGCACACGTCTTTGTGGGCAGCGGTGCGGTCTGAGGATATAAATGATGGAGGGGGGAGAGGAAAGGAGAAAAACACAAGCTTCAAGAACAAGCTTCCAATCCTAATCAGGGTCCAGGTCTGGGGCCACATTCCTGTTAACCCTTAGAAGTCTCCTATCTTAAGTTCATCAGGAATAAGCTTCCAACCCTGAGCTGGGATCCAGAATGGGACTGAATTCCTCTGGAGCATCAACCCTCCTCTTCGTGGGCAGTCCAGTGCTGGCAAACGCTTCAACATTTGGCAGCGAGAGCAGCCCAAACACGGCTGATTACATCTGTGCTGAACTGCCTCTCCTCCTCTCTGGGGTTCTGTGCCCATCATTACTGTACTGCTGCCAATAAATTACCAGAGGTACTGCAAGTCTGTCTCCGCACTGGATTCCTGGTCTAGACCATAACACCATCAACCTGTTTAATTATCGAGAAAATTCGCTAATAAAGCTCGTAACACGTACGTTATGGAGCGTGAATTTTAGTAAATGGTTTAGTAAACCATGAAAGCTAAAAATAATTATAACTAAGCTTCTTTTAACAGCCAGTGTTTGTCTGAAATATGCACAAAGCACAAAACAAAAAAAGGCGAAAGCTCCAAAGACAATCAAGTTTGTTGATTGTAATGTACCAAAAGGCCAGTAGAGGGCACTCTTCATCAACAGTATGATTCATGCACATTGCGGAGAGCCAGTATCGTTTTTCCAAACCAGCATAGATGAGACAATCCCCACCTCCGTATATGACGAAAGCTTTGACGCAACAATTGAAGGTTTGCGGCTAGAAGGGATCCCCCGACCGTAGAAAAATTCTTGCCAGATGGAAAAATGTTCGACTTCCGCAGCAAATTAATGGCGTCAGAACTGGATAGTGTGGGTTACGCTGCGGTTTGGGGTTGGGTTTAGACACTCCTAGGAGTAACCCGGACAGTTGACACTGGAGCAGTTACACCTACAACAGCTTTCGTCATATTGACGTGGACGCAGTTTCCTCTCAACAGATCTGGAAAAAAGCTAGAGATTTCCAGAATGCAGGGGAAGACTTGAAGTATGGGGGACAGGATCAGGGAACAATCCCTCAGACTCTTGCAAACTCCAGGAGGTATAGCAGCTTATTAGACCTCTGGTTCTAAACTGCACATTCCCCCATCGAAAACCATTCAGGACCATGATTTTACTGGGGCAAAATTAAGCCATTTTTAAATTCTCCCTTTCACAAATGACTGTCCAGTGACTTTTTTTCTCCACACGGGATTATAAGCATCAAACAATGTTCAACCACTAAAAAAGCCCCGCAGTACTTTAATACATGATGACCTCCATGACTTTGCTTATGAACCACTGAGCAGCTCGCCAAGGAATCCATGGAAAGAGTTGGTAGAAGCTGTCCCCAGTTCTACATCATGTCAGATAATGATCAGACTCTATGGCCATTGATGATTCCAGTATTATGATCACCATCAGCTTTGTCAATTTTTTTACCCGAGTCAAATTCTGAACCGAGTTTTCCCTCCGCACGAACCCCAGTCAGACCTCAGAAGTGTCGCAAGACGTAAATGCCTTGTCATTCAAAATCGGTCAGACAGATAAGCAGCACCTCAGTAGGCTCCTTTGAGATGAACTGTGCCTCGCCAGGAAAGCGAACAGGATCAGGCAGCAGCAGCTGAGGGCAGCGACAGAAAGCTGCAGTCAAATCAGACAGTATCCAGCAGCCTTCGCAGAATATGCAGGAAGTTACGCTAACATTGCTGCCAACCTGCAGCTTGCAGACCGTGGTCTTACAGAGCTCTGTGGCTGAAGATGTTGCCTATGCAATTATTATTATCAACCGAACAAGTTACATTTATTAACTAATTAAACAATATGAGACTGATAAGATTCAGAATATATAAATGACATTAAAAATAAGGATTTTCAACAATAAATCAAATGTATTGATTCATTGCTAATCAGTTCTTCGAACAGGAGACAGCCAGGCCCTGATTCTTGCAGCTGGTGGAGAGCAGCAGTGGAGCCTGGTCACGAGCCACTTTATAGCATTCGCCCAGCCACTTAATAGCAGAAGACCGCAAAGCATAAGCAAGTTTTTTTTTAATGAAACCACATGCTTAATGTCCGTTATAGTAATCATCTGAAGTACATAAGGAGTATAATACACAGAGCAGCTGAAACCATAATTATTGTGACTGAGTACATACTGTATGTAGGGTAAGTATGTAAGACTAAGGCAGTATTGCTAGCTAACTGAAGGCACTCAGTGGTTTTAAGGGAGGGTTTTTGGTAGCAATCATTCGTAAAGTAATAGATTAGCGGAATGCTAGTGTTTCATGGCCAATCTGACTATCTCACGAATACCCTCTTGGTGAATTGCAGCAGACAAAGGTACAATGGCATTAATAGGGAGGGGACAGGTTTTCTGTAGAAGGGCTCTGATCCAGTGCTACAAACTGTGGCCACATCGATCTCGTGTAGTTATCACTGCCCATGTACGCATGACATCAGAGGAAGTTGGGCTGACGTCGGACAGAAATCTACCCAGCATGCATTCTGCTGTGGTCGCCCCTGATCAATTCTGCGCGGGCCAGGCTCATCTCGAAGGAGCCTAAAGACGTGACACTGCACGGGGAGCACTGCCGCTGGAATACTTCTAATCCAATGGGAGGTCTCGCAGCACAAGTCACATGATGAAAAATGGCACCAGTCAGAGCACAGGCACATTTCCTTGTGCTCACTGCTGCCAATCTGTGGGCATAAGTCTCACAATCTGGAGGATCTTAATCGTAATCTCTCATTCATAGTCAGCAAATGGGCAAAGCCTACTAGTATATCTAATGACACTGTTAAGTGTAAATGTTTCTAGAGTGCTTTTATATACATTCTTCATCTTTAAAAGCACGGTCTCAAACAATACTGCAAAAATCAACAGATTGTAATGAAGACAAGTGATTTTTGGCAAAAAAAAAGAAAAAAATAGAAAAAAAGATTTGCGCATAAGGGACAAAGCCTTAAGCTGAAAGTTGGGAAAAGTGCCATTCCCCGGTCTCACCTATACTGTCAAGCACACACTCACAAACACACACACACAATCAAAGCTGACACCTTTTCCCTTGAAGAGATGTGAAAGCAAGGCTTTCATTGCAGTCTGTGCCAGGAAGCCATGCCAGTGATCTAGTCACATCAGAAAGAGCATTTTAAGTTCCCCCAACCCAACGTCGCTCCAGATCACAGAGGGCGAAGCAAATCCCACCCTTGATCTACCCTCACATTCGCCCTCCACCGTAACGTCCGACTTCTCTGGAAACGTAATTTTGAAAATCCGACAACCCAGATGCGTATCTCCAAAAACGCCCAGATGATGCGTTTAAACAGCCCAAATTCAGCCAAAACAAGAGGTGAAGGCAAAGGCGTAACAGGTAGCCTATGATTGAGGGGAACGTTTACCAGGGCACTTTATTACGCTCTAGGGTGGAGGATGGAAAAAAAAAAAGATTTGTCAAAAGATTTCACAGCTAAAGTTACATTCCAATCCTGAGGACAGAAAACGAGAAGCTGGTGATGCGCCTTCTGACTAGCGGACGCGTGGCGCGCAGTGTCAGGTCAAGTTGGGTTGGGTTGGGGAAGGGAGGGGGCGGGAGTGGGGTAAGGTGCAGTGGTGGAGGGGTTAGATAAGAGAGTAGCAGGCAGGGCAGGGCAGCAGATGAACAGGTGAGGCGTAACTGTGAGCCTGGGAGGGTGAGCGAGCGAGCAGGCATACCCACCGTCATAGACGCACTCTTTCAGCGCCGCACTGAAGGTGAGAGGCTGAGAGCATATACAGTGAAAGGAGCCGGGCGTGTTGACACACACTCCGCTCTTACAGTACGAGGGGTCCTGGCATTCATTCACATCTGCAACGATCACCACACAAATCCGTCACCAAATTATGACCTCATCACCAGCCTCTCAACAGATCACAGGTTCTGAGCCTCCGGTTCATCTTGCAGGGGAGTTGGTGAGGGAAAAGGGGGCGGGGAGTTCTTCAGGCTGGGGGCAAGGTCAGGGAGGGGCATTAAGGGCTAGTGCTGAGTGCAGGAGGGTAGAATTTTATTTTGGAATATTTTTGACAATTTTCAAACATGTACCACTGTTTCTTCCTCCATTATCGGTGCAGGTTAATTCCTGTGCAATTACAGCCAACGGGACTGGCTGGCAGAAGTGAAGCTTTGCAAAGTGTTTTTGTAAGTATTGTTAAAAACACAACCACAAAACACCCGGTGTTCATGAATTTGCTGATATCCAGTCCAGTGAAAACTAACCCATCATTCACTGTCCGATACAAGAGTCGCAATAATAGCTATAGCTACTGTGCTCATATAATATGTATTACCTAATCACGTTGAATATTAGCATTTTATCTGATTTAATAAATCAATCTTTTAAGTACCAAATATACTTATGGTAAGTGTTTAAAACAAGGGATGCCCTGCTGACATGGAACTTCAGCTCCATATGAAATACTGCTTTTATAAATGTCCATTATCTGAACTAAAATATTGCCAGAGGTTTAACACACTTCTTAAAATATAAAGCTGGTTGTAGTTGTATAATTAACCCTCTGAAGAGAATGTTTTTTGGATTTTTTTTCTAAACTATAGCACATTTTTTAAAAATGCCATTGCTTTTGAATTAACAGTAGGAATTGTGACCCACCGTTCACATTGAGCTCAGAGGATAAAATACTGATACAAAGTTCTTAAAGAAGTCCCCCTGACAAATACAAGCAAGGATGTATTTCTATAAACAATAAAATCGACTAACAAAGGCTCAATTAAATATACGTAAATTCATCATGGCCAAACATATTCATCTTGCATCATATATACTGTACATTTTAATCAACCGTAGCCCAAATAATGGGTTTATGAACCAAAAAATAGAAAGACGATAAGTGAGGTGTGACAGTAGCTTCCAAATATTGAAATATTTCTTGAATACAACTTATTGAAATTAAATCTAAACCTTTGGAGTGCATCTGTTTTTCCCCTGATTCATTAAAATTGGTTTTCTGTTTTGTATAATCAGGGTGCCTCATAAAAATGAATTTAAGAAAAAGCGGTAGTTGCTGAACTACAACAGATCAGCTGACAGATATTAAAAAGTCTCGTTTAGGCTAGCCACACCCACTTCCCTTTCCTGAACAACAATCACCAGACACCTGGCATCATATCTGCGTTCCCAAAGACAGACTTTTCAAACAGTTTATGGGCACTATAAAGGAATGACTTCCCTACTGGAAATTCTACTATTTGTCAAGAAATGGAAATACTGTGCACTGCTTAATGAATATCCATGCCATCACAATTCTGGAGACAAAAAAAACCAAATAACAAAACAGGAAATCCTGATTTGATCAACAAAGGAGTTAAATTTTCTGCTTTGCCCAATGAATGCCCTTTTGTGTTGGAAGGCCTCTCATCCATTGTGCCGCAGTTGACTCACCTCCCTGTTCCTCAGGAGGGATGCAGCTGTTGCGGTCAGTCGCCAGGGTCCAGGGTGGAGTGCAGATACAGTAGTAAGAGTCGGCAGTGTCCACACAGTGGCCATTTTTACAGTTAGCAGGATCGCGGCATTCGTCCACACCTGTGTGCAACAGAGCCAAACTTGGGCCTCCTTTGTGCGTTTCAGAGAGGCTTATGGCCGGATTAGGGGGAAGTCAAGCTTGCCATGAAAGAAACGATTATATTGCAGTTATAAAACCTGGTTTTAAAAGCTTGAAATAAACCACAGGTGGTTTCACTACCAACCAGAGTAAATCAAAAACAGATGGGGGGAATTTTTCAGTGGAAACAAAATTCGACAGTATGCAACGCAATCTGCCCAGACATGTAAAACGCGGCCTTTGCACAAATTAGAATTTATGCTCACACCTTTCTGATTGTGTATAATTACCAAACCTGTAACACAGTGCAACAGGAAATGTTTAGTGCTTTGTGAGCTGAAAACTGCGCATTTGCGAGTTTTATACCCCGTGGGCACCAGAAATATGAAACAACAACATCATCCTGCTACTTTCCTGAAAACACAGAAGGTAAAGGTCCAAAGACTACTCGGTGGTGTTATGGCCCCAATTTGTTATTACATTTATAACACAACAGCAACAGCAACAGATGACAGATACAGTTTTAAAACTCAAACACATATAATTAAACAAAGACAATAACAACTAACTAAACTGACCAAGATTGAAATAGGAAAAAAAAGAAATATTTACAGTCCCTTTTTTTGGGGTGGCTTGGTGATGTCCTGGATAATGAAAATGCTCAAACACAGGCAAAGAAATCCACAAAAGAAACGTCACAGGTCTTGAACAAAATGGCAGGTCTGGTCATCTTCTTGCAATTTCTCCTACTACTTTACTGTCTCAATTCTTTTCCTTATATACTCTTTTGCAGACCCCACCCACATTGAGACCTCTTTTTTTTTTTTTTTCTGAGACTTGCCCCAGACATGTCCAGGACATGTCTAAACATGACTGCAGTCTGAGCTTAACAAAAAAAAGGTAAATACTGCCATCTAGTGGCCTATATTCACATTACACCTCCATTCCAAAAGGGAAAAATTTTGACTCACAAAGGCAAAATTTTTCTTTTCAATACAAAATGGTTAAGTGAACACTTGTCTATATATACATATCATACAATATTCAAACACATGATATATATATACACATTCAAACACGGGATAAGCAATCAGCAATTACATTGTCTGTACCCTTCACATGCTTAATTTCCAAGTCAAACTCCTGTAAAATCAAACTCCAATTCAACAATCTCCGATTCTTGTTTTTCATCTTACTCAAAAACGTTAACGGATTGTGGTCAGTGTACACAATCATTGGCTTTTGTCCTGTACAAACATAAACCTCAAAGTGTTGTAAAGAAAGGACCAGAGCCAACAGTTCCTTCTCTATTGTGGAATAGTTCCTTTGGTGGCGATTGAACTTCCTGGAGAAGTATGCCACGGGATGCTCAATGTCATCAGAGTCACTTCTCTGTAGGAGCACAGATCCACAAGCTTGGTCGCTAGCATCGACCGCGATGGAGAACGGTTTGTTGAAGTCAGGAGATTTGAGCACGGGGAAGTGACACAGCAGAGACTTCAGGCGATCGAAGGCTCTCTGGCATGCATCATCCCAGGTGAACTTTACGCCTTTCTTCAGTTGGTTAGTTAGACTGAGAGCAATCTCAGCAAAGTTCTTGCAGAACTTGCGGTAGTACCCGATCATTCCAAGGAAGCGGCGCAAAGCTTTTTTGTTGTCAGGAACTGGAAAGTCCATGATGGCTTGGACTTTAGCATTTATGGGTGCCACCTTACCCTGGCCTATGACGTAGCCAAGATAGGTGACAGTAGCACAACCAAAGTCACTCTTGCTCAGGTTAACAGTCAGGTTAGCCTGGGTCAGGCGCTGGAACAACGTCTCTACATCTTTTAGATGTTCTTCCCAGGAGTCACTCCATGTGATCAGGTCATCGATGTACGCACCCGTGTGTGGCAATCCGGCGATTGTAGACTGTATCATCCTTTGGAACGTGGCTGGGGCATTTTTCATGCCAAAGGGTAGGACTTCATACTGGTACAATCCAGATGGTGTGGCAAAAGCAGAGATGCTCTTGGCCCTCTCAGTTAAAGGCACACACCAATAACCCTTCAATAAATCAATCTTGGTCAGAAACTTTGCTTGCCCTACACTATCAATACAATCATCAATCCTAGGTATTGGAAACACATCAGTTCTAGTTACAGCATTGACTTTGCGATAATCTGTACAGAATCTAGTACTTCCATCAGGTTTTGGAACTAGCACACAGGGTGAACTCCAATCGGAGTTGGAGGGTCTGATAATATCATGTTTTAACATGTACTCAACCTCTTTCTCAGCAATCTTTCTCTTTTCAGGATTCATCCGGTAGGGATGCTGTTTTATTGGTTTGGCATCACCAACATCTACATCATGAGAGGCTATAGTAACTCTCTTTGGAACATCAGGAAACAAATCCTCATATTTCTTGATCAACCTTTCAAACTGATCTCTCTGTGAGGGTTCTAAGTGCTGGAGTTTTACATCAAGATTTTGCAACACTTCAGTGTTTGACAATTTACATGAAAGAACTTCAGCTTTAATTCTTGGTTCATCATCTTGAAACTCCCCCTCATCTTCACACGTTTCGACCATTGGAGAATCTGAAGTGACAGCTGCAACCCTAGCATTTCTGTCATGATAAGGCTTTAGCATGTTAATATGACACAATTGTTTTGGTTTTCTCCTATCTGGAGTCTTCACAATGTAATTGAGATCATTGAGTTTTGTCAGAATTTCATAAGGACCATGAAATCTAGCCTGCAATGGATTGGACTGCAAGGGAAACAACACAAGGACCTTTTCTCCCGGTTTAAACTCACGGCTTCTAGCCTTATGATCATACCAAGTTTTCATTTTTCCCTGACTTGATTTCAAGTTCTCTTTGGCAAGGTCACAAGCTGCACGCAATCTTTCCTTGAACTTGCTAACATAGTCTAACAGACTGATATGCGGCTCTTTCTCTTGCCATTGTTCACTCAATAATAGCAAAGGTCCTCTCACTTCATGACCAAACACTAGCTCAAATGGACTGAATCCAGTAGACTCCTGCACTGCTTCTCTAGCTGCAAACAACAGCAAATGAACCCCTTCATCCCAGTCTTTCTCATGGTCATAACAATAAGTCCTCATCATTGTCTTGAGAGTGGAATGAAACCGCTCTAAGGCACCCTGACTTTCTGGATGATAGGCACTAGAAAGAATCTGTTTTGCACCTAGTTCATACACAACCTGCTGAAACAATCCTGAAGTGAAATTGCTACCTTGGTCTGACTGAATTTCCCTGGGAAGACCAAACAACGTGAAGAACTTTATCAAAGCCTTCGAGATTGCAGTTGCCTTGATGTTACGTAGAGGTATGGCTTCGGGGAATCTGGTAGATGCACACATGATTGTCAACAAGTACTGATTTCCAGATCTAGTCTTGGGTAATGGACCAACGCAATCAACAATGACCCTAGAGAATGGCTCCCCAAATGCTGGGATAGGCTGCAATGGAGCTACAGGTGGGTCTAACTGGTGTTTTCCAACTACCTGACAAGTGTGACAGGTTTTGCAAAAGTTGGAAACGTCTTTCCGAAGCCCAGGCCAAAAGAAGTGTTTCATGATCTTATCAACAGTCTTGTTAACACCAAGATGACCTCCTAAAGGTAAACTATGAGCCATTGTTAAGATCTCATTCCTGTAGACCTTCGGAACAACAATTTGCCTGACCACTGCCCAATCTGCATTGGCAGGGATATCAGGAGGGCGCCACTTCCGCATCAACACACCATCCTTGAGATAATACCCAACTGGAACTGCATCTATTTCTTTATCAGGAAGGGCTCTCCTCTTTAGTACACCAATTTCAGGATCATTAGTTTGCTCCTCAATCAACCGCTTTCTGGACAGAGACAAGTCTCCAGACACATCAGAATCACCAGACCCATCCGGCTGGCTGAATAGAGAACTGATAAAAGTATCTGATAAGTCCTCAAACGGAGAAACCATAATAGGCCAATCAGAGTCATGAGGCGAACCACCTGAGTCCTGACTATTCAATGTACTGGACGGCACCACAACATCATCTTCTTTAGCCTTCTTGGCCATAGCACGAGTCACTGCGCAAGAAGGATACAGAGATGGGTCCTCATCCCCATTTTCAGTGCTCGGCTGTGAAGTAAGATGTACAGGGGGAACTACTTTGCCCCCAGCCAGGTCATTGCCTAGCAACAGAGAAACACCCTTTATAGGTAGACTTGACATAAGTCCCACCTTTACCTGTCCTGTAACTAAATCTGACTTCAAGAATATAGAGCGCAGGGGTACAGATACAGTTCTCCCTTCAATACCTTGTACAAGTATGAAATCCCCTGAAGCGGTCTCATCACGTAACTCCAAGGAGTCCATCAACAAAAGTGACTGAGAAGCTCCGGTATCCCTTAGGATATATATGGGGACAGGAGTAGTATGCTCATTGAGAGCCACAAATCCCTCTGACACAAATGGAAGAAATTCCTCCCTCACGAAGTCAGCTGTATCAGGCTTTTTAGCCCCACAAGAAGCAGGCAATTTAGCAGATTGGTTATCTACTACAGGGGTTTCTAACCTTGTTTTCACAAAGGCATTTGGTTTGGTATCCTTTTCTTTTTCTTTCTTAGCTTTAAGGAACCAACAGTTAGTTGTAACATGACCAGATTTCTTGCAATAACTGCAAACTAGACCACTTTTGTCACTGTCAGCTTTCACACTTTGATCAGACCTATTACTGGATTTCTGAGCACCATCACCAGATTTTTCTTTGTCTTTGGGTGAGGAATCTTGGGTATCACCGTAACCCTTTTTCTGAAATTGGGACCATTTATTGTTACTGCTAGACTGAAATTTGGACTTATGAGTGAGAACATATTCATCTGCAAATTTGGCAGCTGATTGCAAGTTCAGTGCTTGCTTCTCATTAAGGTAGGTCTTAACATCATCCTTAACACAGTTCTTGAATTCTTCAACTAACACCATCTCTTTTAGTGAGTTGAAATCATCCTTGACCTCCATAGAAGTACACCAGCGCTCAAAGCAAACCTGCTTCTCATTAGCAAATTCAACATAAGTCTGATTTTCAGATTTCTTCAGACCTCTGAATTTCTGTCGGTAAGCCTCTGGAACCAACTCATAAGCTCTCAAAATAACCTTTTTGACAACCTCATAATCAGAGGAATCATCTGCAGACAAAGCCGAATAGGCTTGTTGAGCTTTACCCTTGAGGACAGTTTGCAACATCAGAGGCCAGTGTTCCTTTGGCCACTGGCAACTCTTTGCTACCTTTTCAAAACACTGGAAATAGTTGTCAACATCCTTTTCTGAAAATGGAGGCACCAGTTTTACCTCCTGGCTAGCCCGAAATTTATTTTCAGTTGCAATTTTTATTTTTAGTTGCTCCATTTGGAGTCTTTCTTCTCTATCGAGTTTCTCTAATTCAAAATCTCTCTGTCTTGCAAATTTTTCTAACTCAAATTCTCTTTGTTTTTCTTCTCTTGCTAATTTTTCTAACTCAAACTGCCTTTGTTTTTCTTTTTCTTCCCTCTCAAATTCTCTTTGTTTCTCTTTTTCCTCCCTTTCTTTTTCTCTTTCTTCCCTTTCTTTCTCTTTTTCCTCCCTTTCTTTTTCTCTTTCCTCCCTTTCAATCTCTAGCATTTTTAATTTAAGTTCCATTTCTATATTTGGATTTTCCACTGGAAACTGTTCCAGATCTCCGGGTGCAAACACATTTTCATCAATGTAATATTCAACTATCTCTCTAGCCAGTCTTGCTTTTCGCATGGCTGGTTTTACCTCTGTCAGCTCCAACTGTCTGCAAATTTCTAGCAGTTCTGTCTTTTTAAAAGACTTCAAAACCCCTACGGTTGGTGATGCCAAGAAATCATCCATTGCTGTTGTCAATATATATCTAGGAAAATTCACAAAAACAATTTCACAATTTGGAATGTTAGATTTTCAATAAATTACTCACACAATGGTCTATCCCGGACGAGCCCCCAATTTGTTATGGCCCCAATTTGTTATTACATTTATAACACAACAGCAACAGCAACAGATGACAGATACAGTTTTAAAACTCAAACACATATAATTAAACAAAGACAATAACAACTAACTAAACTGACCAAGATTGAAATAGGAAAAAAAAGAAATATTTACAGTCCCTTTTTTTGGGGTGGCTTGGTGATGTCCTGGATAATGAAAATGCTCAAACACAGGCAAAGAAATCCACAAAAGAAACGTCACAGGTCTTGAACAAAATGGCAGGTCTGGTCATCTTCTTGCAATTTCTCCTACTACTTTACTGTCTCAATTCTTTTCCTTATATACTCTTTTGCAGACCCCACCCACATTGAGACCTCTTTTTTTTTTTTTTTCTGAGACTTGCCCCAGACATGTCCAGGACATGTCTAAACATGACTGCAGTCTGAGCTTAACAAAAAAAAGGTAAATACTGCCATCTAGTGGCCTATATTCACATTACAGTGGGTCCAGCAGGAGTGAGAGAAAACGCTAATACACAATAATGAGGAGTAAGTGGGAGTCTCTTAAAAACCAATCACAGTCTGCAGAGGAGAGCAGTGCGCAGAATGGCAGGCTGATAACATTAAACGACTCTCGGCAAAAGCATCTCACACTGAAGACTGAGGTGAGGGAGGGGAACAGTTCGATTAACACTGACTTCACTCAGCACCAAACCACTCTGTCTGAGGAAACGGGTAGCAGTTAAACACTGAATCCCCATCATTCTTAACCCTAGAACACTGTCGCCGGGTGATTTTCACCCGATCAAACGTGTTTACGTGATTTTCATTATGTTGCGTTTGTCTGAGTGTTATGGGTCCCTGGGTAGCTTCAGCATTGTCTTTGACATCTTTGAAGGCATGGGTGTTTTGTTTACCTCAGGGTACTTTTTTCATTTTGTTAGACATGGCACAATTGAAAATAAAAGAACGCTACTCTAATTTGTCAAGTATTGTCATATTTTGATGACAAGTACTTCTTATTGGGTATTTTACTACACCGGGAAAAATCACTCGGCGTTAGTGATGGTGTTACTAATTTTAGCAATAGTGTTCTAGGGTTAATGAATTCCCTAAATAATGAAAGCTCTTGCCAAGCATGACTTTAGGTGGTGACACATACCTCATGCAAATTGCACAGCTTTTCACAAGTCAGTCCTTAAATGGGCTTACAGTGACAGTTCACACAATTTAAAACAATACAGAGTCATATTCTTGTCTTTCTGTGAAAGAGAAAGACTGGACACCTTGTTTATACCACAAGAGAGAACAGGAAATAAATATGCGCATTGGAAACCTGAGGCAGATAGAAATCCCTTGGCCCCATTAACATTTTTACGGCGTATGCATGATAAAATCTACAATGGATTCAGCCTGATATCTGAGCAGAACACACAGCAGTTTCCAATGAGAAACGCAATGTAGTTCATTATAATTGCGTTTTTGGGTTTTATACATTATTTATTTTTACCCAGAAGCAGAAAGCTCTTCACTATGACAATTTACCATTAACAGTGAATGCAGAGTTGAAAGCCGGTGAACACAGAGTGTACCTTTATCTGTCAGAGCCAGCGAGGGTCTTTGGCCCCGAGCATCACTGACCTGCGAGAGTGGGGAGCACGCAGTTCTTGTTGGAGGCGTCGGGGGTCCAGGGGAGACTGCAGGTGCAGTAGAAGGAGCCCTGCGTGTTTACACAGCGCCCGTTGGCACACAGGGACTCGTCGTGGCATTCGTCCACATCTGAGGGCGCATGAGGACATGAGCGTGTGGGTGGACATGTGGCGACTAACCGCACACGGCACTGCTGATTTGCACACCAGTGCCATGGCTACAGGGATGCAAGAGTCAGTAAAATATGCTGCACACTACCCCATTCAGTTTGGGGACTTCGATTTTATCAGGTGAATTAACCTTTAATTGACAAGTGACTCAAAACATAATTCTACAAAAAAACAGCAGATGTCAATCTGTCTGGTACAGGAGGACTCTCCCCAATTTTCTGCCAGGAAAAGAGGGGTAAGTTACAGTAAACACACCGCAAATTTCTGTATATAACTGTGTTTCTCCATTCAGCTAAGATTCTTGCAACAGTGTTACCATTTTGTTTTCGAACAACCCCACGTCAGTGTTTACAGTAAAATTTTACAATAAGGGCACATTAACTAACATCAGCTAATGCAGTAAGACGCATTAACTATCAGTTAAATAACAGTAAACTACTGGATCTACTAATTATTTACTAATGGTGTTCATTTTCACAAAGGTATTAATTTATACATTATTGAATATAGTTAGGTTGATAGTTTGAGGTGTTACTTCAGGGGTACTTAAGGGATGTTTTCAACTTCATAATAAGGATGTCAAAAAGCATTAATAAATGGTAAATTAAGGTTACCTAATGCTTATTTGGCTCTCTGATACATTTGTTGACTGTTAATTAATTGATAGTTCATGCTTACTATTGCATTAACTAATGTAGCCTTATTGTAAAGTGTTACCATGTTTACATGTGAGGATAGAGGCCATAGTGACGGAACAGAAGTTAGCATACCAATGCACTCCAGCAGGTTGCCGTCGTAGTAGAAGCCCTGTTTGCAGTAACATTCGTAGCCTGGCTGAGTGTTCATGCAGTGACCCTCCTTACAGATCTCTTCAGCGAAGAGCACACACTCATCAATGTCTGTAAAGGGGACAGACAATGACAGGTCAAACAAAGGCATTCCAGAGTGCAGAGTAAGGGGAATGAAATTTGAAGCCAAATTTGTCACCCTTGTTATTTGGTTGCTTATATAGATTGGGGAATACACCACAGCATAAAAAATAGATATGATGTACCCACGGGTATGTGTGTTCATGCGAGTGTGTGATATTGTTGGTTGCTGTCAGCACCGGCGATCTAAAAAGTAGGTATTTAAACTTTTCCGCCTTGACTGATTGGCCATGACCAATACGTTCAAGCATTTGCCATTACACATACAATTTGTTGCATATTTTTAATTTCCAGTATCCAAAAGAACATTACCAGTGGGTCTATGGATTCTAGAATTGTGTAGTTACAGTAGAGCTACCACACTATCCAGTGTTACACCCCTAGTGTTGAATTATTTAAGAAAAACTCTGGTCAACTTCGCCCGATAACTTTTATGGTGCCATGACATACACCATTAAAATAGCTGGGCAAGGTGGTTGCCTTGGGACCAGTCCAGAGCGCATGTTTTAGGTTAAGTCACTGAAATGAGCATGAAGGTAACTTCTACTGCAATTTCAGAGAGCAGAGTCAGCCAAGCGCTCACCTCGGTGCATCGCCATGCTTTCTTCATTGTAGAATCCTCTGCCAGTGGGGCAAAGAGAGAGGAACTCAACTGCAAGGAAAAACAGCAGAGAGAGAGAGAACAGGGCAATTACCAGGGACCTGACATCCAAGCGAGACCCACAAATTACATACAAATGGCAGCACACTGCTTTCAGCTAGCTTTCAACATCGATGATGTGGTAGCTGTTGTGGTAGTAGCTCCAGTTAAGTACTAACTGATATTTACAAATTGGTACGTGTTACAGAATGCCATCTATGGACAAACGGGGTAAAGTAGCATCTGCTATTGTGTTACAACAGATGACATCAGGTTAAATGTCAGATGACATTTGTTAAATACTCAATGTATGAGTACCAGTCCCTATCCAAATACAAATATAGTTTTTTAATTTCTGTTTCTGTTTTCTACTTTCGTCCTTCTGTAGTTGCTTTATTAAAAAATATGTGCATTTGTGCCGTCACCGGCTAGTTACAGTAAGCATTAATGTATTTTCCCAAATCAAACTGAATTGGCCTGAAAGTGTGGCAGGCAGCTGGACAGCTCTAATGTCCTATGGGGCAGAGCTTGAAACCCCACCACAGAAGCCAAAGACCATATTTTGGGGGCAGAATGGAGGTCAGGGAGAGGCTTAGCCCTAGAGATACCAGAGTTGTAGACGGGACATGGGTAGATCTCGCAATGGTCACCCCAGCCCACGCCAATGGTGCAACAGCACTCCTGTTTGGTGATGTTGGTGGCCAGGACGCTGTCGCAGAACACCGTGTCATCCAGGTTCAGGTAACACTCCTTCTTGTCCTCGATGAAAACCACAACAGCTGTGGGGAGAGAAAGCTGCATTAGCTGGGATTCAGCCTGAATAATAGCCCTGCTTTGCTTGTGTACACTGAGAAACACATGGGGCCCATCACACAAAGAAGTTTGGCCTGAAGGCTTCCTGCCAGAAAGCTTCTGTTAGAAAGCCTTTTCCAGACATGGCTAATATTGTGAAAGGGTCTAATTTAAGCCAAACCATAATCTTTTTCTAAACCTAACCAAATAGTTTTGGTGCTTAGACATAAAGGACGTTTGTTGCCAAAACCAAACAAGAAGTTTTGCTACCAAAACCTAGCCAAACGGCTTTGTTGCCTGAAGTTAACCAAACTGTGACTGAGAAGTGGAAATTATAAATAAAACTGAAAACTATGAAAAAAAAAAATCTGTGCAAAATATGACTTGGGATTCAAACTCTGTTTTTCCTCGCGGGAGTTCGACAACCAACCCCCTTGACCACCGCCACTTACTACCCTAATAAACCTTGTGGTTCTTCATACTATGTCACCTGACTGCCCATGGCTCTTTCTGCCTGAAATCCTTCTAACAGACACTTCTCCCAAAACTGGGTGCATCTCAGCACAGTACTAGAGGAAAGTATCCCATTTCTGCCAGTGGTCTCCTTCCCTCCATGAGGAGACAAGGGGAGAAAGCAGGAATTTTTTTGACAGCTGAGGAACCTACTGGAAGTGTTGGAAGCTCCTAAAGACCTGCGGTACCTTCACAGCTGAGACCGTCGTCAGAGCTGATGAAGCCCTCGTTGCAGACGCAGGTGTAGCCGCCTTGCCTGTTCTCACACACGCCGTGTGGCCCGCATAGGCTCCTGTCCAGGGCACACTCGTCGATGTCTGTCGGGAGAGACGCAGTCAGGAGCTCAGAATCAGATGCTACAGTCCAGCCTCACTGAAGCAGTGGCACTCTGGTATTGTTTATGGTCGGAGATGTTGTCCCTGCTAACCGTATGTTGAAAGGGATCAGTAACCTTTTCAGTTATAAGAACATAAAAATGTGATTACAATATTCCAAAGTGAACAACCTAATGCTTGCTTTATGCTGAAGTGAAAATCCTAAAATTAACTGTATTATGACATGAAAACCTTAATGCTCACTTTATTCTGAAGTGAACATCGTAATACCCACTTTATTCTGAAGTGAACTTCCTAAAGCTCCCTTTATTCTAACGTGAACAACTTAATGCTCCCTTTAGTCTGAAGTGAACATCGTAATGCCCACTTAATTATGAAGCGAACATCCTAAAGCTCCCTTTTTTCTGACGTGAACACCTTAATGCTCCCTTTAGTCTGAAAAGAACATCGTAATGCCCATTTTATTCTGAAGTGAACACATTCATGCTCACTCTCCTCTAAGGTGAACATCTTAGCACTCATTTTATTCTAAAGTGAACAACAACACCTGGTGTTTAAAATACAGTATATTCCATAAAGAATATGCTAGTTACACATCTCAGCAATTTCAACAACTTAGCCAATTCTGTCACACGTTAAGCCTTTGATTCCACAAGTCATGATATTTGAGCTTCCCACAGAAGCAAAAATACTTAAAAAAAGGCAAATAATAAAACGACAGCATTGCAATTGCGGCATGGTTTTGGATGACAAGCCAAACCTCCCTGGTATCACTAACAAGCCATAAAACCACAGAGAGAGAAATAATGAGAGTAACAGGAATGCAGGGAGGGGCAGAAGAAGATACCTTGGCAGCGTCTCCCATTGACGAGCTGGAAACCCTTCTGACACTCACATCGATAGGACCCCATCATATTTATACAGCGCCCCCTCTGGCAGTTATAGGACCTTTCACATTCATTTATATCTAAAATAAACAGAAACACCACAGTCAAAGCGGTGTAATTTTGCACTAATCGAATAACACATTGCACATATAAATAAAGACTTAAATTTGACATATCTTTGCCAAAAATTACGAAAGCAATCTCAATGAGATGCGTGAGGCGCACTTGCAGAAGAGAAAATGCAGTTAGAAAATCTGACTGGACAAAAGTAGAATTAATCAAAGCAATTATTTTTCAATAGTTAGAAAAAATAGGATATGAGTATTCATTGCGGGACTCAAGGCTGTTTTATACTACTGCATAGCTCATGAAAAACGGGCCTGCATAGGGGTTGCCCAAACCTCTCGGCAGTGACATGCCGTCGGAGGTCAGTTAGGGGAGGCAGAATCCTCACCGTTAAACAAATGATAACTTTATTACTTCGCTTGATTAGCAATCTGAGGATTGATTAACTAATTTAAAAGACTAAATGGCAGAATGGTGTGCCAGTTCCATCCATGACATTATTCCTCAGTGCATCAAACTTAAAATGCTCACAAGACAGCAAGTTTGTTCATATTTGCTTAGAGGAAGCTAACGCACAATATATATTTACAAATATTAAATCCTTTCTTATGCGGCGTTCAATGTGCGGTCAATATGTTTATGTAAATATTTCCCCCCTTAAACACATACTTTTTAATACCATTTTTTAAAAATAGAGAGATTATTATATTATATCTTCTTTCATAATCCGACAAAAGATCAAAAGATTACACAAAATTACCAAGAGAGTAGAGATTTTTTCTTAATTATTTATTAAGATTTACTTCCTAGCAGCCTTGAATCAAAGCATAAAGGTAAATTAATCGTTTTGTCACTGCCAGCTCTCAATCATTACAGGCTTAAGTGACCAGGAAAAAAAAGGTCAAATTGATTGATTGCCAGTCAGGAATAGTACGTGGAAACAAAAAGTCACTGCCTACCCGGACCGCACGTCCCTGCCTCTCGGGCACAGATGCCGCACACCTCAAAACTGAAAAAGCACATATTTAGTAACCTGCATTTGAGTACTCCATATAAGAAAGTAATTGATTGCACAGTGACTCGATGTGAGATCATGGTCACTGCTGTATCAAATTTTAAACAATAAATGTTGAGCGTTTTACTAGAGGCTAATTTAAGACGCTTAATGACACTGGCATATTTCATCAATGCATAATAATCAATTAAAAATAATAAACAGCACCAGAAATCTGATTACGAGGCCTGCGTGACCTGTAACACATCCACAGAAGTACGAACGCTCAGCCCGCTTGCGAATGCCACACAAAAGACGAACCCAGAGAACTGTGTGGACTATACAGCAGTATCTAACAGCCTTTAAACACTTGCTATGACAGACAGACAGACAGTAAGATAATTATATTCCACCAGAGAGAAAAAAAACTAATAAGTAAGATTTTATTTTTCATTGTAAAACTTATTAGGACTTAGATATAGGTCTGGTTTGTGAGCTGCAATGATAGCAGTAATAAATTATCATTTCACCTTCACAGTGGCTTCCCTCCTGGGTGAGTCTGTACC
Source organism: Gymnothorax reevesii (assembly GCA_029721435.1). Taxonomy (NCBI): domain Eukaryota; kingdom Metazoa; phylum Chordata; class Actinopteri; order Anguilliformes; family Muraenidae; genus Gymnothorax; species Gymnothorax reevesii. The sequence continues at coordinate 38,583,733 of CM056590.1, forward strand.
CCAGGTAGCACTCACAGCGAAAGGAGCCCACCGTGTTCACACAGCGGCCGTTCGCACACAGCCCGTCGTCCTCACACTCATCTATATCTACAGGAGGGGATGACACAACACACCATCCCATCAATACCAATTACACTGACTATACCGGTCTGTCTGACCACAAAGTGACACAGTTAAATTCTAAGTACTGTATCAACGGTAAATGAGTCCAGTAAGAATGACGTATTCTCAAAGTAACAGGAACAGAAAGCTCATCTCAGAATGCACACGTATGATGTACAGCAGCGTCTCATTCTTCCAACTGTATACCGTACGGTATACTGTCGGGCAGATGATACTCCACAGTGATAGACTGTACAATGAATGCTTTAAATATTCAGGCAATCCTTTTATTATATATAATCAAAATAGATCTGTCACATCTTACTGGGCGGTTGAACTGCATGGGCAAGTGTTTTGTCAGGATTTCTAAAGTTTCTAAAGCTCATCCTTGCATTTTCTACATTAAATAACTTTAATGCAAGTTTAATAACATCCCACTAAACCTAAATGGAGCTACAGTACAGTTGGAATGCATTTAGATACAGACTCAAATAATTTTTGTTTTGGCTCTATACTCCGGCGAATTGAAATTGAAAATAATATGGAGTTTTAAGTGCGACCCATCAGCACCAATATGAGGTTATTTTCATTCATATCAAGGACCTTCTCAGGAGTGACAGCCATTTTTATTCATAGCAACTGCACTGTACAGTAAAAAATAAATTAAAAATAGCCTTGAAATGGTCTGTCCCTAATATTAGGGCCCTGGAAAGGTGGAGGAAGGTTAGAGCGATTCCAAGAATCCCGACTGAGTGGCCCCACAGAAATGATCTCATTGAGCTGGTGGGGCCCAATGAGAAATCTTTTCCGTGGACCCCTAAAAATCCAGGATGCAGCTTTAATCTGAGGTTATTTACAAACATACACGAGATCTTCTCAGGAATTACAGCCAGTTTTAAGCCCAGAGACTGCCCAAACACCTACGGACTGCACAGAAAATTCCAGAAAAACGCATATTCTCAAACCTCTCAGAAGGTTATACATTCATTACTGGGCCTAAGATCGGTCTGCACAACTGACCTTCACAGCTCTTTCCGCCAGACTCTGGCTTAAAGCCATCCTGGCACAGGCATCGGTAGCTCCCTTGGTGATTCTCGCACTGTCCATTTGGGCACACGCCTCTCCGCTGGCACTCGTCGATGTCTGGGGCAAACAATAAAAATTAAACAAACTCGCAAAAAAAAAAAAGAAAACCAAATCCACCCGCCCCCGCAAAAGCAGACAAAGGCGCTCTGTTTTTCCCTCAGACTGAGTGGAAAAACAATATAACTGCACGGCATAGCCTTCAGATCCCCTCCTGACCCTTGGCCGAAGCCAGCATTACTGCAGATCGCTTGTGTACGAAGTTTATGAAGCTAGAGGATTTCTATGTAATACTGGATGGTCAAAAACAGCAAGTGATAGATTTTTCACAATGTTGAACTCAAATACAAATATTCCAGCTCAAAAACAAGTGCCAATTGAAGCACCTATTACTAAAACCCCATAAGTCACACTTGACTTGACTTGACTTGTGGAGTTTTAGTAATCAGTGCTTCAATTATATGACTGAAACGTCAACTCTTCAGGCATAAGCAGGAAATGGCAATGTGCTTCAGGATACAGGATTGACTGCTTTCATTGTGAGTGACACAGTGAATCGCTTCGGTTAATGAAACAATATGCTTTTTAATGCATCAATAGCTGAAAACCCTGCTCACGATAAATTGCACAACAAGCTTGGATAACACATGGAGAAAGGAACACCTCTCCATCTCACCCCCACCCTCTTACTCTCCCTCTGGCTTATCTGAGCAAAGCTTTCATTGTACACACATTCACACACATAACACACGCGCTCGCACGCACGCACACACACACTCTCACAAAACACTCAAGCACATATCTGTACACAAACAAACACACTCACCAAAGCCCTTAAGGTAAAGAACATTTGCAGTGAAGAACATGTTTGCAAATCTCTCCATTTCCAGCTCGACCGTAGGGCCTACATAATGAACACTATAAAACAGCTAATAAAAACTTTACTTCATACGGGATCCTGGCACTGAGGGACTAAACCGGAGTATTGCTTCTGGATTCTTACCACACCGACACATTAAAAAAAAAAGGGTCTAAAAAAAGGGTTAGGGGCTAATTAACAAAGATGGAACTTCATGGGTCAAACCAAGGAAGTCCTGGCCACTATTTTGCTCCATTCACTGAGTATCTCAATAAGCGCAATTCCTCAGCCAGGCAGACTAACTAATCAGGGAAATCAGTCGGCTGACGTCAGCGGTGGTAGAAACACACAGGCAGGACCTCTGCTTTCTGTCCTCTAGACTTTCCGCCCCAGTAAAATGAGGAGTGAGAGCTGGAAATGGAGCAGGGTGGGGCGCAAGATCCCTCCCTGAGGGCGGGGGTGGCGCAAGAGCAGGGGACAGGTAAGGGGTTGGGGGTCATCTCTGATCCGGGTACAACTAGCCTCCGTCACTGCATGGCTTCCCCACAGTCCCCCTCATGCAGTCCTGGGGTCACCACAACTGTGCCAATCCAAGACTACTAACAATGACTATTCAGCGTGTGTACCGTAAACCCTCTCAATTAAGTAAAATGGCCACGATCGTCTCAGTTCAAAGTGTGCTGACGTTCAAAAGTAGTTGGGTAGCGACACAATTCATTTTAAAATTGCCTACACAGTTCACCCACGATGGATGTAAATAGCCTAAAATCAGCATTGTCGGCCTGCAATTTAATTTGAGGACATTACATTCATATGGTGTGAAATGTGTAAGAATTTGAGCCCTGTAAAATTGTGTCATAGTCCAAAAACTAATATCTCCCTCATTGTATATTTGCTAGTTTTTAAAACAAATGTAGCCAGCATTTAATTTTTGTGTTACTAGCAGTGGCAATTTTGTTAACAAATTTCTGTCAGATGACCCCAGTTTGAGTGACGGCTAGTTTGCACCGGACCGGAGGTCGGGTATTCAGATGAGTACATGCCTGAATCCGACAGGTTAAGACTCCTGCTCAAGATATTGTGCACAGCTGGAAATATAAAGACATAAGTCAGTTTGCCGCTTTCATATAAACTCCTCAAATCCTCTTTTGGAGCAGAGGACAGACAATGCTTAGGGAAAGAGAGAGGTAATGAAAGTACGAGCACAGGTTGCGAAATCTTGCCGAATCCACATCTGGAAAACCCGACACGATTCAATCCTTCCTGAAGTGAATGCTAATCCTTTCATGGGGCGCGGATCATGAAGACAAGAGCAGACAGCGTGAGTTTTAAACACTCAATACCTCTGAGCACCTCTTTTGAAAACAAAACTCTGTCTTACCCTGTCTAGCCATACTTAAATAAATAAAATCTGCAAAATATTTTGAACTGCACTCACTGAAATTACTTAGAGACTATTGAGGAAACAGAAATACTCCTTAGTTAATGCAATAATCAGATACTCAAAAGTATTAAGAGAGACAACAGAATTAAAAATTAAGCGTTAAAATGCAGCACAATATGAAAGATAGTCAATCATTTGTACAAGTGTATTTTATTAACGAAAATATGGAGAAATTTAGCCAGGTGGCGGGTATGTCGCAGTCAGGGCTGCTGAGCAATGCTAAGAGACAACTGGAACCAGTGGAGTGGAGAGAGAGTGTAAACATAACATGGGAAATGAGATGACGAGGCCATAGCATTAAATGACAACTACTAGTACTTGATGAGTACAGTACAAAGTGCTATCCAGCATCAAAACACCACATGAACACAGAACACCATAAAACTAATCTAGTAAAAAATTAAAATATGAATAATAAAAACAAGTAATATTATCAAACAGAAATACAGAGATAGCAAACGACAAAAATAAATTGAAACAGAATAAAGACGATAAAAAAGTGTTCATCGCAGTTTAACATATGAAGGTGAACAGATTAACACAGGAGGAGAGGTGAGTGGTGTCTCTGTGTTTCGGGAGTGTGTGTGAAGTGGAAATACTGACGTCTCACCATAGCAGACGCCGCCCTGAGCGCGGAACCCTGACTGGCAGGGTCTACACTGGAAGGAACCAATCGTGTTCTCACACTGCTGGTTTGGGCAGCTGTCAGGGTCCAGGCACTCATCAATGTCTGCAAAGACGCACACAACATAACACATACACACAAACACACACCCGTTACAGAATCATGGAAGTTCCATGCAGCATCTTCCAGCCTTCCATGCCTGCTGTTTGTGATGTTCAGTGCGCAGGGAGATGCAGGTGTCCTGACCTTCACAAGCCACACGTCGCTGAGAGCCGCTCTTGTAGCCCTCGTAGCACTCGCATTTGTATGATCCAGGCAGGTTTACGCACTGGCCTCCCTCCCCGCAGGTGCTCGGCTTGGCGCATTCGTTCACGTCTGTCAGAAAACAAAGCCCAGCGGTTCTGATGACCATGACCAGAAACAAGTTTCCAGTGACCCCACCCTGTTGTCTGCCGTGACCAGTGAGCCCACAGTTCCGCTAGGTACTAATCCCTGGGCTTGGTCTCCATCCCTGAACTCGCCTCTCTGATCTTCTTCGCAGGAACTGATGCCCATTATTTGAACACGGTAGTCCAATGGCCCTGCACACCAGACACTCACTAAGTGCAGAGCAGGGCTGCCCAAATCATGGTCCTCAAGGACCAAGAACTGCAGGTTTTCCACCCTCCCTTTAAGGGGGAGTCAGGTGTGATGACAGTCGGCCCAATCAGTGGCAATATTCATTCATTTCATTACCAGGAAAGTTACAAAACCAGGGCTGGACTTGTATTTGAGAGCCAGATCTGGGCAGCCCTGCAATAGAGCATGAAGAACCACTGACAGGTACTAGGACTGTAGCGCTGCCACCAACAGAGGACCTTAGTGGAGGAAAACCAACTGACAACCAGACTAAAGTAAACTGTGCGGGATTACTTTAGCAACTAGCAGCTAAATCCAGGGACAGTGAAAAATACATATCCACTTGAAAGTGATGCCAGCCTAAATAAGCAAAATCTTATTCCACACCAGTTTACTTTATCTGAAGATAAAAACAAGTAATTTGAGCATGCACACAGATGATGAGACTTGTGTTCGGCCATCATAACACAAACCTGCTTCAGTATGCTAATGTTTAGCTATGCATAGGCAGCTCTCCTTGATGGATATGGACTGAATAATGGACGGCCAAGTTTCATCGATAATCACTGATTATGCAGATGCCAATAAAAGCCATTGTGCACTGTAAGCACTCCAAAATTAGCTTGCAAGCTTATGTGTTTAGCTCCCATTTGTTCACTTTGCCTTTCTTAAGATGTAGTTAATGTAGTGTAGTTTAGTTAGATGTAGTTTCCTCCAACAATACATTGGGCTCTGGGTACACTGTACAGCTAGGTGTTACAGTACATTTATCAACATTTACTCTTCATTAGCAGGTCATATTTGTCGAGCAAACCTTCAAGCAACATTTTATTTAAATGTGCCCAACCGACTCAATGCTACAGTTTAAGCTACCCTCACAGATCTGAAAACACGACACCGGCCAATCGCTCACCCACGCATGTGAGCTTCCCGTACTGGAGTTTGTAACCATGGTTACAGTGGCACCTATAGGACCCCACAGTATTGATGCATATGCCCCTCCCATGTCCGCAGGGATCCCCTTCACACTCGTTCTCATCTGAAAAGAGGGAGAAGCCAGGGAATAAAATGAGATTCAAGCCTGTCAGGGATCTCCCACTCCCTGACTCCAAGTAAAGGTCATGATCCAGTTAGCACATGATACACGGCAGAAAAGCGAATTTGGAGAGATTCCCAGAACATGACTAATCATCACTGATTTCAGCTACGTCAGTCCGACTCTTAATTTCTTTCCAGCGTTCTTCACATCTTAGGGAAAAGGGCTAAAGCTGCATTGGAATCCCCCGAATAACACAGGGGACAAATCGTTTATACTTCAGCCACTCAGCCATGCTGCTAATGCTAATGCACCAACAGCTGCAGTAAAAGAATCGGTTTGCCAGAGGGGTCACTACTGAGCACTTAAAATGGAGAAACATCCTCCCTGAATGATGACATTGATAACTGAGTCTAAGACTCCTGGGCCTAGCTGGGCAACGCAGAATCACTGAAATAGCTACATAATACACTAAGTGAAACCAGGAGCCCTCCCAAATCAGGAACATGGACTTCATTAAAAAGAGCTGAACCAGGTTTTACCCGGTGTAGCAATACATAAACTCAGAGTTTATGCATCCCCAGTCATTGTCAGCAAAGATTCTATTTGCGCGTAAATCTAAACTCATGAGTCCCGTACTTATATTTTCTCAGAGGAGGCCAACTCAGCCCATGAACATCAAGTGACAGAATGAAACTCCACTCACTTTGGTATCCTTAACAGATCCACAATAATTCAATGATAGCATTTCACTATTATTAAAAAGTGCGACACTTTTTTGAGGTAAATCAATGAGGCTGGCAGTATTTATTCTACAAACATATATAACCTTTTCGTAAGACATACGTCAGTACAAGCTTCTACGCACTATAATCTTTTTTTGCTCCACAGACCACAAATGAGTGGCTTCGCCTATACGTTTAACTGGGCCCCTGGCATAAGCCAGAGAAAATACAGGAGCTCAGCCCAAAAGAGGCAAAGCACGGTGCGTATCGGATGGCAAGGTAAACACGGCTCTCACCCACACAGCTCCTCCTCTGTGGATGAGGGTGGTACCCGGCATTGCAGCGGCAGCTGAACCCGCTGAACCCGTTGACGCACTCGCCGTGCCCACAGACGTTCCTGTTTAGCCGACACTCGTCCATCTCTGAGGAGCCAGGGGATCAAAGACAATGGCGCACTGCAGGAGAAGCTAGCTACAGTAGGTAAGTTTATGACAAAGTGCTGCTTTACCTGGCGAGTACCTTCAACAACACAAAAGCTACTCTTCTTTTAATCTACTCTTCTTTTATAGCCAGGGATTTCAACCTTATCCAGAAAGGGCCAGCGTAGGTGTATACTTTCATTTCAGTCAAGCAATTTCACACCTGATTCCGCCAATCAACTGCTTAAGTTCTCGCTGAATACCTTGACTGCATCTGTATTTTCCTTCATAGACAGCCTTCTTCCTTTCCACTCCACTTTTCCTTGACCTCAGCAGAAAACATCTGTGCTGTGTTTTCTTATAGGATGGAATAGATGAAAGAGGTAATTAACTTCTTTCCTTTGTGAATCAGACTATTTGGATGTTCTTTGTCATGGCTACTAGCTTGCAGCTCATGTCAGTTTGCGAGAAAGGCTCCTTGCTCATTAGAAAATTTGGATGCAGCCCTTGATTAGAAGAATCAGGTGAATAACTGACTGGTTGAAATGAAAGCCTGCGTCCAGGCTGACTGGCTGGAATGAAAGCCTGGATGTGGTTAGAATGAAAGCCTGGATATGGTTAGAATGAAAGCCTGGATATGGTTAGTGTGAAAGCCTGGATATGGATGAGGGCCACTACTTTATAGACTCACGTGGGAACTGTGTCTCCTGCCCAACTTCAAATGGGCTATTCTCCGGAGGAACCTTCACAATGGTAGGGGGCGAGGGCTTGGCCACGATCACTGGAGAGAGAGCAAGAGAAAGATGCTGTTTTCATACTGCAAGACCACTGGAAGTCTGTTGCTTTCACAGAGATTCACAATAGAACAGGAAAAGGGGGAATAAAATCTTCTGAGGAAATCACAGTTCCCACCAAGAGAAAGTTACATCATGTGTTTTCCTGTCCAAGAACTCCGTCAACTGATTTCACATTTAACTCTACCTCCAGGAGGGCCACAGTTTCCTCTGAGTTTTGGAGTGCTTCTGCACATGGCATTAATTTAAGTCACTGATTGGCTACGGAGACCACAGATCTTGTTTACACAGGATTAACTGGCTGCTTACTGAAATAAGACCGCAAAAATAGTTGGTCGACACCAGTGGCAGCCGGTGAACTGTAAATAGGGGAGGCCCAGGAAATCCCTTCCGTCTACTCAAGTCTAAGTTTTTTAAATCAACATTACGTGAAATCGGAAAACTCTCAAACATGACAGATGTGGCCAGTTTCCTCGTTAAGGTAAGACAAGCATTACGATGCATCATTTCACCGCAAACTGAATTGCAATCAACGTTATTCATTTGCAGAAACTTGTTTTTCGTGCTCATTTTCTTCCTTGTAATTTGAACAATCACCAATCAGGGGTAAGATAGCCTGTTATGCGAGACATAAAAGCAAATGTGGACGAATTTTTGATCTTTATTTATTTATCTATTTATTTTTGAAAAGTGAATAAAACATTTTTCTGAATTCAATTTGCCAGCCTGTTTAATTGCTGCAACACTGCACTGAGAAGGAAGCTACTGTATGTGCTAACCTGCCAATGGATTTTTTAATCATTGAAAAACCTTTCAATCTAGGAAAATGATTGGAAACAGTTAAATGCTACTGATTAGTTAAAAGGGCTTTTTTGTGCCAGTAAACACCATGGCCCTCCAGGATTCGAGTTTGATATCCCTGCTGTATACCCTGAACTTTGCTGAGCTTAGCAGCAAAGAGAGTCTCGGTGGGCATCTGATCTGGGATCAGTACCTGGGAGTCTAGGGCCCTGGGTGGTGGTAGTGAGCCGCTGCATGGGAGTGGTGGGCTCCACAACCTCAGGATCCAGCTGGGGAGAACCAACATGCATCTCTCACTGCAGGCCGCTAGTGACATCACACACCCAACATCACACAGGGCGAACGCACAGCAAGCGTATGCACAAAACAGCTGAGTGCTACAAAGCATGGCATGAACACCACTTAACCACAACACAAGAAAGCATTCAGAAATATGAGACTGTATCAACTGGTGTAATTCAAAAAGGCAACACTGTGAATTTACAACAGATGGACATAGAGAAACCGATTAAGTCCTCAGAGTTGTATTAGGACACAGTGTTAGCTTTGTGGCTTTATACTTCAGTATACTGGAATAAAAACAATAAATATTAGGTTACAGTAAAGACTGTCAGCTTTAATTTGTAAATATTTCTATTTCTGTATATTAGCAAATAGGAATTATAGGACTTTTGACTCAATTAGAAATCCAAAAACCAACAGACAGCGCAGTAGAAGCACATTTACATTTTAAAAGGTAATCCAGAAAAAGCATAGTTTGTTTTGATTGGCTCAGAGACGAAGAAAAGAACTCAGCGCTTCGTGGGGTTGCGTGAACTGCACTGGTTATATGTTAAAAAGATGAACTTACTGGTGGAAACTTCACCACTGAAACAGAGAAAGAGAAAAGCAACGTTACTTATCCACAATCTACTTCTTGAAGAAGGGTTATGTAGCTACTCTTGAAAAAATACATACTCAAGTATTATTACCGGACCTGAGGGTGAAGTCCGTTCACTATATTAGTAGTAATCACAGACAGTGAGCTGCAGTTTTGTAAACTCATTGTCCACATTTACTTCAAATGGAAATTTCTTGGGGTGAAATTTCACCAAAAACATCCACGTTTCTGTTCGCCTGTCTATCTTTCCCATCGTCTCACCTTGGCCCTCATCGATCTCCTCCTCCAGGTCAGGGTAGATGGGTAGGGTGTGTGGCGGGATGGTCAGGGTATCCCAGTAACTGTGTAATGTGTACCCCTTTCCAGCGGGGCAGATTTTGTTGAAGGAGGCTGAAAGGGCAAGAAAATAGCGAGAAAATAGCTTTAGCTTCAGATTTATCCGGAGCATCACTCACGGTATACTGGTCTCTTGAGGGAGGCAGTGCCACCATAGCGTAACAGCAAATCTATATCAATCTGAATAGCAGTTTTGGTCTGTTCTACATGGCTAAACTGCACCAAGGTGAGGAATACAGAAGTACAAGCTATATTGGGGGAATTGAAGCATCATATTCAGTACCACATAGGAAAGCATAAGAAAAGTTTGCAGTTAATGATTGACATTGATGATTCAAAATTCAAGCATCTCTGGAAAAAAAAGTAAGGCCAGGTTCAAAGAGCCCTCTCCTTTGTTTCAAATAATTGCTGCCTGAAGCCAACAGGGAGAGAGATGATCAAAGCAAGATGCCTGGTGTACGTGTTCGGAATCAGAAACACATGCACAAACTCTCAAACACACACACACACACACGCACATCTCACATTCGCACACACGAGTACATACATAGGCACGCACACTCTCTCTCACACACACACATACACACACATCTCACAGTCGCACACACATGTACATAGGCACGCACACTCTCTCACACACACACACACACATACACACTGACCCGTGCCGTCCTGAGGGCACCTCTCACAGCCGCCGCCCCAGGCCTTTCCCACAGTGCAGCAGCACATCTCCCGAGTCAGCGGCGTGGGCAGAGCGTGCTCACAATGCCCCTCACGCCCCACCAGGCGGAAGCACTGGCCCAGCTCCGCTGCATGGGGGGGAGCAGGGAATCATGGGAAACATGAAGAGGGAAGAGAGTCATAAACATTGAGGACAGAACAACCACTGCATTTCATAATTGAGTACGTTTGAAGATTTCATTTGCAAAAACAGATAAAGGCCATTCTTAAAATGAATAAACAAACAGCAGTTTGATAAATACTCCTTTGACGACACAAACAAAAAAAAATAATTTAGGAAAAGCTAAAAATTTTGAGATATCTCACTGATATAACCCAACGCTAATTTGATTGATATTTCCTGGAGTGCACAATTAAAAAACATGATTTAGGAAAATAAATTAAAATGCACATAAATGTTTTTGCAAATGAACCCTTCACTCAAAGCAGATAATTTCGAACGAATAATCAAGCAGAAATATAACTTTCACTTTTGCTTCAGTAATATTTTTCCAAGGGTTTTTCTACTTTACTCTTGCACAGGATTTGTGTGCTTTGTCTAGCATTTTGAAAGACAGACCGTAGCAAAGACACTAATTTAATCAAGCAATCAAAAGAATATACAACACATAAATGTATCATTCATTTACATTTTACAGTATATTCATTACATGCAGTTCCAGTGTTTGATTGACCAAAGGGATCAAACTCAAATCCCGGAGAGTTTCCTGTTTGTTCCTTCGCTTAAGTGCTTCATTTAAAATCACGGATTGATGAAGGAGTAGGTGCACCTTGTTTACAAGCCCTAACTTAGCTGCTAGTTGAATGGATATCTCAAAAATTGACAGATATTGTGGCCCTGAAGAACTGTTTGAGACCTCGGTTTTAGACAAATATGAACTGATCATTTCTTCTGGGTTGAAAAATAGTTAAAACAATGATCTAAAGAAACTGCTTGCACCAAAAGCAGGAAAATTAGGACCAGATCGCTCTCTTTACTTGTGCAGGTTGAAATAATGTGCGTATTTTGAGTATTATGACTGCTTTATGACTGCCTTTCGCTAACACACTTTACACCAGCTTTCACATCTGGTTTTCAGAGGATTTATATGGTCACACTGTATATAAAATTTCTTGAGCGAATAAAAACTCAGTTTCCAACATGCGCACCTGTCAATGGCAAACCTTCTAATTTACTCATGAGGTTACCGGAGTCACACAAATTTACATCAAATCTGTTACGGATTTTCACAAGGCGCTGGGAAAATTTAACGTGGACACCCCTCCACCACGCATTCCAGATTAGCACCATGTGATCTAGAGGAATAGCTCAGCCTGTGAGACAAGAGCGTGAAGATTTAGGGGATGGCTTCACTGGCTCCCTGTAAATCTCCCTGATTGGAGCGCGGTAGAGAGGGAGAGAAGGTTCTCACCGACGCAGCGCGTTCGGTCCAAGACGTAGCCGGACTTGCAGGAGCAGAGGAAGCTGCCTTGGGTGTTCAGGCAGTCCCCGTTCTGGCACACGCCCTGCATGCTGCACTCGTTTATGTCTGCAGGAAGGAGGGAAGAAGAGAGTGAGTTAAATTCAGGGGTGTGAGAGCACCGGCAGAAAGACTGTTTGATTTGTGAGAGGAGTGTTCCTGCTGAACGGCTGCACACGACGCCAGCAGCTGCCTGAAGCCCAGAGCGGCAGAAAATGGTTTCTTCAGATTACTGCTCTCAGTCGGGAGCATTTCTGTCCAATACGCTAAAAAATGTCTCCATGAAAAGATGGCTAAAACTTCACTTTAGTTCGTTGCAGCAACATTTTTTAGGTTTTTCGCAACTGATAACTTTTGGGGTAATTCAAATTGGGAGAGCATAACAATATGAGCTGTAGTGAATGTTTGTGTATATTGTGTAATGCATTGTTTTCAGCGTATGATTGCATAGCTTTCGGTGATCTTTGCAGAAAACATGAGCAGCTCTACTCCAGCCTTGCTCACAAGGACAATAACAGGAGTCTCAGCCTTACCCAGAGCGGGCTGATGTGGGTGCAGGCTTTTGTTCCAATGGTAACCAGTTGTTTTGTTACTTTGCCTTTTAGCTACTGCACTTTCGCTACTGCACACGGTACTTTCGCTACCATGTCCAAGGGCAGTGGCGTCGCCAAGGGGGGCCAGGGAGGGCACGTGCCCCCCAACAGACATCTTGTCGCGAAACAAAGTTGCGAAATCACCGTAAACTATGATATAGATAGACACATGATTTTCCTAATCAAGGTCTTTCAGAAAGACTCCAGAAGTTGACGAATGGATTCAGGTGAGCGAGTGGAATGAAACTTTAAAGATTTTTTTTTGGGAATTTTTCCTTTATTTGACAGTTATAATTGGCTGTCGTGCAGTGTAAATACTGTAGAGATTAAATGCAGAATGACATCTAATGGTAAACTGCTGAATGTGGTGGAATAAGAGAAATGTTTTTTTTTTATATACGGTCCCTTAATAAATACAAGAATAATTGCTGCACCGCACTTTCAGGCCATGATCTAACACACTGTAAAACTGCTAATTGCTCTGGGATGCAGCATACCTGCAAGTAAGTCCTGCAGGGATGTTCTGAGTAATTGAAGCGCCTATTACTAAAACCCCATAAGTCACACTTGACTTGTGGGGTTTTGGTAATCAGTGCTTCAATTGCTACTAAGAAAGAGAGACACTCCTGAATTACTATTAATGTCATCCTGCAGAACAAATTTCACATATTTTTGGGGTTAAACCAATGGAGGAACACAATGATTAATTGCCAGTGATGCGAGTAACACTACTCAAGCTGCTGAGGTGAATGTGATGGTGATGGTAATGTGATGATTGTGTGCTGTTCAGTGTGACAGCAGTGGTGATGTGGTGCCGTGGCAGTGAGTGCTGTTCAGTGTGACAGCAGTGGTGATGTGTTCCCGTGGCAGTGTGTGCTGTTCAGTGTGACAGCAGTGGTGATGTGGTGCCGTGGCAGTGACTGCTGTTCAGTGTGACAGCAGTGGTGATGTGGTACCGTGGCAGTGAGTGCTGTTCAGTGTGACAGCAGTGGTGATGTGGTGCCGTGGCAGTGTGTGCTGTTCAGTGTGACAGCAGTGGTGATGTGGTGCCGTGGCAGTGAGTGCTGTTCAGTGTGACAGCAGTGGTGATGTGGTACCGTGGCAGTGTGTGCTGTTCAGTGTGACAGCAGTGGTGATGTGGTATCGTGGCAGTGTGTGCTGTTCAGTGTGACAGCGGTGGTGATGTGGTGCCGTGGCAGTGTGTGCTGTTCAGTGTGACAGCGGTGGTGATGTGGTGCCGTGGCAGTGAGTGCTGTTAAGTGTGACAGCGGTGGTGATGTGGTGCAGTGGCAGTGTGTGCTGTTCAGTGTGACACGGTGGTGATGTGGTACCGTGGCAGTGAGTGCTGTTCAGTGTGACAGCAGTGGTGATGTGGTGCCGTGGCAGTGTGTGCTGTTCAGTGTGACAGCAGTGGTGAGGTGGTACCGTGGCAGTATGTGCTGTTCAGAGTGACAGCAGTGGTGATGTGGTACCGTGGCAGTGAGTGCTGTTCAGTGTGACAGCAGTGGTGATGTGGTGCCGTGGCAGTGTGTGCTGTTCAGTGTGACAGCAGTGGTGATGTGGTGCCGTGGCAGTGAGTGCTGTTCAGTGTGACAGCAGTGGTGATGTGGTGCCGTGGCAGTGTGTGCTGTTCAGTGTGACAGCAGTGGCGATGTGGTACCGTGGCAGTGTGTGCTGTTCAGTGTGACAGCAGTGGTGATGTGGTGCCGTGGCAGTGTGTGCTGTTCAGTGTGACAGCAGTGGTGATGTGGTGCCGTGGCAGTGTGTGCTGTTCAGTGTGACAGCAGTGGTGATGTGGTGCCGTGGCAGTGAGTGCTGTTCAGTGTGACAGCAGTGGTGATGTGGTGCCGTGGCAGTGTGTGCTGTTCAGTGTGACAGCAGTGGTGATGTGGTATCGTGGCAGTGTGTGCTGTTCAGTGTGACAGCAGTGGTGATGTGGTGCCGTGGCAGTGTGTGCTGTTCAGTGTGACAGCGGTGGTGATGTGGTGCCGTGGCAGTGAGTGCTGTTCAGTGTGACAGCGGTGGTGATGTGGTGCAGTGGCAGTGTGTGCTGTTCAGCGTGACAGCGGTGGTGATGTGGTACCGTGGCAGTGAGTGCTGTTCAGTGTGACAGCAGTGGTGATGTGGTGCCGTGGCAGTGTGTGCTGTTCAGAGTGACAGCAGTGGTGAGGTGGTACCGTGGCAGTATGTGCTGTTCAGAGTGACAGCAGTGGTGATGTGGTACCGTGGCAGTGAGTGCTGTTCAGTGTGACAGCAGTGGTGATGTGGTGCCGTGGCAGTGTGTGCTGTTCAGTATGACAGCAGTGGTGATGTGGTGCCGTGGCAGTGAGTGCTGTTCAGTGTGACAGCAGTGGTGATGTGGTGCCGTGGCAGTGTGTCCTGTTGAGTGTGACTGCAGTGGTGATGTGGTACCGTGGCAGTGTGTGCTGTTCAGTGTGACAGCAGTGGTGAGGTGGTACCGTGGCAGTATGTGCTGTTCAGTGTGACAGCCGTGGTGAGGTGGTACCGTGGCAGTATGTGCTGTTCAGTGTGACAGCAGTGGTGATGTGGTACCGTGGCAGTATGTGCTGTTCAGTGTGACAGCGGTGGTGATGTGGTACCGTGGCAGTGTGTGCTGTTCAGTGTGACAGCAGTGGTGATGTGGTGCCGTGGCAGTGTGTGCTATTCAGTGTGACAGCGGTGGTGATGTGGTGCAGTGGCAGTGTGTGCTGTTCAGAGTGACAGCAGTGGTGATGTGGTACCGTGGCAGTGTGTGCTGTTCAGTGTGACAGCAGTGGTGATGTGGTGCCGTGGCAGTGAGTGCTGTTCAGTGTGACAGCAGTGGTGAGGTGGTACCGTGGCAGTGAGTGCTGTTCAGTGTGACAGCAGTGGTGATGTGGTACCGTGGCAGTGTGTGCTGTTCAGAGTGACAGCAGTGGTGATGTGGTGCCGTGGCAGTGAGTGCTGTTCAGTGTGACAGCAGTGGTGATGTGGTACCGTGGCAGTGTGTGCTGTTCAGTGTGACAGCAGTGGTGAGGTGGTACCGTGGCAGTGAGTGCTGTTCAGTCTCTTGTAGCCCTGTGGACAAGTAGCACCGTAGTCCTCTATGATTAATTTGTGGACCTCAGGAACTATAACAGAGAGTTAAAGAAGAGAATAAGGAAGGAAAAAAGATTTGAAAATTCAACACAAAATTATATATGTGGAAATTATATATTAATCAGAGATCTTTACACACAGTAAACATTACAAGTTTATTGTGACACTAATATAGTCTTTCAATTTAAGGTTAGCTGTAGTTCACATTAATTACCAAAATATTCTGAAGCATTTTCAAACTGTAGTCATATGCAAAGCAGGATAATGTCAAAGCAGGATAAAGGAAATAGGTAAATGGAATAGTGTCTTTCCCAATGAACCAATTAATAAACTTATTCCTGACTGATCATGATTTGAATCACTAAATAGAAGAATCCTGATTTCCACCAAAGTTGTTTAGTCATCGATTAAAACAGATCAATGATGTTTCAAAAGTAGGGAAATATGCAAGAACTGCTCAATAAAAATAATTTTGAGATTACATAATGCAATCATCCATGCTTTAAACAGTCCTCACAACAACACTTCACTCCTTTTTCATTTCCAGCCTCATGCCCCGTACACAAAAACAGATGTCAAATTTACTTAAAAATGCTACAAAGGGTCACACACAACTGAGTTAGGTTACTTCCAAATTATTTTAGCAATGAAACAGCTGCAAAATCACAAAATTTTATTCGAAGTAACTTGAAACAGTGGTGTGCAACCAGTTGACACGACTGGTGCAGCTCTGCCCTAGCTCTGTTCTCCAGGCCTATATTTGCCTTTGAAATCTAGCCTGTCAAAAAAAATTTTTTTTTCAGATTTCTGCTTTTCATCTTGTTTCACAGGAAAATATGTTTCTAAATTTGTTTGAGGCCTCTTTGCTAAGAAAAGCACCCTCTCTCATACAGTGGTGCCATACTGTCAAATGATCACTATACCCTTGTATGGGCAAAGCAAGAAGGCTGAGACTCTTAATTTGAAATTTCCTGCAGATACAGTGTATCTAATAAAAAGTGTGGGAGGTATGCAGGCAATCTTTCTGAAGCAGCTCTCAAAATAGCACTTCGTGAGGAATGAGAGCTTAACTATTAGCAACCTTAAGCACTTTTGCATGTCTAATTTTGACAGCCAGGCTTTATCAAATTTGCATATATTAATGCCAAAAATGTAAGTGAGGGGAAAAAAATATAGGTAATGCAATGTGATTTTACATTGCTTATTCGACTGGAGTTCATCATGCAGCTTGTATTAGTGGGTCATGCTGCCAGCAGCTTGCTAAGAGACTGGGTGAGCTCAGACTGCTCTTTCTTAAATGAACACTTTAGCCAAAATGGTGCGTGCAAAATAATAGAGAGATTCCCAGGAAAACTGGCCACGTTCCGAAGAAGTGTTTTTAATTCATTCATAAAAAAACTAAACCAAAAAGTAACAAAACTATCAAGTAATATTTTTCAACTGTGGTTTTTCCCTGGTACACTGATTTGAAACACTGCTGCATTTTTTCTTTGTTCTGTTTTAAGTCTCAATATTTTTAAGGCTTAGGACACAAATCGTATTAGTTTTACCTAAAACAAAAACTAGAGAGTACAAAGCAGCACACAGAAGATATGATGAAAAGATAATAAGTTCCATATCTCCATTATACTGGATGTTAGGAGTCAGAAAAACCAGAACTGGAGGTAGCCATGGAAGGCCACATTATCCTGAGTCAGAGAGGAATTGGTTTTATTAACAATTATAAAGCCCATTTCATCTCAGCGAAGTGACTGTTCTGCCTGACTCAGTGCCCAGGAATGGAGTCCCACTGTAGAAAAGGGAGGTAAAAAGTATTTTCATTTGATGCCAGCTTTCCAGCCTTCAACAAATGCTGGCGCAAACCTCTCTCAGCATTTCTGAAGGAGAGCCACATTCCATCTTCGCTAAGGATGAAACTCAATACCTCCACACTGCCTCACAGGGGAATGTTCTGCATTATATCCAGGCACATTGTAAGCTTATGAATTAGATGGGGAAACACATAAAACATCCTCTCAGGATTATACACCGATGAGCCAAAATATTATGACCATTTGCCAAATACGCTGCTGGTCCTCTGCGTGCTGTAAAAATAGCTTCATTAAAATAAGGGCCAAATGAATGCCCAGACTCGCGGTTTTCCCGCAGAATATTTCCCAGAGCATCAGACTTCCTCTGCCAGCTTGTTTTTTTTCCCAGAGTGCATCCTGGCCCCAACCCCTCCTACATCCAATGTGTCAACAACAAAAACAAACTGTCATCAAAGGTCCATTCACACGCCGCGAAATGTGTCCATGTAACAAGATAATCAACATTATTTGCTTCATCTGTAAGGGCTCATACTGTGTTGGCTCTTCGGAGCACATTCTTTTTTTGTCAAACAAACAATAATATAACCGGCAGTGGTTGGCAGCTTTTTCAGCATAGCGCACAATTGGCCATTGCGCTACAGGGATGCAAATTGGGAAGGGTCTGCCGGGAAGGGTAATATAACATGGTTGCTTTGTTCGTTGGTTAGGCGCCTCGTGTTGGCCAAGACGGGCGCTTGTCAGGAAGATTCTAAGCTTGTTCATTTCCGGGTATCCTCCGCCCTTGTTCTGAACTCGCCAGGATTCAACCAATGAGTATATAAGGAGCAGCAGACTGACAGGCGTGTGCTTCAGAGGAGAGCCGCGAACTGTCTTCACTCTCCTGAATTGGCAACGTGGGGCTCCATATGAGCAAGTGCTGTACATAGTTGCCCAATTGGACATTCCAGATTCGGGTGGGATTGGAGATGCCAAATTAAAAAAAAAAAAAAAAACATACAATAATATAACATTTAAATGAACACTCAAAATTACAGGACTTATCACAGTTAATATGCTTTAAATTACAGGACAACGCATGTCATTTATAGCATTTCAAAAAACATAAAATGCCGAAAAGTAGCGGTTTCTCAAGACTTCAAACAAAAGTACACAAGAATCTGCTCCAAGAAACATTTTACAGGCAGACCACATTTTATATTTGCTTGTACACCAATCAGCCACGGGATTAAAACCACCTGCCTACTATAATGAAGGTCCCCTCGTGCTGCCAAAACAGCTCCATCAAACTAACATCACTCGAATTCCCAAACACAGGGTTTCCCAGCAGTGCATTACCCAGAACATTGCACTGCCTCCACCAGCATCCTTTCT
The DNA here is from genome assembly GCA_029721435.1 of Gymnothorax reevesii. Lineage (NCBI taxonomy): Eukaryota > Metazoa > Chordata > Actinopteri > Anguilliformes > Muraenidae > Gymnothorax > Gymnothorax reevesii. The sequence continues at coordinate 38,602,509 of CM056590.1, forward strand.
TTCCACAGTGCGTCCTGATGCCATCTCTTCCCAGGCAAATGGTGCAAACATACCCAGCCAAAGCACATGACGTAAAAGAAACTGGGACTCGATGGACCAAGTGCCCTTCCACAACTGCTCCAAGGCCCAGTTCTGAGGCTCAGGTGCCCGTTGGGGGTGCTTTTAGAGGTGGACTGCAGTTATAGTGGGCACTGTGACAGGTCTGCAAGCTAAAAAGTGCAAAATACAGCACGGTATGATGCACTGTATATTGTGACACATTCCTTATGTAAATATTATAGAAATTCTCAAGGACTTGTGCCACAGTCGCCCTTCTATTGGTGTTGACCAGAGGGATTAGCCTTCATAACCCTCTTGCATCGATGAGCCTTGGGCACCCAAACCCTGCTGCCGCTTCATGGTTTGTCTCTCGTTGGACCATTGCAGACCTCGACATGTGCCGGCGAAATTAGATTATCAGCATTATTCACTGCACGTGAGTGGTTGTAATGTTTTGGCTCATCAGCGTATTTACCTTTGCATTGCAACTGACAGTTTAAGCAGTAAACAGGTGGATGCAGAGTGGAGCCGCGTGTACACTCTGGGAACAGGGCCTGATTGGATCAGCAGGGTGGAGCAGGGGGCAGGACCAGGGGTGGTACTCACATGGCAGCTCAGGGCATTTGTGGCATTTGTTTTGCCCCCAGGAGTTTCCTATGCTGCCGCAACAATCCTCCTGATTGGTCAGTCCAGGGAGCGGGGTACTGCTGCACTGAGGGAAGGAAATCTGATCTTTAGCACTCTCACAGCCTAATTAATAACACACCTACAATGTACTAAACGAAAAAGAGAGGCATTCATTGGTGCAAGGGAAACACCATGACCAATCACAGATTGTGTTACTGGCTTTGAGTATGCTATATAAATCAGGCCCTAAATTAAAACAAAGATTAGTTCACAAGCAAGGAAGTACTGTCTCACAGTAACCAAATGATAAGTGGGAGTTCCTGACAAAACTAAGAGGAATAGTACCTTTTTCAGATACAGTAAGTAGCCAGACTTGGTGGCACAATACATTTCAGCGAGGATCAATGATGCACAACAACTAATCAAGGAATACAAACTTATCACACCCCTGAAACAAAGTGACCAGAAGGAAATGCCAATCAAAATCAAGCAAGAAAGTACACAATGTATTTGAATGTATATTAACACAAACTTACAATAAAGGATGAACTCCTGATATAATTTAATTCATATCAAACAAGTTGACATGGTCTACAACATCCCCCGCCATTCGAGCGCTTCTTATTTTCGAACTCGGTCAAGGCCTTTATGGTCTGAAGCAACACACCAAATTTGGTTACTGTATCTGTAGTAGTTTCTGAGTAAAGCTGTCCCCTTTATCTTGGACGGACGGACGGACGGAGGTCAAACCTATATCCCCCTCCCACTTCGTGTTGGCGGGGGATAATAATAATGTCCCATTCATTGAGTCGCAGTGTTTGCATGACTACCCTACCCTATTGTTGTATTGCTACCTGTTACGGGGGTGAATAGTATGGTGTATGCGTGGCATTCGAGACATTCATTCCCCAGAGAGGAGGCATTGAAATTCCATGACGATGAGATGTAGACTCACGTTTCCCTCCCCCAGTGCACAACACAAACCGTGATCTCAGTGTGCCGACAGCGCATCTCGGACTGTTCAGGAAACCGTAGCTAAACACTCAGCTTGGTAATAACTGATACGTTGGACTTCGCGGCCAAGCCTTCCCCCCCATTGATGACCTTTGACTGACTCCCATCAACACCACAGTGTCACCAGTTTCATCTGTCAGGATTCCCAGGGAGCTACTGGCCAGAAATTGTCCTTCTCTTACAGCATCGAAGAGGTATGTCAGGCATGCAGATTATTCCAGAACAACATCCAGGGAGTCTACCGCCTTGTCACCACCTACTAAATACGACTTGACCCCGACACTTATCATCCACTGACTGCTAATACAGACCTGCATCCAATTCAAAACCGATGAGCTCACTTATCAGGCAGCAGAAAGTATCGCTCCATTATATTTATGCATCATCTCACTCTGCACACCAGTCAAACCTCTCCAGTCGGTTACTTTCCGGTGCTTTTCAGCCAGAATCCCTGCTTCCATCTGTTGTTGAATACTTGATTAAGTATTTATTAGGGAGTGATAGATAAAATTTTTTGAGAACTCCTACTTGAAAAGCTGCAATTTTCAGGAAACTGACAGATGAATGAATACCCACAAAAAAAAAGTTATATTAAAAAGTTGAGTTTTTCATAATAGAAAACCTTATTTAGATGAAGATATTAACATCCTCGGCACTCACAGCCTGTTTGGGCGTGGTTTCCTGGAAGCACCGCCCCCTTGGTTTGTGCGTCTGTGGCGGAAAACGTGAAGGCGTTTTCTGTGGAGGTTTGGCTTCTGATTGGTCCATGGGATGGACGGCAACAGAGGTGTCTGGGGAGTGGTGCACCCGCAGTTTATACTGCACTGGAGAGACAGAAGGGGGGAAACTGAAAATGCTGAAAATCTCTTCAAAATTACGAGCTCAGTCACGCTACGCAAAACATTTTACTAGTAATTACCATCTTGTGGTTGTAAGCCTCTGTCAAGGAGTTAAGTTGTGCCAGATGCAATGAAATTGCCTCCAGGCGTTCTTGTGATGGCGTATTCATGAGAATGGAATGAACGTGAGGTCAGAGTCGCGTTGACATTTGACCATCAAGTTCGACTCAGTTCATCCCTCAGTCCCAAGTGGACATTTGCACCAAACTTGAAGAAATTGCCTCGAGGCATTCCTGATTTATCACATTAAAAGACTGGGATGGACGGACGTACAGATGGACAAACCATCTGAAAATGCCACCAACCATGGCTGTCACCAGAACGGAGGCACAAAAAATCTTCACCTATTTCCTAAGCGACTCTCAAAACTTTTAACTCTGTTATAAACCACACACTGTACGACGAAGTACCGTACCAGAGACAACAAATATTACCTATTTTTTGTGTTAGCGTAATTTTGCGGAATACTGCAGACAAGAGCACTAAATCATAGATACTGATTTCCAGGGCAGGTAATTACTGCTTCATGCCATGTGCTACAAGCATTTGAAATATTAATTACTCTTTCGCGCATAAAAGAAGCAGGGCAATCAACTCCCATGCGAAAATGACAGAAAAACAGATGGTGTAAACCTTTCAGACTAAGAGGTGCAATTAGAAAGTTCTGTTATCCTTCCAATAATTCAAAACACCCAAGGAGTGAGTAATTAAACAGGAACAGACACGATATGCAGCCTGAACTTTCACAAATTATCTTTGTTTGCATGGAGTGAAAAGAGCATAGCCTGCTAAGTACATTATGTAAACAACTAATTAACACGGTCAGCCACAACAAATGAGATCTGCGTATGCTTACTGTGGAAACTATCAAGTGAAAACAAAGTTTCACTTAGGTCATTATGCATTACATTATAGTCCCAATCTCCAAAAGTAGACCTAACCATGATGAACAGATTTCAGAGCCGCAATTGTCAGAATCATTAGGATTGGTTTCCACACTCTATAAGAGACTGCTCCAAACACAAACAGTGAAAAGCAAGGGTCCCCAATCTTTCCCAAAAAGGGCCAGTGTGGGTTCAGGCTTTTACTGCAACCAAGCAATTACACACCTGATGCTACTAATCAACTCCTGGACTCTTTGTTAATAAGCTTGATTAGTAGCATGAGGTCTGTAGCTGCTTAGTTGCGATGAAAGCCTGCACCCACACCGGCCCTTTCTGGGAAAGATTGGGGACCCCTGGTGAAAAGGATTGTTTTACCCACTATTATTTTGTGACCCTATCAGGCTGCCCGATATAAGGCAATGTCCTTTACTGACAGGCTACCACACTCCTTTCAAAATCTCCAATTATCTATTATAGGGATCATCAAATCTGGACCTCAAATCTAAACCCAGTCCTGGTTCTCTTGTCTCCTGGATAATTATCTGAACAATTAGTGCACCTGATTGGCCAGACTGCCTTTACACCCCCCCCCCAGATAAAGGGAGGATTGAAATCTACAGTTCTGGGACCAAGCGAACCATGATTTCCTTCTCCTTGATCTATCGTCTCCTATCGTGAACAGTTTTGAGGTACCTTCTGAAGAATGGTGCCCACCTCCTTGCCCCAGGGCTATGTTGAAGACAGACTGGGTCTGGCCTACGTGTCGGCCGGCGACGGGCTGGTCCCCGGGGCTCCGCGTGTCGGGGCCCACCTGAGGTGTGAAGATGGGCTGCCTGTTGCCCTGCGCTCCCTGTGCGCCAGTCAGCTGCCGTGCGGGGAACTGACACAGTCGGCCCGTGAAGCCAGGCGGACACAGACAGTGACTGTGTGAGTTACATACACCCCCATTCATACACGTGAGAGGGCACACAACTGCGGAGAGAGAGGAAGAGAGATGGCAAGGGAGAGAGAGACAAAGATGGAAAGAAATCATCAGGAAAAGACAGAGAGAGAATGAATCCATAACTCAGAATAGGCTAATAAATCTTATAATGAACAACGGCAAAATGAGAAAGCGTGAGATCCCATAATGCTATCTAAAGCATTATTTGGATGGTTGGTATTTCACCAGCCAAGTGGGCTCTTTTTCGGGTTTCTTACAGAAACACACCAGCACCAGGTTCTGACCGCAGGCTCTGATTCCTTATTTACATTATGCACATTCTGACCTGATATCAGGTGTAACTTAATACCCAAACTTCGTTCTTGGATTATTTTGTGTTTCTAGCTGATCCTATGGTCCATCATAGCTTCCCTGTCTCCAGAACTGCTAACAGTAATGTTCCTCTCCAAGCAAATTTCTTAAAATAATTCTCAATAAAAAATAATTTTATGTTACAAGTTATATCCATCAGTACATTTCACGGAAACTGGACATCAAACAGGCTTAAGCAATGCTATCTCAGTATAACTACAGTGATGAGAGTAACTCATCATTGTTTCTTAATCTTGTCATATCATGAGGACGTAGGATTCTATTTGTGACTGATCTCAGTATAATCAGGGCCCCGACAGCTCAGAAGTCACCAGGGTCTCTGGGAGTGCATTAAATAAAACTGAGATGAACCCGTATCCTAAAGCATGATGTTCCACCCCTCAACTCCTCTCTTGCAGTATGTTTCACTATTACAGAAAATTACAGAAAGTGTGACTTCACCTTTGCTTTAAAAAACTGACTGTGAAAATACACCCTAATTTAGACCATGTAATCTCCTCTGAGAGAGGTGCCGACATAATATCTGTTTTCCTCTATAAAACTGGCATCTCAAAGCCCATTGGGATCCAGCCTCAGAGCCATATTAAGCTCTGCTATCCTGCAGAGACTACAAATGGAAGGCTCATTACTCCACCCAGGTGTAGCATTTGCCACTGCCTCTATGGACACCAATAATATCAATATTTATAATGAAAATGAGCATAGTTGGTCAAGAATTCTGAGGCGTCCATATGCTTTTCAACCCTATAGCACAAAGCAACTACAGTAGATTGATTTCTCACCCATAAAAATCTTTGAGCAATGCATAAATAGCGAAAAATTGCCACAAAATGAAAATAGTACAAGGTACAGCTTGAACATTGGACTGAATAAAGAGAGTAGTGATAAGCTCTCAAGCTGAAAAACATGCAAATTTGCACTAAGTGGGGCGGAAGCGAAGTAGCAAAATTACCTGCACATTAAGTGCCTCAAAATTCCATTTTGGAAAAAACCTTTAAATGTTTACCACACACATAAATCTTTTTGACATTTCCACCAATTAAAATTTGAAACAGAGCCGCAAATTACTGATATCCCAGGGCCGACATTTAGCATAAAAACAACTGAGCCACTGTTCAGTCATTTTCTGTAAAATTGATGCCTCACAGGGTGACAACTGCTGTCTGAACGGATAAAATGTTCAAACTGAGGGGTGTCCATTTCCAACTTCTCTTCTAAAGGCAGAAATTCAGAACTGAAAAGAATACTTGGTACATCGCTCAGAGAAAGGCAGTAATTCGCAGAATTAAGTGGTCGAGCACTCATGTTGTGATCCTCAGTAAAAGTCCTCGGAAAACCCCAGCTTCATGCAGTGAGCCAATCGCACACAGGTCTGGAGGCTCCCAGGAGCAACAAAGGAATGGAAAAGGAGAAAAGAGGGAAGGCCCATAAGCTCTTCTGCAGGGCCAGAGTGCAGAGAGCTGCCTGAAGACCTGCCATCAGCTTCTGTAGCAGAGAACTGTGGCTCCAGGCCAGGAGACAGGAGCTTCTCTCCACACCCTCTCCACAATAAACAGAAAGGGAGGAAGAGAAAGCAAGAGCGCATCCTCATGCCCACGCCATTCTCATATAGTACGGTCATTACCTCTGCCAAGAAAGTTGCGGTTTCAATTAGGTTTGTAACTGTTCACGACAAAAACGCAAAGTGTGCTACTTTGAGTTATTTGAGCTATGTGAGCTATAAAATTACTCTTGAATAAGATACAAGACTTTCTCCGTTATATGTAGGCTATATATCAAACAATTTAAAATACTGTATAACTATAATTCTGCCATGGATCTCACATGTAAACAATTAATTTCAGTTTTAACAAATACAAACGATAAAAGTTCGACATCTAAGCCCAGACCCTGACACACTCTGTGAGCTACTGGCTTGAGGAAAAAAAGAGCACGGAATATCGGGATAACCCAACCACAGGTGGATGCTGGGGCGCAGGAGGGATGTTAACTAACTGCATGCAAGAATGATGCAGCAAAGGAGAGTGATGCAGGACAGCAGCAGGCAGAGGCATGTTTGCCACAGAGGCTGAGTGGGAGAGAGCAGCTTAAATAACCCACCGTCCAAAGGGGTCAATCAATGACTGAATAAGTCTCAATGTCTCAAGCTGACAGCCAGAGGAAGCTCTGTGAGCTACACCCCATTAAATACTGGATCAAAAACATAAAACAATGTTTTTACAGAACAAGCTGTATTTGCAAATGAAATTTTGAAAAATACAGAACATTTAGCTATTGAAACAAATTGTACCATGAGATTGTATCTGAGATACCAAGTGGAGATCTGTCAGTGCCTTTTGACTCCAAGAGCACTTAAGAGATAGAGGAGATAAATTCCAGACGAGGTTGAAAAATAATTAGAGCCGATCGAGACTGCAGCTGCATTTGTGCACTTTATGAACTGAAGTCTGGAGAAGCTCTAAAACAGATGCACAAAGCTCCACTCACTGCTCCAGCAGGTGTCGTGCCTCTGAGAGCAGGAATCCACCTGGAGAGCCAATATAAATCTGAGGGTTGATAACAGCAGTGTATGCGAATCCACGAGGACCCTGTCTCATAGATCTTAATATTTTCATCAGTCTACAATATGCGGTGCAGCTCGGGATACCAAATTTGACATTTGAACACCTTACCATCATCAAAGCGTGATATTGTTTATTTCAAAAACCGAGTTCTGGCCTATAAAATCATAAAGAGAGGTAAGGAAGTTGTTCTTTTGAGGGAAATTTCTCAAGAAAGTGCTTCATATGATGTGGAGGCGAGTGTCCTGTTTTCATAATGCCATAATCGAGAGTTAAAAGATTTTTTTGAGGTCAGACACTCCTCCCCGACAATGGCTGGAACAGTAGGAGTAAGCACAGTTCTTTAGAAACATTGAAAGAAGCTACACGTTTGGCCACCCAGCTACTGAATAACTACACATTCTGAATCGCATGCCTGCCATTCCTTAGCAGCCCCGTTCACATGCCCAGACCACTGTAACATGTCATTAATATGTACCACACAGACAGACCGACACTGACGAAATGCAGGTCCATCTATGTGCCTACAGCACCCAGATAGGTTGACACAGATTGATTATACGTCTTCCTGCATACAAACATGCAACAGGTTAAAATAATTACAAGGCAAATAAAATGGCAGAAGTCAATATGCCATATATTCTATGTGATATAGCAGTAATTTTTATGTTATTAGCATTACAGGTATTACTATGCCAGTATGTTGCACGTGGCGCAATCCCACCAGGCATGTCAAAACTGAAAAGAAGGCCTAAGAAATGTAATTCCGAAGGATTGATAACATCTGAACACTGATAATCCCTCTATAAGAAGCAAAGACTGAAGGAGATGAGAGATGAGAATTTGCAGCCCATATATTCACACCTGCGGGCTGCCATCATAGAGAGAGAGAGAGAGAGAGACAGAGAGAGAGAGAGAGAGAGAGAGAGAGAGAGAGAGATGTCACGCTGTGCACCTGTGGAATGTGTTGAACTGTGAAAGAAAAGGCTGGTGCCCAGTTCCACATTCCTTTAAATTTGCAAAACCATTTTTTTTCGGCATAGTGCATTTAACAGAGCACTGCAAGAGCGATTTACCGAGAGCAGCTAAAAAGTCCCTCGCCTACATGTCCCCCTCGTATCCAGCTGCAAACTACCAAAAACTTTCTAATGCACGGTTGGAATATCCCAACATCGGCACTGATGATACGAGTGCTGTCTCGGTCCTCCCATGCTTCATCCAGTCCTCCTGCTCTCCCGCGCCGCAGTTTAATTAGTCAGAATTGCTTAATAACTATCATCAGCGCGGACTGTGCAAGATGCACCTCCGTAGGTTGCCCAGGCTTGCCAGGCTCTGTTTACGTCTCCCTTCACTTCAGTGCTAATTGTGGGTTGGAGAAGGAGGTGAGCAGACGGACACATTTGTAAGTTGACTGGGAACTCCGCAAAAAGTGTAACTTCCAACTCCGGCTGCTGAAAAAATGAAGGATAAAAAGCTATTTCATCCAGATGAGAGATAAATTATGTGTTTACATTATGAATGTAGGGCCTATTTTTTTTTTTTTTAATCACAGAAATAAAAATACTTGTTTTCTATAACCCCACTGAACTAAAGTCATAGGGACATTCTGTACAGTAGGTACTGCTTGAAAGAACAGGGAGAGACCAAAGTACAACCCCAATTCTGAAATAGCTGGGACAAAGTGTAAATTGTGAATAGAATCAAAACACAATGCCTTTCAAATCACACCAGCCAGTATTTTATTCAAAATAGAACAGAGATAACATAGCAAATGTTGAAACTGAGTAATTTTACAATTTTATCCACCAAATGAGCTCAATTCAAATTTGATGGCTGCTACAGGTCTCAAAAAAGTTGGGACAGGGGCCTGTTTACCATGGTGCAGCATCCCCTCTTCTTTTTAACACAGAGTGGAAGTGTCTGGGCATTGAGGAGACAAGTTTCTTGAGTTTAGCCGTTGGAATTTGATCCCACTCTTGTTTAATACAGGCTTCCAGATGCTGGAGAGTTTAGGGTTCCTTTGACCGACTTTTCGTTTAATTATGCACCAAATGTTCTCAATCAGGGAAAGATCAGGACTGCAGGCAGGCCAGTTCAGCACATGGACTCTACTACGAAGCCATGCTGTTGAAATAGCTGCAGTATGTGGTTTTGCATTGTCCTGCTGAAATACACAAGGCCTTCCCTGGAATAGATGTCATCTGGAGAGGAGCATATGTTGCTCTAAAAGCAATAAATACCTTTCAGCATTCATGGTGCAACATGCAAGTGTCCCACACCATATGCACTAATGCATTCCCATACCGTGAGAGATGCTGGCTTTTGAACTGAACACTGATAACAGGAGGGGTGGTCTTTCTCCCCTTTAGCCCGGAGGACACGACGCCCATGATTTACAACAAAGATGTCAAATTTGAACTTGTCTGACCACAGGACACTTTTCCAATTTGCTACAGTCCGTTTGAAATGAGCCTTGGCCCACAGAACACAGCGGCGCTTCTGGATCAGGCTCAACAATGGCTTCCTTTTCGTTTGATAGAGTTTTAGGTGGCATCTGTGGAGGGCACAGGGAACTGCGTTTACAGACAGTGGTTTGTTGAAGTATTCCTGGACCCATTTAGTAATGTCAATGACAGAATCCTGCCAGTAAGTGATGCAGTGGTGTCGGAGGGCCCGAAGATCAAGGGCATCCAGTAAAGGTCTTTGGCCTTGTCCCTTACGCACAGAGATTTTTCCAGTTTCTCTGAATCTTTTGATGATGTCATGCACTGTTGATGATGAGACCTTCAAAGCCTTTGCAATTTGACGATGAGGAACATTGTTTTTAAAGTATTCCACAATTTTTTTAAGCAAGCCTTCACAGTCTGGCCATCTTTACTTCTGAGAGACTCAGCCTCTCTAAGACATCCCTTTTATAGCCAATCATGTTACACGCCTGATGATAGTTAACTTGTTCTTTCAGCTGATTATATATTAATTGCTTTTTCACCCCTTTTTTGCCTGTGTCCCAACTTTTTTGAGACCTGTTGCAGCCAGAAAATTTGAAATAAGCTCATTTTGTGGATAAAAATGTAAAATGTCTCCGTTTCAACATTTGAAATGTTATCTATGTTCTATTGTAAATAACATACCGGCTCATGTGATCTGAAAGTCATTGCATTTAGATTTTATTCACAATTTAGAATTCAACTATTTCAGAATTGGGGTTGTATAAGCTAGACAGTCCGGTCGCCGTGACCGCATGGGTGTAGCTCCCTCTTTTGCACATTATTCAGCCAACACTGTCACCATGGCAACCAAAATCGATAGGTGTCATAACTGAAGCATAACACATGTCCGTACCAAATATGAAGAATCTATAAAAAGGTCATAATCATCCTGTTTAAATCCCTTTGCTCAAATACAAGCCTGTTTCAGATGCATTCAGCCAAACACCAAAATTCAGAGACCTGGAACAGAGACTCTATTAACTTTCCAGTGAAGTCGCCTGGAGGAGTAAAAATGAGTGTCATGTACTCAATAATCACCATGCCTGTACTGTATACTCCAAAGACTAACACTTTCAGGGTGAATGTTCATGTCTCCAGGAAAAAATGGACAATCACTTCACTTTTCGTTCCATCATAACAGGAGGATCACAGCGAGTTTCCTAGGAACAGCAGTCTAGCCACTGAGTGTTACTGCGGGGGAAGAGACATTCCGTCTACCCACAATTCACTGCTCACTGGGCTCAGTTCTCACTGTTGCCTGCCTCCCACTCTCCTGTCTGGCAGGAAGTAACACTAGCGTCATGGCTCAGGATCTATTGGCTGTCGCAAATACTGCGCATTTATTAACATCTTCCGCAAGTATCCTTCTTCCTTCAAATTCCCATTTCTCTGAAAAAATCCTGTTTTCTCCACGTTTTCACAAAATTCCCAAAAACAATACACTTTCTCATAAGGAAACAACAAATCTTGGGCAGTTCAGAATTAGTAATACAGCTCGTAAATCAGCATTGTTACAAATTCCTATTGTTACCTGTAAAGGAAATAATAAAAATGTAAAATAAAAACAACAAACAGTTTTTATGGTGTAACCTGCTCCTCACCACTCCAGCTAAATAACTGAAGCTGTTATGCAATGTCACATAAAGCACCCATAACCTGTAAAAGAGTAACAATTATACACAGAACAACTTTATGCTAATTGTCTCCATGAGCTTGACTATTCCTCCTGAGTACAACGTATTAACATAAAGCTAACAATAAATAATATACTCGCAAACAGCAGCTAGCCAAATGCATCCAGGGGAAATATTTATTTGTTACACTCCAGCAGTACATAGGTAGTAAAATTAAGGGCAGACCTTGGGCTAGAATGCGACAATACTAAACTCTGTAGGAAGGGATGAAAATGGAGCTTATTCAAAACTCAAGAGTCCAGAGAGGCCAACGGTCAGTTTAACCTCTCAGTGCTGCATAAGAACAGAAAAGCCTTTTCAGCTGTTGCACTTCGAGCATAAATCAGGCCTAATTTGGATGTGCGTAACAGGCAGGATGAACATTTGTTTAGAATTAGCAGTGATAACAATCACAGTTTCCACGTTGGCCATTCCATGTTAAAGAAATTACAACCATATGACTGTTTCGCTTAGTCCCCAGAAACATTATGCGGGATATCAATGGAACCTCAATAGGACAAATAGGCTTTCAATAGGAGGACGGTTTGTAAATAAGGCTTGGATAGGAGAAGATGAACAGAACTGAAAGCACTTTTTTGGGGGTAAAGTATTGTGATAAAATAGGAAACACATTTTGACATGAAGCAGGAATTTAATTTCCCTCCACACCCCGTAACAAATAGAGAGTGGCCATTTTGGATTAATGTGAAACAGTGCAGCCCTGGTTTTCTTGTGCAGTTTTTCACTTTTTTAAAGAAGGCTTGTAGGGGCAAATCTTATAACTATAAACCTGTAATTTAGGAAAAAGGCTGAGATGAAGGCAGGCTGGTTTATCCTGAGCACAGAAAAATCCAAACAAACCCTTTTGGAGGTCGAACAGCACCCGTGTCTAACAGTCACGCTTCACTAATGATGTGAGATGGAACAATCACAGGGTGTGAAAGTAAACAAACAATCTCAGCTAAGATCTGACGGTATCAGGCTGTGGCTAATTTAACGACAGCAGCACGTAAATAGCAAACATAATCTTCCATTTCCTCCAGGCCCTGTGAAACCATTTTACCTGTCCTTTCATTCCTCTAGCCTCCATTTCTGCTCGTCCTCCTAGCAGCAGCGCTGTTTCATTTTAACTTCTCTGATCACTTTCCAGCTAGCAATGGTAGGGGCTCACTGGCTCAAGGCACTGCATTCCTGTACCCCTGCTTTAAATAACTGCTCTCTTTCACCGACCCCTCGCTGCCCCCTCCTCGCGCAGTACGCACTTTCACAGCTTAGTAAACACAGGTGTTTGTTTATTTGAACATGTTGCTATCATCCGGCACCAAGAAGTGAGCCAGGGAGCAGCCGCTGACAGATCAGAGTGACCGAAAACCGTTTTCTTCACTCGCAAAAATTACTTTCCTTGGAGTCATTTGGATTTTTGATTTGATCTGGTCTGTTTTTAGGGCCTGATCTCGAGATCTTCAATAGAATGAAGTGAATGGAGCAGAGATTGGAAGGTGTATAATCTGATTTAAAAAACTCACTAAGATAATACTGAAAGCATTTAATGACCATAGCAGCCTGTAAGAGACAACACTGCTGACAGGATAACACACATGGATGCCATAAATATTCACAAGAAGATACACTTCTGTTCCCAGTTAAATCTAGAATATATTACGGAAGGAAATATGACTGAAAAAATATAGTCTGAAAACACATGCACATGCACTAATCGTGACAATGCAGTTTTTATAACTATGCACAAGTCTTATCAATGGAGTACACAGGGACCTTTCATCACCAAAATTCATTGACGGTGCCTTTAAAAGGCCAGTTTTGGCAGAGTACTTGCAGACACTACAGAGACTGGTGAGTGGAGTGGTTTTGGTCGGGGTTGTGCAAATGCCCAAGGTCTAACCACAGTATTCAAAGGGCACCACATTGGAAAGTGGGTATAGAATACCAGAGTACCTGTTAAGAAAAAAAGGAAAACAACTTTAAATATTCCAAATAAGACCTAATTTTCCTGCTCAGTGACATTTTTTGACATGTACATGGCTGATACAGGAATATCATTCTCTTTGTTCTTGGTGTACATTTGTTTCATTTCTTTGATCTTTACACTGCCACTCAGTGGAAACTAGTTCACCTTGTATATTACTGCAAACGTCTTTATACACAAGAGCTCAGTACATCAACTTGTCACACTGTTCTCAGTTGTTCTCTCAAATTGACATCCGACCTTTTAGCTTATGGTTTACATAATTACACTTCACATACTGTATGCCAGTAAACGTCCGTGAGAGGGAACACAAAGAAGTAGCAGAGATGCTAACTGGCTTTTGGCAGGGTCAGCTCTCTCCGGGTTCCACAGCGGTCATGTGCTATATGGCTTTCACATCCCTAACAAAACCTCTACACAGAGGTCAATCCTTAACCAAAGGGTATTTTGAAGTCACAAAAAGTTCAGGCTTAGGCTCTTTCCGAAATGTTGAGATGATACCAGTCATAAATAAATAACTTTGTATTTCTAATGACTGACAGCGTAAAACCCCTGCAGAAAAAACCCCAGCTCTCCAGAGACCGTCATGGACAGGCCACGGTTTCACGCGAACGCAGCCGCGGTCAGTCTGTTTAGTGGATGTGGAATTCCAGGGTGGCAGCAACCCCAGGAAAACAGGCCGGTTTACAAACAACACTGTGCAATAAAAGGCGGGAGAGGAAGAAATGAGCGTAAAGCTCAGTAAATATCGAGCACTTACTCACAACCTCACTCTGTTCGTTTGGACCAGGAAATAAATGTGATTCAGACTGTTGTGGATCGGTGGCTTCTCTCATGTCCATGTTGAGACTTAACACTGGGCAAGTGTTAAAAACACAGAGGGGAAAATGCAAAACCACTTCAAATGAAAGCAAATGAGAGATTGGGGGCTCGTGCAGGGATAATACTTCAGAATGGAAATGTTTTGGAATAAGTCAGCGTTTCTGGAAGTGTGCACTGCATACAAACAAGCCATCACTGGTTATGCTTGAGTGAACACTTGCTTGAAATAGAGACTGTACAAAATAAGAAAATCCATGAATGAAATTTAAAGTTCAGCCACCCACTGTTACCAGTCTATATTCTTGTTTGACAAATAATTGGATATACATAATTTATGTATTCATGTATTCCCATATAAATTTGTGTCTGTGCACTGCATATCAACAGAGGCTCTGTCAGAGAATTGGTGCAGCATTTAAATGCAGCACGGATTCATTACATTTATTACTAGCATTTCTGAAATCACTGCGCTGACATTCGACTTAATACCATCAAATTAATGCCTGAAATATTCATCCAGATAATACTGCTGGGATAAACGACATACACCTTGAGTCACTCTCGGACGTCTCAAGGCTGAGATGAAATTCAAAATGAGGCTTCACTGACAGGCAAAAGTGCTTATCACACAGTTTGGTTAAGCACCAACAATTTAAGCAGCGAAACTGCAGGCCGTACAACAGACGGTATTTCGTAGCTAACTGGAGAAAGCAGTCAAGAGGAAAATCCGCTGAAAATTCCACTAAGCAGGGAAGAGCTATCTAAGGATATAATGATGATAAATCACAGATAAAATACGTCATGCCATAAATAATACGTAGTCTAATACAAGAGCTGACACCCCAAAAACTCTGCGAACATTATCAGAGGAACATCCGTCAGTTTTATTATCTTGGCTGGCTGTAGCCTGTGAATTGAGTGAGCAGATGGGTGTGTGTGACCTCGTGACCGATGACATATACTGTTCTACTCACTACCGCACAGCAGACCACAATAACTGCAATTACTCACATTACTGACTAAGAAAATAGCTTGAATCAAAGTTCACCATAAGTGCTCAGGGGTCACGTCTCGTGTCAAGTGCTTGCAATGATTATCACTTCCCTTGAAGCTTCTGGTCCTGAAGCCCACACACGAAGTTTGCATAAAACATTCCTGCATTCGTAAGGTTAGTCAGCTTGTTGTCCAGGAAAATTTTGCAGGCATACGAGTCACTTGCATGAAAAAGATCATGAATTAAGTGTGTTTTTATTATTTTACATTGGTTTAAATTGTAATTTTCACTCAGTTTTAATTCCAAGGATTTCGCTGTTCGATACACTATTTCTGAACTGAATCAAATTTAAGAGAAAATGGAAACTTACCTTCAGAAAAATTTTTAACACTAATTAGCTGGCTGGTTCAATACAGCAACTTGGATTATCACAGGTCTCCACTGTTGCATGCAAAAGTCATGATTAAAGCATTCAACTTCAGGTGAAGAAGCTGACTTCAGACATAAACATTTTAAAAGTCCCATAAAGCTCTCTAAGTCAACAGTCCTCAGTAAGGATGTCCATGGACGCTGATTCTGCAATGTTAAAAATATCCATACACAGGTGATCTAATTTGGAAAAACTGCTGTTAAAGAAACTGCGTGCACTTGTACACATTTTTTGTAATGTATGATGTATACATGCTTTGATAAGTTAATGCTTTAAATGGACACATTCATTTTCTGGCAGGAGACAAAATTGTGAGTGGCACCCCAAAAGGACAGGATATTTTTAGTAATGAATAAATGTTTTCTTTTTATTTCTCTTGAGGCTCTTCATGCTACATTCAGGCCATGGGCTGACTTCATATATTTATAAACAAAGAGTCCTTTGCTAGAAATAACTCATTTCCAGCAGGACCAATGAACAGAATGTAAATGGAACAAAGTCTAAAATGTTCTACATTACAAAAAATTGGAGCCAACAAATTTTTAGAAACACTGACCACAAAAACACAATCATTGCTTACGATGAAACCAAACCTAACAAATTAAATACTGAGAGAGAAAACGAGAAGCCTGTAAACAACCTAAAGTAAACAACCTGAACTGAGTTTTTTTTTTAAATTTGGTTATTTTTTCCAAGTTTAATTACTGTATTTCCCATCATAGCACAGACCACAGAGGTGACCATAAGGTAAATTGCAGTTAAACTTGTGCATTAAGCTGAGCAGTGGATGAGAGCTCCTGATACTATCAGTTTCATTATAAATCTTGAATAATCCTCAGCAGCACGAAACTGCAGAGTAGAGCTCACAGAGGGTTTCCGACAAAAACAATGAGACTAAAATATTCTATTCACAGAACTCCCAGAGAACTCAGTGTTTCAACAAGGCAGTTTTATGGCCAGCTCGATCGTATCATTTCCGTCCTTATTTTATTATCACCTACAGCTCACCCCCACATGCTCATTTCCATGAGAAACCTCATATTCTCCACAAGGATTGTACCTGTAGATACAGGTTCCTAAATACGGTGAGGGGAACCGGCTATGCATTTTTCATCAGCAATCTCAGATGCAAGCTTTGATAAGCGCACTCCAGTGGGATGGCGAATCTGTGTGATGTACACAGCAAATTCTCAGAGCTGATTTCCCAGAATTATGTAAAAGTGCAAAATATGGAGTTAAATTGGCACAGCAAAGATATGAGTTAACACTACAGGAACCAGTTGCATTTCGGCGTTTGTGTCATTAAATGGTGTTGGAGATTCAACTCCAACATAGTTACGAAACTACGCACTTTCACACATCCTATGCATTGAATTCATTTTGCCAAGTAGAAGCAGAGACGCGATAAATTCTTAACTATAGATGGAGTTATTTTAATTCTACACCTGAGATTCATTATTAACTCTTGGAAGTGTTAAATTAAAACCACAAAGATTGGGACAAAATACAAAATAAAAATAGATTAATTTAACACTAAAGAATTTGCTGCCTACAGTGTGTGATTAGTATATTACACTGTAAGGCTAGTGATTCGCGGTACAAAGGGCATAGACGGCAATCCATATTTATTGATCAGTATTTTGCCCAGACACACACAAAAGTCATCCACAGTGACTGGGGGAGAGGGGGGGTGATGGTGCCTTTGCACAGGTCACTTTAAGCACATGAAAGTTCTGTTATACAAGGGATACTGCCCGCACACACACACACACACACACACACACATTCACATTTTCACACACAAACGCGTGCACAAATGCTGCCAAGAATCAGCACTGGCTCATCTTACAGTCTGTTTAAAGAAACGGCATCCCTGCCAAACTAACCCACACAATTGGACAAAGGACCGGAAAACTGCACTTTATTGAACACAAACACAGCCCTAAGAATTCCCTGGAATGTACACACAGTTTTTAAAGTACTGCAACAGTTTTTCGGTTAATTTACCGAGATTAGTGGCAGCCATATGGATTCTACAGCACTGCTTTTAACCAATGAGGCCAATGAGAGTTCAGCCAAGGGAGTGACAAAAAGCTATTAAATATGAATCCAATACCTCCCACATCTCCCAACCCATAGTTCACTATCCACGATTAACTGAAGAGGCGGTTAAATACGTTTCAGAGAGTGAAAAATACTCAGCAAGCAGCGCCTGAACTCTGAACCAGTCAAGTTTAAGACCCACATTTTTTAGCAATCGGATGAAAAATAAAACATTTTTTAATAAAAAATGTCTTATGTAACATCATCGATTTAGTGTAAATAACTACCACACAGCTCAGCACGCTCATATATATTTTTTTCTGCAAGGGAAGTCCTTCATGGTCAAATTATCTGAAACACTGCCATAAATACCAGCTTATTGAGGCTCAAAACCAACTGTTTTTGCTGAGACTGGTTTAGCAATGGTTTCATTCAATTCCCTGATGATTTTTAGAGCTGTGCTTCTGTGGTTTTTAGCAACTAGCCAACAAAGCCAATTTTCTTTTTGCTGTTGCGCTTCTCTGGTGTTTGGCTAACACTGTCTGAATTCTTGACACAGTTCCCCTTACCACACTTAATATAATTCAGTCATTACTGTGACGGATGCACCTGCAATTTGGGCATCGACAATTTCTCTAAAAACATGATACTACAACACAAGTGAAATGTGTTTTGCATAAACACTCTTCCCTTTGCAATACATGTCCACTGAGGTTCACTGAGGCTGGAGTCTGATACATCCATTTTATGTGCAAGACTGGTGAGGTTATATTTCTGCATGCAAACCTCCAACAAGGATTATTGGCAGAAAAAGTTATACATATATTAGCCTAAACGGGTGAAATATGCATGCTGTAAGAAACTAAGTTTTCTGCATTAGGATCCAAAGAACAAAACCAATCAGACCCGTCAAACATTTCCTGGAACTGATCTTGTAAAGCTTTCCTATTAAATCACCAGGTGCACAGCCATTACAAGTCATTTAAAAAATCTGTCCTTTCAAACATCACAGGAGGGAGGGGTCACCAATAATTATGAAGGAACTGATTAACTGGTTGGCTGAAGTTGATCGGAGTCCTTCTTGCTTCTGGGGGGTCACTTCCCCATGTGTCTTCAAGAAGGAACAGACTTTGGAATACCGAGTAGAGGCTAATTGGCTGTGCAGCTGGTGACATTATAGAGGACCTTTAAAACCTCTTAGTCCCCATCAATTACTTTATTCCCAAGACACGGGAGTTTTACCTCTCTGAAGTACTACATATTCAGCAATGCAGAAACCTATGAGACGTCATAAAAATACAGCGCAATAATGAGAATAAATATAAAATTGTTTCAATTGTTTGATATTTTATTTGAAAATAGTTGGTGTCGCTCATGACACATTATGCTAAAAATGACTATAATGTTTTAGTCTGGCTATCAGAAGGTTATATATTTCAAAACATATATGTAAGAACTCAAACAAAAAAATAAAGTGTTGTGTTAATTCATTCCGTATTTAAAAGTCAGTACAGAAATACAGTATTTGCTCATGGAGAAGATTAAAGGACCTGAGTCAGGTGGCAGTTTTCCACCAGCTACTCACACTAGATTTGCTCCATGCAGCAGAAAGAGGCAAAAAACTCTGCCCATGTTTGCAGTCCATGCATAAACTCCGAGTGATTCATGATTGTTTGGGAAGCCAGTGTCCCGACGACTAGGAAGCTTAAATACTTCTTAAAGGACTTCGGAGTTTGAGAGCTTTCTCTGTTAAGTAAAAATTGTGATAAAACCTTTGACTCCATAAAGAACATGATACCAGACAAGTTGCAGGTACTCCGGCCAAATTCCTCATAAACGTTGTTTTCACAACATACAGGCCGGGGGCTGCATTTTCCTCCACGGCTCCAGTTTATTTTCGTACCATCTTAAAGTAAACCTGCCTGACACTGTTAGCGGGCACAGGGCCTGAGAAATAAAACAAGATAAAATATCTGCAGTGCTTTTATGGGATCAGGAAACCAAATTTGGAATCAAAAGGAACAAATCTAAGCCTCCACTGTACTTCAGACCCTAATGAAAAAATAAAGGAGAGAAATTTCTGGCTGTAAAAAAATTATTCTGGCTATGTCATCCGTCATATTCCATTAGGCCAGTTAACCCCTTGTCACTCCAACGGCCCAGGTGAGTTAAAAACAAACTACGCCATTTACACAGCTTCTATGTAACATGAGATACTCATGCCACAGATATTCGGAAAGCTAAGATTCTTGTGATTCAAATGATGCCAACCATTTCAAAATATAATTATCACGGCAGCTCTAATCAACGCCCGTGTCACAGCTTCATGCTGTGGTCCCATTGTGTTTCTTCAGCTAATAAGTCCCAGCTGCTCTCATCTGCAGGCATCTTTTTGCAAAAAAAAAATAAATAAATAATTCAGATGAGAAAAAAAACCTTCTACGTCATTGTGTTACAACTTAGATTACTCAATGACAGTAGCTCTTACAGTGATTCTTTCAGTAGGGGGAAAAACTTCAGAGTGTGTCCTTTCAAAAGAGAGCAAAACCATTCATATTCTCTAAACGGTTCAAGAACAGCTTTCAATTTACTTTGGGTACACCTCGGATAGGCATTTTAGGCTAATTTTACCAGTGTCAAAGGGTTAAACTTGGCAAGACCTCAACTTCCACAGTAATAATCTTCGATACGGTCTGTGGAGAAGTGCCCCGCTTTTCTTTGTTTTTACTGCTAGTGCATGACCTAATCAGAAGCACTGCCTCTTCCAATCCCAGCAAGGGGGAAACAGTAATCTTTCAGTGCAGTGCAACAGAGACCAGACTATGCGGCACCGTGTCCTACCACATTCACTGCGATAAGGCAGTGACAAGAAATGATGTATGCCAGTTAGACAATGTGTGGGTGGAGAGACCATTTAACCTTTTTTGTAGTTTTGGTTCTGTACAACCCTGCGCTGGATTTTAAATGGAGCAACAAATAGGAGGTCATGTGCCCATCATTAGCTTTAATGTTAGGGTAATTAAATCCATATTCGGTGATGTATGTAGGAGGTGAAGTCCCTTTCGGTACGAGGCCACCCTGTTTCAGAGGACTGAAAGTAATTGGGCACTTGACTGCCCAACCAATTCTTGTCTGGATATGTGACTGCATCATTAGTTCAGGCACTACAGAGATGAACTTGATAAGAAGGGTTGATCCTTAGCGTGGCACATGCAGAAGTCATGTAAAGCAAAGATGTAACCAGTCAAACAAGCCCGAGGCTGAAAATCTGAGTAAATTTTACAATGACACAGCAAAAATATTGGATGTGAATCAAATGAAATGCAGTTGATTTTCGTGTCAACAATAGCCCACATTCATTGTGTGAAACCACACAATTGTATCATTCTTCATCAAGCTCTGACTACTGTTTCCAATTTCCTTTCCAAGAAAAAATTGGCAGCTGAAAAGTCCACGACAGGAGCTTTGCCCTAGAGTAAAAGGCACACATACTGGCCCAAAATATTCACAAGGTTAACTATCTATAGCTATTAAATGAGTAATTTTCATCTAGAACCTGAAAATAAAATTCAAATCAAGCACTTGTTCAGCAGTGCATTGTGCAATAAATGTATTACGCATAGCCGTGCAATATTTTAATGTGAATCAAATAAATATTAAATTGAAGCACAATCAGGAAACCTGCTCTAATACAGATAAACAACACCCCCGTAACCCTGATCTTCAGAAATCAAAACTACCCAAGAAGAGCGCTTTCAAACTTTCTCAGTAGCCAGAAAAACAGGGCTGCCCTCTTCACGTTTATTATTATCCAAAACGCAAACCGCACAAATAACCAGTCTGGAAGAATGAGCCCAGGATAGATTAACACCCCTCCTGAGAATTTTCAATGCGGTATTTCCGTCAGGATTCGATCATAACGTAATGCCTACTGAAGACACTGTCGTACGCTTACTCACCGACTCTGAAGCCAGGCCCGCTGAGGGTGTCCGCGGACCGGCCGTTCTCCCCAATGAGTGTGGTGTTGTTGCCCTGTTCGCAGGTGTGTTGGCACTGCCCCTTAAGACACGTCCTCTTACAGATCACAGGGGAGATGACTACCTTGAAGCGCTCTCGGGTCGAGATGCGCTCAGCACCAAGGGCCAATCTCTGTACGCCCAGCCAGATTAGAATGAGGTGGGATATGGTCAGTGAGGGCATACTAGCATCCTTGACTACTTAAAGCGCCGTGGTTTTAGGTGCACGGAGGCGAAGATGTTACGTGGGCAGCAAACAAATTCTTCGGACAGTTGTAGACCTTCTCGTTTCGGCGACTGTATCCCGTTCCCCAAGACTGGACAATATGTTTTTCTTCAGTTTATAAGGTAGGTTAATAGCGGCGAGCGCCACGCTTTTCCACTTCCCTCTATAATAGAAGTTAAAAACAACTAGCTGTGCTGTAGCCACTTCGCGTCTTCCCGCATAGCAACACGCAACAGGGCAAAAACGCAACAGAAAAAAAGTTTCTACGCCGCTTACTTTACAATAATAGATTAACTTGTCAACTAAGTCAGTTGTTGACAATAAGAACTTAAAGCCGAGTAACTTATTATCTGTTTTCCAAATCGATTTTCTTTCTTCTGAGTCCGCTCGGTTGAGTGGATGGCTGATGTGTGCGTATCCCAGAAACTTGTATGGAAGGAGGGAGGGGAGCAAGGAGGGAAAGCCAGAGGGAGCCAGTGCTTCATAGCTACGGACTGCGCGGGTCGTTGGCGTACGGCCAGGGAGCAGGAGTTCAGCTCCAAGTGCTCTCTCTCTCTCTCTCTCTCTCTCTCTCTCTCTCAGTGATGATAAAAAGTAACATAACGCTGTGGATGTATCGCTCTCAGATCTACAGGTTGATAATAATCAGTTATTTTACATATTGAAAAATATGATATCATCCTCAGAATATAAAACCTCTTTTTTATGGTACAAAATGGAAGATGCAAATAAAAGACAGTGACTTTTAAAACATTCTTGACATTAAATTGATAACACTGCAAATACTTGATATTTTTTGTTTTTTTCTTCTCTACTTATTTTGGAAATAAATGTATTCCAAACTTTATGCTCACTACACATTCCAGAAAGATTGGGACTGGGGTGTGTTAATCACTGCTTCACTTGTCCTTTGAAAGGTGATTTCTTCCACGTAATCATTTGGGAATTAAAGACACCAGTTATTGCAGTGCAGACTGCTGCACTGTCTCATGTGGAAGCTATGTTTCTTCGGCATGTGGCTTGCCCACATCCCATCAATTGTACCAAGGAAGATGTTTAATTGGCCCAAGGCAATGGGCAGTGATGCACCCTCATGCCATGAGACACACACTGGATTTTTCAAGCATTTCTGGTCATTTTTGACATATGACTTCCTGTGTGTATTGTACTGTCGACACTTGCATTTGTGGATGCTGTGTTGAATAGTGTTTATTGACAATGGTTTGTAAAAGTAGTCACAGCTCGTGATTTTTTTCTCTTTACAAAAGCATGTTGGTTTTTAATGCATTAATAGCCATCTGAAGGATATAACATTACGGGCAAAATTATGGAGTTTCTTCCTCACCTGTAGCTTTGGAAGCAATTTTTTCAGATTCCCTGAATCTTTTAATACTAGTGTACACTGTGAATGGTGTTGTTTTATTGTTTCTAAACTGTTGGATTATTAAATAATCCTTTTAAGCCTCAATAACTCATTGCTTGTGAACAACTGGGCCTTTTTAGGATGCTGCTTTTATATCCATGTGTGATGGCATCACCTGTTGACCCACTTTTTAGAAGCAAAACACTTTCTGAGTCTTATGTTGCCCCTGTCCTACCTCTTTGGAATGTGCCGGAGGCGTCAAATTCAGAATGAGCCTGAATTTCCAGAAAAAATAGTTGATGAGTAAAAAATGAAGTAGTTGTATGTTTTTTGTTTAGTGTATAAGCTAATGAATCTCAAATATGATTTACAATACAAACCACTGCTTTCTTTTCTTACTTCTGTTTTGCATTTTTCATACCATCCCAACCTTTTTGGAAATGGGGTTGTACAGGTGTGAAGCAATGACAACAGACAGGGCTAAAAACTTGACCAGTTTTAATTTTACATAACGTAGCTTCCCACCTCCCCCCATATATAAATAATTAATGAATACAAGAATTGCATCCCTCATCCCTACGCTTTACAGTTGCCTCTGTTGTAAAAAGGCATCGTGCCACCATATTTTCAATGCTGGGCAAACATGTTAGGTTTTTATTTTTCCTGAAGTATTGGAATAATATTGATTTCAAAACTGTATAGTATTATTGAATATATTGGCAAAATGTGTGTTGAGACCTGGGGAAAGCATCTGGCATGCTGTTTTTCAGACTACTGTGACAAGAACTTAACCCCCCCCCTCTCCCCCCACCTGACCATCCATTTAAAACTGCTGTGAAATCACATCACTGATTCAGCTCTATGAAGAGATGGTGAACAATGACAGATGGGAATCTGGGCTGTGGATCAAACGGTCTGGCCGAACATTGGGTGCATAAGTCAGAGAGGACCAGGGCTGAGTCACTTCCTCCCAGAAAGTGACAGTGTTTGTTTTCTGTCGCTACGGAAATGACTGCGGCGACTCTGGAGAGCGTTCACCTTCTCTGCTGTGGCATCCACTGCCAAGACGCACACTTGTGCACACACACCCACACA
Organism: Gymnothorax reevesii; assembly: GCA_029721435.1. Classification (NCBI taxonomy): domain Eukaryota; kingdom Metazoa; phylum Chordata; class Actinopteri; order Anguilliformes; family Muraenidae; genus Gymnothorax; species Gymnothorax reevesii. The sequence goes on from CM056590.1 coordinate 38,626,986, forward strand.
TACAAACAAACATGCGCAGTACCCTTACTTTCTCCTGTTAAAACTTACTGAACTGAACATACGGTAACAGCAGCCTCTAAGCATTGTTGAATCTGGCATTGAGTTGGATCTCCTCAAGCAATAGGACGATTAAAGCAACTGGTCCAGATATTTATGGTGAAAAATGATCATGCTGACATTAACTATTGTATTTTTCATTCATTCTGCCTTTTGGATTGGATCAAATGCGCAATTTGGTGTGTCAAAATGAAAGTGGAATTCAGAGGAATTGGGGTTGTTACGAATAGGAACAAATTATATTATAAAAAAATTAACCCATGATTCATCAAGTAAATTGTGGCTTATTTCGTACTCATCTGAAACCTTGATATTCCAAATCCATGCTCCGTTTTTGTTGTGGACTTAACCAGACAGAAACTCAGCTACCTCACAAAACAAAGCTTGATATCGACAGAGTTGCTTCCAAATACTGGCAAGAACAAATAGTTCTAAAATTAGCGAGAATATACTGCTTCAAAAACAGCACTTATGAGGAAACGCTGTTTTCAGTTTGAACATGTGACAGTATTTCACATGTAGAAACAACAGCAACAGAGAATATGCTCGCATGCATATTTATTTCTGTTTATACTGTACAATCCCTTTCAAGCTATTCAAGCTTGCTGAGGTTCTGTATGTACACTGTTCGAATAGCACAATTTCAGAATGTGCTACTGTTTAAGACTGTCATTCTGGACATATCACCTTGGTGCCTATAAAACTAGGCTTATGCCGTCGGTGGTGACGGCTTGTAGTATATCCCTGAACGCCCCCAATCCTCCAATTCCCCAATCCTTGAATAGACCCAATACAATATAAAGCCCCTCAGGTCATGACCTTTCATTTGAACTTAATTTCAGGTCAATTGGACAAATGGTTCTGTAGATATGGCCAAAATGGTAATTTTCCATCACAAAGCGCCACCTGGTGGCAAAATATTGAACCATATAGGTATGATGTCATCATGTGACACATTGTGAGGTAATGGCCCAGCAGTTGCACATAGTTTCATGTCAATTAGATAAATAGTTCCAAAGATTTGGCAAAAATGGTGAATTTTATGTGACAAAGCTCCATCTTGTGTCAAATTTTTGAACCAAACAGGTATAATGTCACCGTAGGACACATCCTCAGGTCATGACCTTTCATTTGCACTTGATTTGAGGTCAATCGGACAAATATTTCCAGAGATATGATAAAAACAGTGATTTTTTCCGTTTGGCCCCTGGTGGCCAATCTAGAAATTGTAAATTGTCCAAAATCGAATCAGTTCTTCCTCTTTATGATGCTTACTTATATGCAAAACTTAGAATTTCTAATTGAAATATTACTGAAGTTATCGCGTTAACATGTAGGGCGGCAGCGGCGGTCGGACCAAAAACATAATATCCCCGGAACACCATTCGGCTTTCGGGGATATAATTAACCATTATGTGAGAAATATTGATGCCTCTCAAACACTGCGGTCTCAAACTCAAATTTTGGAGTGCTGTTGTATCTGCAGATATTTTGGTTGATCCTGCACTTGAGTGCCGAGCCTAAATCATTGATTGGCAGGGAGTCCACTCACCTTGTTCATGAGGCCTGAGTTTACTGCTCATTGAATGAAAATCCCAAAAACCTGCTGACTCTGTGGCCCTCGAGGCCTGGAGTTTGAGACCTCTGCTCTCAAAATTTGTGTATATGAAACATATTTTAATATGCTATGCAATACGCACATGAAATAGCCCCTGAAACAATTGAGCAAAACATTTTAAACATAGAACTGTGGAAAGTACAGTGGTTTTCAGTAGGATTTATACTCACGTCATTCTATTTTGGTTTTGATCTGTGACCTTTTATGAGGCGGAAGTGGGAATGTCAGACCTCCGTTCACATTCGCCATGACTGTTTGTTTTCATAGCCACTAAGATGGTGGTCGAGTACATTTCCCCTGAGAGTTAACTCCCTGAGAATTCCCAGACATCTCAAGTTGAGATGCAGCTGGGAAATTGAAGTTGAAACTGAGCCGCTAATGTGAAATAGACAAAAATATAGAAGGAAAGTATAATTACAGGATCTGCATTTTTTTTTTTTTTTTTTTTGGGTAGACATTACGTCATCTCCAGTCCAGTGCTCGTCTATGAAACTGGGAAAACTTCACTGTAAATAAGGAGGTCTGTCCCAGGCAGATTCATTAGCTTCGAACTTTTTTCATACACATAATATTTTGAGCACATTAAGTTAAGGGATGTAACATGGATTATAGTACTGAAACTGAGTCCTTCATTATACATCTACATAATTACCCTCTTTGCCCTCGTATTGAAGCTATAAGTTGACTTCAGTTCGCATTACTTATTTTTTTTCACATGCGCATTTAAGCAAAATTAATCCTTTGTAGCCAACCCTGACCTGGGAGGGCTACACCGTCTGCACATTTTTGTTATTACTCAGGATTTTATGGATACATCAAAGCAGAAGGTTACAAAATTAACTGCCCTCACCTGGTTAATTGGATTAAATTTAGATGGCAGAAACTAAAACCAGCAGGCACTGTGACCCTCCAGACCATGTTTGGCTACCCTGAGGCAAGCGTTCAGCTCAGAAAGCGACTGTAATTTTATCTTCCCTGTGCTGTAGGAGAACAGTTGCATTGGTTACCCACGATGTGAAAGTGTTTATTTCTGTAAATGGCGGAGAGAGGGTAGGAGGCGGTTCAGGTGAAGGATTAGTCAAACCGGGCTTGGCTGTCCAGCCAAGACTCTCCCACGTGATGGAGCAACGTTGACAACTGAAGGCATTATGGCAGGTGCTTGTAGCCAGGCACACCAGGCCACCTAAGACAACTGGGCTGCGTTGGGTTGGCGGAACTTTGGTGACCTTTGGTGTCTGAGTGGTGAACGGCTTGCTGTGTGGACTACACTCACTTAAACATTCATTTTGTTTGTATTTCCAAAGCCCAGAGTACACAAAGTTCCTCTGGATGTGTGAGACATCCCTTTCACCCTACGCTAACCTCTGTGCTAACCTCTGAGTTTGTCCTGGGCAGAACTGACTCACCGGGCTTCCCTGATTCACGGCCAGGGTTAGGTCACTGGTCTTACGTACATTTGCCCACTGCTAACCTCGAGACTGCTTATTACTGGCACTGTGAACCTTGGCTCTCCCAAACCTAAGGAATCTACTACTGTGCACCCACCTGTAATTATTTCCTGCCTGCTACAATACGCTCTGTCAGTCTTGAAGGACGAGCATCAGCAGTGTATTCTGAACCTCATCCAACCAGCATGAGATTCACCTGCTGAACTGTACGCTCTTAGTGCTGATCTGTTTGATGAAATGAGTTTAACTTGGTGAAAAGGGGGAGAACAAGAAACTGTTATAAACTAAAACTCTCCCTCTTGATTTTGCTGACTGTAGCTTGCTGAGAAGATTTTCAGTGGCTGACCAGCCTGAAGGCAGCTCATTTGAAGGTTGGCTGTCACCTTCCCCCACCGGGTTAACAAGCTTTGATTTGACCTGCCACAGATCAGCTTTGATCTGCCACAGACCAGATATGGCAAGCCAATGTGAAACAGCATAAACAATCCCCACTGGTCCTCCTCAGGCAAGGATGTCTTCCCATTTAAATGCACTATATGCCTGGGTATGTGTAAGGTTGGGTAACCAAGTATCCTGCTTAATTGCCTTGTACTGTGTAGCATTTCTATCTCTTATCCCACATCCCACATATTGACACCCTGCCCTGCATCTTTTTTTGCCTCTAGACACTTGTTTTGGAATCAGGTGCTTATCAAGTAGTGCTGTTTGTTTCAATGTTGGTCTGGAGCTTAGGCGTTTGGTGAAAATATGACTATTGTAACACATTTTCAATTAGAACTTGTTTATCACAAACTCAAATGAAACGTGATAGTTGATTGGAGCTTCAAAGCCAAACAAATGCTGAAAAGTAATGAATAGAATATTAGTAAACTCTTCATTGGCTTGGTTGATTGAAAGCAACTCACAAGCACTGCCACACAATGGCTACTTTGGACTTGAACAGTGGAATGTTTATCTTTGCTGAACCTGGATGCATGAATTGATATTACTCAACACACCATAAATTTTAAATGTGATAATCTCAAGAATTGCACTTACTTGGATAACAGATTCATTATTGACTGCTTTTAATACTTTCAATGAAGCACTTAGAGTTCATTCTCATCACATCTCACTAATTCAGCCTTTTTGACTAAATGCTCTGCATATGTAAAATCCTTGTATAAAACATTGTATTGCTGGTCCAGTCATTGCCTATTGTTATAGTGATAGGAAAACATGAATTTTTAAAAAAGTTTTTATTATGTATTTTTATTGTGTACCTTTATAAATTAAAAAGGCCATAGATTGATATGAGGATCAAAAAGATAAAGCGGGTGGTGCCAGCTGCCTTTGTTATGAACAGTGTTACAGGACTAATAAAGGAAATGCATTTATATAAAGATATTACTGCTTCTTGAATAGTTTCTGTGCAAAGCGGTCCATGTATGTAGGTATGGATCACCATGAGTGTGTGCCAGCTTTGTCTAAGATGAGGTCCTGAGGAGCAAGAGTCTCCGGGTTCATCACAGGATGTCAGATTCAGTGTATCAGCTGTCAATCATTCGCCCTCATTGCTTGAACTCAGAGAATCTAAATTGACCCTGAGTCGTACACGCATGTTGGATAGAGATCCCAGTCAAGTTCATATTTTTCTGTGCTTCCTGCTGTCCCCTGGGACTTGTGTGTCTGTGGCCTGTAATAGCCCCCGTCTGTTTTCTGAGCTGAGACACAACAATTTAAGTGTCTAGCTCCTCACTGGTTGAAAATTGATCTTTATTGAGGCTGTGTCCATGTCTGGGGTGCGGGCGCAGATCTGACTGACTCTCAAGGGATTTGAGTGGGTTTGACTGGCTTTGGTCTTTAAAAACCACAAGAAATAGGCTGCTCTTTTCCTATGTATGCAGAACACCACAATGCAGCCAAGTTAATTTGGGATAGTGTAATTCCACAGTGATATTTGATATCATTACTTTGTCCCACTACTGAAGCATTGACATCACAGGCCTCTCAGATAAACAGAGTGACAGAAGATGTACACCTACTGAAATAGATTTAGTTTCCATAATTTTTACCATTGAAAATATGACCTAGACTTAAGACATAAAGATCAAACCACATATATGAGTATTATCTCCCACTTTCTGGAGAATTACTGCTGTGAACAGAAAATATTGTGACCATATCAGTTCTTGGAAGCGTCTACAACCTCAAATCAAAAACATTTTGAACAGTATGTTAAATTTAAATGAAAACTGAAATCTGTGATTTACAAAACTTATCTTTGACCTGTATACATTGAAAACAATAGAAAAGCACATTATTTGATGTGTCACCACAGGAGAATTATAGATTTTTTGATATGAACTAATTTCAGTTTTGATACTTACAACATATTTCAAAAAATATTTGAACAGTAAAGTATTCCATTTTGTAATGTCGTCATTCTTTTTCACAACACTTCATAAGAATTTACATGTTTCAGGTATCATTTTTCTTCCATTATTCCTGAAAACAAGTCCTAAGGTGTGCAACTGTATGCTGCGGGATTTTTCATTTCAAAATGCACTACACGTTCTCTATTGGAAATAATTTGGGACTGCAAGCAGGCCAGTCCAGCACCCGCACCCTCTTCCTAAACATCCATACCTTTGTAACCTTGAAAAGAAGTGTAAATAAAAGCAACTTCTTTTTTTTTTTTTACTTCTAAATCTCAGTGTACTTTTAAGCATTGACAGTACCTTCACACAAGCACAAGTAACTACTGTTAAGGGTTCTGACACAACTCCAGACCATGACAGAGGATGGCTTGTGGACGTGTTATTAGCAACAGTCTGCTTGGTTCTTTACTTCATTGGTCCAGAACACACGGCATCTATGTCTTTCAAAAAAGACCTGAAATCTTGATTTACGTGACCATGTTACGTGTTTCATCTGAGTGATGATCTATTGCGGATGCCTCTGAGCCCAGAGAATTTGATGGCACTTTTGGGCACTTACAGAGGGCCTCCTTTTTACACCGTAAAGAGTTCCCTGGCATTTGTGGAAATCACTATGGGCCGGATCTACTAAGATCCCAATTCGCGTGTACTAATTTGCACGTGCTAAATTAATATATTTACATTTTCTCCTCCCAACACACGCACAATTGCGTGTAAACGCCCCATATTGCATATTCATTGGCAGACGTACTAACTGGATGCAGACGTGCTTTTTTGCTCCTTTGAAAGAGGCAACCTTTACTGTGCACTGTTAGTAAATCAGTTTGTACATTTTTTTGCGTGTGCAATGAGTTTGCACACGTTTTTATACACGCAAAGCTTTTGTAGATCCGGCCCTATGTATCTTAGTACTTCACAAAGGTTGGCAAAAGTAATTCTGTGTGCATCAGGTTACATCACTCATAGATGGTTCTCGATGGAGCGCTGTCGGAGTGATTGGAGATTATGGGCATTCACCACAGGCTTGCACTTTGGTCTTTTCCACACAGAAATTCTTCCAGGTTCCTTAAATCTTTTAAATGTCGAAATCCCTTCCTATCTGTCTGGAAGAACATTCTTTTTAAACCTTTCAAAGATTTTCTGATGCATTTGTGGGCAATTAGTGATCCTCTGCTCATTTTTGCTCCTGAAGTATCAGGCCTTTCCTGGATGCCGCTGTTGTACCAAATCCTGATCATAATCACATGCTGAGATCAGCTGTTTCAAATCACATCATTTTTCTTTTTTTTTTTTTACCTCATCGCTGGTCCCAAAATGCCCTTGTGCCAGCTTTTTTTTGGAATACATTGCATTTGAATGGCAGGAGTGGACCTATGTATATTTACAAATAAAATGAAGCTGACCTGAGAAAACACTGAATATCTTGTCTTCTTACTCTCTGGAATATAATAAGTCAGAATAAATCTAGAAATTAAGTATTTTCTGTTTTTATGTGCATTTCCTGTACTGTTCTAACTTCTTCAGAGCTAGGGTTGTATTTTAGGTGGTTAGCGCAGTGGTTAAGTGTGCTTGACTTGGGATCAAAAGGTCCTAAGTTTGAGTCCTTGCCACGGCCTGTGCGGTGTGTTCTTCAAAACACACTTCACTCCCACACTACCACATTCCACCCAGGTGTTCAAATCGGTACCAGCAAATAGTCAGGGAAACCTGAGGCAGAGCTGGGGGAGTACCTGCGATGGACTGGCATCCCATCCAGGGGGAGTAGCAATACTTCTAGTCGCTTCATGCCATGGAAACTGGAGTTAAGCACCGGCCTGATGGGCCACTAGGCTCAGAACAGACATACTAAGATCATACTGAATATCATGTTTTAAAAAGGTTTGTCTATATTTTTATAGCTAAGTTTTTTTGGGGTTTTTTTTGGACTGGATACCTTAGAAAATGGGACATCAATCCCTGTATTGATTGACTGTATTTGTCAGGATGATGCACATTGAAAACACATTCCTGTCTTTTTCTTTGATCTGAGGCGTTATAGCCATAGGATTGTATAAAACTATTTTTGTCAAAAAATAGCCCTTAATGTGAATATTTACCGAATATACTTATATATAATATTAGCACGTGTACCCCCATAGGTTGTCAACTGACAGTCACAATGCAAAGAAATGTTTCACCCCACTCATTCCACTAGAGGGAGCCCTTAAATAAGTTTAATTGTAGTAGATGAATAAAGCACGCGCACACGGACACACACACGTCTTTTATCCATGATATAAGATTCCTCGGTCAGATTAACTGCGGTTATCTTGTTGATGTCATATAAATATTGAGAGGTGAAACTTAGCGGGAGTTATTTGAATAGTATTTTTTCCATGTTACTATTAATATTCATGCACAGTGCCCAGAAAAGTATCCAAACCTATTATAAAAATTAATTATATATTCATGCCCCAGCCTTGTCTGTCCGTGCGTCTGTGCTGGGTTGATCATCTTGTTCGTGGGTACTGGTCGCTATTGTTTATCCACTTCCTCAGAAAAAACTGATTGAGAGAATTAATTGAACGCATGCACGTGTTTTATTGGCTGTACATCTCATACTTTCTTTCAGAATTTTTCAAAATTTTGATGATTTTTCTGGCGTTTGAACTGAGGTAAATTTTATAGAGCATCCCAGATGCGGGGGCATCTGTGTCCCAATGGACACAAATTTTCTATTTTGTTACATTTTTAAATCCATCCATAATCTATACCATTCTGCAGCTGGAGCGTATCCCATCTGACCATGGGTGAAAGGCGGGGACACACACCCAGAACGGCTCGCCAATCAATGCCAGATTCTGTATTTCTTTTAACGTAAATAAAAAAGTGAAAAGTCTCAACTTGAGCAAAAATGCTGACACATTTCTGAGGAATGTGCATTTCTTATAGCCAAATACTTGTAATTCATAAGCATTTAATAAAATTGTGAAAGGGAACAGCAATCATGGTAACTGCAGGAAGCGCATCATCATAATTCTGCGCTGTTTCTGTCAAAAGCAGCCAACAGCCGCACCCATCGGCACTATGACTGATTTTGGTCGCTCTGGTTCAAATAATGATTGGTATTATTAAACCTTGATCATTTGGTGTAAAATTACATTGCAGCACGAGTTATAATCAATACTTATTATACACACTTTATACACTGTAAAAAAAAAGTTGTCTCAACTGAAAAAAGTTAGTGTCCAGGCTGCCTTAAAATTTCAAGTCAACTGAATTTAAGATTATAAGATGACTATTACCTCAACTTATCATCTCAAGTTCAATGAGCTTAAAATTTTAAGGCAGCCTGGACGCTAACTTTTTTCAGTTGAGACATCTTTTTTCATTTTTTTTTTTTTACAGTGTATGGATTAGCTGATTTTCTGTTGTCCAAGCGCATCATAACATCCGGGACATTGCCACGTGAAGTATTTTTTTTATTGGTTAAAATACACGGAATGACAGCATTCAGGAACTTGTACTAATGACTTTTATTTCGGAGGTTTGACGTTTTGATTACTCGGAACATAAAAATCACAAAAATTTGGAAGACATATGTATGGATCAGAAGAACACGTGCTTTATTGGATAAGAGTTGACACAAATGTCTACCTTGCCTTTAAAGTAGAATTTGTTGTAATAATCTAGCGCAGCCCATTTTCACCTGCTTGTACAGTGCATTATGGTGCACATCTTTGTGACCACATAACAGTCGTAGCTGTAATTTAGATGACTTCCGTTGAAATTTCCATTTGTTCCCCAGGACATCGGCATACATTCACCTACACAGGATATCAACTAGACAGATAAGGTTGGCGGGAGTCTTATCTACACATCGCTATCTGCATTCTTGTGCACTTCAGATAAACATACAGGTAATAGCCCGTGTATGACTACCTAACTTTCACGGGAATTCTCAGATGCCGTAACCCACACCATCGTCTAAGTACCCTACAGGAGCCATAGCCTTTGCAAGAGTAGACGGAACAGCAGTGAATCAGATACCATGCCTCATTCGTTTTGGTGGCCCGCACCCTGTTCACCGCGTTCTCTTGCCGCTGCATGCCCAGTAAACACTTCTTCTTTCCTCCTAATGTCATAACTCTACACTCATTACATGGCAGGCCTTCCTTGGTCCCACCCATTGCTATTATCCAAGGCTATCTGGTCAGGTTCACTTAATTCCACTAAAAGTACGCAAATGGTGTTCTTAACTTCCCGTTTTTTTTTAAATAAGATATACTGCATACATTGGAGGACATCCAACAAGCTTAGATAGCTCCACAGAAGCATTCTTTTAAAAGCTACTCCCAACAGAGCAGAGACCTACATTGGGGCACAGAATTACTTTGAACAACTGGAAACCACTGTTTCACTATTACCTCTTGTTTTTGTATTGTCAGGGGATGTGACAGAGAAGTGTGGGGACACCGGTGGGAGGGGTGGGGGGGTATGGTGGGATGGGCTGTTTAGGGATGGGGTATGCAGGTGCCTTGAGGTTGAAGAGCAGAGAGAGGTCAGCTGGGTTGTAGGATGTGGTGATATAGGGCTTGCTTTAGCTTTCTCATAGGCACAAGCTCATCTTCCCGTCAGCCCACAATTAGACACTCTGGACATATCATTGCAAATGGGGCCGAACCTTCAGGCTTAAGTGAGACGAAAATATAGACCAAAATTTTAGGTCTTATTTTTTCTATCTCCTGCTGTGTTTCTATTTTTCTTGTCATCTCCAATGACAAAAATCAAGCCTACGCCCATACTTCATGTTGATTTGGGATTTGAAAAGATAAATATGGTATTAGCCATATTCATTATAAATCAAAATCAGCCGTCATAACTGTCATGAGCTCAAGTATTAATGTAATATTGAACCACATAATATGAACAAGAGGCTTTTGTCTACTGAGAAGCAAATCAGCTCCTAACCTACCTGGGATTTGGCCTCAGTAAAAGCGAAGCCATAATAAAGGATGCCGAGTGTTCACAATGCCTGTCAGTGCGGCACCATGCCAGGCACTAATATCTCCATAAAAGTCCCGTCTATTTTTTTCATACAACTCATGAAGGCCTGGGAACACTCTATCTGGGACCAATCATGCGTATGTTTGTCTTTCTTTGACATATTGAATCAATCGTCCCTACTGCTGATAAAACCACTCAGCATTTTTACAGTGAGGTAGTGTTGACTGCAGCTTTGCTCACTGAAATTTTCCATAGTATGACACACCTCAGCACCACGACATGCACCAACTCATGTCTGTGACTCCTGCAATCTTGAGATTGGGGGTCATTCCATGTCAATTCAACAAATGCCTTCCACCTGATCATCTCAGATTTGTCCAAAAAAATTATCACAGAAATGTAATATACTTAATAGGTTGTGTGCCAAATTTCAGTTAAATATGTTTATTAGTTTTGGCAGAAAATAAATAAAGATGGTAATGTTTTTGCAAGTTTTTAGGAGGCAATATCTCCTGTTGTACTTATGCCATTGCGTCAAAATCATCCACAGTGTAGCATCTAGGCCCAGTAAACTAGGCAAGTGCATTTTTGATGGTTTTTCCTCTTTTTCTTAGGGAGCTATGGCAGTTTGAAAATGCTAATTTATTTGATTAAGTTGTCTGTGACACCAACTTTGAAGGCCATTTATGACCAAAGTTATGCAAGTAGACAGCTGATTTTCTCTGGGCAAGCTCTCCTCACATATAGTGCTATTGGTGCAATAAACAGCAAGCATGTCAATTTCATGGTTGTCCAGAAAATACAAAGCAAAATCTTTTAAAAGCCAAAATTTCCTGAAATTTGACATCAAATTGCTGAGGTGTGACAACCTGTAAATTCTTGAAATCTTCACCATCTTAAAGCGTACATTCTTGGCAATCTTTGGTTCAAAGGCGGTTGTGGTGCAACTATTCATTAAATAGTTATGAATTTTAGTAACACCTTATAAACGCTCGTTTTCAACTGTTTTTTAATGTTAATACAAATTTGAGATCTGATCCTAACAACCATTGGTGTTTGAAAGTTCACACCAAGGTGTTCCTATGGGGTTTCTCTGTTTTTTTCCAGTGTAGAACACTGGATACAATGTCCCTCAATTTCATGTCCCTTGGGATAACAAAAACCGCAGGGGGATTCAAACCTGCATGTGTATTTCTCTGTCAAAAGATATATTGAGCACAAACATTAATTTTCCTACATAATAATTATGTGAATCTGGCAGAGAAATGGGTACTTACAAGTATCAACCTTTTTACATCCTGGGCTATTTCTATTATATAGCAGGTCATTTATCAAAATTAGGAACACTTTAATTAAACACTGCTATTGTATGCACAATTATAAATGTCAATTTGGGGAAATAAACAAATTGTAAGTCCTCCAATGCTACCCAGTGGTTGAGATTATGTCATCATTCATCAGTTTTTCATGTTTCAACATGTCTCAGTGAGAGGCAAGTCCTAATCTGAGCACTCTTGCCACCGATGACATCAGATGAATTTTCATGCACCCACGTGGACTATAAGTTTTTACTGGCCACACAGAGAGGAAGTTTGCTGGGTACCTGTACAACATGTCATCACTAAGATGCCAGCACCCACAACTGCCACGGAACACAGATATAATATAAATGAGGAATCTGTTAATTCAGCAAAACTGTTTATGATGAACTTGAAATGAGTAATCTAATGTACACTGTATTGACCGTGATACATTTGAATGTTTGGACAAAGTAATGATGTGGCTATAATGTATTTTGCCAAATAAATTTCATAAATACAAGTTTGATATGGCATTTCCTGACCTATATATGGTACTATAACCAATGTGTCTAAATATTGCAGATCTTTAAGTGACTTTCTGTTATCTGATGTTATGATTACAGCCTCAGAAACTCTTGCAATATGCAAGGAATCACATAGAAACAATGAAAAATGAGCGTTTACAAGGAGTTACTAAAAATTAATAACTATTTAATGAAGAGTTGCACCACAACCACCTTTGAAACAAAGATAGCCAAGAATGTAAGCTTTAAAGTGGTGAAGACTTGTGGTGAAGATTGTCACACCTCAGCAATTTGATGTCAAATTTCACGAAATTTTGGCTTTTTTAGGATTTTGCCGTGTATTTTCTGGACAACCATAAAACTGTCATGCTTGCTATTTATTGTACCAATAGCACTATATGTGAGCAGAGCTTGCCCAGAAAAAAATCGGCTCTCTACCTGCATAACTTTGATCATAAATGGCCTTCAAAGTTGGTGTCACAGACAACTTAGTCAAATAAATTAGCAATTTCAAACAGCCACAGCTCCCTAATAAACGCATATTTGCCATTGAAAATGTGTTTCACAAGTGTACTGTGCATAGATGCTACTCTGTGGAAATCTTTGAGCCCATTGCATTGATATAACTAGAGATTTTGCCTCCTAAAAATCCACTTTTATTTGACGTTGCAAAAAGGAGTGCGAAAATCAACAAAACGTTGCCATCTTCATTCTTTTTTTTTTGTGAAAACTAAAGAAGATATTTAACTGAAACGTTACACATATCCTACCCGAAGTACATGGCCTTGGTGTGAGAAGTTTTTTTAAATGAATCTGAGATGTCAGGTGGGGAAATTTTCTGAAATTTGTTGAATTGACATGGAATGACCCTTGGATAAAAATGAACTTGGCAAGTTAAAGATCATGATAACTGAATGTGAGAACTGTATGCCTTAAAAAGTTAAAAGTGCTGCTCCTGTTTATTTCTGATAACACTCGCCTCCATCGCTATGAGAAGACTACTGTGTATCTTAATTGTGCTAAGTGCATGAGGTTGACCACAGTGCTTTAATTTAATAAAAGTGACACATATCACATGCATGTGTGAGAGTAGTTTTTAAGTTTTCTGTTGCATTTTTCCAACCTCCCTTTACCTGAAAGACAGGTATGAAAACAGTTTGGCCAATCATAGGCACTAATTGTTCAGTTAATTTGTTAATCACCTTGGCGAAAAAAAAACCAGGGACCAGGGCTTGAATCAGATTCAGGATCCAGATTTGGTGATTCCTGGAATAAAGGATATGTTCTTTCAGAGGAGAGATGAGACACAACCTCATTCCTTACATAAAAATATGAACAGCTGCTCATCACTTTCCATGGCAATGAGCCACTATTGGCTCTGGCCATGACTGGGTCCAGGGGTTGGAACTCATTAATTCATCAAACCGTTATATTTAGATGAAGCCATCACCCGAGGGGGCCAAGAGTTGTGATGAAAATTGAGATGTATAATTTCAAAACGTATTTATAGACATCTGTCCAGTGTTAACCAATGAGCATTACGTAAACTCTTAGCTTATTTTAGAAAGGAAAGACTGAGTCATTCAGAGGATGACTCGAATGAAAATCAACTGTGTGAAAAAGGAAAGATGTTGTCATAGGGAGAACTAAGACATTCCTGAGCTGGTGAACTCAGTTCTCCGCTGAAAATCTGCTTATGAGAAGATCAGTTGAATCTGTGATATGTAATTTAACCATTGCATGTTAAACATAGTCAGCCATTTATAGAATTTAATTGAATATGATGTTAAATATTTATTTTATATTATTATGGTGTATCTGAAAATGTCTGAAATGCAAGCTTCAATTTACTGTAGCCCAGGGCAGAATTGCCATTTAAACTAGAATCTGTCTGATATTAATTAAACAGCTGTGTTACGAGTCAAAAACTTTCCCAAGATAATACACTGCAAGCAATGTTTGTAATACAAACATTCTCCTCTCTAGTTACCTTGGAGCAGGTTTTTATTCAACCAAAGGGCATGTCCAATCCTCAAGATTTTTTAGCAGAAATTGGGGTTAGACAAGTTGCATTAACTAAAGGCAGACAAGGCGGCGGGTCCTGATGGCTAATATCTTAGAGTGCTCAGGAAAGTTAGTGAAATCATCTTTAAACTGCTCTTAGCTATCTTCAGACGGACTTTAGAAACTGGAGAAATGCCAAATTATTGGAAGCAGGGCAATATAATACCAATATACAAGAAAGGAGACCATACTGAGCCAGGAAATTACAGGCCGGTCAGTTTAACCTGCATTGCATAAAAAATTCTGAAATCTATCATAAAAGACGAGCTGGAATTATTTCTTGAACGTAATAATATCTTGAGGGATAGCCAACATGGTTTCCGTAAGAGAAGGTCATGCCTGACAAAAAATGCCTGAATTTTTTGAAGAGGCCACTAAGACTTATGATCAGAGCAGGGCTTATGACATCACATACTTGGATTTTCAGAAAGCATTTGATACAGTACCGCATAAGAGACAAATTTTTAAAATGAGCTCCATTAGAGTTACAGGAGGTATTCTGGAGTGGATTCAAAACCGGTTACAGGACAGAACACAAGGAGTGGTGGTCAGTGGAACCTCATCTGAGACAGGTATGGTGGGGAGTGGCGTCCCTCAGGGATCAGTGTTGGGACGCCTGCTGTTCCTCATCTACAGTAATGACCTAGATGGGAATATTGGAGAAAATTGGTTAAATTTACAGATGATTCTAAATTGGGAGGTTTGGCAAATAGTTTGGAGCCCACTTAAGTGATTCAGGATGATTTGGATAAAATCCAGAATTGGGCAGAGATGTGGCAGATGAAATTTAATGCAGCGAAATGTAAAGTTCTACATGTAGGTAATAAAAACATTGGACAGGATTACTTCATGGAAGGTTTAAAACTGGAATGTGCTCTACATGAAAAAGATGTGGGAGTGATTGTTGACCAAACCCTCACAGTTCTAGCCATTGTGCTGTAGCATTTAAAGAAGGCAATTGGATGCTGGGATACATTGCCAAAAGTATTGAGTACAAATCCAAGGAAGTCATACTTCTCTTGTTCAACACACTCGTCAGACCACATCTGGAGTATTGTGTACAGTTCTGCGGTCCATACTTTAAGAAAGACATATAGGCTCTAGAAAAAGTTCAGAGAAGAGTCACTAAGCTAATTACAGGTATAAAAGATGAAAGCTATGAGAAGAGGCTGAAGATCCTTAATCTTTTTAGTCTTAGGAAAAAGAGACTTAGGGGTGATCTGATTGAGGTCTTTAAAAATGTTAAAGGGACTAACAAAGTGAATTATGCAGGATTCCTTCGGCCAAGTTTGGTTATTAGAACTCGGGTCACAAGTGGAAGTTGACCAAGGGTAAATTTAGCAGTGACGTTAAGAAATATTTTTTCACCCAAAGAGTAATTTTGATGTTGAATAGCTTGCCTGGCCATATTGACAAGGCAGAAACCTTGGGAATTTTCAAGAGCAGGCTTGACTTAAAGTTGGATACCTTTGAGTCTTCGAGTATCTGAAGTGATATATTCACAATAGAAAAAAATAAAAACTGGTGAGCCGAGTTGGGCTGAATGGCCTGTTCTCGCCACTCATGTTATTGTTATGATTCTGCTCTGTCCTGATCATGTTTCTCTGTTTTTCATTACTGCTCTTTTGGCTTTGGAAATTTGCACTGTCTGACTATTCTTAGAATCATGTATTGTGTACTGTTTCCCTTAGTTTAATTATGTATTGCGTTTATTGTACTTTTCCATAGTTTACTTTTTACCATGGCTACATTCCGGTTCATGTTTTCCATTTTGCATTGCACTTTGTCTCCCCCGTCTGGTCTCCAGTCTCATCATGGTTCACAGCCCCAGTCCTGTGTGTCATTCTTCGGGTGATTTATTGGATTCTGGATTTGAATCTTCCTTCCGATCTCGTTTGCTTACTTCGCCTTACTTTTCTACCTTACTAACCATAC
Source organism: Gymnothorax reevesii (assembly GCA_029721435.1). Lineage (NCBI taxonomy): Eukaryota > Metazoa > Chordata > Actinopteri > Anguilliformes > Muraenidae > Gymnothorax > Gymnothorax reevesii. The sequence continues at coordinate 38,643,339 of CM056590.1, forward strand.
TAACAGTTTGTTATTTTTGCTAGAAGTTACTAACACCAACTAACATTGTATGTAATACTAACTTACTAACAAGCACCAAGGGAGTGTATAGTTTCACTTACTGATTGATTAACAAGCTCTCAGCACTCGCCCTGTTCTTGTCTCCGCCTCTTGTCTCTCCCTGATTTCCTTTGCTGCATCTTATCACACTGTCCTTCTCTAATGATCTATGCACGTTAGAACTCCTTTACTGGAGCTGTATGTCTTTGTATAGGTTTGTCCCGTGATCCCTGTCCGCATTTTGGCTTCTGCCAAATTGCATGTGATTAGGTTCTCCCTCATGTGCTGCTCCCTTGTAATCAGTCTGACTGTACCTGTGTCTCTCACCTTGTGACCTCCCTGGAAATGTATATTAGGTGTCTTTTCACAGTTACTCTCTGTCAGATTGTTTTCCTCAGTCTTCTTGTGCCATGCTTCTTTCGCCTTGATTACTCAGTGTTTATCTTTCTGACTGGATTGCCCGACTACTGAATTTCGGTTTGCCCTTTTTGGATTATTGTGGCATCTGTGTTTTTTGACCCATTTCTGCCCGACTTTGATTTTGTGGATTGCTGCCCTGTTTACAATTCGGATTGCCCTTTGCTTGATGAGTTTGCTTATCCTACAAACCTCTGCCTGTGTACCGAATCTGTTTCGCCCGACTACGATTTTTGTGTTTGCTGCCCTGGTTACGACTCTGTTTCTGCCCCACTGGATTTTGTCTTTTGGATTGCGGACTCTGTACTTTTGCCTTCTGCCCTGCGGGGGTTACCCCCCTCGCTCAATAAAATCCTCTTTTTTTGCAATCCTGTGTTCTCGCGTCTGGTTCCTGATCGATACCTCACAGTTATGTTATTCTAGATGCATGAATCAAAACACCTATATGCCAATATTAATGCTATTGTGAGGCTCGTTTGCAGGTATTAAGAACTACAGCACTCACAATCATACAAAAATCATTTCCATTTTAATGATTCAGGAATTAAGGTATCTCCTCTCTGTTTGGCTTGAGCTTAAACTAAGTTCTGATCATTGATACTTAAATACAAGTTACTCAAAAAGATGCAGATTTTGTGTATTTCCACAATTAAGTTAATATGAAAAGGGGGAGCATTTTGTAGCAGAAATGACGGTCACTTCATAAAATTATGAAGTTATGTATTATAAAGGCAACTGCTCTCAAAACCACAACAGAGCCCACATTTACATTATATTGTTATGCACGTTTTTATCACAACCCAGTTGTCCGCTTAATTGGTTCTTCCCCTGTCGTAGCAGTCTCCCTTGCTGCTCCTGTTAATTGATTTATTGTCTTGTTAAACCTTTCGTCTTATCAGTTGGTGCCATCTGATTGTTCTGTGTATGTTGGTTGCTGGTTTTGTGTCAGTCGGAGCTGGATCTGCTTAAACCAGGGGTAGGGAACCTTTTCCAGAAAGAGCCAGTGTGGGTGCGGGCTCTCATTCCAACCAACCAGCTACACACCTGATTCTACTAATCAACCTCTGGAATCTTTGCGAAGGACCTTGATTGGCAGACTCAGGTATGTAATTCCCTGGTTGGAATGAAAACCTGCACCCACACCGGTCCTTTCTGGAAAAGAGTCCCCATCCCTGACTTAAACATTTGAATATTCCCTTAGTTTTTCTTCAGATTCTATTTCTCCTCCCTGTGTCCCTCCCTGGGAGCCAAATTGTCAGGTACAATGGGTTCTCCTCGCCTCTTCTATTTCTCTTCTTCCTCTTCTAAACATTGTGACCCACTCTCAGTACTGCATGGGACTCCTGCTCCTCCTGGTTTGTAACTCATTTTACTGCAAATCTCAATGTCTGATCGATTTATTTATTTATATTTTGCTCTTATCTCAGCAGCCGAATATCAATGTCAGCAATCCAAGATCTACATCAAATGTTTCCAACATCTCCCTTTCTATTTTCCCAGAATTTCTGCACAATCGGCAACATTAACAGACCCATTCCTAACTATTCTGAAAAGCAGTTCACTGCGATGAAAACACATTATTTTACAACGGTGTTACTGATGTTGTGCAAAATTTGTGCAGCCCACTGGCTCATCAGGTATAGTCAGTGAAGTTCTAAGAGTGGAATGATTATTACAGCAGACCGGAGAGTTGCATAAACCTGTCTGGTCGCAAGCTTAGTGTGGTTGTAACATAAATCCGATGAATCACATTCTGAAGATTTTGGATTGCATGCACTTAATTGAAAATCTTTTTTAATGATATGGAGCTTGCAGGGCTAGATAAGGCCACACTCAAGAAGTGTCAAATCAATTCCGTAATTCCTGCTAAAGCTACCATGGCCCGTTAAACTTGCTCTGTTTACCTTTGTATGTATGAATGTTTTATCCTCAACCACCACCCCACAATTCACCTGTCGGCTCTGTTTCCATGACACCCACTGGGGTGGGAGAAGGACGTTTGCTGTTGCCTCGCCCTGTTATCACTTTGGCTGCCATATTCAAACAGGGAATGATGATTTCAAGTTTACTGCATTCACTCTGAACCTCAATAAAATATTTCTTATTTCAAATTTTGAGTTTTCTGCTACATAAACTCCACATAATTAGCTTGAGATAAAGCTGGAGCAAGTTTAATCTCTGACATTATGCCACCATTCATTGGGCATTTCAGAAGTGTTATTGTCATTCTCCAAATTGAGTAAGGTGTTTCAAAGACTTTTATCTAAATGTTTCAAATCCTCTAAATTGGGAGCAGCTCAAATGCTAGCCTTAAAGGTTTGAAAACAGTCTTGTTTCATCGTGTCTGCGGCGTATCAAGAGCTGGATGTATTCCCAGGCAGAGCTCCCAGAACACTTTAAACAAGAGGAGTTGACAGTCCATTGATTTTGTTCTAAGAAGGGTTGAATGCAAATAAAGATGGAGGCACAGTGTGGGACTGGTGTGGGATTAAACCCCAAACCACACTCACTCTGTAAAAAAAAAAAAAAGTCAGTCTAAAGTTTTAGAATGATTCTGGAAAAAACCTTATTTTTGTCCTTTCAAGTGAAAAATAATAGTTCTATATTGTTGATTGTTTAACATGTGAAGTTAATTATTCTCTTTTGAGCGCACTTTTCACCATAGTAATGAGAATCAAAATAACTTTCCGCATTGGCTGTGTATAATTTTTCTTTTATATCTATTCAACAAAAAAAATTTTTTTTTTTTTTTGAAAAGACACAAATAGGGGTTCTGGTGAAAATGTTACCCTGATATACTTATTGAAATTGCTAAATTTTTGTATTTGCTGTGAGGAGATGTGTATATGACTGTAAAGCTGGCTGCTCCGCGGACAGATACACACGTCTTGCCATCTGGGTGTTTAGGCAGCTTTCAGAGGAGCCTTTGGCTTATAAAACTCTATAAGAGCCCATAAAACAAGACGACACTCAAGGTGAAACAGTGAAATTCTCAAACACACCTTTCCGCATTGCATTCCTGGCATAAAAGCCTAGCCTGTGGCGACAGAGTGTTTCTGGCGTCACAAACTGCACTACATGGATGCCTCTGAGACCAATCACAGCTCTGCTGACACCCGTTCTTCTCATCAGTTAGGAAACTAACAGCGAGTAAGCAGAAGGAGGCCCTGCAGCAGTGCAGGCTGGTGAGCTTCAAACTCGGAAGGAACAGAACAACCCTTTCAACTGGTCTTGACCTGTTTCCAGTCCTTTTTAAAATTTATTTTTTACAATGATTGGAATAAGTCAGCGGCAGTCAAACACTTAGCTCCCTTTTTAATACAATGTTGTCGTAACTAAATAGAAAATTCAAGTCAGAAAAAGTTTTACATCACTTTTCAAAAAAGATAAACCACCATGTCTACTTCCATGTTTGCTTTTTGCGCATCCTGCACTATCTAACCTTCGCTTCGTAGTTGTTAAATTATAGCAAAGAGAAGAAAGATCAGCCACGAATAGTGTCCACTTCTGAATGCCACTGATTGAAATGCGATTATGAGTCGAAATGACGCATTTTATTTCTCATGTTACTTTTGCGGAGTTTTATTACTCATGTTACCTTAACGAGGAAATCCAGCCACATTTGATAGTCTTGAGTGTTTTTAGAAGTGTTCATTTAAATGAATGATCGGAGGTTCCGGGTTCGAGACCCACTTAGGCAGGGCCTGTCTGTGTGGAGTTTGCATGTTCTCCCCATGTTTGCATGGGTTTCCTCCAGGTACTCTGGTTTTCCCCTCATAGAAAAAAACTGCATCGTAGGAACACTCCTACCAGCACCCCTGACCAAGGAACTGGCTTTAGAACTGGAGTTGGTCCCTGGGTGCTGCTCTGTGGCTGCCCACTGCTCCTAACTACAGGATGGGTCAAATGCAGAGGACAAATTACCCCACGAGGTTCGATAAAGTATCTCATTTTATGTTCTGTGCCTCCTCAATTCCCAGCTCACCAGCCACCACTGCCCAACACAGCCAGCTGTAGTCGTAGGATGCGGGACTGTCAAGAGGTCCAGAGTTATGTGAGCTGGAGGGACAGCAATATTAAAAGAAAACAGAAGTAACAGTTACTTCACAGTTGTTTTATTTTTACTTCGCCCACAATTCCGCTACTAAGTTTTACAACAATGTTGAAAAGGTATTCAGAGCTTAATTCTCAGTTAAGGCGTTTGAATGTGAACCTATTTTCAAGTTTTCAGTGCTTATAAAATGTATCAAGCAGTCACAGCCACACAGAACAAATAAATTAAAAGTAAAAAAAATAAGGTAAAAGTATCCATGAAATAAATCAAATAGAAAGGTAATTTATGTTAATCCAGTGCAATGCCAGTCCTATCAAAATACAGTTAATTACGGCTTTAAAAATTCACTTGCTATTTATTCGCATTGTTAGTGATAGGAAGGAGATTTTTTTTTCCAGACGTACAATTACTCTGTGAAAATTAACCATATTTTGGACAAGTGCGGGTTATTGCAGCAGGTAGTGTTGGAGAACTTTTGAGTACAATGTCCAGAAGATTGTTATAAACTCAGTTTAGTCCTCAACTTGTTGAACGACAACCTCATACAATTTCTTAGTAGAAATTGTGCCTGCTGATGATACAGTACATGAACTGTCCTGTTGTACTGTACGTGCTCCAGCACCTACATGTCATCTTTCGCCCTTACTACTGCAAAAGATAATTCATTTACAGTAATGACTCTTCGCGCATTTAGGCACTGCTCATCCCGCACTCAATGCACTTGTGATAAGAGGGGAACTGACCTCAGCTACTGAACATATATGGCAGCCATTTTACACCACAGTTCTTCCCACACATCAGCTGAGGCGGTGTAGCAGATCACATTTCATCACATTAAGCTCGGGGATGATTAGATGGCATCTTGCTAATATAAACAGCGCATAAATTCAAATGAGCACGTTAAAGCCTGTACCTCATGTTCTCACCCAAACAAAGCATCAAGTCCTTGCTTAAACTCAGAGTTCTGTTTTTTCCTTAGTATCATTCAGTGCTCAAATATGGAGTATTTCTGTCCAGCAGAATTATCTCTCATAACAGCCAAGCTATTCACCCTGTTGTTGCTATGAAACATCATGACTCTCGAGAAGTATGTTCCTGCCAGGCTGATTAATCACACACACACACACACACGCACACACGCGCACACACACAGATCACTGAGTTCCCATGCTCTCACAAGGCCAGTAGTCAGCAACAAATCCGGGGATCCTGTGTATCTGCATGAGGAACATCCTTTGTGGTGAACTTGTTGAAACAAGGAAGCAAACCCACTAAATCATTTCAGCATTTCCTCTCTCCCTGTATATTAAGAACGTTATATGTTTCTGCATGAAGAACATGTCAAGTCTCGGAGTCATTCACGTCCCAGTTGGGACCTTCTCAAAGAGGTCCCTCTGAGCTGTACGAGAGGTTCCCCAGGCCTTCCCTATCACTCCCAGGTTTCCGACAGGTGTTAAATTTCCAGAGCAGGAGTGCAGCCAGGGAAAGAACCAGAAGGAAGCCCAAGCATCCCCCGATGACACCAGCTCTGAGGGTTAAATTGCCGTCCCCCTGGGGCTCGTACTGTTTGCAGGAACTCGGTAATGGGCTGCTGGTGCCCGCGTCGTTCACTGCCTCGACACACACCTTCATCCCTGCCTCCAAATTCTCGACCACCGCCCTCCTCACGCGATCTCCGAAAACCAAGGCCTCCCCGTCATTGACCACAACTCGGTAGGATGACACCGAAGAAGGTGGGGCACACCATGTTACCACCGTCTCTGAACCCTCCCGGACTATCTTCTCCAAAGAGGGCGCCTGGGGGCGTTCCTGAGGTCCCGTCACACCAGGGCACAGGCAGCGGTTGAGGACTGCAAGCTGGGCGCAGGGTACCTGCTGGTCTTGACAGGGGTCATAGTCACAGGCCAGTGGGATTGAGTGTTGGGTTAGGTCCCGAGGTTGGCTGTTCTCTGTGGGTTTATTCTCTTCATCGTCCTCTTTATAGTCGTAATCATCGAGGCCTGTCACATAGCGTATTCGAAACACAGTTACAGGAGGCTTTGCCGATGTTGCGTTTCGCTCTGGGCCCTCGAGTGGGTTCGCCGAATAGCCATTCAACAGGAAGAGCAAGATGATCAGTAGCGACGATGCTAGGAAGTCAGTAGCTGCCATTGTGCCTGGAAAATTTAATTAAAAAATGGCATATGTTGAAAGACAAACATAAATTATTAATTACAGCTTGAACAACTTCAGAGGGAGTCAAATGTTGATGCATCGCATGTTTGAAGGCTTTGGAAGAACTCATGCAGTTGACTACATAGAAGATCCAGAGAATGTGTTTGATTGCATCGAAGCAAGACAGGCATGAGAATGAGGCAAAGAGAGAGCACTTTGGTCCACAGCAATTGTTCTTAAATATCACTGTCTCTCCAGTTTAGGCATTGGGAATCAGGGCAAACCACTTTAAAAGAGCCAAATTATTCAACATACTCTGTTAGTCTGGTGAGAAAGTTGTCCCTGCGTGGGTTATCAAATATTTGAAAAGCAGGAAAATACGTTGATGAATTCTCTGTGAATTTGGCTCTGTTTTCGTGGCAGCAGTTTTTTTTTTATATTTACAGTTGGAACATGTTTTAACAAGCTCTCAGCTTTGGAAACTAGTGACAGGAAGACAGTGAAACCTGAAAATGTGCGTGTAAAAAAATCTAAATGTTACCTTAAGTGCAAAAGATACAGAGGCTTTCCTTTTCAATTTCCCTCGGTCCCGCTCTCTCCAAGACTGGTTTCTCACTCTTGACTGCGGTAGTTGTGTTATAAACTCCCTCAAAGTTTCCCCCTCCTTCTCAATACTCTCTCATTTTTTTCTCCCTGCCCTCTAGCTCTCTCTCTCCAGCAAGTTTTGGCACTGCTCTCAAGCTGAAATGCGCTTTAGTGTTTGTTAGAGAGAGAGTGAGAGAGAGCAAAAAAAAGATGGAGAGAGAGAGAGCGGGGGGGGGGGGGGGTAGGTGAACAATACAAGGGAACAATCCTTCTAACATTCCATGTGTGCATGTGGGTATTTAGTCTTTAGTGTTGTGAGGGGAGTAAAGCCTGGGCGTCCGTCCTTATATGGTCACAGCGGACCGCAGCTAATGAGAGAGTGGCCCAATTCTGAATAAAAGGCGACAAATTCACCACAGATTAATGCCAGTTTCTAGGCTACACAATGGTTGCCCAGGGAAAGCGCTGCTTGCGCAACCATTCACGCCGACTGGAATGTGCCCAGAATGACGTATCATTAGTAACCTGATCAGATGAATTGTAGGAGAGCGGACATTTTACGCAACGGCAATAATTGCACACCCTTCTGTGATTACTGCAGAGCACGTGCAGCATTGTGAGGATGAGAGAGCAGTGACAACAGGGTGAATTTCCCTGACACACCTGCCTGTTGAAGAGGGCGGAGTGGATGCATGTAGTAACAGCATGTGAGTAAGCAAAACAATCTGTTATGGAAAGACCTGAGGCAGGAGGAAGGTTATAAATCTGATGAACAGCGTTAACTCTGCAATACTGAGCTGTTGCTATAGAATATGAAGAAAATAGCCATAGGAATAATATTTTCCAAACCCCCCCCCAAAAAAAAACTCCTCACATCTCCTCACAATATGCTATTAAAAAATTTGGCACAGCAATTTTTGGCACCAATCAAGACAACTTTGTAATCTCATTTTTGTATTAGTCTGTGTACAATGTAATTAGTAATTACATGAGCACAATTGTTTGTCTATCATTCAGACACAATGTTAGAACAATGGCATGATGTGATCATTTACAATTTGAAATTCTCATTGAAGTTAACAGTAAATGAGGTAGGCTAGAGCTTGATGCAGCCACTGTTAACTTACTATACCTTGCATTGTTGGTGATTGTTATGTTCACTGAAGCCCTGAAACCTATGGATCAATATTCCAATTAAATGTGTTCTGATATGTAAATAGTTTTACACCAGCATACGAGCCAGTAATAGATTACATCATGTGCTGGTGCTTCTTTAATTGTTTTCCTGTAATCCAGCCATCTGTGTTTCTTTTGCAGTGCTGTTCTTTAAAATGATTAATCATTGTCTCGTTTCATTCCCCACCCCTTGTGTCCCTGCCCTTCTCCTCTCTGTTTTGTTGATTGGTGTCTGCTGTATATAAGTGCCTCAGTCTGTGTCATCCCTCGCTGGATTGTCTTGTCCCTTCATTGATTTTTTTAGCTTAATCACAAGCCTCTCCCATCTGAGAACATTATTGCAACAAGTGACTTTGTATTAGGGACACTGTCTCCCTGCTGGTCTCTGGAGCAGTGACAGATCTGGGCAGATCTCCAGCCCTCGTGTAGCAGTGTGGATACTGTCCAGCAGTCCCTTCCAATCAGTGTGACCACCCAGCCAATGATCATGGACTAACCATGGCCTTCTCCCCTCGGTACTGTTTGTGCATTGCCTGAACTGGACTGTCCTCTGCTAAGAAATACCCGCCCTGCAAAAAGTCTTAACAAGTCTCTTAATCTTATTATGAGGTAAAGCTGATTATATCTCCCTCTCAAGTGGAAAATATGGGCTTATTTTGAGTTACCATGCACTTGACAAGCAATCCCAGTGGCAAATCTGGAAATCTCACCTTGTTGGCAAAATTTTGGGTCCTACTGAGAGAAAAGGTTATAGAAATAAGTGTTTTAAATCCAAATTTAGGATTAAAACGCTTGGTAAAATGAACTTCTTCTCATTTTTTTTTTTGCAGTGCAGTGTTCTGGTTAATCACCTTTCAAAATGTGCCAATTGAGGCTCATACCATTAAAGTGCCTGAGACGTTTTTTCTCTGATCCGTGGCTGGTTCTACCTGTGTGAACATAACAAGCCATTTTTTAAGAATCTAATTAGACTCGGAAAAGATTCAGCATAAAAACCAGAAAGGAAGACAAAATGTTTTAACTCCTTGAACTCAGATTTTTGCTTGAATTTCCGCTTAAGTACTTTCAAAGTTAGAAAAAGAATTTGAAGAGCCTAGTGCTGTAAGAGCTTAAGTCACTTTTTCACACACTATGGGCTCGGGATGTGAAGACGTCTTCACAGTCACGGGTCAATTTTCTCAAACTGGACATTTTGTGACTTCAGTATTCGAAGCATCAGGGTCTCATACACGGTCACATACTCATTCTGTATCTCCTCGTTCCAACGCTTCACTGAGGCCACGTCACATTTATATGAAGTGAAATACTCAGGCCAGGATGTTTTTTCATGTTTTTTCATGGCCGCATCATCACATCTCATGGAAAATATCTTTTGCCTAAATTTTTACACATTTCCATGTAATTCATCAGGACATTTCTGGGATCTTTGGAAACCTTTGGATCTCCAATTTGAAGAACCTATACATGGGTCCAGAGGTTTATGAGGTTAAAAGAAGTTACTGATGGAGAAGAAGCTGGCGCGTAACTTAAGAGAGTCAACTGGAGAGTTTTGTCAAAAAAACGAGTCTTGCAGGGGCTGGTGGTTGACGAGGGACCTGCCTGAGATCGGACGCGCGGACGCAGCGAGCCGGCGAGAGTTCAGCTCAGGTATGTGTGCGGAGCCGTATGAATGCACTGTCTGCCGAGCGCTGGTCTGGAGGCAGGCAGAGGAACATGCTGTTTTTGCCTAAAAGAATGCTGTCCCACCCACCGGCCCTCATGCCTTCGGTGTTTCACATGCCCCTGCTCGTCCCCAACACCAGCGGGGGTGTTTCTGAAACCAGCCCAGTCTTCCTGTCGCACCTCACACACAGCGCAAGCAGATTAGCCTCCAGGGGTGCATTTCCCAATATCACAAATGCTAACTTACATTGTTGGACTCATTGGCTGTGAATGGACTAACCATGTAAGTTGCCATCTTAGTTAGCTTAGTTATAACGATGCTTTTGGGAAACGCACCCCAGATCTAGAATGTTCCCTCCTCCCACGCTTTATTTCTCTCTCCACATCTTACATAATCTGCTGTTTTTCCTGGCCCCATTTCCCCCCCTCTCAATACCCCCTGTGGAGTAAGACTGCAAGTACACAACTCGGCCAAAAGTATGTGGACACCAGCTCAACTAGTTTATAGCAATCTAAATTCATAGGTGTTTATAGGTGTTAGTCAGTCACGCTTTTTCTCCCCTAACAACCTTCACTCTTCACCGAAGGCTTTCCATATGATGATACAGTATTACTTTGGGTAAAGGTGTTTGTGAGGTCAAACAAAGATGTTGGCGATTCGGCCTGACGCAAAGCTTCCCTGTTGATCTCAACTGCCTTTCATGGAGTTGAGGTCAGGGCACTGTGCGGTCCAGCCAAACACTGTTATTTGGACACCAGTCTTGGCAAACACTTAACGGAACATTCTAGTGCTAATTCTGTTAATAGGAACCAGTAATAATTGTTATTTCAGCTTTAGAATGTCCTAAAATTAACACGCTAAAGCGCTACATAAACCTGCTGTTTATTTATTCATTCATTTATTTGTTTGTCCATTATGCTGGTGTAACAGTCACTTCAGGTGGTGAAAAGCAGCTGTGATTGTTGCATCAGACTTGGAGTCTCCTTTACTGAACTTTCTAATAGTGATGTAACAAGCACTACTAGAACTGGAATTCAATGAGGTTCGGTCATAGAACACCCACTTAGGATTTTGAAGCGACATTCCAAAAGACCTACGCTTCAGTGCGTTAATTTGATAGTGCCGCAGAAGGAAGTTGGACAGCGCAGACGACATCTTAGCCTCTGCTCCAGCTTCTCATCTGGTTGTAGTTACTCAGTGAGGGAAGGGGAAGAGGCCACAGGGGAGAGCGCAGCCGACCCATACCTTCTCTGCACTGCATTTATGAAGCGGTTTGGGGGCCGTGGCCACCCAAGCGAGTAAGCGCGCGGGAATTCAGCAGTTCCACATCACAGGTTTTGAGAGCTCATTTTCATGGTGCTATCCTGTGATGACTTGTATTTTCCCCCGGTAGCTTCCCATATGCATTAATTTATGATGTTTCTCCTCAAGCCGCTGTCTTGGGAGTTTGCCGTTTTTGTAAAACACTGCATTTACAAGTAATACATGAAAGGGTGAAGTGATAGAAACAGGGGCGATGCTCGGTCACAGTTACACCCTGAATCGTGCTAGAATACAGGAGTACACAGGCTGTGCATAATAATAATAATAATAATAATGTTTTTGTTATTGTAGTTGCCACTGTTGTTGTTATTTTACTATTCACTAATCATATAATGATAAAGATTATTATTATTATTATTATCGACTGATAATACTACCAGTAACAGTAGCAACAGTGTAATTTTTCCTAAGGCCATGGCTATACCGCCATGTTCTGTGTTGCAGTATTATAATATGTAGAACAATGTCATGGCGAATGCTTGGTGAGACTGGTTTTCTGATTATTTATTTATTTGATGATTCATTTTAGTGCTCTGTGCCTCAGTAATGCATCATCATGTGCCATGTGCTTTTCAGCTGACATCCAATTATCCCCAAGGGAAAAATGTTTATCTATTTGAAATGTACATCATTAATTTCAAATTGGACAAGACAAATGGATTGGGATTTGTAATTATGATTTTATCTCTAATTTACGGTCCCTGCAAGCTTCTTTGTGTGTAGATGCAGTAAGTGAATGCTATGTTTGCGCTGTGTGTGTGTGTGTGTGTGTGTGTGTGTGTGTGTGTGTGTGTGTGTGTGTGTGTGCGTGTGCGTGTGTGTGTGTATGGACATGGCCATATAATGAAGGTTAAAGTGTAATTGAAGCTCCTCCACCTAGTGGTGAGCAACATACCATGTCTCAATGGAATGATCACAGTCATATATTCAGCATTTTCTGGCTTTCTCGGTAATTAGGCCCAGGGTGCCAAATATTGAACAACAAAGAACAAAAGTGCTATTCCCATTTGGAAAAGGTCTTTAGGACTTACCAGCAGAAGCAGTATTTCTGTTTAATTCTGTATTCAGGCAGCTAAGACAATTCAGGCATCCAGTGTTACCTTCAGCTACCCAAACTATTACGGTCAAATGGCTAAAACCACCATGAGTCACTGGTTAATATTATTTGAATGCATAGGCAATTGCTTGTTCAATTATGAAGTAGCGTTTAACCATCAAAGTTATTGCTGGAATTTATTTATTTTTTTAAGTTTTTGTGAAATTGATTGAATTTTGCCACCACATGGAGTATTCTATCATTTCTCATTGAAAATCAACTGGGAATTGCAAAAAAAAAAAAAAAACATATATAAAGAATTGCATCAAGCATCCAAGGATTGGCAGATACATATGACTAATCATCCATCTCATATTAATACATATATTGTAAATTAATTGCCCCAGAAATGTGTCTTTTCAGTGTGCAGGGCATTGCAGCACTTGAAGTTTTCTTATGCCTTACGGATAACAAAGAATGAACAAAGGCTTTTTGACAGCCCTTCTGTCTTGACCCAGTTCTATCTCCCAGAGTCTCCCAAAAGTGATTACAGACCATCACGCCTCAGAAAACCTCATAAAGCAGCATGAGAAAGAGGAAAAAAGTTCATTCAAATTTTTCTTGTGGAAAACAGTGACTCCTTGGGCTGTCTGTGGAGAAAATGGGTGCTAGTATCCCCTGGCAACCAGCTGGCGGACTGCAGCCATTGCATAAATAAACTGAATAGCACCACGGGCAGGAGTTGAGTGAGGGACAACAGATGGGATGGAATAGGTGCAGGACAAGTATTTATGTCTGTGATGGCTGTTGAGATTTGGATGCGAAAAGCAGTGCCAGAATTAAAAGGAAAAAACCGCTGAGAGCTGAGAGACAAACAGACTAAAAATGCGAGACTCGTGCTAACAACGGACCTGGACGCCGTCCGAGGTAGAAAGCAAGCGAGCTCGTAGATACAAAAAGAAAAGGGAAAAAATAAAACAAAGATTCCCTTTCTAACTATTACTAACCTTCAAATATGCAACTCAGTCCTCAACAGAGCTGTCTCGAGACCTTACCGGCTAAAGCGCAAATATAACACTGACACTCTAGCAAAGGATGCGAGGAGAAACTGGAGCTTAAATATAGTATGGGCCCCCAAGTAATGCCAGCTGGCCCAGGAATCTGATTGGGAGCAGAACGATATCGTCCTGGACGAGAACAGCAAAGAAAGCTCTCAACGCCTCCGAACCACGACAATGTCCCCATCTAATGAGGAAAACATTGTGAATATGTGTGTGTGTGTATATATGTGCGTGCACCTGTGTGTGTATGTACTCTTGTGTGTGTGTGTGTGTGTGTGTGTGCGTACACCTGTGTGTGTGTGTGTGTGTGTGTGTGTGTGCTCTTGCGTGTGTGTGTGTGTGTGTGTATATACTGTTGCTGTTGTTGTAGCTGTTGCTGCTATCATTGTTGTTTGCACTCAGGATGACATCACCAATTTAAGCCAGTAGCCACATTATTACTACAGGAAGCCCCACTATGTCTGAAAATCAATTATCTCACATCACCCCAAAGGATTCTGCACAGTCCCCTGTGGTTTTTGAGTGGTTCATGTTGCAATCATAGTGTCATTATGATACAATTACAGCGTACAACTGCCTTTGTCTGCATTGCAAGCAAAGCTCACATTACTTACAATAACCAAAACTGCAGCCTATCCACGCCTCCAGGTTAAGGAAAATTCACTACTTGGGTAGTTTTTATTAGATTTGTGGTTATCTTATGATTTTCCAAAACCTTTTAGATATTTTGCTCATTTTCTTGTATGATGCAACATTGTCTTGAGGGGCTTGGTACCAAAAATAATACAAAAAGTGATGGAAAAATAATACTCCCATGTTTTAACTGAGATACCCTTTGAACAGAAGTTTCATTCCATCGAATATCCAGCATCTCAAAATAGGATAATTCCATATCTTAATAAAATGATGAATATTGCTGATGAATCATTAAAATACTGTATTTTCCCACCACAGTGCAGAAACAGTGAAAAAATGAAATCAATGACCCTGCCCTTAGGTCGCAAGTATAAGCCTGTATAACAATCATGGTAATAAGCAGTTTTGGTAAAGGAAAGGTTAATGATAAACCTGTTCAGGCGGAGACATGCGGAGATTTACAATCTCCTGTAAATCTTAGTTGGTCGGGAAATCAAATATCAAATTTACCTGAAGAACACATCTTATTACAGTAAGCCTAATCAATTCATTTATCAAGTAAAACGGCAGCTGAGTTGAACATTACGGACAGGCAAATACGGACTGACTGCGCATAACTCACAGGAGACAGACCTCCACACCGAGATAAAATGATTGGACAGATTCGTAAATACAGTGTGACATAACAAATTATGAGAAAAACAAGCATAGCTTGATGGCCTTTCATGTATCTCAGCATTCAACGAACAGCCACAATGTCATTCGCAACGAAAGCTATCGTAATAAGTTAGGCTAAATCACATATCAACACGCTAATGAAGATTTAGCCCGTCTATTGCAATTCCAGACGCAAAGGCGCAAAGATCTATGGGGAACGACGGATAATGGAACAAACCGCGTGTGTCCGTCGTGTCATTGGTAATTGAATTGACATATGTACCTGCGATACTAGATCCGCTATATGAGTAAAACAGTCAGGAAGAATGACATCATTACCTCAGTATTTCCTTTAGTCTAACAATCCAGGGGAATAAAATAGAATAGGAACTAATGAGAAATGAGCTGAACTGACATTTCAATGATTTAGGCTATAATGGGGCCATCGGATACAGAACCCAAAAAAGAAAAATTCAGTAATATTGCGGTTACGCGAAAATAATTTGTTCCATAGTCTTTCCACCACTAAATAAAATAACAGTGTAACTAGTGTGTTGGATGTAGTTGGATGAAATGGCAACAACGTCAGACACCAGAGTAGACATTACCACTCTCAATAAGCCACAAAGCATAAAATTTCACCTGTCTTCAGATACTGCCAGATGGCTTTACACCAAGCAGTGACGGTCTCAGTACAAAGTGTTCTTACAAACACCGTCTTGAAAATAGTCTGGGAATATTTGTCCTTAAATACAATGGCACATCTATGCTCAAACATCACAGGCTTGAAATATTTCAATCTCCATACTTATACCCTTCTATACCCGAACTCACCCTTTATTGAACCCTTGATCACCCCATCCCATAAACACAGCCACACACACGCATACACACACCTCCCTCCTCCCCTCTCCCCAATCTCTGACCCATATAACAGACCAGCCTGATCGGGTCATCCATCAGAGGGAAGCAGGCATAGCTAATTACGGATAAGCCTATAAGTGATAAACCTTGACCACCCTCAAGTCCCAAAGGATTAGCTCGTCTTCATTGCCTACCGAGTGGCGTTCTCCATGGCAGAGTGAAGGAATTACATGAGTCAGGCGAGCACCTCAGGCTCTCACTGAGGGGTCTGAACAGAACTGAGACTGAGGGTTGGGATCGATCGCAGATAGAGTGCAGCGGTGGCGTACTTTTCTTCCTCAGCAGTGGTTGATAAAAATGGCTGTGCTAACTCAGAAAGGTCAGATTTGGAATGCTCATTTGAGCTGTGAACAGAAATAAATTATGAGTCTTCTGGGTTCTCTTGCTCTGCATGTTTGTGATTTTGGAGAATCTCAACCTCCCATAATTTATGCACTTGCTTCCATGTGTATGTCATATGCATAAACTCAGCCTGCAATTTTGACTCATTAGTACTACGGCACCTTCATGCTGAAAAATCAATAAATCCGGATGGCCGGAGGAACAAATTGTTGGAGTACTTTCAAAATGTACCTCAGACTATTGGCACGCTCTCTGCAATCAAGGCTCTGAATAAATGCTCTCTTTGTTACGTTTTACTGGTTTGCATGATACACAAGATCTCATTGTGCTTAAACATACTCACACTAGCGAAAGAGCCCTAATGCATAGGCTTTAGGGTTCAGGATCTAGCATCATTCAAAATAGCCCTGAAACCAGCCACGTTTGTCAATTTAGAACGAAGAAACTACAGATGTAGTTGTAGATACCGTCCACCAGATGTCAGAATATTACCAAACATGCTGATATTCAGTGCAGTCAATAAATTATTGCCTGAAAGATGTCATCCATTGGGTTTAATACCGTCACTCAATTTCTGGGGACACAATTTACAAAATGTCTGCAAATATTACAAGGTAGACGTGAGAGATATAAATACACCCTTTGATAAAAACCAGGAATCTGTACTTCAAATTAAAAGGCTCCACACTTTGGTGTTCACAGTCCTTGGCCATCAGCCCAAAATTTGCATTCATAAGCTGGATGAGGCTATGGCTCTGACGAGATTGAGCACCAATAGAAACTCCTGAATTTGGCATTTGAACAGATCACTGTACTTTGTCTTGTTGACAAGCAGATGAATCCCTTTTGAAGTTGGGGATTATTCTCTTCAGGTTTTTTGGGGGTATACATGAAGTAGACTTAATCGGCAGCTTCATTTTCTACTGGCAGATGGAATAAAATGACCTGGGACTAAACCCAGGACTGACTCAACAGCGAGAAGCTCAAACACAAACACTGGAACCAGTTTTTCTTTGTCTTTGTGAAATAAGCATTCATGACTTGGAAATTCATTTCAGCTGCCAAGAAAAGGCACCTCAACTGTAACGCCAATATCACCAAGCTGAGTCTGATATGACTTAGACACCAAAATGCATGACGTGCTAATAAACTTCCAATTCGAATAGAACTCGGAGCAGGAAACATAGTATACAGTGCCAGTCAAAAGTTTGGACACACTTTGCTAATGTCACAGCACCCTGTTTTTTGAGAAATTTAAATGACCTAACTTCTCTATATAATCTCAAATGGAGTCTTTTAAAAGCTAAACAGTCAGAAGTGAAAAGAGAATAATTTACTAGTTTGAATAGTGTCCAAAATTTTGGAATTCTCAAAGAAGCCATATTTTGCAAAGTAAACAGACAAACTCTCTCAATTTTCCAACAGCCGGATTAAAGTCAAGCGGTTTTGAGACTTATTGGGTGAAACCATTGATAAAAAGCACACTTTCAGTGCAGCACATCTTTGCGAAGTTAGACAGCCATCCAGCTGCAAATTCATTATAGTCTTATGACTGCCCTTGTCAAAAAAAAATGTGAGAATGCACCGCCAATATGACAACAAATGGTGGTTAGTTAGATTTAATTCTTAAATCCATCACTTTTTTTTTTTTTGCTTAATAAAGGCTAATGATTTATTTATTTCACATATCTTGTAAAAAAATGTGAGTGTGTCCAAACTTTTGACTGGCACTGTATAAATTCCTTGTTTCTTTAGCGCTGCAGTTGACTTTACTCAAAGATGAAGATCAAACAACACAACGCTTGCCGCCATGGTCCCTTCACTCTAGAAAGCAGTTGTTCATGACAAATGAATAAATCAATGGAGTTGCCTCACCTCACAAGAGATGCATTTGGATTGTGCATCAAAGTAAGCATGACTGAGAGTGTTGATCGCATATCTGAGTCCTGACGATGGACACAATCGGGTGCACAGTCTGTCCTCTTCCATGCCCTGTCCAACACCTGCTCCAGGACAACATTAGAGCAAGTTGGAGGAAGAACTTACCGACCTCATGTAGCTGTATTGATTTTTTTTCATTGCGTCTCTTTATAACCAGAGCTGCAGCACAGGACATCACTCTAAATGCTGGTGTTTGTCTACAGAAAGGTGGTTGTCTTGACTTCTATGGTCCAATTCTGAGGGTTTCTAAGGAAGTGATTGAGATCATGTTTTTCACTCTTTAGGTCTTTTCTGTGATCTGTGACGGCTGAATCCTGTTTCACTTTGGTATGTATCTTAACAATTTTGTGGTAAACCATACACAGGTAAATTAGGGATGGTACTTTCCGACAGCACCGTACAGTTTTAAGACTATTGCCAGCAATGAGAGAGGGCACAGCAAACATTTGCCTTGTCAAGAAGAGAAGATAGAGGGTATTGGCTTAGAAACTGAGCTAAATGGGCCAAGTTCCAGCACTATAGCTGAAAACAAGACTCTTGTGATCAGACAGTTCAAGAGGCAAATGACTGGGCGCCTCTGAGGAGAAGAGCCCTTGTCTGAGCCATTGACCACCAATTTCTATCAAGGTGGAGTCTGCCTGCTCTGCTGCCGAATTGTATTTCTCATATTGCATAGCGGCTATGGTTTGTGTGTAAAAGCAGATATCCTCCCACAATGAGACTGTCTGGTATGCAGGTTTGAAGGTATGGTCAAAAGAGCATAACATTTTGGAGGTCCAAGGCCGCTCGCCTGTTCGGATGGCAAGTCTTAGCTTCTCTGCACGGTATCAAGACATTCTGATCCTTGGGGGCATAGCAAACGTGAAAAGCTAATGTGACATGATTGGCTGCATGGATTTGTGCGACATTGCTTTGCATGATCTTGAGTCAGGACTCAGTCAATGCATATTTAGTTATGATTGATTATAGTGGGCATGGCTTTTTTACGCACAATCCAAATTTTTCCACATTTGTCGTATTCCTCTTCATCAGAGGAATCCAATCTCTCGAACTCTGATTCTGTGTCATCTTCGAAACCCCCAGAGATTTGCATCGCACCCATGGACCTGCAGCATCCACTTGCATCATCTCGACAGGCTGCCGTGTGCAAATTGCATGGATGGCTTAGACATCGTGGTTGCATGTCTGATTGATTTTAGATCACTGGCAGTCATGAGTAGACCCACTCAACATGTCAGTCAGTAGCCCTTTGAAATGTCATCTGAAAATTAGCTTTAAATACAGTTTAGTGTAACAAACCATTTTCAATACAACTTTCTGGATGCGCCTCACAAACAGATTATGATTCCACAAATTGGAGAACATAACAGAAATTATATCATTAGGAAGTAATAGGATCAGAGGAACAATAAACCACCGCCTTAGTTCTGTTACAATGTATTTGGTTTGTATCGTAATGGCTGAAAATCAAAAATGACGCATTTACAGTCAGAGAACATACATCAAACTCAACATCATGATGCAGTGTTAGTCATGTTTCTGAACAGAACCTGTTCATATCAAGAATATGTAGCATACTCCCTGCCTACTTTTGCATATACTTATGCTTAATGCATATACTTTCGGATGAAGTGCTGTTGAACAAGCTGTTCTACCACTCCCCACATATAGTTCATCAGGACTCGACTTCACCTCGCTGCTTTGGCTGCAGAACATTTTCTTCCCACTCTCCCACGTTTCCATAGAAACCAGTGTATGTGTATAACAGGGCATACACCTTAAATTCTGGACCAGTTAATGCAGATCCAGTGACGGAGATATAATTGCCTAACTTATAGTCTTTTCATGTAATGTGTGCTATTTGGTCAGATCACCTTTTCGTGATAATAATAATAACATGCCTTTGAAAAGACAGCACCAAACATATCCTCTGCAAAAAAAATTTTAGCTCTGCAGTATTGTGGTGGAAGATAAGATTTATTTTATGCAATGTATTTTTGAAAAGATGATTAATATGGAATGGAATGGAAGCAATGAGTAGAAACTTCCCCTGATATCAAACAGAACAAGGGTCTGAATCCAGGCTGGCAGAAACTTATAGCTTTACCAAATTTGCCGTACTGTCTTCATGGCTTGCTCTAATTTCAATTTAATTTCATCTGGCTTTGATCTTTTTGCTGTGATGCAAATCAGTGGAAAAATTTGTAATATAATTTTTCCGGCTATTACGCGCTTGCAGTTAACCCTTTCAGCGCCTCAGGCAACTATAGTTGCCCAATGATGTAAGATATCAAAATCAGACGCTGTTGAAAACCTGTCAGGAGGCAAGTTGTTTAAAAGATCTCCCACTGGGGAGCTTTATAAACAAGTTGCCACATGATAGGTTTTCAACAGCTCAGGATAACTGCATTTCTAATTCCTTGAAAATATACTCAGCTCTCAAAGGGTTAAATCCACTTGTGAGCACAGAGAGTTCCGGAAGCTCTCAGTTTTGCCTTTGGGATTGTAATCAGGTACACAGAGTCTTCCCTGCTGTAAGACTGAGCAAAAGCAGAGCCTTGTATGGGGAACTGCAATAACTGAGCATTTTTTATTATTTCAATAGAGCACATTTGATCCAACTTATAGTCATATACTTTGCCTTATAAAAACAAATAATAATGTTTTATTAGTCATTTAAGATGGGGAATTCTACAACCTCATTTCTGAAAAAGATGAGGCAATGTGGATAATTTAAATAGAGAAGGATGATTTGTAAATCATCCTTAACCTGTGCTGAACTGTAATCTGGGAAATGACTTGATATGTAATGTCTTTCTTTCTTGACTCATTCCGAATTGTATCCCTGAAACTGAAAATTTTGACAGGGGTGAGTTTGAAAGGGGTGCCACTGTGCTACATCACCTTTCTTTTTATCTACCGTCCCAGTAGTTGTCAGGGGAGCTGAGGACCCCAGATGTCCTAGTTTTGAATCCGCCCCCCCCCATCTTCCTTGATATACGTCCTCAGCAGCTCAGACATCTGCAGTCATCATTGCTGTATTTTGCACTGCATAAAGTAATGCAATATTTGCAATGGGAAACAGGTCTGAACAACAGGTAGGCCAGTCCAGCAGCCACACTCTCTGACAAGGAAGCCACTATGTTGTAAAAGGTGGAAGGTGGTTTGAAATAAGTAAGGGCAGTCCTAAATTGACGTCATCTACAAAACAGTTTACGTTGATCCAGAAGGCATCTAAGGGCACTTAACACACCCCTTTTCCAAGACAGGCATGGACTTTTGAATGTTATTTCGATAATAATTAGGATGGCCCTTTGCACAACCCCTATTATTATAGCCATTAACAATTTAAAAGGTTGACTGCTCAAACAATAGCATGTTTTCTTTGTGCATTAGCCCTTGTCAGATGAGCTCAAGCCCAGTTTCTGGGCCTTTTTAACACAATATGACTTCCTTTGTGCTTCTTATAGTCTTCATTTGAATGCATGAAAGCCAGGATATTTATTGGAAAATGTTTCCCAAAGTAGTCTCACCCCATGTGGGTATATCCATCACCAAAGCATGTTGGTTTTTAATGCAGGGCCATGAAAAGCACTGAATATCAGAAGCCCTGACTATTGATTTTTGTTCTCATCCTGAACATAGACATTTCTCTAAAATCCTTGAATCTTGCAGTATTATGTACTGTAGAGGGTGTTGTTATGCTATTTATTTGTTTTTTGCTCGCTGTTGTTACGATGTCTCTGTTTTTAAATGATTGGATTTTGTAAGCACTCAATTTGCTAAGTGATGAGCCTTGATAACACAAAATAAAATGAAAACACAGCCTTTGATGGAGGCTCCTTTTGTAACCAGACATGGTGGCATGGTGGTTCAACGCCTGTAGACCTGTATCTTGTATTGTTTTCAATTTAATGCAGGTCAAACATGATTCAAAAATGGCTGCTTTCTTTTTTTTTTTTACTTTCAATTTATATTGAACCTCAACTTGATTAGAGATGGTGTTGTACTTTGCTATATTATACGGCTCATCAGTCTACCAGAATTACTGAAATAATTGCAGTCTGTGCTTCATTTCAATGCATATTTAGATAGTTCAAAAATTCAACAGGAACATCTGCAATTCATGTGATGTTGCAGATCACTGGTATGCAGGCAGCACCAGTGACCTCGTACCATTAGAGGGAAATGAATATTAATTGGAATAGTATCAGCGATCCAATGTTTGATTGTACTATTTGTCTTGATTTGATCTTGAGTGTCAATCTTTAGCTGTGCGGTTCAACCTGAGCAGACCAATTCTGTCAAGCCAAATGACTTACCCCGTCTCTTACCAGCACAAAGGGTGTCACAATGGTACTGGCCACTTCTCCAATGTACTTTACACCATTATAAAATAAGATATACAACAGAGCTATAGAAGCCTGACTAGCTCCTACTTGACAGGAAAAGGGGAGTTTTACATGCGCTGGGAGACATGTCGGGACGACAGCCCTACAGGGCTGGAACTGAATATCAATGCCATACATCACATTTATTTGATACATTACACAGTACTTTACTGCAGCTTACCTGATGCTTTCATTCAGGAGAACTCAGCTTATGATTACAGGCCCATCTATGTACAACAGCTGCGCTTTTTACTGATGGTAAATTATGATGTGTATCCCAACTGAAGACTGACAACAAGGCTCTTCTTGGGTTTTTAACCTGATAGAACCCACCCGCTTGCTGGCTCTGTATCGCTCTCAGAAAACAGACAAACAAACTAAAAATTCCCTCATATTTGAGCAGATATGGCGTAGCTTGTGTTTTAGCCCCATGCTGAATGAGCACGTTTCCAGAAACGACTTGAAGTTGCCTTTCAGATTATGCCTTCGTCATGCATTTGAGCAATACAGTGATATAAGCTGATATACTGATATACTGATATAAGCTTTTTACCTGTGAACATATGAAAAGACAAAATTTAAAACGTGGGATTTTAAAGGTTAAAAATCCATAAATCCAGCCCCCTTAAAATTGTGACTGTACAATACATTCATGATTTCATATTCTGCGAGTGTCCTAGTTCCAGGTTCGTAGAGAGGTATAATTAGATCCCCACTGATGGCTACTTCTTTTGTTATGTTATAATAAGTGGCTGTCACAGTGAGAACTGAAATCTCATGGAGGGGAGAGTTTGCCGTTACATTAGCAAGGAGCAGCTTAATTACAGCAGTAATGTAGGAGGCAACATGAGCGGATGTCACAATTTGCACAGCACTAAATATCCGATTACATTCCCCTCACAGACAAAGAAAGAGGGAAACTGCCCAAAGAATCATTCTTAAAGTACATGAGATAAACAACTGAATTGAACCACTGGCTCAAAATGTGGTCTGCCTAACCAATTGTTTGTATAAGTAGAAGTTCAATGGGAAGTCAAAGTGTCGGGCTGCAGTGTAAAGATAAGAGTCTTCAATTGACAACATGGCATAGGCAATTGATTGCCTTTTTAAAATACACATGAGCAAAAATTAAGCACCACAAAATTCAAAATATAATTTTCTGTTATGTTCGTTGATGTTATTAATTAAGTCCTTTGGTGAAATGGAACTTGTTTTCAGAGTTAGGCGGTGCTTAACTTTCACCCAGGTGAATACTTCATCACTTTTGCCTGAAATAATTATACTGATAGTAAGTGAAACTGGGAAAACATGAACAAAATTGCCTCAATTTATCATACTGAATTTGACAGAGGAAATCACATGCAAGGAAATGATTTTGCTCTAGTTTCATGGCAGAAATTGAAGCACTAGTTACTAAAACCCCACAAGTCAAGTCAAGTCAAGTCAAGTGTGACTTATGGGGTTTTAGTAATAGGTGCTTCAATTATAAATTGATATTTTATTTATTGTTCCAAGTCTTTTATAAAACCAAGTCTTTTATATAATTATGTCAGACCCAACAAGCATCTTATCATGTTATTACAAATATAAGTCAGTTGTTTGATGTATAATATCAAACTGCAGATCAATTTAAAGAACAGAATCCTAAATTTTGCATAATTATGCACTATTCTTCCCATTAGCACTGTATAAACAGAAATATCACCATGGTATTTCCATATATTTGAGGATGTAATATAAAAAAATAATTTCACTGAAAGTTAGCAGTCGTGCTTTGGCTTTGCAAGACTACCGGAGGGCTGCATCTCACAAGCTTATGCTCTGTGGATTCTGTCTGTAACTGAGGGCGAGAGGTTATATACTGTACATATCTGACTGAAACCTGTGCATTTCTGTATCATTTGGACTGTTGCTATTTGGTTGCTGTATTTAATATTGCCTGTATATTCACATATTTACTAATTCATATACGTATTACCACTGCAGTTGCTACAGTGGTACAAAAAAGTATTTGACCTTTTCCCAGTTGCTTCTACTTTTGTGTATTTGTCATACTTAGATGTTTATTATAGCCCATATTTAATATATTTTATACATATATTTATATGAATTATTACAACAGTGATTTGGAAAAAAAGCACTTTCCAGTGTACCCTATTTTTGAGTATTTGTCACACTAAAATGTTCCAGATCATCAAACTAATTCTGATATTCGGCGCAAAACATGACATGTTAAATGCCACCATGTAGTCAATGTAGCTGACTGCAGCATTATACTGTGAAGCCCTAATAATATCAGTGATCGGTTAAATCATTACTGCGTTCAGCAGCGTTGCTGCCCTGACCCCTAAGACAGCGTTTTCTTTCACGAGCGAACGACCGACGTTTTACATCTAGGAGCATTTCCCAATACCTCTATCACATGCAACAGCAGGCGGAGAACAGATGTTGTGTAAAGAGTGAGAGAACCGACAAACTCTTCAATGTTAAAAAAAAAAAAAAAAATCTGATAGAGGTCCATGTGCTAATCTTTAAATATTATCATAATAAGTACGGTGTATATCCATGCCATACAAATACCTCCTCTTCCTGCACAGTATTGCCCTGATGTCTAGGAAATGCATCTTAAGATACCCCTTACCAAATACTGGGCAAATATTGAAGTGCCAAAGCCTATCTTAAAGTCCATCCCAGTGCAAGCTTTTAGCAGTGACTGAGTAATGAGGTAATGTAGTAGTAATGATGAATTTTATTTAAAAGGAATGAAGTGCTCCTGTGGCTGGCAACAGCAGCAAGCAACAGTGTTCAAACCTTTCTTTATCCTCTTGGTCTACTTACATTAGGTTTTTTTGTTTACCTGGAATGAAGGGTATAATTTAGCACTGATGAACACTATCACTCTTCTGAGGCACCTGAGATGGATTCCGTTATGAGTCAGTAGAAGGAGGAAGAAACGCAGACCGCAGTTCAAGCCTCAATAGACACTTCTAATGAAAACTTATCAAGCCGCAATTGGCACTTTAATAAACAGAAGAATACCTCAGAAGGCACTCGAGCAGAAGAGCGGTCAGTGGGGCAGCCTGAAGTCAAGAGGGGGCAAAAGGTACACTCGAGGTCAGGCAAGCGAAGTAGGGGAGACTGGTCTGAGGTCAGCATCTGCGAGTCAAAGCACAGGTGCAGCGCATGCTGGACTGTGTACACTCTTGAACACAGAGGCAGGGGGAACTGGATGAAAGGCCACTTGGCAGGACTACTGACACCGGGAATATATCCTTACTAAATACTGTAGTTTCCGATCACGTTTCAATACCAGGGACGGGAGGCTATACACTGGACTTGGCGAGAAGTACAACAAAAGGGAACAATCCAGTGACGGGGAGGCGTAACACTGGAACTTAAATACACAAGGGCCACAATTGACAGATGGAAATAAAGTGTGCAAACCCAAGGAGGAACACGGAACACGGTGAGTAGAACCAGACAATAATTAATCAGTTAATGAAGCTGCTGGACAACAGGAGAAAACGACCAAGGAAACATTGAGGATGTGACAAATTCTTCATAGTTGTGATTTGTCCAGTACCCACAGATATGCTTGCCTGTTCCCACATAATTTGGATGATTTGCTAAATACATTACTCTGTCTAGGATTCAATATGGACAATCCTGTCACTAACTATAAATTCATACCTTCACCAGGGTCGACAGGATGCGATGAAGGTACTTTCAAAAGTTTTGGGATGATTGTGGAATGCATCGGTTGTTTTTCCTCTGCACAAATTAACTTAATCTTTAAAGTCAAGTGATTACAATGTGGAAAAATGTATAGTGCTTGCAAATTTTTCATTTGTGTTTTGTCGAGTGACACTGCTGATTTGGAAAATAAGCAGATCCGTAATTTGACCTGCATATCAGGCCATGTCAGTTTGACTTAAATGCATAACACACCTGAATAAAATATTCTATTGGGGTTATTAGACAGCCACATAAAATGATTAGGGCACTGCAGAAAGATTGGCATCTTCGTACAAGAATAATGTCCATCAGACTTTCTTTGAGAAACATCCTGAATTGAATATAAATTTTGGCAGGACAAAAAAAATGTTTTTTTTTAAATCATGGCTTGAATAATCAATCAGCTGCATTTCCAAAGAACAATGCAAAATCTGATTATATCATATAAATGACTCATGAGTATTGAATCACAGCTGCCAAGGCCAAAATGTTCCACAACAAGCTCGATATAGTCCTGAATGGTCTTATAAATGCATGCAGGCAGATCTGTTTGATTTGATATGTTTATAATACTGAATCCTTCCTTGAGAGAGTAAATTAATTGTTGTCTTACATGTTCTTATGTGAATGTCTAAATGCCAACATTAACAGCTCTGTTTCAAACTATAAAGGAAAAAGCTACATCCATCCATTGAACTATTTGTCTGTCTGCTTGTCTTCATTTGTTATGCTTTCCATCAGGTAAAATGCAGTGTAACATTGTGTAGGGTCAGGTAATATACAATGTTGTATTGTACAGAGCATATTGAGAATCATTATTGCACATAGTGAGTGACAGTTATGATGCGGTCATTTTAGTCATTATTTGAGTTTTTTTTAAATATTCAACTAAGAAAAGACATTTACAGCATTTAGAGTGACATTGTATTTCAGTTTATTGTCATGATTTTGGTAGAGAAAATGGGCTGTAAACAAAAAAATCTTCATGAGAATTCACCATTGAAATTGCAAAATAATAATATTAATAATAATAATACTGAGAATTGAAAAACTGCTGGGGCTTAAATCTATACATTTCTTGGATCATAAACTCCTTGACAACAAGTAGAATTCATCTTCAACATTACATTCTAGATTACTTACATGCAATTAGCCAAATTTTACATCTATCCAAGTGGCTCCCCAAAGTCTGAGATCCCACAAAATGGTGCACTGTCAGATCATAAAATAATCATGTCTTTAACACAAGTAAGGTTTTGGGGCATGAAATTTAATATGACTAATTATTTTCTGGTTGAGTTTAGCATGAATTTATCAATATCAGTGCAGTGGAACATCAGTGGTCACCAGTAACCTCACCCAACACAAAACATGCCTTTTCTCCATAATAAAGTTAAGAGTTTTGTCCATTTTTCTTCAAAGTCCCCCAAGCCAGCACACATACTCATTAAATAAACTGATGATTAAACGGTCAGAACATTCACCCTGCAATGAAAGCTATCAGTTCCAACTTCCGAGCTCACAACCTCATCTTAAAACTCATAAGGAACAAGTAAAACTCACTAACTCACGTATATCTGAATTCTGAAATATACCTTATTTTAACAGAACATTCCACCTTCAGGGAAAATCAAACAATATATGCCTCCCTAGATTCAACAAAATAGTGCAATGAACATACCAGGGGGTCCACCGAAATGCATGGGCAGCTCACGTTTTAAACAGGAAAAAATCCTCTGCATTTGATTTTGTTGAACACGGTAAACATTCCAAAACAAAAAGTAAAAGTAGCAGCCTAACCTTTTTCATTGAATCCCCCTTCCAGAGACTGATGTGTCCAATAGAAAGAACCCTCCGGTACTGTTTCATTCAAAATAATTCCCATTGATCATGTCCTTATCTCATTTAAATCCTGTAAATGTAACTGAACATTTCAAGGTCGGTTTTGTGAGTCTTTTTTCTATAAATTACGTCTATTTCAGCCTCACAATGTGCGCAACGTAGACAGGATACAACCGAGCTTGCTGATATGCATATGCTTGTATGATCTGTGTTTGTCCAATCAATGTTTTTCACTTACTCTGGAACGTTTAAACACTCAGGAATTGGATAAGAAATGAGCCAATCAATACATTGTTACCGCGGAAGTTTCACAAGGGCATGAACTGAGTGTATAATTGAGTGATTGGCTGTCCAGTACTTGGGTAGATATAAGGAAGTGCTCAATTTGTCAATGAAGGAATCTACTCGTAAATCCATGGAAAGGAACTACGCAGTTTTTGTATGTTATGACAGTAATTGAGAGTAGAATGTAAGAAAATCAATACCATTTTGAATTTTTTGCTTCAGAAAACTGATTTTTCTGAATCACTAATTGGAATACCGTTGGCTCACTGTAGCTAAAGTGGTTGCTACAGAGGACAATGATTTTTTCGGTCATAAAAAATTATTTTTTTACACTGCTGGATCTATACTATGGGCAAGGATATTGACCAGTTTGCACATCAGGCTTAGCTGAGGAGTTTAATTCATGTAACTCTTGAAAAACAGGGAGTGGAGTGAACTTCCCCATATTCAAAACCGCATTCAAACTCTGCTTGCTTATGAATATTCAATAACTGATCCGGGGGTGCTATCTGGTGATCAAGTACAGTAACTGCGTGCTTAAATTTGCAGTTCCATGTCCGTGAGCATCTACATCCGCTGAAAGGGGTTAATGACTTTGCAGATGGTAACGTTCAGACAGGGTTTCTTTGCTATTGAGTAATAAGAAAAACATAATCAAAAACAAACAAAAAAGCTATGTATAAGTGCTTTGTTAATGTGAGGAACTTGGTAACCATGGATACCTGCTGTAATGGAGACTGATTATGTATGTAGAGAACACCAGAGCATTTTA
This sequence comes from Gymnothorax reevesii, assembly GCA_029721435.1. Classification (NCBI taxonomy): domain Eukaryota; kingdom Metazoa; phylum Chordata; class Actinopteri; order Anguilliformes; family Muraenidae; genus Gymnothorax; species Gymnothorax reevesii. The sequence goes on from CM056590.1 coordinate 38,672,372, forward strand.
TATGGAGTTCAGGTAAGTATAAATAAAGCCCGGAGCCGCACTCCCACGCCATTTTGTCTGCATGTACCTGTGTCAACATTCACGCTTCCAAAATAACACAGTGGCTAAATCTCCTCTGCAGTGAAAACGAGCAAGTGTTGGGAAAACAATCTTTTTCCTCCTTGTAAGACATGAGCATGTCGGGCAATTGTGTCAAACCTGACAACGAGAGCGAAAAACAGAAAAGGGGAGAGCGAGGCAGAGGGAGGGAGGAAAATACTTGTTGACGGTATAAAATGAACGTAGATGGGCCTCCACTTATGAGATCAAAGAGAGCTCCTGTCAGGTCCTCAAAGATTGCAGTGACTCCTCCTGAAAACTAACAGTGAGCTTATTACTACCTCTCTCTCTCATATAAGGTATACACGCAGAGACACTGGCAAACACACTTACACAAACACACACGCATTATCCGCAATCATAAAAATGGTGTCGGTTCTGGTTCTGTGTTGGTTTGAGGTACATTCTGGGTGCTCCAAGAAGGAAGGGCAAAGCAGTTACTGTTTTGTTGTTTTGTGGCACTGCGATCATTTTCACCCCATGTTAAATTACCTTCCTGTGGAGATACTTGTTTTTTCAAGGTCAGCTGGAATCAGACTGATAATGTGAGCTCGAGTTTGGGTGTTTTAATTTACATACATTTTCATAAGGAATATTTTTACAATATGGAGAACCACTCGTTAAGTGTGTGTGTGATCCTTACAGCGTGTAAAGCCGGGAGGGATATCAGAAGAGGTTTTTTTAAGGGAGGATCCAGTCAGGTTGTAACACTGTGACAGAAATAATGACAGTGCAAAAAAAAATCCCTCTCTTGTGTCCCTGCTGGTTGATATTGGGTCATGTTTACAGGCCATATGGCACCTGATTTAATCTAAATGCAAATGTCACAGTGCAGTCTGTCAAAACCGTTTGAGGGAGGGTTCCTGTTTGTGGTAGGTGAGTACCCAAGACTATAACAACACCTCACGCTGAATTTGTGAAACACAGTCTGACGGGGACGAGGGAACCTGGATTTAATTACACTTCAGATAAAAATACTGAATCTTATTCATCAATCTTATTCAAAACAAAGCAAATGAGAATTTGTTGTTGTTTTCGACTGTGACCCAGGAAGACATGCTCACCAGTTGAAAAGTCTCTCAGTGAATAATGACTATTTTGCCAGTTTAATCTTCTCCCATACAAAAGTAGATACTGCAATCAGTCACTTGCATTGTGGGTATTTTAAGGCTACTCTTAATGTTTCACCTCAAATCCCTGCTCGCCTTCATCCTGACAGCTAATTTAACCAAATGAGTTCTCAACAAAGAATCAACACTTCTTAACACTGTATCTATTATAGCTGCATCAGATTCAACGCGAGATTCATGCAAGAGCAGTGCCACAGATCCTCTCAGCTTCTCATTAAATCAGGCAAAGAGATTTCTGGCACAATCAAGTGAAGTGAAGTGTATAGGCAAAATTCGGTCTCGTACATGGTTTTACATGAGAGCCATAGAGTACCATTACAAATCTTTACAACTGTCTGAAAATAGTGTTATTGATAATCATTTTACCTTTGTCAACACTGTATCCAGAACCTTGAGCTTACGATAAATTTCAGCCACGTCAATGAAATTAAGCATATGCCATACAAAAAATCAAAAATGAAGGATGCATCACCTACTCTGTCATTGCTGTCAAGGCCAACCTTGTAATAGATGCTGTATGCTTAGTGATTTAATGCCTGTTCAATGTATTCCACTGTTGGATATCTCATTGCAGCCTGATGTGAAAATCAATTCTACAGCTGTGGGGTAAAAGACAGAATTAAATATGAAATTAAATACGTCATTCGCTGTAAATTGGAATTTTTGATCCGGAACACAACAGATATATCATAAAATGACTTACTCTACAGTTACTCAACTGATACTTTCATTGAAAACAAATGGCGAATGGGACCTCGTCGCAAATTCTCGAATCCCATTATCGCGAAGACTGTACTCATGAATATTCATTACATGATGTGAATGGTCACTGGAAATGCCTGCATTTCATCGTCTCAGATGATGTGCAAGGTTTGGGTCAAGGCTATCAGATATTTACATCTGAGTTTGATAACTTTGTGCTCACTTGCCTAGTACAGTCACAGCTTAATTATCATAATCACTGGTGTGCTAAATTACAGCCACAGCTGCTATTCAGCCAGAACATTCTATCTGCCGCTCAGACAATCATGTGTTGGTAATCTAATGAATATTCATGAGTCCAGACTCCGCCACGATAAGATTTGTAAATCTGTACACCAGTCACACTGGAGTAGCGTCAGGTTAAGTGGCTGGCTAGTTAAGTGGCAAGGTTCCAACAACCGTGCTGATCTCATTGCGGCAAGAATTTTCAGGTCCTGGTCAAATACCTTAGCCAGCTAGCATAGGCTACCCTGAAGCATGATATGTACAGTTGTCCAAATGCTCAATGCTGAAGGCAGGATGAGCTGCTTCAAGTGTAAAGGACAGTAAAACTACTGTCTTTTCAGCAAAGCAGGTCTCAGCCAACCAGGACCATGGAGAGCACCGGTGCACTGGCAGCCATGACGACAACTGCCGCAGCCTATCACAGCGCACTGCCTGTCCCCTCATTGGTGGACCTGACCTCTGAGCTCTGAGGTCCTTTGCTGTGAATGGGCTGGTACTCCCAGGAAAATTGTTTTAAGGCTTTAATTGTCACAAATAAAGGTGTTTTAAAAAAGTATGTGCAGTATTGTTGCTTGATTGAACTGTTAATTCAGAGGTTTCATTTAAAAAAGCACACATTTAATTGCAACCAGAGCCCTAAATAATTACAACAAATAACAATATTGCTTATATAGCATCACCAAAATTAACGTTACTTTCATGCCAGAAAATAGCAAAATTTAGTTTGCATAAAATGCACTGCGCAGCCTTTCCTGCAGTCAATTCAGAGCACTATTGATTGGTCGACGGGAAGTGTCCCCAGACGCTGGATAATTCACTGCCATTTTGTCGTTTGTAACAGGCCTGGGCGGCACATCTGAGACGTGAAGACTGTAACAAATGGACCTGCCCTATTTACGGAGCCGGGCGACAGTCCTCTGAGGTTTATGGGTTCTGCTTGAGTTGCAGGATACGGAAATGAATGATAGTAACAGTGCCAGGGAAAGCAAAAGTATGTTTCTTCCCTGGGGTCCCCTACCCTCTTCGTTTTACTGTGCGACCCCCCTTTGGCCGCCATTCATCTCGGGATGTTTATCCCCGCCTAAATTCAGGTATACCTCACCATGGCAGGAGACAGGACTCATGTTACCTTTCCAATAACTCCCATGTGCAGTGGGGCCAAATTTAGCGAGGTAACATTTGGCTCTATTTCTGAAAGAAGGATAAAAATGGACGGTGTATTTGTAAGCGCGTCATTGAGAAATGACGCCCATGTGATCGGTATATGATTGAAAGACTGGCATCCTACCAATCTGGGCAAATTTCTGGTCTGAAATATTATAGAGGAGGAACAGAATACAGAAATATTTTCCCATCTATTTTAGTCTCCAGCTATAACTGTACAGCATAGACAAGCACACATTTTATGCCGGGTGAAACAGGGGTCAGGTTTGCTGTGAGTTTTAACAACAGCCCTTGCCGCCTATAAACTGAAGACCAAGAATCTCAGCAAACAAATTATATCCTAACATTTCCCTGAGACATTATGACTTCTTTTGTGTGCCAATTCATGCCTCTGAATTCGATGCTTCTACACACTACAGACTAATGCAGAACTGAAACATGAAAGAACGTTCCTGGGTTGCACTGTGCAGGGGGGTAGAATGTGTAATTAATTTGGATTCAGCACAAAAAGAGCTGTTATTTTATACAAAAGTCATCGTTTTAAGATAACACATTGCCCATAGATGATGATTGTTCTTTGATGTGAATGTGACTCAGGAGAACGAGGCCTTTGAGGCTAAAATACGCCTGCTCTTTGAAAATAAATACATACGAATAAAACAATGAATTATGCATCTCTTTCTTTCTGGATACCTTCCCCAAAAAATCATTCATAAGCAAATTAAAATGTTGAGGTATGAAAACAATATTATCAATACATTTTCTCAACCATTTTTTTCCTAAGAAGCAGAATTGAATTAATATCGTTTATTATGCTGGGCTGAGCCTTAAATAATTTTGGGGGTCAACCATCCCTCCAGGAATTAACAAAACCTCTATGAAATGACATTGAATGGCTTCAGTGCTTATTTCACTCAGTGGTACTTTTAGCAGAGTAAGATGTATGAGCTGACTGCATCTTACAGTCCCCAGGGGCAGAAATGTTAAACTGTATGACAATATTAATGCATAGACCACAGAGTATTCATTACAGGCCACAATAAAAAAAAACAACATTTGGATATTTACTGCTGTAAAATAATTTAATTTTCACTGACGTTCAGGTTTGCTGGGTAACTGGGACATGGTGTTTGCAGGAGAGAGATTAAAGACACAGCGCACATAGCTCTAATAGCATAGATGTTGTGTTTGCTTAGCTTCAACTCACTAGCTTTTTTATTGATTTTATTTGCAGAAATGGGCTAGTTAATCAAGAGCACATGCAGTACTTGCTTTGCTTTTATAGTCAGCGAGGTAACCAACCATATTTTGGGCTTGTAATTGCTTATTTTGAAAAACTGCCAAATTAATACTCAATTTTAGTAATAATTCATTTTTATCAGACTTTTTGGGGTATTTACACCCTGTCCAAAATATAGTGTTAAATATTAAAAGTAAATGAAACAGCAGTGAGCTGTGACATCTTCACCCTCTGCTCATACAAATGCAGTAGGGAGGGCTCAACTGGATCCCAGGAAGTCGTGGTCCCTGATGTATTATAATTAGTTTTTCTTCACTCAGGGAGTATAACAATTTAGCCCACGAGTGGGGTCATCAAGAGGGCTTTTGCAACTGTTGGCTGTTGCAGAGTGAGTGGCACTGGCCCTTTCTACTGTGAGATGCCACTGGGTATTTGTGACATTAGGAGCTGTGTGCTCAGCCAAACAGCAGGACTCCAATGCCCGCGAGAAAAGAATCAACGGGGACGGTCAGAGATTGTGACAGGGGAGAGGACAGTCATTAAAGGGGCAGTAAAATGAAGAAACGCAGCAAGAGAAAGTGATTCTGTCTTTTTGTTATTCATCTATCCGTACATTATCTTAGCATTTTGCAGTTATCATACAATAGGCCACTTGCCCATTATTATTTCATAGGCGAGAGACGGGAGCACAACATGGAAAGTTCATCAATCGATCACAGAGATTCACATTCTGTTTGCTTGCAAAACTAATGCCAGAGGAAATTTAGAGCATCCAGTTCCTGTGAAATGCATGAGTTTGGACTGTTGGTGGAAGCTGGAGTACCTGGAGAAAATCTGTGCAAATACTGGAAGACCAGCCCACTGGCTGACTTTGAACCAACGACCTTCCTGCTCCACTGCGCCGCGCCTATTATTATCCCAACTAAGAAAAACAGAGGTATATCATTTTATGAAAGCCAGATTTGTCACGACTCCTGCTATCTATTCATTCAATCGGAATAACTTCCTCCTGACGCCCTCCAGTAACAAACATTGGAGTTCACAAGTACAACAACAGCTTTAGTGAAGAATCGAGGACTGCTGTTAACAGATTTGATCTTTCAACATTTATATGCAGATGTTATTTACAGCAGTTTGAGGCCTTCAAGGTGATGTCCACTCCTGAGAACAAATTTTTGTTCCAGGTTCAGACAGTAAAAATCAGATGCATGTATAACAGACCATAAGAAACAGATATACAAAGCTATATTCCAATATCCTGTGAAAACCTATTTTGCCACTCGAATATATTTCTGTAGTGGCAGTTGAGGGGGCCTGTTGACATTGCTTGTAAATAAACTCCCCACTTTGCCCACCAACCACTGCATCTATTTCTGTTTGGTGGTTTATTAATACAGAGTAATTCCCCGGCATCAAGTTTAACCGAGTCAAGGATAACTTCCTGCTGTCAAGTGTGTGGTGATTTCATGGTTCACCATCAGAATTCATTATTTAGCATAGTGAGAGCTGGCCTAGTTTCTAGTAATCTATGGTCCTGAAAATTTTCATTCAGGTGTAGTTAGGCCTATCCAAATGTACCCTTTAGCAGCTTAACAACACCACTAGCTGTTAAAGAGATGTACGTTGTTAGGATAAGGGTGAAAACCAATGAGACGGTAAGTATCTAGGAACATGGAGGTAATACTGGAACAGATGCTCACAAGCATAAATTCTCATAGGCGGAATATGGGCAAAAGAGGGGCCGCACTGCAGTTCTAGAAAGGGTCTCTAAAATTAAACGCTTTGTTTGATTGCCATAAAAATACACTGTAGGGTCCCATCCCAGAGAATATTCCAAACACACTGACAAACGAGTCTGAACAGGTGCGGATAGGGCATCTGGAGAGGAGACACAACCAACATGGTGAGAGTTTTTATAATCAAGCAAATCAGAAGAACACTCCAGGAGACGAGACCAACAAGGACAAAAACCTACCAGCGTATGTAGCAGATGTCGAGAGAGACTGTCAAAATGAGATGACGGCGACCAGGTCAAAAATGAAGTCTTGCCCTGTTTTTATTTAATCCATGACCTCCCGGCAAATTGAAAAATGTAGGCATTCATACAGTAGACTGGTGAGGACTTCTACTGTCTGAAGGGTTTCATCCTATGGCCTTCATTTGGGAGGAACCTGTCACGTACCCCACAGGGAACTTGCAGGGGTCGCTGTCTGTTTACCCAGTCTAGATGCCGCAAAGCCCAGTGGACGTGACGATCACGTGCAACTGTGTCTGTAAGCAGTCCCCAGGTGGCAGGAGAGGCGTAAAAGCACATACTGAGAGACTATTATCCATCGCAGTTTGACTAGAGACATTGGACCTTCCAAAATCGCACTGAGGATTACCGCCACTGTGAGAAACTCCTCTGAATAAGCGTGGGAATACGCAAGGTGCTGTGCGTAAGTATCTGGACAGTAACAATTACTGCTTTCTGGCCTGGCTCTAGAATACATTGGATTTTAAAGAAATGAATAGGAGGAAAAGGTAGAGTTTGTCCACTTTAATTTGTATTAATTAATTAATCTCTTTTCATTCAGTGTCAATGTCCAAGTATTTATGGGCTGCACTATAACTGAGGGTCAATTGCAGCTTTGCTCTTCATTCTGCTGCAGTGGAAAGAGCAATTTAGTGCAAGTATAGATGAAATGAGACGTTTCCTAGCCAAGAGACAAAAACCTTTCAGGGGCTTTGAAGCCTCTTACAGCTCAGAAACCAGACACGAGAGACTGATAAGAGACAAATTGAGACTCTAATGCCTTTGAAATGGCCAAACATGCTGGTTATATTACCTAAGAGATGGATTTCCCGGCAGAAATGTCATTTTCATTTTGGTCGGAAAAGAGGGATAGAGAGAAAATTGATAAAGCAAGGCAACAGTGGTTGAAGAGTTACCTCCTAGGTTAACGCAAATACTTTGCTGTTCTTTCATTTTAATTTATGAGGAGAAAGGAGTCCATTAAAAGGAGAATTTTTCACAAATGCCTTAACCTCAATAATCCAAATGTAAGCCTTAGAATTACTGTAAACGAAACAGAACGATAAGCATATTGTTTTGTGCTCTCAACCGTGCAGGCAGTGATTAAACTTTTAACTTCAGCCACTTAAAAATCACGAACTAAGAGCTTCGATGAAACAACATGAATCCCTAGAATTTTATTGCATTCATTTTATATTGCACATCCCTCGGTTTGAGATCCTTCTTTTATACCGTGCCTTTCATTTTGTGGCAAGTCCCTCTTTTTTTCATTCTTATGAAATATTCCCTTTTAGATTTTGTCTCCTATTGTTGCCCATATCCCAGCTGAATGGCACACCCCCTCTGTTTTCCGCACAACAGATCTTCACGCAGGCAAGAGATATCATTTGATGAGACACAGGTGTACCTCACTTTTTCATTAAACCAGAAAAGGCATCCAATACAGGATGTGAATACATATGGGGCGAACATTCACATTCAGTTGATTATAGTTGGCCGTCTGCCACTGTTTAACATGGGCGTTTCTCAACATCATTTTCTCAGGGTTTCTCTGGGTCAGGAAAACCCTCGCCTTCCCCGGTATTTTCCAATTCTCCAACTTCATGTCATTGAAAACCCATCCAACACAAATAGGTTCTGATTGGTCGCACAAACACAATGCATTTCTCTTCTTCTTTGGAATAACTCCATGCTAAAAATCTGGCGGCAGACTCATGGTGGGGTGGAGGCTGTCGGGAAAAACCTTCTGAGGCTTTTTCTTTTTTTTTGAAACACATTACCGTCAGAGAAACCTTTGGAAGCAGATAGAGTGGATGGTGGATATCAGAGCCAAAAAAAGGTTTATTCACTCAGCAGGCTTCCAGAATAAGACAGCTAACAGCCCCTGAAGAATCTGGTGTGCACTCACAGAAGACATGTCAGGCTTGCCTTGTGCAGCCAGCTGAACATATGTCCGCTGGCAGCCATTTGCTTAACGCAGATAAGTACTGACATGTCAACCTTAATTGCAGTACAGCCTGCTACTTGCTGGCCACTTATTTTCCAAGTCAAGCCCCGTCTGAGCTGCGGCCAAGGTCTTGTTGTGCGCTGATCGCTAGTGCACAAACATGAACAGTGCCCAGTGCAAGTGGCTGTTTACAGTCTCTATACTGACTGTGCATTACTATGCCGGCGAGAACAAAATCATTCTGGCTGTCACTGACAGATTTTTACACAATAGCCCGACCAAGAGGGAATTTAACAACCATTCGAATTTAGAGCATCAGTAACACACCTGCTAAATATAACCAAGCTGTCTGCAGCCCTGGTGGGTCACACACACCCACAACACCCTAAATTTCTACACCAGAAATAGCACTAAAGAGAAGAGACCACTGGTCAGGCTTAGATGCTGAAGGATAGGATGTTGCACTGAGTGTTGTAGAGAGGTCTCAACAACTGCTTTCTGAAACCAGCAATCAACGTGTGATACTGAAATCATTAGCACAAGTCCCCCCAGCTGTAGTATCTTTTATGCAGAGAATTTAGTCCAGAACCATTCACACTAGAGAGAAGACACAGCATATTACAAACAACAAAAATAATAATCCAGATTTTATATTGCAACACGTATACCATTCCAAGGTTTTTATTTGATCAAGACATCTTTTTCAAAAAAATATTCTTCTTACAATCGTTATGAAGAAAATCAATTCTTCTTTTATTTAAAACTAATGTTCTTCTCTTTCTGAAGAAATTGCTTTGCACCACCTTATCAGATCCTGTTTCAGCAGGCAGTAAAAATTTGGGAACACACGATGAAGCCATTTTTCATTTGCTGCCTTGGAAAAAGCAAGAGAGAGGTAATCAGCCTTCAGAAGTGAGGTAACGGGTCTGTAAATATACATTAAATGTACACCATTCAGATCTGTAAAGGTACTAATGAAAACATGTAAAAATGTATAGTCTTGTAAACATACAAGTGAGCAGACACAGGTGCATGTATTCCCCATGTGTGGTGCAGAAGATTTTGAGAGAGGGGTCTCAAAAAGAAGCGAACAACTGGATGCAAATTTTGCCAGGAAATTACTACCCCCCTCCCTCCCAATCTCCATAATAGAGCCATTAAATCCCCTCACTGAAGCATTCAAGCATTCATACCTATGTGGTGCTTTTGGTGTACGCCACACACGCATCCTCCCTCTCGTCAAGAATACGGTGAAGGATAACTCATGACCAAATGTCTCTGTTGACCGGTGCATGTAGTTTTTCAGTAAATGAATTGTCGAATGAACATTAAACTAGGGTTTATGTACATGGTCATCGGAAAGATGTTACTGTCTTCCAAGGATGGCAAATCATGATCCTTCATCTAGCACAGAAAACGGCCAAGGAGGTTATGGAAATCACTGGAACCGGGTGTACAACAGTCCAACGAATTATTAAATCCTGAAAGGATAGTGACAAACTGTTCACTTCCCAGAAGAAATGGGTTGGAAAAAAGTGATGATTGAAGCAAGATCTTTTTCTTTATCTAAAATATCCTAAAAGATATTTTAAGATATTTTTTGGCCAGACAGTGTACATGAAATCCAGCCAACTGATCCAAATTCGGGGCCAAAGCCCCTGCCATTCATGCCCCAATAACAAATCCTCTTCCAAAGTCATTTGAACCTTTCCCTTTCGCCACCTTGATGCAAAAGAGGTCGACTATGCGTGCTCAGAAGCTATGATTACCCTCGCAATACAGCATATTACTGCTGGATTAACTATATCATTCAGTGCACAGGTATTGAAAGGTTTGTATTTGCTGATTCTCCACCCTTTCATTCAGGTTTTCCCCTTAAGTTGTCACCAGTCCTTATTGTGATGTCCCCTCCCACTCTCGCTGCCTGTCATGCTATATTGTTTCAATCTGTCCAGCCTTTTTTCTGCTGCTTGCAGGTACCTGAAAATGCCATGAGGGTGGAGCTGGGAGGGTAAGTCTGTTTTACCTGCCCAGCTGGGCGGGGCTTTCAGAACGCATAAAGGCCTGCCAATCTGAGAAGTCTCTCGATCTCTCTAAGCTGGGCCGGCAGCAGCCACCTCCTTCGTTTGGTTTGTGGCACCCATCACAAACATCACAACACAGTCATCCACACATTCTGGACATGACTGACCCCTCTCATTCTTTCTTACGATATTAGTTATTCGATTATTTCTGTTAAATAAAATACCATCAGACTGCCTCATCTGTGTGTGGCCTCCCTCTTTTTCTTTTTTTAGAGCAGCCCTGAGCCAGGTGGTAACAGTATTTATCAAGTGCGCCAATAATTCTGGACTGGTCCATATTGCGACATAAAGCAGAGTGTGGAGACTCGTGAACAACAGAGGGCAGGTGGATGAGCAGATGTGGAGGTGCTGGGCCGAGGCGTGAAGCCAAGATCATTCATCCTGGAACAGCATCACTGGAAGAGAGACGGCAGGGGTTACCTCAGAACTGGAGCTGGTGCACTCCAGGACAGGCAGTGAATCAAGAAGACTGCACATCTCTTAAAGGGACAGTGCACCCCCACATCAAAATACACATTTGTCCTCCCTCACTGGCCTGCGTTGCCGGCGGTCAGCAGCTGGCGGGATAAAGGAGAGGAAAGACTGCCTGCACGATAACGTAGGGATTTTGAGTTGTCCGTTCACCAGTGAACGGGAATAACTGATTGGCTAAAGAGGTGTCAATCAAAATTGAACTGTCATAGAATGTAACGCATCGCATGGTTACGCCGTAAACTGCCAGAACAAAGACAACGAATGTAGAGAACGACGCTTTGATAAAGAAATCGCTTGAATATGTTGAAATTCACGACCGAAAGATTACTCTAAAGAACGAACAACTACAGGCGATCAATCATTTTCAAGATGATTTGATCTCCACGCATCACTCGTGCTCTCAACTTACACTCGAGTTTCATTGGTTTAAATAAGGGGTGGTCCGTCGCGGCTCGTTGCGCAAGGAAGTGGGCGGCTACTCAAAATCCCTACGTTATCGTGCAGGCGGTCTTTCCTCTCCTTTCTCCCGCCAGCCGCAGACCGCCGGTGTTCTGTCAAATTTTGATCCCTTGTCAAAAAATGCTACCATAATGCAAAGCGAACGTAGAGTCTTTGTTTTCGCCTCGATATTGCAATATGAATCAGGTTACAATAGAAACTTTGTTATTTTTGAGCTTATTATAACAAAAGCAGATGTTATAATGAGTTGGTTAAGTTTGTTTGAAGATATATGCCCATATACGCCATCATCATCTAATTTCAGCATTTTCAGGAAAACCTAGCGTGTACAGGCAAATATATACGCTTACAGGTCGAAATGCGTACTGAAAATGAATCTATTTTTATGATTTTTGAAGATAGTTAATATGTGAGCGAGGAAACTGCCCGAGATTTAAGGTTTGCGCAAGCGCAGAACCGCGAGGTAGCATATTTTGGTGTGTAGCAAAATTTGTCAGATCACCGGCAACACAGGCTACTCCTTCACCTGCAGTGCCATTTATCCATCTAGACTGCACTGGTGCGCGTTGCCCGATTTTAGGGATATCGGCCATTGAGAGATGCCTGCTTTCTAACGGAATAAAATTCTTTTTGTGGCGCTCAAAGTGCCAAAAAGAGACATTAATTTAAAAATAAAAAGATGCAAAAGTGAAATGAAAGCAAAACACCGACTCTTCCTCCCAGAAATCAGGACCTGGTTACTCAAGATAATCCACAAACCACGGACAGTTTAATATAGGTGCCGTTTTCTTTCAACAGAATGAAATCCCCCAACCAGCAAAAATAATGCATTTGTAATTTGTGAACTGCCCCATTATAGTGGATTATATACAGAGAATATTATATGGGCATTTTCATACCACACTGTATCAACCCGAGAACCGAGTATCAGCCCGAGAGCTTTAGCTTCGTTTAGCACCGTTGATACACTGCGTGATATGAAAATGCGCCTTTGATGTTTTATTTATCATATACTGATTTTGACCATAATTAACGATGCAGTTTATCCAAAACATTTATTTCAGGTTATTATTGTCATCATTACAGGCCAATAGCGCTAGTATTTGCTTTTAGTCAGCGGTGTTTTCAGGTCAATTAAATTGCTAATTAGCTAGCTAGCATGCAAACACGATTTTCTCCATTTGCGTTCATACGATAGCTTTGGCGTGAAACGTCTTACGACAGCCCTTTGCATGAATGTTGCTGCAAAACGCGGCATTACGCATGCTGTTTGCAAATAATTCAATGTCAAGCTCCTTTTCTACAACATAGGCCAGTTCAGAAATTTCAGCTGCAGAGGAATTCATGAGTCTCTCCGTCATTACAGCGTCTAATCAGCGTCTGAAGTGATGTGTTGCCAACGACGATCGCGACTGTTGCTTTGGCAATGGTTGCTGCCACCAAAACGGGATTTTGCCCCGCAGGCAGATACAGGATTTTTGCCCGGTGGGCTGATACAGCCTCGTACCTCGTGCTTGTATCACATGGGCAGATTCCCTGTGTATCAGGAAGTATATGATCAATAAATGATAGAAAGGAAAGACAAATTGGCTTGAATGCACAAATCCAAGTTAAGCTGCTGGAAAAGTAGACAAAAACTTGCTTTTTGTTGAACAATACGTTGTCTAGAGGTTCTCAGTCCTTTTTCCATGAGCTTCATTGTATTATTGTTAATTTTTGAACCTTCATTCCGGAAATTTGATACTGCTTGCAAGCAACTACATAATCTCTAGCTGTTGAAAAAGGAGTGCCTTGTTATGGGTAGAAGTGAAAAATATACATGATGATAGATGTCCAGGAACAGGGTTGGGAACCACTGACCCAGATTATTCAGGAAAATTCTGAGTGGAAGCTTTTGAATTTGTCAACATGGCAGCACATTTCTATGTGGCTGTGCCCCCAGATGGGGAAATAAGCAGGTCAAGCGCATAATCAGTCAGCATATCTGCATATCAGAGGTCAGTGTCATACTAGCAATCCACCCTGGGAAAAGGGGGACCAGTTATCCAGTATAAATGGGTAAGAGCTAACTGAATTTCAACCCATTACTGGATGTTCAGATAACCTGGCAGTTGCCGGTAATTAAAAGTTGAATGTGAGTATAAATAATAGGAACAAAAACACGTTGGAAGATACTGCTCAGCCCTCATGCACAGATGGCTCCATTTCTCGCTGTCTCAGATGGTGCACTCTGAGGAGGGTAAAATGGGGCCATAATCCCTGAAGGCTAAACATGGCTGGCATAATCCAGTTTGTGTCATTTTAATTGGCATAGTCACTTCATGGATGGCCTATATGTCAGTATAGATTTAATTGCATTAGCGCTCCTTTCTTTTCTTCTTTCAATTGTGTTTAGAGCGAAGGTTATTCAAGTACATTAGTGCAGCCTCATGAATAATGTAGAGAACAAGTACATTTACTCTTTCCTCCGTGACTCATCCACTTCAGGTGAAACGAAGTCAGCAGGAGGAGAGCCAACAAAAATACCGATGCCCAGTCAAATGTACACTCCAGCTGTTCATCCATCCAACCATAATCTATACTGGTTCTTCCTCACTAGGATTGCACAGAAATTGTAGTCTATCCCCGCTGACTATGGGCGAAAGGCAGGACACACCCTGCATGGCTCACCAATCCATCACAGGGCGCACACACACACACACACACACACACACACACACACACTACTCACTCACACAATCATACCTACGGGAAATTTAGCCCAACAAGCGTGTCTCTGGACTGTAGGAGGATAGCAAAATACCCAGAGAAAACCCGCGCTACCACAGGGAGAACCTGCAAACTCCATACAAAGGCCCCAGGTCAGTTTTTTGACCCATAACCTTCTAAAACTCCAAAAAATTACTCATAAGGAACAAATATGCATAAAACCATGTCCCATCAGTTCAACCCCTGTCAAGTCTTTTAAAGTCACTTCAATCTAAAACATTTGATTTCAAGCATACAGTACATACACTATTGGAATCCAGGGCACAATCTACTCATTATAAGCATGAAAAAACCAGGATGTTGTTTCAATAGTGGCACTGCTCCCAGTCATAAAGCAGATTTTGACTTGACCTGCATAATGATCTTTGAGTCATTTAAAAAAAATAATGCATCAGACCACACCAGGAGCTTGGCAAAATCTCCAAGCCAATAACATTTACTAATACATAAGAAACACTGCAGTCAAATGAACATTGGTGACATTAGGATCGCGGGAAAATACCAAGCAAGTCAAGAAATTCTATACAGGCTTCTATGCACTAAAATGAGCTGGTGGAAATACTCACCAACTTCAATGATGCATTCCAGCCTTCTGTCAGTCAAAGAGACAAGGATCTGTCATTTCTTACCAACTCTAAAAACCAACAGAAAAATGCATGATACTCCCATTCATTAAAATTAGCCAATCAAAAATAATTTCTTCTCCACTCCATTATGGCGAACAACCAATGTTCAAGAGGCATAATAATTACCCGATGTCCATTAATTTACATATCTGCTAGGAATGAGATAGTGACTAGATGAATTAGAAGATGGGAAATCATTGATTGAATAGACTCTTCACGATAAATGACCTGATGAATGTAGTCCAGCCTTCAACATGGATAGCAAGGTATTGCTCTCTATAAATCCAATGCCTAACATTCAAAAGGTCATTCACTTAAACAACTGTTCACGAAATTACTCTGATAGGATAAAAATCACAGCATATTGACTCATTACTCATGAGTAATATGGCTACCATCAGTAATCAGGGCAATGCCATCAAAACCCCTGAATAATTAATCGTATTCATGTTAAAATTATGCGTAGATACAAAAAAAGGGAGCATTAATGGAACATTTTCTTTCACAGCTCTTAGTAAATGCATGGTCGGCCATTTTATAATTTATTAAGTAAAAATTTCATATTCGCAATGACCGTCCCACTGCCCCGGGTGGAGAAAATCTGTCCAATTACTAAAAAGATGTTTTCAAATTAACCTCAAAAAGGTTACTGTGCAGTGACATCGTGTTCTCTCTCTCTCTCGCTGCATCTCCAGCTCTCTCACTCTCAGGCTGGAAAGTAATTGACTTTTTAACATCGGCGACCATATGTTAGCAACAAAGCTGCGCGTGGTCAGAATGTAGTGACCTCAGAGTCTGGGCTCACGCCAGGGAGGACAGAACCGCCATCATCAGCAGCACCCAGAGGAGTGCAGAATTATACTGCTGCTCCATATCGCAGCTCCCAGGATCAGCAGCACAGACGCTGTCGTGCGCTATTCACACGACATATTTGTAAATTTATTCCTACAGTTGACTTATAACTGGGGCAAGTTAAATGACACATTTCTTTAAAGTGCCACCAATTTTAGATTTCTGGAATATACTAGGCTGCATCCCTTACTGACTGATAGAGCTTGTAAACATCCGATGTCAAATGAAAGGAAGCCAGCAGACGGTTCCCCTTAAAGGAACCACCAAAGCAAAGAATCAGCTAGAATCGCTTGTAGGCCTCCAACGGGAGACTTTCTCCGCACTCAAAGGAGAGGTGAGAGAACAAACAAAAATGGACCAGAGGTGCCAAACTGGTCCGTAGAAGGGCCGGAGGGGCTGCAAGCTTTCAATCCAGCTGCGCAGAGGTACACCTGATACAACTAATTTAATCAACTGATCCAAGCCTGCAGGGTTGATTAGTTGTATCAGGTGAGCTTCTGCTCAGTTGGATTGAAAACCTGCAGCCCCTCCGGCCCTTTTACGGACCATTTTGAAACCCCCGATTTAGACAGATACCAGTTCAGTGGTACTAAATAAAAAGGAATGGAGTGAATCCTTACATCAAGAACAGGCAGGAAAAAATGCAGAAGATGAGAATGGATGGAGAGGCTAAAAAAAGATTATAATCAGGAATGTGTTAACAGTGTTCTGTGCCCAACATTTCTATTCCAATGGCTAAGACCAATCCTCAAACAGCTTCTGTACAGCGGAGCTGTTAGAACAAATTTACTCCCCCCTACAAATTTCTTCCCTTACGAGATAACACATATAACAATTCCGGTTACGTTCCCTTAGCTAGTTAGCCATCGTCAATTCACTTGCTTGGCTAGCTAGTTCTCTAGCCTAGCTAGCTATCAGCTATAGCTATTTGGTGCAATTTGAAAGAGACATATTTTCCATTAGCACCTGTGATAGTCATTGTACATTAATGTACATTAATAAACAGCTCAACTTCAAGCAGTAAACCAAAGGTGTTGTTGGAAGGAAAGAGAAGAAAAGAACTTTTCAAAATCTTGTTTATTAAATTTAGAAAACACCATTTTGTTAATGGTTATTAACAATCGCAGAAATGACTGTAATTGTCGTTGGGAGCAGGGGGAGGAGGACGCAAGGAGGAAAGGTGCAGGCCGACTCCTGAGATTAAAAATGCTTATACCTCCCTCTCTGGGCCCATCTGCCTCAGCGCTTCTGCAGATGACAATTTAAAAACAATAATAATAATAATAATAATAATAATAAATCAATTATACATCAATGTCAACAATGCCCTTGAATCTCCTGATTCACAAAAATAACCTTGAAAGAAACAGGGATTGTTAAACTCAAGACACCTTTCATTCATTTGCTTTCATTGTATTCCTACAGGATGTTCAGTTACAGGCCGCTCCAATAAACACAACCCAAGAGAATGTGAATATGCAACATTAATGTATTTAATGGGCCGCAAAATCGCTCCCGGCTCGTCTGATCATTCAACTGGAGAAGTTTGTGCCGCAAAGGCTTTTCAGGTACGTGTTGGTACTGAGCTGAGTAAAAACTGAAGGCCAGCCAAGCAGCCTTGTATAAATAGTCAGTCGAGAGAAGTCTAGACTCTCCAGAATAAGGGAGGGGAAGGGGGGGCCAGTACAGGGAAGGGGAGAGGGGGTTGGGGGGGGGGGGGGGAGCAGTAACAGGACTGTGATCAATAAGCACAGCATCACAAAAGGTTTCACCATGAGGCCAATACAATGATGAGCTGTGGACTACATTTCCCAGCATTCCCCTCCCCCCCAAACAAGTTCTGTGGCACTCTGCCCATGAAGCACACCCCGGTTGTAATCCAAACAGGAGGAAGTGCAAACGTCGACTCTGAGGTGGGGCTCGGATCGGCCTCAGGGCGCAGACAGCGGCGACTCTCTGGAGGGGGACCCTGTATTGTCCTCGGGGGGAAAGACTGTGAGCGTGCAGGCACGGATGCCGCCGAGCGACTCGGGCAGGTCGAACACCTTGTGCCACTCGTCCTTCTCGGGGTCGTACTTCTGCACGATCTCCACCATGCACCGGTTGTTCCAGGAGTAGCCGCCCACCACGTAGATCTTGCTCTGGAAGACGGCCACCCCCACATCGCTCTGGCCCCGTAGCATGGCCGCTATCGGCGTCCACAGGTCCAGAGCTGGCGAGTAGTACTCGCAGCTCAGCACGTCGTCATAGTCGCTTGTGCCCCGGAAGTGGTTCCCACCGATGACATAGAGCCTGTCGCCCACAGTACACATGCAGTGTAGCCCCCGAACCGTGGTCATGGGGGCTTTCTGAGTCCACTTGTCCGTATCGGGGTCGAAACACATCAACTCCTTCTGGAAGGTGTCATGAGTGATTCCACCTGAAACAAACAAATATGCAAAAATTAAATGGGGGGGGGAACAATAGGCCATTATACCCAGATAAACAACAGGGCCAGCTCTGTATGAAGCCAACAGAAGCCCACGCACTAAACACCCGCGTGTGGTGGAGAACAGTTTGTTATATTTCTCTCGGCTGCAGGGTTTATTTAATGAAATGACAGAGGAGCAGCGTTAAAAGCAATTATGGAGCAGCGGGCTAATTATACCAGAGATGTTCCTGCATGTTAATAACTGGACTTCAACCTCCATTTCCTTATTCGGTGGCTGAACTATGGCTTTGTGTCGGCTGCCAGTCAAATTGTCGATTCCTAAAGTATAGCGCCTTCGACAATAATTAACAGTGTTGTGTCACACAGCTGTTCTGTATCTAACCATTACCCGCTAGAGAAGGGAAAAAATTAAGTCCTGACCAGACATTCACGACCAGATTGACGCAAAAACAATCAAAATGTTCACATGGATGTAAAGGCTACCATTTAATTTCTGTCTCAGACCAGATCACACCTCCAGTGGACTGCGCCAACTGCTTCTTGACTACAGGCGGTTTTCAAACGCTTGACCTTTCTGCTAATGAGCTGCAGAAACCGTGTACCACCGTGCAAAAAGGGCACAGCACCAACCCTATAACTGATGCACTGGACACCCCTATTAATAGATACGTATTCAGTGCAGTCAGCAAGCATCCGAACAATGACAATTTTAAATGCCAGAAATTTCCAGTCATCAGTCGATACGGATGCAAAAACCTTCAACGTCAGTTTGAAGGTAGTAGCATGATGGCCTCGTAATGAAGTGGGCCATGCAGGAACAAGAGCCTTTAAAATCAGTCCTACGTCCAAATGATAATGTACAGCAGTACACGAGTGCCGCCCATTTTTAGCGCCATGTTCTTCACACCCCTCATCCAGCACTACCAAAACAGTTTTTGGGATGTATGCGAGCAGCGGAAGAGAGAAAAACAGGACACGTCTGCAGGGAAGACAGAAAATAAAAGAGGAATGAAATCCCCAATGTGAGGGAGGGAGGGAGGGAGAGAGGCGGGGACGGAGGGAGGGAGTGACGGCCTGAATCCTCCCCCCTCCTCCCAACCCCCGAACGACGGCTGATCGCGCGTGAGGTGCAGTGAGGACCTGCTGCGCATACGGAATAGAGCAGGGCTCCCCTGCGCCGTCGACCGCCACCGCCCCACCATTAATCTCCACGAGCACCCGTTCTAACTGGGACCCCCCAAAGGAACGCACTCTGTGCACCCCAAACCTTCCGCTTGGGGAATTTGGGCGACAGGGGAGGGGGATGGAGAGAACCACAGGAGTGTCCAACTTACTCGGCTAAAGAAAGCGCCGGACGCGGATGGCAGTGCAAATGAAGTGGAACCGTTAGCTATTTTTACGTGGGTCAGCATGTTTCCCGTCGTATTTCTCCATTTATTTCGCACCGTATCGCAGTGCTAAAACTAAGCTAATGCAGAGCCATTTCCATCCCTCGCCTGGGGATATTGTGAGAAATGGGACCGTGACACAATAAAACTCTTACACTCACTAACATTTGTCCTTTTGCGGGACACTGATAAAGCCATATTAGAAGGTTTTCTGCATTTAAGGTGGAGGAGATTAAGGGCTACTTGGTCAATTTTCAGGCAACCAGAACACCTTAATCCTGAACAGACCGCCTTTAAATGACAGGACAGAATACGGTGCGCCACAGATTATGGTCTCAGTAGATGGATTTTATGGGCTAATCCACTCAAGGACTTTGTGACCAGATGTGCTACCGCTGCTCGAACACCGCAATCTAACCATCGCCTATAGGAAGAGTGGTGGAAAATCTAACCTTGAAACCTCCCCGTGATAATAGATGTCGTCTATCCAGGCAACCGAATATAAATTAATGCAATCATTTACCAGCTCCGCACAGTAACACACAGCTGTTTGCTGCTCATCTTGATTTCGGGGAATGATCCCATAATGCATGTAGTTAAACAATGCTAAACATCTGCTTTGTAAAAAAACGAGGAGATTATAGCATGTAGAGACGCAATGGATGCGAACAGGATCCGTTTTAAATAAGAGAAAATGGGGCCTGGCGACTGTCCCAGATGTGAGCGGCAGTAATTCTCTGCTTAAACGGAGATGCAGACAGTGACTGACAGATTGGCTTCTCCTCCCAAATCACCAGCAGCTGGACTACACCGGCACGCAGACTCGTCTTGCCTCTATCCTGCCATCAGCCAATCAGATCCTGTATCCTTTACCTTCCTCATTCATTTAATTTGGGCTAATTCTGATCGCTCATTACACACAACCTTCCTTTCATTCTCCCTACTCTCAGCTCCACCAATCGGAGGTGTATCTTAACTCCTTTATTTGATATTTCTTTGCTCCTTGATTGAACCGGAAGTTGTTCCAGGTCCACCATCTTACTGGCCGTCTCAAAGTTATTTTCTGCTGCAAGGAGGAAGCTCTTTCCTTACTCCTTGAGTGGATTCCTTGCGTTTCCCGTTAATTCCTGATGGGAGGGACTAGGACACAAGGAAAGACAAGTGAGTGAAACATGGAACAATTAAAGAGCACTGAGATGTACCCAGGGAGAGGAGGTGTGAAGAAAGAGAAAAGGACAGAGATTAGGGGAGGGAGGGGGTTTGCTGCGGTTCCACTGCATGTGAATTACTGAAATGGACTGCTCCAGCAGCATTAAAGTGGTTTCGACATGATTTCAATTACAGACAGTTACTGGAGCAACAGGTGGTCGTCTGTAAATTCACAGGTCAAACATACTCTCATGCAGTCTGATGAAAAAACACTTCTGTGAAGGATGCTCCTTGTTCCAGAAGTGGAGCTGTCACAATGAAGAGGAGAGAGCTGGGCTAACCTTCTCTCGTCCCCCGTGCCAACTCTCGGGTCACTGCCCACAATGACGCCCCTCCCTCCTCCGCCTGCCCGCAAAGATGTCCTTAGTAACGGACCAATCACTGCAGGGATTGTGTTAGCCCAGCATCTCACAGAAAACCAGGCTTCACTCCAATGATGCTGATAAGCCTCATTGCCACTGGCACATTTTTAATAGGAGCAATGCTTAAGGACACTGTGACAGTAAAAACTCATTCAGCGACATTCCAGTCAAGGCCTCTGCCACCACATCCAATCCTTCTATTCCCAACAAAGGTCATTGATGCAATTAATCTGGGGGCCTGTATTTCGATTTGAAGATCAGTTTCAGACATTTTTACTGCACTGGGGATGTGTTAAACATGTCGGGGGAAGCTAAAACTCAAACTACATCTCCTTCTGTTTAAGATCTCCGTTAAATCAGGTCCCAGGGGTGGAGCCAAATGCACTAAAGAACGCCTCACAGCCATAAACAGCCATAAAGCAGACTTTAAAATCCGCTCAATCGAGTTTCACAGACACTGAGAGATCGCAAACAACTTAAGTAAGCATTTAGTAATGTAAGCACACACTAAAGACAACCATTTTCTGAAAGCAATTACCGGATACCTGTAACAATGCAACAAAAAAGGAAAGTAAGAGCGAGAGAAACTGATGCTCTTTTATTAAAGACATCAAAGTCAAATAATTACATTGCTAGAAATAATATTTGCATACACTCCTTTATTACACATTATTCAGGGTGGCACTTGGTCCCAGGCCAAAGAAAATCAAACTTAACTGAAGCTCTTTCGGCAGTTCTGACGAATCTCAAGCAACCTGGATTCAGTGGTAGGGCAGGGAGCTCGAAGAAGGCAAATGAATGGGTCAGCAGGTTCTAAGAATACCTGAGAATGACAAATGGAGCAGGGCGCAGGCCAGCTGTGAGCCAATGTGAGCCAGAGGTCTTCTGCAGCGCTCTCAGAGCCAAGCAGAGAAAATAAAAATCACTCTGACCCTGAGAAAGCTGCCCATTCTTTCGCGATAATGGGACACGAGTATATTAGAGACGGTGTCTCCCTCAACTGGCCTTCCTGCGAACAGATACCCCATGAGTCACAAAGCGGACTCGCACGGTTTAATGAAAGTAATGGGGAGACTAACTCAAAGTGGCACAAGGGAAGAACAGAACACCTGAGGTAACCAGGGTGGAGCTCCGGGGAGGTGATTAGCTGGGAGGGTTTGACAGGCCAAGATGACACCGAAGTCCAGCACGGCCCGAATGCCAGCGTGTCCCCAGTCACAAGCCCTGTGACTCATGGCATCTGTGTTCCACAAGCGAGGCACGCACAGACATTAAGCAGATGCTAATACAGCAGCTCACATTCCAATTTCCCATCATCCCATGGGCCAGTAATCAAACATTACACTGAAAATATTAACAAAGCATTTGCATGTTTTTTTTTTTTAACCCACCGAGAACATGGCTGGTTCTAAAATCTTACAAATATTTTATTAGTGACACATGCAAGTCATTATAAAATTCAATGGCGCAAAAGGTGGGCATGCAGTGTATGCAGCGCATAGGAGCGCTACGCGAGGGGGGCGCCAAAACAATTTGCCGCAAGCAGATGAAGATACAAGATAATGATATTTACAATATTGTAGAATTGAAAGAGTATTAAAAAATGCGTGATTGAGCGCGCAATACCAACAAAACAAAACGCCTCCCCCCCCCAACAAAATAAACAGCACCCGCTCGCCAAGGACCGCCACCTACCGTCCGGTCATTGAATAATTAAGTGGAGCACACTGGGTGTAGGTGTTGGGGGGGGCGCTGTTGTTGTCATTGCATACCCCCCCAAAAATGAGTAACTGCCCCCCCCCCGATAAAATTACATCTAAACAGGAGTGTACAAAATGTCATTATTTATCGTCCTTGCTTTATGGCAGAAATGGAATCCGACAGCACATTTGTGATTTTCACAGTCCTGACTGAAATGATTCAGCAGAGACGTTCTCATCTAAAATAGAATAAAAAATGGCTGATACTGAATATGGGGCCATGAGACACATTAAAACCATGTTCTATTAAAAGCAAAGGCCCCTGGCCAATAGAGAAATTAAAATATATTGGCTATAACAAAGTCACCAATTACCCACGAAGTGCAACTCCTTAGCAGCTCTGTGCTAAAAGGGGAGAATGTAGCCACCTGACCCAAGCTTAATTCAGGCTTCACATTAATGTTAACCATGCAAATGGCACAGCCGCTGGCCACGCCACGGCTAATTGCTCACAGTACCACATGACCACCCGGCAGGTCGCGAAATGCCGACTTTCCCTCTGTCAGGGCCCCATGACCGCATACGAAAACAGTGATGTGCAGCCAAGCTGAGATGCAGGGAGGACATGGTGACTCAGCAGCGGAAATGCAATTCAGTCTCTGAGGTTACATCACATTTTCTAGTCTTCACCGACTTATTCAAACAAGGAAATATAAAAATACAAGTAATAAATGTAAATTTTTTTGAGAAATAAAACTGTTCGGTCTGGCCCCATGAGTGCATTTCAGACATTCTCGAAGGCGCATAACATTTAAATGGACAGTGGTCGGCATCTGCAGCTATGATATCAAAGCCAAAACTCGCCAAAGCTAATTAATATTGGGTCTCCACCTACATGTTTCACACAGTTTTTTAATAGAAATAATGATGGCTAGTCTCTGAAGTGAAATTAGGTAGAGCACGTCTCTAGTGACGGGCGCATAACATTAGCATAAAACTGAAAACTAACACTTCTCTGGGTTCCAACCTGGTATCACAGATTGTTTGTATTCAGGCGACGTCTGCCTGCAGAACAAGTCTCTTCAACTGCCAATCTCGCAAATCAAGCTGCCATGGGGCCTTCACCGCGCTACTTCAAAAAGCGGACTTTCACAAATAAAATAAAAACATCCCAAAGTCTGAATGCAGTTATTTTTAGCCCTTGTCTTTACTTTTATTCCTTGCCCTCTCATAGAGTCATAAATTTGACCATCTGCACAGTTTTAAAAAACAGTCATAAAATTGAGATTGAGGTAAAATTTTCCTCATAATCAAAATTTTGACACTTTTAATGAAGGTAATGTACACTATATAAGCCAAACATGAGTGGACAACTTTACTTTAACTTCACTGACATACATCGAAGAGAGACATTTTTGAAGTTCTAAACATCTGATATTTTAACTGCATTGGAATCAGCTGGTCAGTACGGACTAGTGGGACAGAATTTCAGCTTTGAGGGCATTTTCAAACAATTCTGCTCCGTGCTTCTTAGAGAACCGTTTCGGGAGGGTGCTGAAGGAGTAGACAAAGTGCCACAAAAACTGCAAAACCCACAAACGAAAGCCGAATGCCTGTCCTATCACACCATGCAGACCAACTCATTCAAAACTCAATTTATTAATTTAAACACGTCAATTTTCTGTGCATGCCAGTGAGGATTCAGAAAATTGTCCAAATACCTTAGGCAATATATTGTGTTAATGCACATTGAAAGTGGAAAAAAATTCACATGACATTGGGTACATTTAGATGTCATGTCATGATACAAAGAGGAAATGTGTTGCCGTGAATCGGGGAGTGATTTCAGAACGTGCACGGACGCAGTCGTCTCAGCTGTATTCATTTTTGCCTTGCAGCACAGTCTGCGCATAGTGCTATTTGACTGAAGAAAAAAAATGGCATTCGTTTTATCAAGTTATTTTTGTCCAGAACGGCAGGAAACTTCATAAAACCCAGAACTGCGCGTTTCCTCCACAGTGGTAATATTTCTTGGAGATAGGCTCTTCATTGATCTGGGCTTTAATGAAGGATTAATCAATTGCTTTCAGTGAAAGACTTTGAAATGTTTCACTTCATATTAAATGACTCCAAAGCACAAAAGAACTGCACAAACCAGGACAGCCACACAATGTGTATAAAAGGCATTAATCACCGATGAAAAAAAGGGACATGGATTTTTTTTCTTTCCCCGAACCACCCCAGACAAAGAGTCTGTCGCTGTTCAACAATGCGCAGAAGGCAAGCAAGCGTCCCAAATTTGGCAGCGATCACGTTTTTAAATTTAATGTCAATTCATCCATTGAGGGAAAGACACAAGTTGAGACTTATATTAGCCTTGGCAATGATAAAATTATATTAATTTTCCCTCTCTTGCTGAAATGCTACCGATTTACAGGTTAAACCATAACCACACAGTACGGAGTAGAGATGGGGGCTTTCCGATTTTCACATCTACGAAGCAAACAAGTGGGAGGGGCAGAGATGTCTGCTTTATCTTTATTGGCTGGAAACAAAAGCCTCACTCAAAGGCACGCACACCTGAGGTCAATCACAAAACAGCTCAGGCGATGCTCAACACCTGCATAGCGGATGCTATAAAGCAAAGATTCTTAACATTATCCAGATGGCCAGTGTGGGTGCAGGCTTTCATTACAGCCATGGAGTTACACATCTACACTCTGCTCTAATCTAGTTCGAGTCTCTGCTCAGGTTGGTAGCATCAGAAGCGTAACCAACTGGTTGAAATGAAAACCTGCACTAAAAGTGGACGTTTCTGGATGAAGCTCAGGACCACAGCAGGAGAACTACACAAGACTAGTGCTACTTTGAGAGACATCAAATGAAGATGTAGCACCAGCGCCACGGCACTCACAAACTTTCAGAGTGTTTGCTGCGCGTCAAAGTAAACGATACAGACTATCTCGAGGATGTTTGGGTTCAAATAAAAATCACTGCAAAAAGCAATACCAACAAACTGCAATCCAGACATTGCAACGATGGCATGAATGCAGGCAGAATCTGAGGGCACATGCAGGTCAGAAGACAAGGAATTAATTTAGGCGCAATAACCCCAGTTGTGTGGATGGCCCATCAAGTCGCAAACTGCTCTCCTGGGAAGGCAGCTCTCAAAAGGGACTTTCACTACATCAAAGTGGCAGATTGAGGTTTCATACAGTCAGTACCACTCCTGCAGATCACCAGAGAAAAGTACATTGCAACAGACAACCCAGGAGCGCCGCAACACAATGAGCTAAAAACCCTCTCAGTAGCGTGACTGGCAACCCACCGGCTAATAGGATCTTAATGAAAAACTGCGAGGAAAAGAGAACTCCATTTGAAAGGTGAACCTATTGTTTTTTTGTTTTTTTTTTTTAAATTTGGCTCCCTCCCCCCCACATACAGGAAACATTATCCAACCCATTCATTTCACACATTGTTTAAAATGGCTTGAGTGCCATTTGGAAGTACTACCACACACAGGGTCTTCTTGGTATATAATGTAAAGCAATACTAAGGGCTCATTTCCATAAGTAAGGCAGGCAGCTGGGATCACATGTGGATGAAACAGGTGTAAACATAAGATATGCATTGGCAAAATACATTAGCCACAACGCAGTTCAATTTTCTCACTCACAATTCCAACATTGAGGGACCTGATCAGTACATTTATCTAGGGACGGGTAATGGGGCTTCATCATATGCAACGCAGGCCTCAGTTAAATGCTACATCAAGCAGGTAAAAATGCGTTAAAGTGGCCCGCATGACAGGATTCGAACACAGCGGGTGCAGAGGCAGAATCTGGAATTATACAGCGCGTGAGATATTTCACCTTGTTCCAATCTGGAGGACGGGCATTTACCTGAAATGTACATGAATCCTCCGTAGACCGTGCCTGCGTGGCCGTAGTGAGGTTCGTTCATTTTCGCGACGTACGTCCACTCGTTCGTTCTGGGGTTGTAGCACTCTACGGTGGCTGTTTCAGGAAGGAAGGAGGAGAAAATGATGACATTAGAAGAAAGTAGGCCAAGAGAAAAATAACAAGAAAAAAACTGCACTGTAAATGAGGCTTTGGGGGGATCACAGAGGTACCAAATCAAACATGGCCACAGCAAACACAAAAAGCCCTTTCTTATTACTGAGACTATACACAATGATGGGGTGTATTTGGAGAAGAGTTGGGTCTGGGACTTTATATATATATACAGCTATATTTTATTTCATAACCACACTGACCAAATTGGAGCTTAACCTCACCGCAAGAGATCAAGCAAAGCTCTCAACCATCTGTTTCCACAGTGCCACCTTCTTAATTGTTGCTTGACTGTTTTTTATCGTTTTCCTCTCAAAACCTGCTTCTATTACGG
The DNA here is from genome assembly GCA_029721435.1 of Gymnothorax reevesii. Classification (NCBI taxonomy): domain Eukaryota; kingdom Metazoa; phylum Chordata; class Actinopteri; order Anguilliformes; family Muraenidae; genus Gymnothorax; species Gymnothorax reevesii. The sequence continues at coordinate 38,699,715 of CM056590.1, forward strand.
CCCGGCTGATTTTTGCTATTTAAGAGTGCATTAGAAAGATACACTCTGAATAACTCCTGCAAAATAACACCTGCATTTTCAGTGTAATTATGGACTGAAAAAAGAAGCACGTTGACATGGCCCCTAGATAAATGGACTTTGCTATTCCATGTGTTAAAAAAGGTCTTTGGCCAAATATAATATTCAATGAATGATTAAAAACCAAAGTCAAAGGGAGAGACCGGTGAAATGTGAACTGTCTGAAGGAAGTTTGAGCAAAACTGCAAGAACAAAAACTGTCAAATTGACTAAATGGCTTAAACGGCTGAAAGAGCACCAATGCAGATAATATACACTGCTAACAATTACCAGAGAACGCCCCAGTAATGCCAAATTTGAACCATAAAACAATGCATTACCAAGAACAAATGGATATCAGTACAAAGACCGTACAAAACCCCTGCATAAATTATGTGGAGATGCCTCCATCTTATTGTTGCGAGAGATGCAATTTTATACTGAATTCTTTGAGTGTTAATCAGGCTAAAATGCTACAGCTACCAATCTGGTATCACAACAATTAACTCATCCACTGGGAATGTTTCATTCACCAAAGAAAACGAGGATCTAGATCTATCCGACATTTGAATTTTAATCGCCAGCTATAACGGAAAGACCACTTTCAAAATATTTTACAGACAGTTAATGGCATCTGGAAGGAAGAGATTAGACGGCAGATGGGAACACAGTCTCCGGAGGAGAGAATACTGTACAGAGATAAGGCAGACAGCATGTCATGCACTGAGAGATTTGTACTGTACATAAAGGGATGGATGCATTGAAGAGTGAGATACGTACTGTGAGATACGTCACAAAGAGAGGAAGAGATATTAGCCACCATGAAGAACAGCTGATATCTACTGTCGATAGGTGAGGAGTAGCACAGAGGGGGAGAGAGGTTTTCCCATACAGAGGGAGGAGTTCAGCATTAAGAAAGGGAGATTCTACTGTAGGAGATTGAGAGGTAGGTGCAGTAAGTTGAAGGCGCGAATGATCCTTAAGGTATATGTTACACTAATGCCAAGGAGTCAGCAAGAGAGAGTCTCTGATCTTTTAAAGCGTGAGCAATACATAAAACTGACCACAAAATGGAGACTGCACACCACTGAGCAGAGCCAAATTTCTCATTTTAAAAACAGCGCAATGAACTCCGCAAGCCGACTTTGACCTAATCCACAAGCACACTATTCTGACATATGCATCTTTGACGTCCACACTACAAGGCCCTCCATTTGATAAAGCAATGCTTTGATTGCATCAAATGATCAGCGCACACACTACAGTAAGGGGGTACCGCACGATTCTGACCTCTAGGCCTTATAGACGACATAATAGTCCAGCTGAGTTGGACTCCACTGGCACAATTAAGTGCATCAGTATCAGAAGATGACAGAGTGGTTTGCTCACTCGGTCCTGGGACCCCCCTGTGTTCGCTGGTTTTGTTCCAACTGCAGTTGCACTCACATAATTTTAAACAGCTATTAATTCTTATTTATTACATGCTTTTCAAGTTTAGAGGGATTACCCTCTTAAGTCGCCTTGTAAGAAATAACTATAGCTGCAAGAAATGTTGATTTAAAAAATGTTCTTTATTGCAAACAATTGAAAAACAGCAGGGACATTCTTTTCAATTGACACAATTTACATGTGGTGATAATTTAATATTTTTACATTGAACTTTACAGCACATTAGTTAGTTGTCACTTGACTCCTCAAGGCCACTTTCAGAGGCCATGTGACTGCACAATTATACAATGACACCTGCTTTCCTTTGACCAACTTCAGTCTCTAAAGTGATCACCTAAAATAACTGTTACTTGTTTCTTCGATATACTTTGTACATGTGATCACGAGAGATTTATTTTTATAAGACCTTCATGGCAAATTCTTGGTCAAGAGCGTAGATGATACCGGTGTGTTAGCTTGATTGCTCTAAGAAAAATTAAGTTCTCAAAATTCCAGGATTCCAAAAAGCAGCATGCATACGGGGTCCCCAGAATAGTTACTGGAAATTACTGCCTTAATACATGCAGTACAAACCTTCCTCTTAAAAGCCTTACGCACAGGCCCAACTCTACACCAATGAGACACAGCAGAAAGATGGCTGTTCAACAGAAAAAACTGCATTCTTGACAAATCAAAATGAAAATCCGGACTAAAAAGGCCAGGTTTTGAAAGTTAGAATCGACTGTAGAGAATCCTGTCAGTTTGTTGTCTGATAAATAAACACATAAAAACTCAGTGGCAGCAGGCAGGAAGAGATCAAACGAAGCATCACAGATAAATGCGATTTACAGGGAGCGCAGAAGAGACAACAATAACCCGCTCGGTCTTCATCACCTGACATTTCCGTTTGAAGTGTCAGTGATGAGGAAGAATCAAGCCGTGTGAGGCTTCATTTTCCCAGCAATGAAGCAGCTCATCACTTCTACTAAAAACAACCTGCCCTCGTTTAAGGCCGTATTGATAGGAATGAAAGGGAATAGCACACGGCTCAGGGGCACACGTACTAAAGTAATAATGATGTCAGTGTAACGAGGACTAGCATTAAGGCCAGTTTGCGCATATTCGCACCCGTTACTTACGATTGAGTCGAGCGGAAAAACCGTATAGGGTTACGGAGTCGGAATGAGAGTGGAATTTGCCGTGATTAACGTGAACCACCGAAGCTTAGCGAGTCAATCATTGTAGAAGTCTACGGCAAACGATGTTGCAGTCCACTCAGTGGAGGTTAAAGAAAGCGACTTAGGCTAAATAGAGCATCTCGCTCACATTACTAGAAAGTTCAAGAGGAAGATTTTTTTTATATTAGAATAAAAATGAAAAGTATACTGCAAATGTCTTAACATATTCCAACTTGCGTAAAAAATGCATACAGCAAATCTAGTTTTTGCTTATTCAAATGCACAAAAGTGCATGTGAATGTGTGTGTGATAAAACAGAGGACGATCGATACAGAGACCAAGGCACACAGACAGATGGAGAAGACCGAGATATAGAGTTAGAGTTAAAGATAAATGTGGTTAGAGAAACAGAGACAAACCAAGATGGAGATGGAGAGAGATACAAATGGAAAGAGTAACAGGAAAGGAAAGAGATGGAAAAGACAGACAGGAGACAGGCCGTTAGGAAGAAAGAGGGTACGAGATGCAGGTAAAGACCGAGATGAACAGAAGGAGGCACACAAGCCCATGCAGAGAAATATAGGCAGACAGATATATACAGAAATAACTTAAGACAGGATTGTGATATCTGGACTTCAGACAGGATGGTGATGGAGACAGATGGAAAAAACAGACAGACACAGAAGCCAAGAAACAGAAGGATACAAAGGTAGAGATGGAGAGAGAGAGAGAGAGAGCGCGCGAGCGAGCGAGAGAGACGGATAAACAGACATCCATCCATCCATCCATTATCTAGGCAGCTTCTTCCTCAGGGTCGCGGGTCAGCTCGCCAACCCATCGCAGAGCACACACACCATTCATGCACACACTCTATGAGCAGTTCAGAATTCCCAGCGAACTGAGCATGTATGTTTTTGGGCAGTGAGTAAACAGGAGTGCCTAGAGAAGAGAAATCGACAAAGAGAAAATGTAGAGAAGACAGCAAAAGAAGGTTATAGATATTCTGCATTAAAGGCTTCAAATAAGGTTTTATTTAAAAAAAACCAAACAAACTTGTCCCCATATTATGCATAATATATTTCCACATTTCATAATAAAAAAATAAAAAAAACATACATAAACTTTCAGTGCCTCACAACAAAACAAAATATATCTCAACAGTCTCACAGCTATTCATTTTTTCATTTATCACACGCATACCCACAAAAAAAAAACAAAATAAATGTAATATACTCCTCTGAATTGCTTTTCAATTCGCTCTCTCACTGCGTGGCTTTCGAATACCATCCTTTAAATTCAAACGCTTCGGGCGAGCCAGCATCGCTTTCCACTGCTATCATTTTCATATCATTTCAATTGCTTTTCAATGTGCCCCTCCGAAAGGTCTAAGTGTGCTCACTTATTTGTCAATCATTCCTTGGGGGCAGGTGCTGACAGAGCCCATGCCCTCAAAGAAAAGGACTACTTCTACTGTAGTTCTCTTCCGTAGATTAAAGTGCACTAACCTTTATCTGCGTACATCACGCTGACACACATACATAAGGACTTAAAGATACAGCAGGATATTATTAGAAAAATGAAGAGTAGTAGAACGTGTGTAACAGCAAAACTAGAGAAGATCTCGTCTAGTAGAGAGAGAGAAAAAAAAAAAAAAGGTTGCCAGAAGTGGATGCATCTATCCAATGACCTTTGTCCTACGTGAACCAATGGTGGATGCACAACCAGACATTAGTACAAACAACATATGCCAAAAGTATGAAGGCATTGAGCCAAGCAGCTGCTGAGATCTCATCTGCACAGTTGAGAACATTTTCACGTCCAGTGACCTTGACTTTTGACCCAGGTGAACCCAACATGGATTTTGTACTACTAGAGATGAACACATGTCGCAAGTATGAAGCCAAGGGGCTAAGCAAGAAAGTGAGACGGCAACGCTGATGCGAACACAGACGCGGATGGGAAACTAGGGTAAACCACGTAGGTACGCCCTTCGCATGACCCAATACTCGGATATTTCACATGCAGGCAAGAAGACCTATCTCATATAATTCTCAATTTTTCTGCCAGCTACCACAGACAAAATTTCCCTTAAATGCAAAAAGTCTCTCAAAATCAAAAACAGGATTAGTGTATAACGCATTTAAAACATCAGTCAATCTGTAATTCAGTAGCATAGGCCTCAGCCGCACTGTGAAGAAATCTACGAAGAGATTCTCCGACATACATATTCCCATCTCCTGTTTACCCGTTTTCGAGGATAAGCCCAGCCCTGCATCAGAGGTGTTTGTTAAGGACTCGGCCGGCCACGAGAATTAATAGATTTTCTGGGTGAATACATATGTAATGAGCAGCAGTGTGCTCATTTCGCCAGCGATGAGAAATTTCACACTCCCCATCTGCTACGCCTCTTGCTTTTCCAACCACCACAGTCAGCGAGGGACGGCAGCAGAAGAGCCAGCGCAAGAAAGCTAATACGGAGTATGAAATATTTAATTAGGCTTCAAATGAAAACAATTTATAATCAGCACTTCCAGCTCCCCAGTCATTTGATAAGTACTTCATTAAAGTGGATCATCCCGCAAAAGCATGTTGATGTTAAACATAAGCTCATAACATGAAAGACTAATGCTGTCTAAATGAAGGCTTTGTACCAGAAGGATCCACCGTATCCATTCCCCTTGTGCCAAATGTACCTAGCGAATGCCCATTTGAATTCCCTGCAAATTGCAGGTGAAAAATTAATACACAGAAACTAAATATAAAATAGACAATCAGTTCTTCAAGAGGACATTCTGTGCAACTTACACTAACGACAGAAATATTCATTTATTCAGGCTAGGTGCACTGGAATTCGGTGTTTAACGACTCCTGGCGTATTTAGAACACTTATTTATATAGGTAAATATCAGAGTATTAACACATGGGGTAACGCATACTAAGAAAATACTACACCAGGTCAAGAACATTGTGCTTAGAAATTATTTTTTCTGTCTTGTTAACATTAGCTAGATATTTTGCCAGCATTCCCCTGGGTATCGGGTTTCATAGAATATCTAGAAATTATGTCCAATTCCCTTCCACTAAAATCAGCTAAATTTCCTGTATCACAGTTTTCATCAGATGAAGAGGGCATGTGACAACAGTTAAGCAGCCATCTAGTTAAAATTTTAGTATTTTCAAAAATTCTTGGTTCCTCATAGCCTGATTGCAATGCTTGCGGTGAGAAATTAATGAGTGCTAATTCCCTTACAAAGCTTTAGAATTCTTTCCTGGCTTTACAACTGGAGGAGCCAGCACTAGACAGGCTGAAATCATGTGTCTAAATGGGCCTGCGGAGTTATGGTTATAGAAATTCAGGAGAATACAGTTTAACAGCCATATAAAACTGCTCACAAGCATCATGGGATAGCTTTAAACACAGCACATAAGCCGACTGCAATATAGTTAAGAGTAAGAGATGTACAGTGAACATTATGATTACGCTAGAGGTGCACAATGATAACAGATGTTCACTTCAGCCATTAAATAATGCATTTTCAAGCAAGTCCTCCAATTTTCAAGTGAACCGTGGCAGCTCTGTACAATCAGGGAAAAAAAAAATTTTTTCTTAAGGCTATAACAAGGACCAGTTAGACACGTGTGATCTGCAAAAGGCAGCAGAGCATTAACACAGAATCTGAATTGGCACATCATACCAGGTGAAGCAAAATGAGGCAGTAATGATGCAGAAAACCTCCAACAGAGATAGATAAAACGATAAAAAAAAAAAAAAAAAAAAAATCAGTAACATGTACTGGTCCATTTCCTATATTCATTCATTCCTCAAGGGCCCATACTGAAGGTTTGAAAGTCAGACAGTATTAATGTGGGAGCTAAATCCTCAATTTGGTTGAGACTTTTTGAACAGTACAAAAGGCACAGACTTCCATTGACTTGGTTTGCTTGAAATTAAGGTGAAAAATACGACAAAAAAAAAAAAATAAATAAAAAAATAAACACATTTATCTTCTTTTAGAAGAGTTTAATCATGGCAAAGCCATCAAAACTTCACATTTTTGCGCATTATCCTATTCGCGAAAAGCAGTGGCAACCAGCCTTGTTCCTGGAGATCTTCTGTCCAGTAAATCTGGACCCCCATCCCTAACCAAGCCCACCTTATTCAAGATGAAGGACCCCCATCCCTAACCAAGCCCACCTCATTCAAGATGAAGGCCTAGATAACCTGGTGAATAGGAGACTCAGGTGTGCCAAGTAAGGGTTAAATTGAAAACCCACAAGATGGTAGACCTCCAGGTGCAAGGTTGGTGACCATGGTTGTGCAGCTGAGCACTGTCCAATGACGGCGCTCAAAGGGGAAAAAGAAGGCCCAACTCACCGAGCTCCCCTGCTGCGTTGCGCCCACCCACTGCGTAGAGGTGCCCCTTCAGAGCACTGAGGTGGAAGAACGTGCGCTTCTCGTTCAGGGAGGCCACCTGCATCCACTTGTTGTAGCGCGGGTCGTAGCGGAAGACTGTGTCCACCGCCGTCTTGCCTTTGGTGTCGTAGTTGCTCTGGCCGCCCACCACGTACAGGAAGTTGCCAATGACCGCAATACCGTGCTGATACCGCGGCGCGTCCATGGGCGCCAGCGCCTTCCACTCGTGGGCCTTTTCGTCGTACAGCCGCAGCTCCTTGCTGACCACCAGCTGCTGCCTCAGCACGCCCCCTAGTGTCACAAGGTGAGCGCTGTCTGAGCGGATGGCCGTCCTTTCAGACTGCATGACGGGCTGCATGTAGGGCATCATCTGGTAGTTGCTGGCCTCCAGCAGCAGGTTGACGCAGGTGTTGTCGGTGCGCATGAAGTCCACTGTCTGCACGTGGTTGATGAGCTCCTGCGGGCTCATGAGGGGAAAGCGGATGTTCTTCATGAGTTTGGGCGCGTGCTCCATACGGCCCTCCTCGAAGCGGAGCCAGCGGCAGGCAGCCTTGAAGAGCTCCAGTTCGCCGCACTGTTTCAGGCTGTTGCTGGAAAGCACGAAGGCCAGCCGCTCAAAGGGCAGTTTTACGAACTCTCCCGTGGCCAGCAGCGACGGGAAGTTCTTCAGGATGAAGTTGTTGACGTACTTGTCCACCTCAGTGAGGTTGTACGTGTTGGCGATGCGGCCCACCTCCACGCAGTTGTCCAGCGAGACCTGAAGTCCAGTGGGAAAGATGCAGAAAATACACAAAAGCTGAGCGTCTTTCACCTCATTAAATGGGTTATGGGAGAATTTAAGGGCCTAATTTTGCAGATGCTGATCAAGTTTCTCCTTAAACAAACTTCTGAGTGAAGATTCCCCATGCAAATCAGAATTCAGTCCAGGTTTAAGCTTTATCTGTATCCTTGAAACCGTCCCTTTTTCAACCAATTTAATCTCAGTCTTTCTGAGCAAATTTACATCTTGCTTGCAGCCTCCTCCAAGGATACAGATGTCAAAGTAGCTCAAATTCAGGGCAGACAGAACATTCCTTACAAACCCTAATTGGAAATGTTGTCAGTTTCAGAAACGGCATGTTATTTGCAGCTGTCATGATGATTCTAGTAAACTTTCCACCAATCTTTCATTTCAGTGAAACTAAAATTCTCCCCTTATTATGCCAAAACTCAAGCCAACATTAATTCCAGTCATAGATGTCAATTTATTTTTACCTCTGCAGGAAGTTCACTTCAGAACACAAATGTGAAACCCAAAGGGCAAGAACCTGAAAGGTCTTCGACACGCAGGTGCAATACTAAGTAGGAATAAGAACATGTTCTCAAGAGCTCCATTCAATTTGCTGAAGAGCAGATGTTGAAACCCGTATGAAATTAATTACATACGTTTCTGCTTTTAAGGACCAAAGTAAGCCAATTTAAAAACACAAATTTCACAAAATTGCAGGTGAAACATCTGAAAATTAAACTACAGGAAAACACTGGAGGCACACGTCTGTGCACAACAGGAAAAAAAAAAAAAAACATTTCCCTCCAAGCACAGCAATCAGTTCCAACAAACAGGGCGGCTGAAAAAGCCCTTGATGGCTCCTGAGCCAAGAGAGCAGAAATGGAAGGACAGAGCGCTGCAGTACATGCACTGCAGGCAGCTGTCAAAGCCCCTTGTGCTAATAAACAGGATTCTCAAATTCCAAAAACAATTACATTTTATTATTAAAAATGAAAAAAGAAGAACATTTTAGCACTAAATCAACACAATATTACTTTTTAATCAAACTTCTGTCCAGATATGCATCTCGTTTGTATAATGAGCAACTAATTTGCTGGCAACACACAACAGTCTTGAAGTTCTGAACAGAAAATCATGTTATTTTCTTATTGAACTTAAACAAACCTGTGTGTGGTATTAGTTTTCATATTCAATAACATCGCGGGTGGGCATTTTTACGAAATTGTAGACACTGAAGTCAGCATGACCCACAAATCCTTGATTTCCTTCATACTGAGATATCTCAGACCTTGAAACTGCAGGTGCACTCAAAATCAGTATCTTGATTTTTCCAATGTAAGCCCATTGCAGCTGAACCAGTTAAAGTGCACACATCCAAAGTGCTGGCTCAAACTGCACATTTACCATAGCTCTATAAAACAGTCCTTTGTATGCGTGCAACAAATTAAACTCAATTTGATTTATCTAAGTCTAATAGATGCACATGATCTTTTACAGTAACAGTCAAGGCCTAAGACTACATGACAAGAAAAAAGTGCACGCCATGAGTTGCTGTTCCTGGGCTCATGACGACCAAGCCCTGAAATCCCTCATGTCAGAAAATGGCCTCCTGTCACTGCCGTAAAAATGTCAGGTCTCGTCTTTTTAAGCCGTTGCATTTGATGCAGTGAAAGGTCCTGTAAAGGAATTTGTCAGAAATATTTAGCCTATTAACCTCTTTCATTGCAGGATGGAACTGAGAAATTTGATAGCATTGTCGCGGTTTGAGCGCATTGATCACGTTGCCCATGGAATAGAGTAATATTCTCTAGGAGCAACTTGTCATCAAATGTCTGTGACTTGTCATCCAGTCACCATTGTTGCTTCCTTGTGTATGTATTTTTCAGAGGGACTCTTCGCTGCAAGTTATGAATTCTCTTACCCAGGCCGTAAAATACTCTGGCTTCTGAACATGTTGCTGTGTCCCCCAGGGGTCAGTTTTGGGTCCACTCCAATTAATCATTCATTAATCATTCACCTCCTTCCATTTGGCATAATCCTCCATCACCACAATGTCTACTTTCATTGCTATGCTGATGATCCACAGGTCTACCCCTCCGCTAAACTAACACCTACCCCACCTCCAACCTCCCTGACCACCTGCCTCCAGGACAACAGGAGTAGGATCAACAGAAACTTTTTCAAGCTCAAAGGCAGCAAAATGGATGCCCTGGCCACTGGCCACAAAAGCACCCTATCCTTAGTCCAAAACACCAGATCTCTAAATTTTATTGTTGATGGCGTCCCTGAACCTCTTCAGCCATGTCGAGAGCCTTGTTGTCATTCTGGATTGCAACCATTCTTCTGCAGTTCACAAAACAAACATCACCCCGACAGCATACTTCACCTTCACAGCATCTCCAGGCTAGACCCATCTCTGCCTCAATCCACCACTGAAGTCTTGGTCCATGTATTCGTCACATCCTGTTTGAACTACTGCAATGCTTCTCTCTGGTATTGAGCCAGTGTAGTTCAATGAGAATGGATCAAATCACCTCCATTCTCATTTAACTACACTGGCTCAATACCATTTTGCCCATAAAAACCTTCAGATCACCTACAAAGCCCTTGAATCTAGCACCCAGTTATCTTCATGACCTCTAGAAGGACCACATATCCTCTCGGTCCATCCGCTAATCCACAGCTGGTCTTCTGACCATCCCCACCTCATGCCTCAGCACCAAGGGTGCTCGGGCTTTTCACCACACTGCTCCCAGGCTTTGGAATTCCATGCCCCCACACACTAGACAGTTTGACACCATCACAGCATTAAAATACCTCCTCGAAACTCACCTGTTCAAATTGGCTCACTCACTGTAAAGCATTCCACCTCTATTTTTCAGTGTTTCAATTTGCGACCCTCTCCTATACACATCTGTCCTCCTTGTAGCACTTGTTTTATTTGGTCTTTGCCGGCATCTTTGCTATTCCATCGTTTTTCCATGTTTCAGCAGTTCTCATTTTTCCTGCATTGTAAGGCAACCTTAGTTGTCTTAAAGATGTCCTCCGATCAAATCTACTACTATCAACATTAATAAAACTTTAAAGCATATTATTTGGCCTCAACATATAACACCCTCTCAGTTCACAAAATTCAAGGAGAAAGATGGAAAGCCCAAGTTATGCAAGTACAATGAAAGACATGACTTTAAAATAAGTGACAAATGACAGATGTTGCAAACTATTTTTTTTTGTTGTGATTATGCAAATAATTGCACTTTATGTAGCAGTATTTAACGGAATGTTACGTAGTCAAACCAGCACAAGCTACAAGTTGCTTGCCAATAAATGTCACTTTTTAAGCTTAATCTCAATGTCGATATTCTCAGACACAGGTCGTTTATCCCTACAGCACCGACCACTACTTCTTCTATGGCTCCAAAGGAAACCGCACAAGTACGAAACAAAGAGTGTATTTATGCTTGAAATACAGAGAGCAACTGTGACCATATTTTAACCTTGATTTATATGAAAGAGTAAAAGGCTTGCACTTATCTATAAACACTTCTGAGGAAAAAAAAAAAAAAAAAAGAACTGTGAAGGCTGGGCTAGACTGCCAACTTTCACCTCACTCCAGATACGGTGCTGATAAAACGTGGGAGAATAGAATATGCATAAGATCAAAGAAGTTGGCGGTTCCACGCCGGCCCTTTTGATGACGACCTTAGAGGGAGCTTGTAAACTTCCCCTTACCCCAGATATGAGAAAGACCTTGCAGAAGTCCAGCACCGGGAGTATCTGGAGGAAGCTGGCTGCCTCCAGTGTGTCTTGCAGGTTCTCCATGTTGAGGGAGAGCTTGGCTGTATAGATGAAGTCGATGATCTTCTTCAAGCCTATCCGGTTGACGCCGTGAAGCTTGATGCACATCAAGTCCTGTTCCTTCATGCCACCTGGAAGAACCCAGGTAAACAGGACACCGGTCAAAACGAGGCTTTCGTTACTCACAAGGTGAATTGAAACCTTTTTCCATAGTTCAATATCAGTGTTCCAGAACTCCACTGCTTTCAGTTACCAGCACTGATTGCTATATCAGCATTAAACCATTCTGATGAACATCCTGAGAACTAGTTTGTAATGTTTCTGCTTAAAAGATTTACCTTACACAGAATATTTATGTGAATGTGAATTCTCTGCATGCATAATGATTAAAAAAATCCTCAGTGAACAGCAACGAACAAGATGCGAGTCATCACAAAGCCGTGATTGCAATGCCTCCACACGCCCTTAAAGTTGATGTTCAGCCCACGCATACAACTAACCTTGACCTTATACGACCATTACCTTCCACTCGATGACCTCCAAAACTTAAATCAGTTCAGCTACCCTCAGTGTGGAGTAACCCTGTCTGATTTGGTGAAAATCTGTCGAATTTTCAGTAGATGCAGTGCGACCAGGACAGCCAGAAAACATTATGCCTCCCACAAGCTGTATGTGGCGGAGGCTGAACACCAGACAAAAGCCTATTTTACCATAATTAACAGCCTTCATTTCCTCAATGTAGGCAGCATTTCTACACCCATTCGTCAATGCTGAAGTACAATGATGACCCATCCAGCATATTGGTGAATAGACACAGACATATTTTTGTATATTGGGGAATAATAATAGACAGCCCGTCATTTAAAATAAAAGAACACTGCCAAGATGGAGGCTCAGAGTCCGAGATGAATCACATGGAGAGAGGAAGGCACGCGCGTGGCACCCTTTTTCTAATCCACACCACCTGTGTCTTCTGGTCCTTCATTACAAACTATGACTCACTTCTGCCTGAGCTCACCCATCCATTTTAATCTCCAGGAGCCAATAATACCAGCGCGTATAACCCACCAGCCCCTCCCCGGCCGAAAATCCTCTCACTCTGCGTTTCACAGTAGTCCGTCTTGACGGGGATGACTAAACAGCCTCTCTTCATCAGAAATTATGGCGCAAAAAGCATTACACACCTCCAGATTTCAGTCAGCCTTTCAGCTATTCTACATCCCGAACTAATAGCAAACCAGAGCAAAACAGAACAAGTTTTACACATACAGGGGATGAAGAGCGCTGAGGCAATATATTAAACATCAACACAGTTGATACAGTAACTATATTCAACGCTGTACCCTGCAATTATAAAGTTCCCGATAAGGAACGTATTATGTCCCAATTAGACGGAAAAGAAACGGACTGAATGTGCGCAGGGAACAAAGCGGCATGCGCTACAAAAGGCAAGAAGGCGATAAGCCTCCCTGTAGCAGATGCCATTTATAATTTACGGTGAAATATGCAGATGGAGGAGACAGGAGGTCCAAAAGGACAATAAAACGCAGCGGAGGCCCTGCCTGACCGCCAGCCTGACGCGATAACGGCACTTACGCCCACAACGGCTAATAAAGAAATGGCACCGGCCGATTAAACAGATATTGCATCCCATCAGGCAAACCAAAAAAGACACATCCGCAAATCTGCGGATCAGAGACGGCGCCAAGAAAACAAACTCCGCCGATGCTGGCCATTACCTTTACGCAATTAGTCTGGCAAGATTTCCGTTTAGCTCAGGCCATTTAGTCAGGGTGCAGCCGAGACCGTAATCGCTTATAGCGAGAGCTTAAGGCTGCTCTACTCCCAAAGTGCAGGAGATTGGAGAGGGGAGAGGCAGACAGAGGGTAAAGTGAGCGTTACAAATGACTGAAATAATTACGACTAATACAACGGTTAAGTAGTCCTGCCAGGGAGCCGGGAACCGTGTGCGTGCCTTACCTGTGAACATGGCTTTGAAGTAGTCGCTGGATGACGCCATCATGGCCCGGTGGACAGGAAAGGCCTCGTCCCCGTCGCCTGGCACCAGGGTCACGTCACAGAGCAGCCCCTCAATCCTTAGCTTCTCGAACCCCTGCCAACAAGCCCAGAGTCTGGTGAGGGGGGGGTAGCCTGATCTCCCATGATATGACCACGCACTCACACACATACACACACTCGCACACCCTCTTCCTTCAAGACATACAGGGTGTATCAAAATAAAAAAGATTACACTTTGAAAAACGTCTCTAAAATTGTCATAATGTAATTTTCCAAAAATATGTTATGATGCATCGATGGACCGTGCCCTCATGCACCTATTGACACCTTGTTAATCGCCTGCTGTTCCGCATGAGTGAACACAGGTTGTTTATTTTCACCCGATTTAAACTGGCTTGCATACAGAATTGAGAGGGTCAAAAACAAAACAAACACCATGGTTGGCAAGTTCAGACATTTAATTTCTTTCTCACCAATTTTCATGAAAATTAGAATAACCCTTTGTCCACTATCAGCCAGCCAACTTCAGACTCGGATTGCCAAGGTTGCCATTCTGAGGCAGGATGCCGCAATGGTCTGACAGTCTGTTTATGACATGATGAGGAGAGCAGAGGTCTGTGTACAAAGGAATGGCGCCCATGTAGACAACTGAAATTTGAATGCAATGTTCCGTCAACCATGGACTGCCATTTCTATGCAAGATTATCGGGAGAAATATACGAGACAGACACGAGAATATCGTGACGCAGCGTAAATGTACGAGTCACATTTGCGTAGGAAAAGTAATCGGCCTAGTGCCGATGATAATTTGCATTTCAGTACATTACATCGGCAAAATCTATGTGTCAAACAAATATCAAACTAATAATTACTGTACACTTAACCAATTCCAACTGAAGGAGAAAAGACATGGAATGTGAGCTCTGTCATTTTCAGGATACTGCAACAGTTGCAGAGATGCCAAGTCTCACGAGTTAGGCGTGAGTCTGTGGCATTCACGTTCCTGTGCCGTAGCCAGCAATCATTCTATTAACGCGCACTGAAAAAATTCACTTGCGGAATTTAAGTAATTGTGCCTGAAGTTGATCAGTTTCACGCGCATTACGATTAATTTCCTCACTGGTGACGCGGAAATCGATTATGCCTCGGGAATTCTCACGCTCGTCTTTACTGAGGGATTGAAAGCAATGGAATTGCAAAAAGACATTTCAAATTGTCTTATTTCATTAAAACAATTGAAACGATCATGAAACACATGCACTGTTTCAGATCTCTGAGTAAAGAGAAGCAGAAGAAGTCCGGAGTCATAATCGCTTTCCATGTTACTTGTGGTGAGGTCCGCCTTTACGCAAGTGACACAAACTTCAATGCACAAGGTTTGAATTCTGCGTAAGAATCTAATAAATAAGTGATCATTGAATAATTGCGGAATACGGTGAAAAAGCCTAAAAGATGCGCGAGACATATGCCGAATGCGTGAGACTTAGCATCTCTGGCAACAAGGGGTCGCTTTAAATATTACTTTACACGTGAAATGATAGATTTGTGGCATTGTTTATGACACAATGAGACGTGCACAGAAAACATTCTACTGTGCATTTACAGTATAAATGTTTTAGAATAAACCAACATCGTCTAACAGAAGGCTATTAATCAGCAAACATAACATGGGTTATTTCCCTCTACCACATGACCTGATGAAATGATGAAACAGTATACAGGCTGAAATAAAAGCGCAATTACAATCTACATGTATGTAGCACATTATGTTTCATTCAGACCAGCGGAACAAGTATCCTGAGATTTTCCAAATGATTCTTCAACTGCTGCTGGATATCTATACTCTTCTTCAAACTACCCTCAATTTTCACCGATTAGTGATTACCAATTACCAACAACAAAAACGCAACAGATTATACACTGACAGTGAACAAAAATATAAATGCAAAACTTCTCACTGTGAGAAATATGACCATGTTCAGAAGCTCATTGTACTTTCATTGAGTGTAGACAGATTGTATGACCATATTGCAATTCATTTCGATCGATGATTTAAAAAGACTAACTAGAATCTCGCGATGGCGCGATGATGAAGGGGATGGGGTCTGTTGTCCAAATTTCACAAATCAATATTGGGTTTGTCCGCCTTTAGCCTGATGCATTGCTACACATCTCTGCTGTGTGGACTGTAACAAATGGTCAATGGTGACTTGGTGGACATGTTCCCACTTCTCTTCAAGAACTGTATGGAGTTGGCGGCTATTGGCTGAAAATGGGAACCAATGACAAACTCTTTGCTTGTGGACATCCCAAAGATGCTGGAAGGGGGACAAATCCAAAAACAAGCCAGCCATTCAAGCACACAAATGTTTTCAGGCTCAGGGAATTCTGTGCATACAGGGGTGACTTTGGTCTAGCATGGTCATGCTGGATGGTTGTTTTGATGGATGAATGGTAGAACGATAGGGGGCAGTATCTCATCGTGAAATCACACTGCATTCAAGTTGCTGTTCATCAACTGCAGTTGGGTGCAATGTCCATGGAACATTCCCACCCAAACCAGCACTCCACCACCATGTGCCACCTTGCGCACCACAATGATGTCAGCATAATGATCCTCCGTCCATCCGCTCTGGGAAGTTGGAAACATGATTTGTCTGTAAAGAAAACAGTCCTCCATTGTGCCATAGGCTATCAAATGTGTCTATTCACTCAGTCGAACCAATTTTTTCATCGAGCTGAGAAGAGGTCCAATCTACAAAGGGCAAAAGGCGTAAAGATATGGACTTACTGGAGATTATTTTTCACGGTTTCAGCAAAAATGAGGTGATGGTGGGGACCAGGTGTCTCATCTGCAGTGGGAGTTACTGGTCTCGGACGATCACAGCGATAGAGAGTCCAGATATGGCAGTCTTGGGTGGGGTTTGTCACAGATGGTCGTCATGCATGCAGGCGGTCTGCTATCTTGCCTCATTCCTCAAAAAGGTGTTTTATGCGACTTATTGTTGAAACATGGACATTAAGATCCCTTTCAACATCCCTGAGAAACATTCCTGCATTGAGCATGCCTATGGCACGCTTTCTGATGGCTCAAGTCATTTATGGCATTTTGAACAATGGCAGAACTGGGACTTTTGGGGTGCCTTTTATTGACCAGAGTGCAGGATGTGCCTGGGCTGACTGTAACTGATTTCAATAGCTCTGGATCATGCCCCACCTGTCTGACAGGCCAATTTTGACAAAGGGCACGAACTTGACAATGATATGGAGAAGGTGACTGAAATGCACACAGACCAGTGGCACAGAACCTTGGTCACATAAATAAACCCAACTAAGCCAACCTCAGAAATAATTATGCGTAATATTGAAATGACTAAACTGTAGCGTTTATATTTTTGTTCAGTATATCTATTAAATACGCATATAGAAAGTAATTCTCAGTAACAACTGTGCATAGGCCGAATTAGTACTACATTACGTCACGCATTTGGCAGACTCTAGGCATACCCGTGTAGGTTCGGCGGCCCGCCTACTGCGAAGCTCGTCTCGGCAGAGTATGAGGTTGATGATAGCACGAAACCTGCAGAGGAGCTTATCGCGAGAAATCCACGAGAGATACACGAGACATCTCGTGGGTATTAGGCAGTATCTGCTGGCCTGTACGGTGAGTCTGACGTTAACGGGCTTGTAGCGGGCAAAGGGTTAATCCAATTTATATGAAAATTTCTGAGGAAAAAAATTTAATGTCTAAACTTGCCAACCATTGTGTTTGTTCGTTCTGTTTTAAACCGTCTCATTTCTGTGTGCAAGCCAGTTGAAATCGGGGGGGACCAATCCGTGCTCACTCATGCGGACCAGCAGGCGATTAACAGGATGTCAATAGGAGTACAAGGGCATGGTCCATCAATACATCATAATAGTTTTTTGAAAAATGATATATCAATTTTGGAGACATTTTTCAAAGTGTAAACTTTTTTTGATACACCCTGTCGAGTGTGAGACGAGGTGTGCCAAGACCACCAGTGTACAGAATAATGAGTCCAGTGGAAGAACAGCTCTGCTGAGACAACTGGGAGCCTCTTCCCAGTAGCAGCCATTTTGCCCTCAGTTTGGACCACATTCTACTGCGCCGGGTAACGATGAGCACTTTAACCTAAGGCAAAGTGAGCTAGACCATTCTGATCACAGAATGTAGTGCCTGTAATTAGTGGCCCATCTTTGCAACACTCACAGAATTAAAAACCACTCAAAGGCAAGCTAGTTTATTGTACATTTTTTTTGGTCAGCACTGGCCAGAGCCAGCAAAAAGGCTGAGGCACTTGTGTTTTCATCGAAAGCAGTTTGCTCAACTGTTTTTTGCGAGCCTCACACCTCCACGGCTCTTTGTAAAGCAACCAACGTTTCCTCCATTTCGGGGTCACAGATTGTACACGCTCCAATGTGAGGACCACAGCAGACCCACACTGACGCACTGTGGAGGAGGGGGCGGGCAGCAGTGGGTGCACTGTCTGAATGAGCTGCTTGCAATTCACACGACGACGCAACACATCCCGCACAAGAGTCTGTTTCGTACTGCAAAACAAACAACTTTTCACGAACAAATTCTCGGCTTTTCTTCTGCCGCAAAAACTCCAGCAGAACAGATCGGCTGAAGCTACACAGGCTCTCTCATGTTAAGCCAATAAAGATTAGCATTCGAAACTGCCAATTCATTTTCCAGGGGGAAAAATAAATAAATAAAACACTTCGCCTGAGGTTAAATCACAAATCTTGACTAGCGTTACCGCTTAAACCCATGTCAAAAAAAAAAAAAAAAAAATCCTGCCTTCATTACACCACAGAGCCCAGAAAAATCAGCAGAGCATGAGGCCAGGATATAAAAACATTACATTCAATTACACTTCGCACCGGCGGCTTGCTTTCTCTATAAGTGGCTGAACAAAGTATTTCTTTAAATCAGAGGTTCCCCAACTCGGGGCTGGAGGCTCCCCATGTTTGCTGGTTTTCGTTCCAACCTCAATTTTTTTTCAAACTTGGATTTTTTCATTCAAGATTACCTAAAATCTTAATCATA